>NIXA01000008.1:0-600000 GCA_002242795.1 Byssochlamys sp. BYSS01
ATTTATGAAGAATGTTTGAGATATTGAGGTTCAAAGAATGCCATTGTAGGTGGTAGCGGTTCGCTGGTTGAATACGTTAATATCATTAATATTAATAATGAACGATTCTGGAGGATCGACGGAGTATTTTCGGGTCCGCACTCTGGTCTCTCACGTGACCGGGCAGTTCTACGGACAGCCCTCCGTAAGGCCGCGGATCACGGCTTCCCCGAACTCTAAATTCGCGTTGGCCCAACCGGG
Organism: Byssochlamys sp. BYSS01; assembly: GCA_002242795.1. Classification (NCBI taxonomy): domain Eukaryota; kingdom Fungi; phylum Ascomycota; class Eurotiomycetes; order Eurotiales; family Thermoascaceae; genus Paecilomyces; species Byssochlamys sp. BYSS01. The sequence continues at coordinate 241 of NIXA01000008.1, forward strand.
GCTGTGCGATGCCTGATTGCCCGGAGGTTCTGTTCCTGGCGGCGCTATTAATTAATTAATTAGCTGGGGTCGATGGATGACTCGATGGGGCTCGGCTCTCATCCTGTCAATCACTCCGAAGACTCCGAATACGGCGACGGTCCCATCCCTGTTTTCTGATGCCCGGAAGTGTCAAGATGCATATTAGAAATATAGGTGGTCCTTCCTCGACGCTATCTACTCAATATACGAATATGGTATAAATGCAAATATAAACATAAAATATGAATATATAAATAACTACTATAGTATATGGCTATCGGGATCAACGGGCGCAAAAAAACCTGGTCGTGGCCCTGATATATCAAGGACGCCGAGTGCAGAAACCGGTATGGACACGGCTCGCATAGCCCGAGCGGCAGCGATGATTGGGACGGAAATAAAAAGTAAATGACTCTAATCAGCTAATATACCTACCTACTAGCTACCCTCCAATTCTATTATTATCATCCCGTATTGATCGTACGGAGTAACTTTGAGTTAAAATACTATTGAAACTGAAAACTCGTGTAGCTAGCCACTGGGACATGGTCATTTGAATCGATGTTGTCATGCACTTCTCTTCTACTCTGGAATGTCTGTTCGTTCTTCAAGGCAATGCCTATAAACAGTAGCAGCACGAGCAGCAACAGCAAGCAGCAAGTGCATACTTCAATAGCGTCGGTCCAGCAGGTTCTTGAGACAAGAAACTGCCCAATCAACTCTGATGGGTTGTTCTTCCCCCGCCCCGTTTGCCCAAGGGCTGTGTCTGTCTCCACTGCTAATCTTTTCCCATCCGCATGGTCCCTGTCCCAGATCTTGAAGGCGCGGTGCCTGGGCCCTTACCACTTCGGGTGCTCTGCAGTCGGCGATCGTTTGACTTCGGGGATCTGTTCATCATTACTATTAAGCAGTGGGTAACTTAAAACCTCTGACATTACATCATCCAGTCTGGCAAAAAAGAAAATAATCGAGAAAAGTGGAGAAAGGGAAGAGACGAGATTTGTCGTTCTGTTCTGAATTCTCATTGAACGCCCTCACTGCTTGCATTGCATGAGGGGCGCGCTGCTCCTTGCCTCTGGCCAAAGAGCGATTGAGAATCGAGCATTGCCACCTCTTGGAAGGCTGCGCGCTGCAAGGAGCCGTTGGTAAGTGGAAATCGGCAAGGATTCGTCTGTTTCGCCCTGACGAATGACGTTTAGTGATCTTAGTGATCCTCGGATCCGCACTTTGGTTCTTATCTCGGGACTGATCGATCGTGCTCACAATTTATCGCAACCGACGGAGAGACTACCAAGGTGCTAGTAGTAGATGAGATTGCGTAGGTGCTCTATTGAGCACTATTGAAGTCGCGTGCTGTTTTCGCGTCGCGTTGGTCCTCAGACGTGGATAGTAATATTACCGTTCCTAGGTAGGTACCTAGGTAGTAATATTAGGTGGCGACCTTAACCATCTTCTGTGTAGACAGGTAACTACTAATTACCTACAGGTGCTGATTCGGTAACCTCCAGGCTTATCGTCTTCTGGATCGAGAAAGTGCGCCACAACTCTTCTGCACCGCCGCAAAAGGGCTCCAGGAGATCCGCACTTGACCCCTCTAGACTAATTAATATTAGTAAAAGTAAATGATGCAGACAGATGGAACCCTTGGACAGATCTCCGGGTGAAGAACTGCCCACGCGAAGGGTGTTCGCAAAACACTGACCAGCTAGGGAGAAGTCCCAGCGGGATTGGACCACATCAATGGCACTAGCGACAGAGCAGCCTATTAGCGGACGACTGGCGAAGTTTGGTTGTCGGGCCGCTTCCCGCAGGCCCACAGTGGTTTCGCATTGATGGCACGATTTAATATGATATGATATAACATAGGGCCACTTGCAGTAGTAGTCCAGCGCGGCCAACACCGACCAGCGCTTATTCCCGATAGAGTATTATGTACAGCCCTAGAGTCGTCGCTGTAAACAGTGGCCGTGCAGTATGTGTGTCATCCATTATTATGCAAGTCATTCGCGATCTGTCTATGCGACGCCGGCCACTGGGGCCATTCGAAGCGTTTTCCTAATCTGACCGTTGATGACAATTAACTCTGTTCATCGGCTTCTTCCTTTTTATCGTTTTCTTTGCGCATTGTAGGTAGTCACTTAACCTAGTTAGGTACCTAATTGGTCATGCGACCCGAAGGCAATAGTCTGTTACAGCCCTGGAGGGTTTGTCACTATTCCCGATTGCGATTCATATACCCACACCAGGCCATAGTTGCATAAATAGTCCATAGGTGAAGGCCCAATAATGTCGCATAACGCGTCCTTTTCGCCTCAAGCATGGGAAAGTATGGTGTGCAGCTGGGTCCACCCATGTGCTCAGGCTACGCGTAGACAGGAACCTACCTATTGTCGAACCTCTTGCTAAACGGCGCCACGATCTTATTTGGAGATGCCACCTGCGATCGCCCAAGTCCCACGCTCATCCGACAATCCCGGTCGTCTAAGTCTCCCAAATCATGGCAAATTGACAGACAGGGTCTAGATCTGAATAGCGATCTAGCGCTAGGTGTCATCGTCGATGCAGTATGATAGGAAGAGAGCAGTAAGGGTTAATCTTGAAACGATCCCTTACTGCTCATACGGAGAACCTCGTGATAAAATTGATTTTCCCCTCTGCTTTATCTGTGTATGGCAATCGTGACAATTAACTTCGCTCATTATTATTGTGTTTCATCTCGGTTTTACCACTTACGGGGAATGACGCTGCTTTCGAAGTTTCGATGGCCGCCCCATACACGCACATACAGCGATCTCGTCTCCCCAATGCCTCTCGTGGAAACTAGCGAAACCCGGTGCAGGGAATAGTGGCCCCGATAAAACAAGGAATGGGTGTGCCAGCCACCTATGACACTGCACTGTCGATTAAGTGGTAGGGCTGTCTAGTCTATCGACGGCGAGAGACGAGGCACCAATGCGCCACATTCGATTCTCAAACGGATCTGCGCACTGATCCATCAGAAGGGGTGGAAACCACTCTAGAAAGCCACGAGAAACAGGCTGTGCAGCATGCGCCTCATGGTTCGACCTGCGCACATAGTAGAGTTCGTGCACGGGGCGCATGTCGGTCCTTCTGCGGCCTAACGACGTCTTTTGTACCTAGGTGGTAATATGTACGCAGGAGCATATCCTTATTGTCTTTTAGTTGAATACTCGAGCAGCCAATCCCAACCTCTCAAGCGCCCAGGCTGGATATCTGTGCGAGCTTATCACTAATCCAACAGCGGACCATTGCGTCTGTGGCCGTAGATTCCCAAGAGTCAGAAATCAAGGCAAAAGAAATTACGATATCGATAATGCGAGAGCCCAGAGGTCAATAGTTTATCAAATCCCAATCGACAAGTCAACCGATCAACCGATATATGACAGCTTGGGAGGTTTCATGGGGAGGTACCTGCGTCGAAGGGTTGATATCGGCGGGACTGGCTATGTTTCTAAAGAGCGTGGTCGGCCGGAGGGGGGGGTTCCGCTGGTACCTGGATTTTACCTACCCCAATGACCCATGGGCAAACGTGGTGTAGGCATAGACATACAAACTGGGAGACCTTGGCCGTTTGAACTCATCGATGAAAGCAAGTTGACAGTATACCTACCTCGGAGCTGCCAACAGCGGCGCAGATTTCACAATGCACGCCACGCCTATGACGATGATGCAATGCATCCCGTAATGGTGTTTCAGCCTCGACGCGCTAGCGGTACTTGGCAGCGAAAGTCATTGTTCATTGTCTACTTTGCACGGTACCTCTGTCAAGCTACAGCGCGAGGGCGACTGCGCGTGGCAAGCGGCTCTGGCGCATAACATGAACGGCAGCTGGAGCAAAAGTACCAGCCCTCCATGTCCACGACCAGCAGGGGATGGCTGGCTCGAGCGCAATGGCTGGCACACCCGGGACTTGGATCGCGCCAATCAGCACGGCCGTTGTACACGGATTGGCGCTCGTCGTGGCCTGTCCAATGGAAGACAATGGAGTGGCTCCAGTGCTCCGCGGGCCTCTTGATCCACGCGAAAATCAGGGTTCGCAATCTTGGTTCGCATGGAGTCGAGATGCGATGTACTCTTTTTGCGGGTCTCTGTAGTGCCCGTGGAGCATGCTGGAGGGGAGAGCAATTTCCAGACGGGCTTCACGGCTTCACAGCTTCACAGCTGCAGTTCGCGGAAGAAGACGAGAACACCACGAGACTCCTCCACACGGGAAGTAGGAACAGGCCCCGTGCAGGGCGGGTAGTGGTAGAGTGTGGTGTGCTCGAGCTTTTTTCCCTGCTTCCTTGCAGGCACACACGTTCAGCCAAAATGGAGGGTGCGTGAACAGATAGTCTAACGGCGTAGCAGATCGTCCGGCGCTATTCAAACAGCGCCTTGTCCACTCAGTACGCCCTTTCTGTCATCTGTAGATCCCACCCAGGGCCATCCATGTCCGTGCCGGGGGGGAGGGGGGCTCCAGGCCGATGCCACAGCGTCCCACAGCGTCTCGCCGCAGACGCACGGAGGTCGTTCCCGTATACCTGCTTGCGCTGATAGTGTAGGATTTAGATTGGACGATTGTCGGTCGATTATTATTATTTTTTAATAATTTATTTTATGATTTTATTTATTTATTTTTATTTTATTTCATTTTATTTTACTTTATTATTTATTTTATTTTATTTTATTCCTTTTCCATCTATTTTATTTTATTTTATTTTCGATACGAAATAAAATCAAATTAGCTGCAGCTCGAACTGGCCCTCCGCGGATCGTCGCCTCGAGAAAACCTGCAAGATGCCTTGCCCGTCACGACTTGCCCGTCCATACTAGAGGCACTTTTTTCTTTGTCCTCTCCGTTTTGCCCTTACTGACTCGCTCACTGCCGCGTCTCTTGTCCGTTGCGCCCTAGGTACTTAATGCCCTCGTTGCTCCCCCATCTCTCAGGCCTCTGTTTGCCAGACCACCCTGCTCGACTGTTGTGACGACGACCGTGACATACCCCGGTTCAGACGTCGAGATCCCTGTAGTAGGGATCACTTTCTTATCAATCTCAATTTGTCTTCCCTTCCCTTCCCTTCCCTTCCCTGCCCTAGCATCCCTAGCATCGCATCTATATCTATATCTATAGGTATATAGATATAGACACTATCCGTTTGGGCGTGGCTGCTAGCTAGTGGTTAGTTAGCCTGTGCTAGCTGCAAACGCATACTTCTTGATTGTATTACTTGCTTCTTCTTTTTATTTTTTTTTTTTTGGAATTTGTAAGTGCTTCAGCTCATTCCAATTACTCCAGCTGCTCTGTTTCCCATGAGACACCCGTAGAGTGGTTTTCCTTTTTCTGGTGCTGTTTTCTGGATACACTCGGGTATATCAGTGCCTGGCGGGATATCAATTCCCGGCTAATTCTGTGTTCTCACCTGGACAACCTGCTAATTACTGGTTACTGGTGATAGTTGTTTCTTCCTTCTTGCTTCTTGCTTCTGCAATTGAGCCTCGTTGTAATACTTGATTGTTCTTGAGCCACACCCACCTTGGTACAATCCAGATACACTCACACCTTCGTTACACAACAATGGTTCTCCACACTACCACTTCTGTTCCTCCTGTCAAAGGGCTCCCACATACAACACTCACAAGTGACTGCTCTGGCTGGGATGCGGCTCCTGTGAGTACTGGAAGAGACAGTCACTTTTTCTATATCTGCAGTGGGCTGACACATATTCCCTCGAAAGGCCATGCTTGGCGGTTTCCAGCCGTCTCTGCAACTACCCTTTCAACACTATGCCTTGATATACCTCGACAGCGCCGGCAAGCTCAGGGTCCAAGAATCGACGTCCATTCAGGAACAGAATGACAGCGTGTTCTCTCCAGATGTACAACAGCGATTCTTGGAGGTCCTGGGCCCGAAGATCGGATATCTTCGACCCGCACTATCTAGTAAGTCTAGCTCTCCACTCCGGCCACTATACTAATGTGCTAACGAAGCCGGCCCCAGGACACGCTAGCTCGAGGTGGCGGAATCGTAGCGACAACATCCACTCTTGGCCGCCAAGTCGTCTGATGAAGCGCCGTAGGAGTGTATCTGACGATTCTTTCCACGATTCCTTTTCCGATTCTGTCGAGGAGCTCCCTCCGTACTCTCCTACGGACATGATTGAACTGGAAATTGGGGACACCGAGAAGGTCATCGCCTACTACGAAAATGCACTCAAACGTTTCCAGCAGCTCAATTGCCGAAACATTGCCAAGGCATTCATCAAAGAAATTGAACCGCGGAAACAAGTCAGGTTTCCTTACAATGGAGGTCGCACAGGGGACCCGGAATTGACAAAGCCTGGCTGGTGGCCACCTGGTGTCATCCACAAGGAGCCGGACCATCTGAAGATGGAATGTAAGTTGCCCGCACACAGAATACGCCTGGCTAGACTTTCAAAACTTGTTCTGGGTTAAATAAACTAATTGCCTGTCTAGACCGTATTCCTTTACTCATGCATATCTTGCGCAACCTTGGAGGAGACGTTACAGCCGACAGACTGAAAAAGGTTGCACATGAATCCAAGAAGTCGCTGCAGGACGGCGGCATTGAGATCTTGGATGAAATCTTCCGAGTGAGGAAGCTGGAAGAGCGGTATGAGCGGAACGAAGTTGGTATGTGCTTGTCTCTAGTCCGCCCCCGTGATGGCTGTGTACTGATCTTGAACATCCAGATGCTTCTACCAAGGTCTACGTGTTCAATTACAACTCCAACAGCTCTAAGCGCCGGAAAAGCTCTCGCCCAGTCAGTGAGCTGGACCATGACGAGGATGGTGAGGACACATCGGGATTCCTGACCCCATCGCCCTCAGAGGACCATGCGCCAGGGCCGATGTCATCGTCCATGGACAATATGGCGATGGTCACGCAAAGTCGACCAATGCAGCATCTGGAAGGCAACAGAGACCACCTCTTCCAAATGCCCAGCTCCCTTAGCTTCGACGGGCAGACCAGGCAGGACCGCCCCTACTATCCTGCCTCGACGGAGTATCCGAATGATTTCTCATCGTCGGCCGCCGTCGCCGGGGTCATCAGTCAAAATGACCAGGTTGGACTGGATTATCTGACCCAAGCAACGTTCCCCACTCCTGGCCCTGAAGCGCCGATGTCTCCTCAAAGCCGGCACGCATCCATCCCAATGCAGTCGCCGCCAAACCATTTCCAACAGTGGAACGTCCGGCCAAGCATGTTTGGCTCCATCGACTTCGGCACCACTACTCCCCAGCCTCCCCAGCCTATTTCTCACGCGACGATGCCGTACCAGGTCCCCGCATCAGGTGCGGCCGCGAGCCACGTCCAAATGTCTCACAGCTTGCCCCAGCTCTCTCGAACCAACACCCATTCGGGTCAGCTGTCCATGAGGACCCCTCCTTTCCGCACTGGATCCTTCGGTCATCCGAACTCCCACCCGATGCAGCAACAGCCTCTTCATAACGAATCCCTGCGCTTGGACACGGGCGGTGCGGCCGCTTCGTCCAAGGACTCCTCATGATTGGGATGAGAAAATCCAAGCTATTTTCACGTTGACATTAATTAATGCGAACGGAAGATACGAATGAACGCACCCTGTACTCTTAGTGATTATACCCCCCCTTCTACAACGGGCTGTACCATTTACACCTTGCCTTCTTCATATTCCTCGCTGGCTTCTCAGGCGAATCACCCTACTGCACTCCAGCAAGTTAATTCTCGTCAGTTTGGGTTATATATATCTTACGTGATATGTTTGGTATCTTTTTTTTTTTTTCTTTTTTGATCATTTCTTTTCTATTCTTTTTTTTCTTTTGTGTGGGGTGAAGGATATCTTGTCTTTCTTGTTTCGTCTTGCTCTTATCCCTTCCAGTTCTGCTTTGGTTGCTTTCCTTTGGATGTATTGTTCTTGCCACGTTGATATTTCATGATGATGTTGGTCCCACATCTCGCGGATTTGTGTAATGAAGGCTGGAAATGGTCCTAATGAACGAGCTGACATGAGCGACACCGCAATATACGATGAACGAAAGCCTGCTAGACAGAGACACGCGTCAGAAAATAACAAAGGAAAAGAAAAGGGAAGAAAAAAAAAAACGAAATTGGGAACATAACCGGAGCAACGAGTCTGGGGCTGGGTCTGGTACGATGCTGGAGCCCCTGGGTGGTGTGGGAATTTTGCTTCTTGTCTGTTCATTGTTGTACTTTTGATGTTCAGTCTTCATAGACGAGTACTGTATACGCACCATGTTTATTGATATTCATTTTTGACTTTCTTTCCTGCCTCAAGTATTCTCATTTGCCTCATTATCTGTAGTGGTAATCGAGTAAGAGTTAATGTCTCTTAGGAAAAGAAGAATTGCACAGAGTGTTAGAAGAGCGAGCTGGGTAGATGATGGATTAATTTGCAGGACAGATAAGGAGTTCCCTAGTGTCCTCATTCCCTGTGTGAAAGAAAGAGAAGAAAGACTCGTCACGTAACATCCTCCAATACTGGTTTAGGAATAACCTCACCTGGCTCGCTCTCTCTCTCTCCCCCCTCAGCCTCCGCTCTCTTCTCTTGATAATCTACATCAGATGAACTCCTAGGACTAACGAGCCTCGTCGAACACAATGTCAGCACCAGATAATACGGTTGACTCCCTCACGTACCCATACCTACCGCACAGGATGACCACATTCTCTCCATCCTCTTCGCCCCCGTCTTCATCCCGCGTATACGTTGGCAGCTTGTCTACCTGGGATCCAGAAAAGGGACTCTCTACTCATCCACTAAACATCTATAGTAACGATGATGTCTTCGTCGGCCGTAATGACAAGAAATGGTACGCATATTCCTAGATATTGGCAGCCTTTCCCCCCCCTTCCAACCTGTCTACCTACCTTTCCTCCCAGCTTGAAGAAACAAAGTAACCTGATACGTCAAACCCAAGCCAATATATCATCGATGACCCCTTCGTTTCGAATAGACATCTGAGAATCTACACTATTCTTTTCGACAGGGAGAATCCCTCCGAGGTTGCCCCGCTGGTATACGCGGAAGATCTATCCTCGAATGGAACGCTGTGGAACGGGATGTCCATGGGAAGGGGAAATGGGAATACTAGCTTCCTGCTGAGTGATGGGGACACGCTTAGGTTGTCTCCGGGGATCGTCTTAAGATTCCAAAGTGCGACTCACCATGCATCTACAGCTGCTGACGCTACAGTGGAGGGGTGTTTTGATGGCCTGCAGCTGATGGAGATGGAGGTGAGAAAAAACCCATTTATTTTCTACGCGTTGCCTGCATCATTTACAGCATTGTTATATTGCAGACGTTTCGGGATCAGTATATTATTACGCCTCGCAAGCTCGGCTCGGGAGCATACGGGCAGGTCCATATGGCGATTGACAAGACGGGAGGTCGACAGCTCGCCTGTAAAATTGTCGATTTGCGCATGCTCAGGCAGAGGATTGAGAAGTTAGAGGAGATGAAGCAGGAGTCGTCGAGGTTCTTTGAGGGTGACGCCCAGCACGGATATGGTCGTGGACATGGTCGGCCATCCATCAAGGTCGATAAAGATGGTACCGCGAAGCTTGTTGTTGCTCGCCAGATGCGACGGTCCGTGTCAAGAAACGTCCGGGAGAAGCTCAAAGTGTATGAACGCGAGGCTAGGGTTCTGGAGAAACTATCTCATGTGAGTTGCTTTCACGGTGTGTAGAGAGGACTGTCCATGCGATGCAAGCTGACCCTTTCATATAGCCGAATATCATCGGCGTGGAAAAAGTGGTCAAGACCGATAATACTATGTAAGCTAGAGTGGAGCTGAGATGAAAAGCTTGCCTCACTGATCTTTTGCTTATGAAAACAGTTATCTTTTCCAAGACCTAGTCACGGCCGGAGATCTGTTCTCTTTCATCGGATACAAAGGCGGGAAACTCGGTGGAATCGAGGCGGCGGTGATAATCAGACAAATCCTCATGGCGTTGGACTACTTACATGACCAGGACATTGTACATCGAGATCTCAAACCGGACAACATCCTCATGACCTCCCTGGTGGATGGATGCCGGGTCGTATTGACAGATTTTGGGTGCGCCAGGAGAGTAAGGTCCGACATTGAGCGGATGTCGACCGTGATCGGCACATTCGAATACAGCGCACCGTGAGAATCCCAAACATGTTTTTGTTCGTCCACAGATAATGTCTCAAAAAGGGCAAAAGCTAACTAAGTCTTGTCTCCTGTTATAGCGAAGTGCTCAAACCCAACCGACGTGGCTACACCAAAGCCGTGGATCTGTGGTCACTGGGCTGCGTCACCGCTGTCCTCCTAACTGGGGGTTCTCCGTTCCTGGATCCGGAGACAGGAACTTACTCCGCGGAGCTGGCCCAGAAGTGTAACCTGCAGAAGCTCGAGGCCGATTTGGAATGGAATGGAGCCGGAACATGTCCAAAGGACTTTGTCCGCCGGCTACTGGTGCTTGACGAGACGAAACGGATGAACGTGAAACAAGCCCTGCATCACACCTGGTTCACGAACCCGGTCTACGCGAGCGAATTAAAGGAGCTGTACGAGCGGTCGGTCAGGGACTGGAAGCCACGTCTGCACGGGGCCCCTCTGATCCTTGAGCTAGGCGACTCACCCACAGTGGATGGTGATCAGGGAGATCCGTTCTCAGATGCAGCTTCAGATTCAGCTTGGTCTGAAGAGTCGTCGACTCACCTCCAGGATGAGGAAGATTGTGGGTCGTACGACGATGGCTCCATAACGCTCTCAGATCCTGAACTACCGGTCCTCCGCCGTGAGAGCAAGATAGAAGATGAATCGCAACTTGCCGGGCTGAGGAGTGATCATACCGTATTCGCAAGGCGCGGGCGGCTGGCGAGAGACAACGGCAGTTCTAACACATCAGACAAGAACAGGAGTCAAGATCCCTCCATCATGACTATGAAAAGTGAAACAGAGACGCCTCGCATCCTGGAAATCTCAAGGATACCGTGGAGGGAATGGCGCACCAGCGAGGACGCACTACTGTTGCTACCCACCGACACGGGCTTAGAGGCGCGAGAATCGTCCTCTGCGACAAGCAGCGCCGGTCTCATGGCAACCCGCAGGGGGTATCAGATAGGCAGCAGTAGCGCACACGGTTGCAACAGTGACTTTGAGGGCGGGGTGTATGAGGAGGTTGAGAACCTGATCACTGGTGAGCGGCAGCGAGTCATGTATGGGACGACTGCACTCGCGAAGGCAAGGGTGCAGTAAGTCCTGCAAAGGGAAAACAGCACTATCGATTGGCTTTGCATATGTGCAGGGACAGAAGCGATACTCCGCGAGACAAGTGTCATAAGTCAGGGAGAGGTGGGGGATGGGCATTTTACATGGTGAGAGCGACGTATGTGGACATTTCATGCTTGACGCTTGCGCACAAAATGCATGATGCACCTGCAACACTATGATGGCGCATTTCTTCAGGTGTACCTAACCAGTCGCATTCATTCCATCGAGCCACGCCAATGTAGTGGACGCCAGGAGCGATTACTCAAGTTAGCTTCCCAGGTTGATTGATTACTTTGCTACTTGCTGTCTGCGCCGCGGGCCTCCATGCGGTCTCTGCACCCCCTGATCATGCAAGATAACGCGTCTCGGTTGGCCAACGCGCTCCACACGGACCGGTCGCGTTTCAGCAATACACAACGCGTCTTTCGATTTTCTCCTTTTCTCTTAATTGGGGGAAAAAAATGGAGACAGTAAGAAAATCCAATCGAGGAGACAGGAAGGAGGATAATCTGTCGCATAGAAAGATCCTACCGGAAGCGACTGGTTAGACATTCTCAGCGACAGTGGAAGGAGAATGTGACGCAAGAATGCATGCAAGTTGATGACTTGCGTTATGGATCGTCAGGCTAACAGTCGTTGTGCCGGAAGACGGCGGAGTCGTGCATGAACGCCCCCGTCAGCTGCCCGAGACCGTTAAGACCTGGTCTTTGTTCGTTGTTTTCGCAGGTTCCGGCGCGGTCTCGCTTCCTCTTCGACAGCGTATCGACGATAGGAAAGTTGCTGTCATATCTGCCAGCTCGTCGTCCCTTCACATAGGCTTCGTATAGTAGATATACGCGTACATGTAGTCGCTATGCCCGCGGGATCTCGCCACTATCTCTCTCCACCGTGCATAAGATAGGTCTGATCGAGGATGACGCCTGTGTTGGTCTGTTCACGACGGAGCTGCACGGTGACGAAGGTAAAGACTTGGGACAGTGGTATGACCATGACCATGACCATGACCATGTCATCCTCCTGACTCTGCCTTCGTGTCTCTCTTTTCATTCATTCCTTCTTGTGAAACCGCAGGGCCTGGCGGGTGGCTTTGTTCCTTCGCAGCTTCATCCGGCCATTCGTCCATGTCGGTGCCACCGCGCAGCGAGACAAAAGAGCTGCACGACCGAACCCATTCATCATTCTGCAAGACCAGCCCGAATCGGAGCCTATCTGGTCCCGCTGTCGGCCTCTTTCTGACTATTATATATTTACTTATCTGCAGCGGTGGTCCCCATTCTCTGTAATCTTAATCTGTTGTACGCTAGCGTTACTGCCGAAATTACCTTTCGGTGCGAACTCTTTCTTTTGTCGTCTTCTTGGCCCTCCCTGACCTCCTGCTCTTCCACTCACCACCCCATCATCGCCTCCTCACGCCGCGTCGCATCCTTTCGGACTTGGTATAAGCCAGCGCGCATGTCATCTCCATTTGCCTGGCCAACCTTGATCCTTCCGAAACCCCGTGGGCTCTTTGGGATCAACGCCGGCGCAAATCGCAGAGCGACAGATCCTGGCCTGGTGGGTGCCTAAGAGCGCGGCCCCCAAACTGATCCTGGCCCTTTTCCCATCTCTCTGCCTTTTTCTTCTTTCCTTTTCCCACCGTAGTCGCTCGTTAATCGATCTATTTGTGGCTTGCGAAAAACCATGATTCCTCAAGCCATGCTCCTACCATCCGCGTTGTCCTGCGACATCCGCCGGTCTTCTCCCTTTAGGACGGGTCGGCTGTTCTCGCCTCCGCCTCCTTCGACGGACGACGATTGCGCCGGAGGCAACGGTCTCTTCGGGACCTGTCGTGCATTACAGTCTCTTCTGAATGGATCTTCCGCGACATCTCCGCGACACGCGAAACCGAAACGCCTTCAGAGTCCCGTTCAGATCAATACCGGGCTATCCGCTCACCCGTCGTCGCGACGGGCGAAGCAAGTTGCCGAGCAACGGCAACCACTGCGACAACAAACACAAGCGGAACAACAACATAGTCGACAACAACGGTCGACGCAGACGAGGAGGAAAACAGCGCGGAGCTCCCCTCACAGACCTACTAAGAGACGGCGCGACGTTTTCGAGGATAGCGATGGCGACATTGACCTGACGAAGGAGGAGGAGGACGACGGGAGTATTACCGGGACATCAACATCCACATCCACATCCACATCCACATACAAGCGCCATCGCCTCTCAACACCAACCCCGAAGCGTCGCAGACACGTGCCCTATGAGCTTCCATTGGGCCTAACGGCAAATGACTTCTACTCCCTTCGCACACCTTCTCCGTCGACGCGTGGCCCCGATCGCGACCGAGCGGACTCCCACGGACAACCCACCGCGCTAGACCCCGACTTGGTCCTCCCGTCAGTAGAAGAAGAAGAAGAATGGAGGGAGGACGAGGATCTCACCAGCAATGACACCTCCACGGACGACTTCAGCGTCCCATCTCCTCCTCCAGTGCCGAATCAGGACCATCACCGTCCCGAATGGACCTCAGAAGATGACCAGACCCTCGTCGCGCTGGTGCTGGAGAAATTCCAACTCTCGCGTCAAGACTGGGCAGAATGCGCCGAGCGTATGGGCAAGGACAGTGCCGGTGTTGGTCGACCATGGGAGTCGCCAGTCGGGGAGAGAAACAGGGGGGCCGCTGGGTTGCGACGGTTACTGGGGTCCGATTAGATTTCATTCCTTTTACTACATATAATCCCCGTGCATGGGATGGCGCCCTTTAAATTTCGGGATTGGGACTTTTTTTTTTTTTTTTTTTTTTTGCCTCTGCACATCTTTCTTTTGGACATTCCACTACTTCTTGTCTATACCTTTTCCTTTGTTTGTATTCCAGCTGTGTCCGCGCCTTTTCCTTCTGCATATTCCCGGCTTTCGCCGACAGCCATTGCCTGCATAATAGGCGTTTCTGTACGTGTTTGTACATCTGCATTCTTCTGGCTGGACTGTATATTACTGTATACATAAGTAATTAAGATAATCTGCATCATGCACTGAACGCTTGCGTAGTCCATTGGAAATGACATCTTATGCCAGGGTATTTTTTTACATGCGTATGCATTTCCTGAATGATTATGGTAAAAACCTAGACACCAGACCCTAACGCCCTGAACTGGCTGGAAGATTTGACTAGAGAGAAAAGAAGCGAAACGAATGTAGATTGCTTAGAATCTAATAATAGGTAAGTCAGTGAAGAAAGCTTTAAGGATAATAACAGAAGGATGAGAGGGAGAGCAATGGGACGTACCGAACTTCATAACTGCCAGCACGAGTCATATAGCGCACCCACTTGACACTACTATAATTACCCTTCTCGAAGACCTTAAGATAGCGCACCAACAGCCCACTAGACGTGAACATAAGCAGACTAAACGACAGACTCAGCGGCGGACGACTCCACGCCTTCTGATGCGTCATGCTTGTCAAGTTCGCCTCGGCGGTAAGCACATACTCGCTCTGGCCGGAGAACCGCGCAATCTTCCAGACGATATTGTTGTGTTCGGGCTCATACTTCGCGCGACCCTGCGAGGTGCGCTCGGAGGTCTTCGCCGTGTTGAGCGGCGTCGGGATGCGCACAACGACATTACTCGCGAACAACTTCGACGAGTAATTCGCCTTGATCGCCACGCTATACTCGACCTTCGTCGTGCCCACCTCCCGCACAATCGGGTGCACTTTGAACGGCAGATTCACGTTCTCCGTCGCCCGGTACCGCATCAGCTCAAACTCCCCGTCCGGCGGCACAAACGATATGATCCGGTCCGCGTCGAACCGCCCCAGCTTCACGCACTGGTGGAACTGGCAGTCTTCCAGCGTCACGGACCCGGCTGCTGCCCGCGCCGCTTTCATCGCCCCCGTGCCCCGGTCGCGGGAAAACCCCGCGTCCGCCGGCGTGAGTGATGATGATGACGACCGTCCTCCCTCGCCGGCCGCTGTCGGGTCGACGAGAAGTCGGTCGTTGAGCCCGAACTTACACTCCGGTGTCCCGGACAGGTATGCCCGCATGATGATCTGCCCGTTCACGTCCGCCCGGAGTACCGTGCCTGTCGCCGACATGAGCAGGTTCACGTCCTCGATCACGTCGACGAATGCTTCGTTCTTGCGGTACTTGACCCCGGCTCGCCGCCAGGAGAGCGCCCCCGTGGCTTGCTGCGTGATCCGGCTCGAGTCTGTTGGCGATTTGGTGATCGCTGACTTGACGCCTTCCGTCGTGATGTACATTTTCAGTGTGTCTGTTTCTGTGTTCTGGGGGTATCCGAAGTCGAGGATTTCTATATATATATATATATATCCAAGTAAAAGGCACACACACGTCAGCCTCATATTCATATCTACCCACAAAAAAAGAGAGAAAAAGGGGTGGGGAAAAAAAAGACCTACCATCCAACAACTCATAAACCAAGACAAAATTATTCTTAACCGCCTCTTCATCAAACTTCCCAAAATACCCCTTCCCGAGCACAATCAACCGGTACAGAAACTCGAACACGAGCGCCGCATTGGCATTGCTCTTCGTCACGGCAACGAGGTAGATATTCTCGTGCTTCACATGGCTGAATGTCGTCGACCCGAGCGTCAGGATGGGCGAGCGCACCTGCGGGTTTGAGATGACTTGGATCCGGAAGATGTCTGCGAGACGAGGTCTGCAGTCGGAGCGAAAGGCGCGGAAGATGAGGTTTTCGCCTTTTTGGTTGAAGATGAGGACCCCGGAGAGCATGATTGATGTATCTCAGTGAGAGACGCCGCTGGTGTTTTCACTGCTAAGAGGAGCTGCTAGAGGTCATTCTCTGGTGGATGTTCGTGGATGTAGATGTGGTTGGTTATATTGCCCAAGTTAGAAGAAGCGCGGAGGCCGGCGGTCTCGGAGTGGAGAACCAGTCGATCAGGAGAATGCAGCTGCGGGAAAAGGGGAGAGCAACGAACAGCTACCACGCAGATTCTACAGAGTAGAGTTTCTTACTAGCGTTCTTAAAATTACGAAGAGCATTATTCGGTTTCCATAGATTTTCTCGTCCTTTTTAACAAGGAGACATCGTTGGCAGGTGCAATAGCCTACGCCTGGCTCTCCACGCTCACTTCTCCACAGGTAGACACGAAGTACTAAGGTAGTAAAATAAGGCAATAAGCCAAGGCAAAGGCCATTGAAGGAAGCAAAAGTAACTGAAGTCGTGGAGCGCGGAGATGCCACATGTCAAAGAGCAAACCAAAAAAGAAACTACCCCATCGTGGCACCTGTCCTCTCTGGGGCCTCAGAAAAGATAACTAGTAATTTAACACAAGCACTCCAGAAGAAAACCTCTTCAAAATGCATCTGGTATCAATCGTTCTGAAAACGGGTTGCAAAAGACAAAGAGACATTGGCAAAAGGTATCAAAATAATCCCAAATCCGTGGCAAAAAGGGGGTGAAGAAATATTAAAGAGACGCTTACTATAGATCGGCAAAGAAGGTAGCAGCGAAGAAAAAAAAAAAAAAAAAAAAAAAAAAGTCAAGTGGAAGTGTGGTTATGCTTCTTGCCCAGTCGCTGTGTTCGGTCGCGTACCCGCCAACGACGGAGCCTCGCTTTGCACGATGCCGACCTTCGGATCTGGAATCTGAATGTCGAGAGACAGATACGCCGTTCGCCGTAGACTCCAGACGCGGACGCCATTCTTCGCACCGACTTCCTGATTCCAGTTTTCTAACCAGGCCTCGACGTGTTTCAAACGGCCTTTGATGCCAGAAGCTCCGACATCCTCCCAGAGCCAGCCTGTGAGCAAGCCGAGAATGGCATCAACAACGTTACGAATGCTATAAGGGTTGAAGGCTTGGATCAACTCGTTGTTCACGGTCGCAATGATCCGACGGAATTCCTGTTCCGGTAGCAATGGGTCTAAGATCTCGGGATAGAGGTTGGAGAAGGTTGGCGCCAGGTCGCCCTTGACCATCCAGTCCCGTTTGATGCGGATGATCCGTGTGGCAAGATGATCCCTGGAGGTGACCGGAACGTGGGGATTGACGTGAGGGAAACAGGGATGAGCAGGGCCCCAGGCCAACTCGTCCGCCACGTCAGGCTCTCCTCCCGCAGCACCGTGACCGGTACTGGAGGGAATCGACGCGATGTGTGATTGGGACAGGAGAGAGACCTGAGATTGGACATGTCGCGGTGGGTGAGTCGGGTCGGCGAGGTGGGCCTGCTCAGGGGCTCTGAGACTAGGGTCCTCCATCCCCTTGGTACTGGCGCCATTAGACGCCCTGTTGCTCATGGCAGTAGATGGCAGGCCCTGTGAAGGCTCCCCCTCTCCGTCTTGTTGTGATAGTTGCCGTTCGAAAGTCCCTGAACGCCTTCCTGATGGTAACGCGATGCTGGTCCGACCGCTTTCGGATTCCACGTTGCTACGCTCCACAACCAAGCTGCTTGGGGTGTGACTTAGACGACTCCGACGGCGTTCCGAGAGGGAGAGTAGCGGGGACGCGTCTCGTCGGGCTTCGAGGGGGAGATGTTCGTCGGACGGTTGCTGCGACGGACGCGAGATTCGAACAGGGGTGATTCGGGGCACGTAATTGACCGGGTTGGCCAGACGGGCGGCAGCGGGTCGTGTGACACGAGCTCTCGAGGAGGGAGAAGCGGTGGAATTTCGATGGGAGCGACTGCGTGTGGAGGTGGAAATGGACGAAGGGGGGGGAGGCGAAGCAGGAGGCGGAGGAGAAGGAAGAGGAGGACGACGACGAGGAAAGGCGGCGATTTGGCGGTGGCGGGAATCGCGACGGGCCGCCTCCGGGTCCAGTCCCAGTCCCAGTCCCAGCACTCGCGATGGCCCTGCAAGCGCCTCTTCTTCAGCCTGCCACGGTGATAGAAAGCCCCTTCCGCGGCTGGAGGAAGCCGTTTTCGAGAAGGAAGCGCAGGGCCCGACTCGGGCGAGTATCCTACGCAGACAGCTTCAAGGGACCGGACCCGGGAGCAGCACCAGCACCGGGATTGCCCACCCATTCACGAGGGCTAGCAATAGGAACAGAAGAGCACACAAGGAATGAAGATTGGGAGGAAGAGGAACAGACGGAGGGCGCGAGGAGAGGAAGAAGGAGCTAGACACGATGGGACGTACGGGAAGAAAAGAGAAGAGAGAAGAAGAGAAGGGTCTTCGAGAGCAGGAAATCAACTCCTACTTCGCAGGCCGTAAGATGAATCGTGACGAAAGAAAGAGAGAGGGCAAAAAAAAGTTATATAAATATATATAATAATGATATAACAGACTGAAGAGACCCATTTCCCGGCTAGAACACAACCTACGGACGATGCTTGAGGCTGAAGGTACGCAGCGGAGTAGCTCAACAAATCTTCATCTTCCCCTGCCAAACGGCACGTAAATTATTATCAGCTCTCCTCCACCCGACTTTCTCCCTCCGTTTGCCTCTCTCGACAGCCTTAATAATCAGGTTGAGAGCGCGAACAGCCCCGGGCAGCCCCGCGGTTGATTATTGGTGTCCGGCGTCGCAGCCTGGGCTTGCTGCCCAAGCACATCCTAATCAATGGTAGCCCGTGGCCGGGGAATCGGGCTGGATCGACGGTTTGGAGCCGAAGCACCGAGCTGGCCAGTCGCGGAGGAGGATGTCTGGAATCTAGACTTCTAGTGTCGTGTGTTTCGGCAGCTCCAATGTGAAAGACTGGGATTGACGGGCGCCCTGCCGTGCCTTTTCTCCCCCCCCGTTCTAACGGTGATGATTTGACTTTCAGCCCCTGGGATGCGGGTCAGGAACAGGACAGTGGACAGGAACACGATCGCCCCCTTCTCCTCCGAACTGCAGGTTCGACGACTCCACGACCATGGCATCCTGAGAACAGTGCTTTTGGGAAGAGCTTTTCTGCTAACGTTAATGGGAGCTAGTACTGCTGATCGCAAGGCTCAAAGCCAAAGACGCCGCGCCCAAGTTCCCGGGTCGTGGCCAGTCGCTAGTTGCAGTAATTAGTCCCTGAAGCTCACAATTAATAGTGCACCGCATAGTCTGTGCCTCCACTTCGTAATTGTAGTAGTAATAATAACAACAACAACAAGAATAGTAGTAGTATTAACCGTATTAATTTCAATATTAACAGCTCAGCTGACTCGTCAGCAGTGACGCCACCTTCGCCTATATCCTCGGATTGTTTTTGGCATTATTATTGCTTCTGTACAGCGTCCTGGTTCACGCTGGCCTGCAGCCGCCGCATCATCTCCCGGTGCATGTCTGGATTTATATCACTCCCTGACCCCCCATACACACTGGACGCATGAACCGGTGGACGCCGTGCTCTGGCTCCCGGAGATGACGGGAATCTCAGGGAATCAGACGCAGACGTCCCGGACCCAGTGGGGTCTGGGCCCCATTCTAACCCTGATCGGCTTCGATCCTGATGCGCATGAGCCACCCAGGGAGCAGCATACGTCATCGGTACTTGCTGCTCCTTCGAGCCTCGTCGTAGCGAGATCGCCGCATTGCTACTACCCCCATCACTGCGAGAGGGGCTCCCTGGGCTTTGTGCCGGGACCGCAAACGACCTCTGACGTGGTTGTCCCGGCGCGCCCCGAGAGAACCAAGGGTCGTGCCGCAGTGATACTGAAGATAGCTTATTGCGCCGCATGTTCTCCTGAACGTCCAGGAGGGAAGGTGAACCGTGCAGTGCAGATCCCTCGAACTTGCTTGTGGGTGATTGCTGTTTTGAAGCAGGGGTACCTGCGTTTTGCGGAAGAGATGTTCTTCGAATCCCACGCTGCCGTGTGAGCGGCCCTGCGGGAAGCTTGCCCTGCGAACCTGACCGAGAATGCACCCCCGGTCTCTGCGTTTGGCTCACGAATCGCGCTGCCGTGGCCCTAGAGTCCCATGACCGGTTCCGCGAGTGAGGTAAGCCCTTGGTGGCACTGGAGCGTCGGCGATGCTTGTTCGTCTTGGATACCTCATCTCCCGCAGAGGCGCGGCGTCGGCCAGCAGGCGGGGGCGCTGCATTCAACGGCGTCTTCAGTAGCTCATCGACATGGACTGGCGCAGCGACCTCGTCCGACTGTGCGTTCTCTGACGGCGAGCCTTCCTTGAGAGGCTGGATCGGGTCAACTTCTGCAGACTCCCCTGCAGGGACGTGCTTTGCCCACTCGTACGTTCGATATGTTGCACCAGCTTTGGATTTCTGTTCAGCAATCTTCTTCAGCGTCTCTTCCCTCAGTTCCACTGGCCCTCCGTCTTCCTGCTCTTTGCTCATTTTCGACGAAGGCTGCGTCTGGTGAGAAGGTTCGATCGACTTTCCTCGAGATCCTTCTTCTTCTTGATCCTTGAAATCCTCATCCTTGGTTTCTGGTGGTCGTAGCACTGGACTGTCTCCAAGAGGAATTGAAGGATGCTGTTCTTCCGCTACCGGCAAGAGCGACGGCGATGTACCGTCTGTTCGAGCAGGGTCCTGCGCCCACTGTTCCAATTCAGTCCGGCCCTTTATGCTATGTCCCCTGTTGGAATGTTCCTCTGCAACAGTTTCCACCTTGGCGGACTTCGCTTCACTGATGCCTGTCATGTTTTCAGCGCCATCCTGTGTCTCCTGAGATCCACGATTTTCGTTTGAATGATGCCCGGGGATTTCTTTCAGTTCTCGGTCGTGAAGATCTTCCGTCGCGATACTCCATCCACATTCATCCTTCACCCCTGCAACTGACGAGATTGAGTTGTCCGAGCTCCCAAAAGGATGAGCAAAAATACCATCTCCTAGAGATCGCTTTTCCGAGCTTGTTATTATCGAGCGCTCTGGTCCCCAGTACCCAGGCATATGCACTTCTGATTCCGACTCTGGACCCGATCTCTTCGTTGACGACGCTCGCTTGACTTTCCTCTTGGGGACGTCGCCGCCGTACGCTTTCTCCCACTCTGATAACTCCTTCGCAGTGACACCTCCCGCCTGCTTCCACTCGTCATCTTCCTTTTTCTCCTCTTCCTCTTGCTTGAGTTTGTCCCTTTCCAGGCGTGCACTAATCACTTTCCAGACCCTGAGTTGCGACAAAACCCCCAAGAACCATAGAACAATTAACCCGGCCGTCTCGGCGCGAATCCCGCGAGTTATGGGATATGTCGAAGTATTCTTCGGAAACGCATGGTCATTGATATCTGGAACGGAAGTTAGCGGACCTCGCACTCAAATTAAGTGTAACCCCCCTTTTGCTTCTTGAGAAGAGGGTCGGCTCATTTGTTTACCCCAAATATACAGCCAGAATTCCTTCAACCCGACCCGCGTAAAACAGTCAACTCCCAAAATGAGTGCCGTGGCTCCCGAGAAGGCAATCGTTACAATCAATCCGTAAGGTCGCGTATATATGCTGAATGACAAAGCAAAGGCGGCAATGGAGAGCACACAGATGAGCGCAACCTTGGATCCGGTACTTTGGAGGAGCCCCCCAGGTTTTAAAGTGAGAAGCCACATGCTAAAGCAAAATCCTCCGAGAAAACATCCTACTCCTTCTGTCCACTCCTTGAAGACTATGGAGAATAGTCCGAGAGTGGCACCAGTCATGACTGCGGCAACGACGTAACCGCCCTGAACCGCTAGGCCGACGGGGGGAGTCATGAGGTAGAGGACCAAGACCTGAGAACATGTCAATTCCGGTGGACATACGTGCAGTGTGTTTTGAAAGTCACTCACTGTAACTGCCAAGCCTCCTAAGAATGCTGCAGACAGGAATACTTGCATCCTAGGAGATCCTTGGTAAGCCAACCGTCTCCATCAAACTGACATAGGTCGGTCGATGATACCTTAGTGCTCGGATTCCGATAGATCCATAGATTCCTCCGAAGATTATAAGAATAACGCCCGCCACACCCAGCCCTGGCGTGACCTTCGGATGAAGTGGAAGGTGGACTGTTTTAGTTGCATTCCCACCATCTTTGTCTAATTTAGTAACTTCACTCAAAGACCTATGAAGGAACGCTTACCTCCAGCCACAGACGTATTCAGTGGTGCTGGCGTCATGGTCGCAGAGGTTGACATGCTAGTATTCGTCGCAGATGAACCATTGCCTGCTGCACCGGTGGCGGCGACAGTTGCATTCGTGTTCGCAGCAGACAAAGGGCCAGTTGTTGTTGTTGCGTTGCCGTCAGTCGTAAAACTAGTTCCTGTTGCACTGTCACCAGTCATAGAACTAGTCGCTGTTGTACTGTCACCAGTTATAGAACTAGTCGCTGTTGCACTATCGCCGGTTGTATAACCGGCTGTAGTCGATGCGCCATCTCCGGTTGAAGAGCTGTCTGCAGCCGTTGTTGTACTTGTAGACGACTGCTGGTCCCCCGAGCGGAGAGTCGTAAGAGAGTCAACTCCCTGCGCTCCATCTCGAGGAACCAGGGCCGCCTCGATAATGAGAGAGCCACATGCAATAACAGTGGCTAGAGAAGTGAATTGAAACAATCGCATATCAGCAGATGCAACAAAAGACAACCCTACGAGGATGAGCAGAAGCAAATCGACGACGTGCGGTTGTCTAAGTGCTGGGCTGAGGTTTATGAAGCTTTTATGGTTTCCCGGGTGCTTTCCACATAACTTCGCATGGAAACAAGGCGTAGAAATAACAACAACTCGTGCGGGAGCACGGAGGTCTACGGTAGTTAAATGATGATCGGTCGGGGAGGAGCACTATCGGTCTCAATCTACAGGCTTTCCTCCCTGGTACATCGAGATCTGTTCCTTGAATTCTGATAAGCTTGCGGGTTGCCGTGGCAAACAGCTTGGACGCAAAGTGACCCACCGCATGCCGCAGCCAGCCAGCAGTCA
The DNA here is from genome assembly GCA_002242795.1 of Byssochlamys sp. BYSS01. Taxonomy (NCBI): domain Eukaryota; kingdom Fungi; phylum Ascomycota; class Eurotiomycetes; order Eurotiales; family Thermoascaceae; genus Paecilomyces; species Byssochlamys sp. BYSS01. The sequence continues at coordinate 23,310 of NIXA01000008.1, forward strand.
GGACTGTCAAGATGCGCCTTATGAACTTTATCTGACGGGCCCCAAGGGCGCCTAGTGGAATCCACTCAGCCGAAGATGCACGCGGCTAACCCAGGAGTCGCAGAAGCATTTGGCTGCAAACAAACAGAATCTCAGCCGGCTCGCTATTAGATTCGCGTTCCACTGAGGGCAAAGGGCACACAATGATGCAGGTTCGCATCAAGTCACTTGCTCCTAGTTGGGACTTGTGGTGGGAGGAGATGGTCGTCCCTGATTTCGAACCAAGATCGTAGATCCTGGCGAACTAGTCCTAGGCCACCGGTGCGTGTAGACAGTTATGCACGCCATTGGCTTTTGTAGGTGTGCTCGGACAGACAGCGTAAAAAGAGAAGACATGTTTAAGATGCGATGCTCGGGATACTGGGCAATCCATGTTGAGCGACCGCATTCCCTGGCAGCGCCGGGAGTAGCCACAGAAACCAGGTTCCTGAAGCAAGACGCCGTGGTCAGAAATCCGGATTTCGGTGTACGGCTCAGAAACTTGGCCTATCGACCTTATGGTCTCTCCCCGTGGAACAAAGTCCATTAAAACAGCAGGGCCCCAATCTCATAGTGCCCACAGATGAACGATTCAGCGCAACACAACCGACTGACGGCATCGCGACCGGTGCATGTATCCCTTGCATAGGGCAAAAGTGCCGGGGTCCGCAATTAGTCGCTGGTCAAGCTGCACCAATACACGTTCGTCCACGACTAATCGAGAAGGACGGTTTGCAGCCGCTATAATGACAGCCTACATCGCGCCCATATGCAGGCAGGTAGTTTCATGAAAAGGCGTGCGCTAAAAGAGACATTGACTGCTCTTGCAAGCGTCTTCCTCTTCCCGGCCGTCGAACTCCCCGAGCCGAGACACGTGACCCTGCCGACGCGGACTTCGAGCAAATCGCGTCGCTACCGTTCACGAGCATCACTTCAAGTTCCATTTATTTCTTCTGCATCAGATCAGCACCCTGCTGCCAGTTACCACTATGTCTGCCTTCGCGCCCCTTCGTCCTTTTCTGCGGGCATCCGCTTCCAAGTCGACGACCAACCCACTTACCACGCGCGCTTTCTCCTCTTCCGCCTCGCGGGCCATCTCGCGCTTGATCATCTCGGGCCGTCTTGCGGGTGAGCCCAGGCTGAGCACCGCGGCGAGCGGCCAGGAGTTCATTAGATATACCGTTTCAACACTCAGTGGCACCAAGAAGAACCCCTACACTAGCTTCTTCCGCATCGTGACCTTCCCGACCAGTGAAAATCAGAGGGATTATATTTTGGGATTGCCGAAGGGGTGAGTTGGAGTTTAATGATGTGATGTCTCCACGAGGAGAAGAAGAAAAAAAGGAGACCAACATTAGTTCTTCTCTGACCAGATGCTGACATTTATTGTTTTCCTCTACCCGTTTAGCACCATGTTATACGTTGAGAGTGACGCAACCCTTCGCAATGTCGAAGACGCTTCTGATGGCAAGCTGCAGCAACAGCTGTCTCTTGTCCAAAGTCAGTTTTTTTCTTTATTTCTACCCCACATATCATAATGTCATGATGGATTGGTCTCGGCAACGGTTTTGGATAGTTGATAAATAAACTGACATCTTGACTCCTTTCTATTTCCAGGGAATCTGTCAGTTATCGCCCGCGGTCGTCCGCGCGACGAGTTGGAACAGGAACAAGAGCAGGAAACATCGACCCTGGAAGAGCATTGACATTGTTAAAAGGACGTAGCCATGTTCCTTGAGACCTTCTTTGCCTCCCCTTTCCTCTTTGTGATATTATTATTATATCCGTTTAGTCTTGTATCAATGGTTCTCTGAGTATTATTGAGTGGGTGTTTTTAGGCTATTGGATCGGGAGTTGATCTTCCGTCTCTTTCCATGTATCCTTCCCAATTCCCTTTTAAATAACATATAAAACATCGTATCTGCTCATTTTCCCTGTCGCGACCGACTTCGCGAATGCTACGTTTTAAGGATAGGTGCAGTATGTTATCACGTGATATACCCACCCTATACAAGCTGTAAATCCTGGCCGCTAGGGTTGTTATTGGACAATAACAATCAATCCCTCTCTACCTAGAAAGGAGGAAGCATAGCAGTTACTGGAAGTTGAATGTTCAATTAGAGCTGACGATAACTAAGAGAGAACAAGAAATTCGACCGGATAAGAAACCCTAACGCCCGACGCTACGATCTTTCTAGCTGGAGAACAAGGAATAGTAATGAGTATAAAAGCAAGGAACCATAAACCATACGAATCTCTAGACATCACGGTTCGCAACATCGCTCTTCTGACTGATCATTTGCCTCACCTGAATAATCCCCTCTTCTGCAGAAGACGACGAGGAACGCAAGGTGCTACTGCCGTGGCTCTTTTGGCTTCTATCTGCCCACGCACTGGCAGAGACACTGTTCAATGTGGGATGAAGCCTGGAAGCAGCTGTGGGCCTGAAGTTGTCACTGTATGCAGAGGGAGAAGAAGACAAGGGTGTTCGGAAGGACTTCCACGCTCTTCTTGGCCAGGAAGGAGTATTATTCGCATTCGTCTCGTTTTGCCTTGATGGAATGCGGTATCCGGAGTCTTGACGTATTGGGTCAAGAGTATCTGGAGCCGGTCTGGAAGAGTTCCTGGTGTTACGTTGTTAGCACTTCACGGCCGGCAGAGATCCCACAAAACAAATATATAAAACAAAAAAAAAACAAAAATAGAACATACTGTGATATTGGCCATTTTTGTTCCCGTGTCGATCTGGTATTTTTATTTTTTGAAGAGTTTGAAATGGGGAGTACGCCTTCCCGCTGGCGAAATAGACGCGATAGACAATCACAGAAACGCTCGCATCCAAGGCGAGAAAGCGCAGAGCGGTACATCTGAATGGCATCTCGGCCAAATCCGGAGAAGACGAAGACAATAAAGCCGCCAATAATGAACACCCAGCAGTCGATGGAACTATTGCCATCCGTGGAGACCATGAGAACAATCTTCCATTCAGGCCCGTGAACTCCGCGCCAAGAAAAACCGTGCCAGCCCGGAACGAGCCACCGTACATTGTCGTAAAGGAAGTATGTCTGAAATGAGGTGATTGCGAGCAGGATCAAGAGGGCGAGTGCGAAAAGACGAAAGAACCTGGACTTAGTCCAACTGGTACCAGACGCCCTGAGGATATCTCCGAATTGGGCTCGGTATTTGTAGGCACGGAGCAGTACTAGGCCTGGACAGTCTCATTAGTCAAGCAGCAAAGGTGTTGGTTTTCGTAGGACGGGGACCTACAACAGTAGTAGATGGCTATCAGGCAGATTATCCCGGGCCACATATAGAGCAGCACGATGCTCACCCAGCTTTGATCGCACAGGGAGGTGCATCCTGAGATCTCGAAGATCGCATACCGATTCGTCTGCACCATGTAGCTGGTAACCATCAACATGGCCGGAATCACCAGGCAGAACAAAATCTCCAGGAAAATCTTGCGCCGGAGTTGTGCCTGACTAGGGACGAGAGTAGTACGGCTCGTATCTAGCACGGCGGCCAGATTTCGAAACAGACAGACCAAGGCGCCTGGCACACCAACGTAGCTGGCTGCCATGAGTCTGGTTTCAACATCACAAAGCCCTTCGCCGCTCCACCACGAATCCAGATCGTTCGTGCTCCAGATCAGGGCGTTTGCCATAGAGAAGAGGTTGGCTATAATAAACCAAGCGGTGATGCACGTAACGGGCCAGTTGCGGTTTTTCAGGTGTAAGATCAGAGTTGGGATAGTGACGAATATAGAGACACAGGCCAGAGCCGGTATGGCCCTAGCGATAGCAGAGGGATGTGTCTCTAGCGGTGCGTGCGGATTTGGCCTCAATTTAGCGATCGGAGGGCCCATCTTAGGAGGGACCGTTCAGCTTCCTAGCGGAGCCTCAAGTGGATTCGCAACAGTTCTCAAAGGGGAGAGAGGAGCAGAAAGCTCATTTCCTTTGCAAAATTGTGGAGTAGAGACGGAGGACGGAATCTGTGTTTAGGAAGAGAAGCTGTGGATGGCGATGGAGAGGAAAGACGCGCAAGAGAATCGAGACTGCTGCTGAGAAGCTGGGTCGCAGCAATGGATTCACAAGAGGCTTATTGAGGATTACGCTAGAGACAGCATGACCACTATAGAGCACAGATATAAATAATAAGAGCAGTGGGAGGTGCTCAGTGACATAGCCGGCCAATAGTCGAGACAGCTGCGAGACGCAGATGAGTAAAACACCGAACGTAAGCCATTGTATTAAGGTTAGAGAGGTTCTCCGGCCCCAGTGGCCGTTGGCAGAGATGGAGTAGCAAGACTATTTTGTCCATTGCAAGCCAACAATAAAAGCGACAGTGAAAGGTGGACAGTGGGCGTGTCGTTCGTCACTCGTTGTCGAGGCGCTTCTCTTTGATGCTGTATGACCGGCCCTTGCCGTTTTGGGGTATCAATTAGCATCAATAGCGACGGAAACCCTAAACAGACCAACTCCGACTCACACGGCCTCCCAGTTCCCCGAACGGAATTTTGTTCGTGTGACGAGGGCCAGCAGATTTGCTTTAACGCCATCATGGACGTATCAAGACAATTTAACTGAAGGCGCACTATATCTGCATCGTACAATCCGTCGGCCTTCTGTGACGGCGGAGGCTATCCTGCAGACGCAACTGAGCGCCACCTGTCTCTTCCATCTTGTCTAGGCCGCGAGTACACCGGGCATTGGTAATAGGATCTGCAAGATGCATCAGGGTTCCACTGAGAACAGTGTCATAGCGACCCCGCAGCGATTGCAACCACGGGTGCGCATCTGAAGAATGCCAGAGCAGCGGTACGACAGTGCTCTGACAACCAACTAAAGTCACATCACTGAACCTAGTGAGACCCAGCAACTACTGAGACACGCTGACAGACGAACAAAGCCCAAGCCCAAGCCCAAAGTGCAAAGTCCAAGCGGTCCTCTCCCGCCCAAAACAGGAAGGCAGGAGTCAACTGTATCACGAAGAGAACCTCGGGACGTAGCGGCGTAGCACAGCAGAAATGATGGCTATTCACCATCCGATTTCATGCAAGGCCGTCGGTCGTTCTGTAGGCGAAAAGTTGGAGACATGACGAGGAATGATACACCAGGAAGGCGAATATAGGCATCGCGGCCAGACGAACTGCGCTCTCTCCACCATGATGAACCTAGATAGATCGGATTGAGTTTCAGGAACCAAGGCTGTCTCCTCCGAGGCTACTTAGGTAGGCCCGAGATTGTAACCCGGGACAGCTTCATCTGTATGTCGTCATACGGTGCTTCGCTATGTTTGCCGTCTGAGCAACCTTCCGCGTTGGAGGAGCGACGTATCCGTCTGTGAGGACGACAATGCAAATGCACTTCCACATGGTTGGTCCACACTGTGACGCCCCTGTCCCGTCTTTCGATGCACGAAGCCGTGTTGAGTAATTGGTCTGCTCTCCTCGCACAGGCAGCCTTGCTTCGTCATGGTCGAACCGCAACTTCCCTCGTCACCATCAGGGCAGTTGGCTCCCCATGACAGTGACACCACCACCGGCATCATCGGAAACGACGCCAGATTGATGGATCTTCGTCATCGCTGGCCCCTGCGTTCTTCGACTTCGACGGAGGATACCCCGCGCGGGCACAAACTGCGGCGCGACTCGACGCGATCAACCGCGGCCTCCGAGGCGCGAAACTCCCTCCAGTCTTCCACAGACTTGCTTCTTCCGCTACCGAGAGCTTCCACTCAGAGGAACGACGATAACATCGCCGATTCGGCAAATGGCGAGTCCTATTGGAATTCTGTGCCCCTTGTCCTGGCTCTCCTGCCTGCTGTCGCGGAATTCTTCTTCCATGATGGCGGTGCTTTCATCACCGACGTCACACTACTGGTCCTGGCCGCGGCTTTCCTGAACTGGTCCGTTAGACTGCCGTGGTAAGTGTCCTGTATTCATTCTGCTCCCACGTGGATAGCTCAAGCTAAGATTTGATTGAATCTCTTCTAGGAACTGGTATCGATCCGCACAGGCAGTCAGACACGAGCAGACAAGCAAGTACTACGAGACCGTCGACGACACCCAGCAGCAGGAGGAAAATGCAGACGAGCCAACTGCTGGAGGTTCAAATATATCGTTGGAATCTCGAGACGAGCAACAGGGAAGGTCTGCGGCGGCCAGCGCGGCCAGTTTGGAACTTCATGTCCACGAACTGGCTGCTCTGGCGTCGTGCTTCATCTTCCCAGCAGTCGGGACCTGGCTCCTGCATGCCATACGATCAGGCCTGTCTCGGCCATCCGAGGGCCTGGTATCCAACTACAACTTGACCATATTCCTCTTGGCTTCGGAGATCCGGCCGGTCTCGCACATTCTGCGCATGATCCAGTCGCGGACGCTCTTCTTACAGCGTATCGTCGCATCGTCGTCACCGTCATCCGGCTACGACGACGACAGGGTCGATCCGAACAGAATCAGGGATCTTAGCAAGAGACTCGACGAGCTTGAAGCCTATGTCGCCAAAACTGGCCCGACGCGACTCTCATTATCCGATGCGCCCAGTCAGAACGACAGCCATAATTCAATTCAGGACCAGCCGTCATCGTCGCAAGACCAGCAGGACATTCTCCCCGCTCTCACCTCACAAGTGACCACTGAACTCCGACGGGCCTTTCAGCCCGAGATCGATGCTTTGAATCGAGCGGTGAGACGCTACGAGAAGCGCACAGCCATCACAAATTACCAGACAGAGGCTCGCTTCCAGAGGCTGGAGTCCCAGATGCGCGACGCTGTTGCGTCATCGGTTGCTGCGCAACGCTCTGATGTATCTGGTCATTCCGGTCTCCTTTTCAAACTGCTTTCATGGATTCACGCGGTCTTTGTGTTTCCCGTTCGGATTGCGGTGGCCTTTGCCTATCTCCCGGCACGAATTGCTGCGCTTGGCCTTCGCTCTCTCAAGTCTGTTCTGTCGATTGCAGATCATCAGGCAGATCCGCCCAAGATGAGCAAAGCCGGGCTACCAGTGGAGCAAAGGACAGTCGCGGCGAGACGGTCACAGAGAGGCAAGCAAAAACAACCGGTTTATGGATGAATGAATCTGTAGCACGAAATGTCCTGCGTTCTTTGTTATCTTCTCCCCACTCTCATTTTTTCTTCGTTGTTAGTATTGGAACTTCTTATACATAAGCTTCCTTCTGTTGTTTATTTATTTATTTTGTATATACATACGTACACGAGAGAGGAAGTCTATCAAGGAATCGCGCCATGAACTGTACACTCAAATTTATCCATCGCAACCAATAAGTGATCCACGCGTACGCAATGCGGAGATAAAGCGGCTCGCCAAATCAAAATAAATGATAGGAAGCCCAAGTTTTAGTCAACTTTCAACCCAAAGAATTAGTCCTATTCTACTCCAAAGGTTTTCAAAAAAGGTTCAATGATGCTCCTTTTTCTGGCTTCGGACGCTCGTTTCTCCTTGTCCTTCGACGGAACGGGTACATCAGAAGAGATCAAGAAGTGAGAAAACACGGAAGCCAGCGCGGTTTCAACAGCTTGCCGTCTCACCAAGAAAGGGTTGGCAGCAGAAGAAGGATTATCGGAAGAACTCGACAAGGAGACCCCGGAGCGTGCTCGTCGACGGAAGCTGCCGGCGGAGATAAATGCAGCTGTTGATGCGGGAGTAGGGGGAGGAGGAGGGTTCAGATGTTGCCGCCCCTCCTTATTTGCCCAGGAAGATGATGATGCTTCATTCTGTTGTTGATCGGATGAGGAAGCCTTTCCTGGTGGCCACTGTTCCTGCACGGGGGCGACTTCGTTGGCGATGTGGCCAAGCATGAAAGTGACGAAGGTGAAAGAGACGCTGTGAGCGGGCGAATACGAGAGATTCTCCAAAACCCATGCCTGTGCCTCTTCCCAGGTGCGAGGGGGCATTTTGGACTTCTCACGCGCAATCATCTCCTGTTCTAATTTCTGCCAGACAGAAACTGTGACGATGCCGTCGCTCAGGGAGTGGAGGAAGGCGAGGAGTACTTCAGACAGAATCTCTACACTTTGAATCGCAGGAACTTCGGGCGGAAAGATGTTGTTAAGCCGGCTGTTCGTGTCCAGAGCTTCTCGAGCCGCGGCGAGTAGTGGTGCGCGCTTCTCGGTGTCTTGCAGAGTCCAAGTCTCCTTCGCAAATGGCCATTTCATCCCGTGAGGCTCTGACCTCCACGGAGGAGATGACTCTTCGTCCGAGCCGCCCTTCGTCATGGTCCATTCAGCAACAGCACGTTCTGTCAGCTGGGATATCGTTTCTGTTAAGCGGAAAAGCTCCCTAGGAGCCGACAGCCGCGTATTTGCGTGTTCTCTCTGTTTGGCCCATGCTTCAGGCGTCGCCTCCAGAGTGCGAGCTCCTGCTTCCGGCATGTGAGTCAGGTCGTCAACGCTGAGGCCAAAGCAGGTGGGAAGCCATTTCCCACGTACGGAAATGAAATGGTCTCGACCGTCCTTCACCCGAAGGACCAATATCTCTTCCAATTTCATTTCTCCATAATTGAGGAAACGAACATGATGGATGTCCTTAATATGTGCGGTAACCGCAACGGCGGTAACCTCTCCTGGCAACAAACTATATTCTCCGCGCGACTGCCTTTGTTTCTCATCATCCTCACTATTGTCGAATTTCCGTTCAATTCGAATATTCAGCCAAGGAGGTGTTGCTCGTAGTGGATTTTTCACGAAGCTAGGCGTCTCTGCGAAGCTGAAAGTTGCAGGGACACTGCTTGTATTGGCCACAGTCAGAGATCGACTGGTTGGGATATCGTATGCTACGTTTCCGAAGTCAATTTCATTCCCATCCGCTCCCATAGAACTGTCCCAGAGGACTTCAGGATCATCAACGACGACTGTCAAGCCCGGCCGAGACTCATTCTCGGCCCTGTCGAGCTCCCGGGCCACCTCTTGGTGTACCTTGGCCTTCAGCTCGGGAATCACTGACTCATAAGTCAATGTAAACACGGCTTCCAGTGGCTTATGATCCGAGCTGAGAACGCCTTGACAGGACTGGTAATACTCCAGGTGGATAGGGTCATCCGGAGCTTCTTGTCCTTCAGGGGAGGAATTTCCAGTCGACTGATCCTTGGCAGGATCATACTCATCCTGGTGGTCGGCCCCATCTGTAGCAGGATCATAATCAAACAACACCGTGTCATCATCAGCTGCATCTTCCAGACCGCGCTTTTTCATTTCCTCATCCCTCCGTTTAGCTTCTCGCGCTTCTTTCTCTAGCTGTTCATAGTTCAGTCGGTCCTGACGTGTTCGGTAGAGTATTCGATCGCACCAACTTGGCCCCCGGAATTTCTCGCTAGAGTCAAATATAGCCACTTTTCCCACGTCATATTTGTATGTCGGTAAAAATGAGATAGGGCCCTCCCGCCATCCATCCTGGAAAGCCTTTCCTTCCTTCTGTTGTATTCGGAGCTGGTCATGCGGGAACAAGGAAGAAATGGTAGTCTGGAGGGAATGAGGGTCGGTATGAGGATCTATGTCCTCATCGGAAACACAGGTTGGGAAATAACTTGGCTCGTCTTCATCGTTAGAAGACGACTCGTCCTGGTCACTTTCGGCGGGAGATTGTGGCATCGCCTCCCCTTGAGTTTCGGATTGGTCCTCAGACTCGCTCGTACCATCGTAACTGTTCAGAGTATGTCGACGAAGAACATTTCGTACATCATTCGCCGGGATATGGTCCAGTCGGTAATTGAGGTCTCCGAACCAGAAAGCAACGTCCTCTTTTCCTATGGTCTCGATGGGATCGTTAACCAACTCATGTTCCATATCCACAGGGTCGAATTTCGTGCGGCTGACAACCTGGCCAGCATCCCAATTTCTGCGGTCCAAGCTCCCTTTCTCTGACCCAGCTGCCAGATGGCAGTTCACAAAGACGAGCGGCGTAGTCTGACCAAGAACAAGGCGCGTCGAAACGGCTCCTTTGTTTCCTACATATCCCAGCAATCCGGTAGCCACGCTACTATTGCTGACCGCCGATATGTGACCAGCAACTGAAGGTGAAGCGTATATCAATAACAATAGTCCGACCAATTGCGACTCTGCGACCAGCTGATACCCTTCTGGGAGGGCATCTTGGACAGCCTTCCTCCACTTGTTCACAGGTCCAGGATCATGGAAAGGTTTCAATGCTTCCGCAGGAGAAGAGATATCAACAATCTCCTGTAACCCAAGAACGTAGAGTTGGATCCCTTCTGTTTCATCATGACCGTCATCGTGAGGAAACGGAACAGTGTTGTCATCTCCGCCCTCTTTCTGATCCCTTTGGCCTTCCTGTTCTTCTCCTCCATTACCGGGCGTAGACGTTGTCTCTTGACCATCCGAGACGCTAACACCACGGAGAAGCTGAAGAATCCCTTTCCCTTTCACGAACCACTCCCGCAGGTCTCTCTCCGTCCCAGGACGAGCGGCCACATTCCAAGTCGCGACCTTGATCCGGATCGTCTTCTGACGAACATAGTCTGCCCGTCTAGACTTCAGCGCACAAAGGAGTGGTGAGAGGTTGGCAAGAACTTGAGCCGGAGGACTGTCTTTTGTTCCCTCCAAAGTCTCACAACCTTCCCGGGAAGGAGAGCCAGACGACTCTGGCACCGGTCGTTCTTCGGATGCAGCCATGCTCAAAAAGACGAAGGTTTCCGACTAACGATGGGGAGAAGGGAACATGGCTCAAGGGTACTTTGCTCAAGGTTCTTCGAGTCGAGCACTCGACCTGAGAGAATCGTGGAACGATTGAGCGTCAGAACTGCCGAAACACACAAGGAATATAACGGAAAGCGACTACAAAGGACGGATAATCATCGCAACGGTTGAACATATACGGTCACACGGCTAAGCGAGCTCAAAATGTATTTGCGTGCATGGGGCAGATTTGAGTTTCGATTGAGTTAAGAAGGTGAGGGGTGGTGCCTGTAGGCTGTGGTTCTCGAGATGGCAAATGACGAAAGGCAGGACGCGGAGGCAATGGCCGATATAGAAGTATGGGCGATTGACTTTCCCCGTTGTTGCTTTGTATTGAAGGTTGTACAGTCCGATTAGATATGGAGGGTGTGGGTGGGAGGAGGAGGAGGCTGGAAGGCATTAATTAATTGGACCCACGACAGCTCATCTCGAAGCTGCCACGGGCAATATCTCTAGCAGAACAACGCCTCAGCCAAAGACATCCCTACTCACCCTACAAAGGACAGCAGCATAGAAATTTTTCCTACCAAGTCGTTGTCTGATCTGCCCCTGTATTTTCCACTGCTTCCTTTGAACTTTGGGGGGGGGCCTACTCCGACGATGACGTCGCGCAAAGCTCGAGGCTCGCGACTGAACAGCAATAACCACATTCACGATCACTATTCCCACCCTCACCCTTCGGACTACGAGTCAGACAACCCAAACTACTTTTCCGATACCAAAGCGCATCAGACGCAACAACAAGAGGAACAGAGCCCGCCCATCCTTCCCCCCCTCCGCTCCAATGAAGACCTCAACATCTCCGTCCTCCGCCGCCACAATCCGGCCGTGACATCGGTTCTCTCCTTGGCTCCTTACGCAGTGGTATACATCTTCAGCCCGGCAGCGCGACAATGGGAAAAGACCGGCATCGAAGGGACTATGTTCGTCTGCCAACTCTCGCAAGGACCTCTGGGTGAGGAGCGCTACAGCGTATTCGTGCTGAATCGGAGGGGACTGAACAATTTCGAGATATCGTTGACGGACGGTGAGAATGTAGAGGTCACAGACGAGTATGTGATTCTCAAGTCCGACTCCAGCAATACGGAAGTGGACGCTGGCGGGAACGGCAATAATTTCTACAGCAGCGACAGTAATCATAATAATCGTAATCCTGCTACGAGCAAGGCAACGGACGTGAATGCGAAAAGGCACTCTCACACAAATGCCAATGACGTTGACGATGATATTCGCATCTACGGTCTCTGGATCTACTCGGAGCCACCACCCAACTCGACAGCGGAGACGCGCACACTCAACGCCCGGATAATCAAAGAATGCGCTGTGCATGCGGGGCAGAGTCTCAAATTTGCGCAGGACAGACTGGAAGCTGCGCATCAGACTGATCTCCATGTTGCGGCAGCGGCAACTAACACTACTACCGTCCCAACGGAGGACGTCCAGGGAGCCGCCGGCGTTCCCATGCATCGACAGATATCTCTGCAGGATCTCTTCGGAAGGCAGAGGGCTGTGGACGATGAATGGAGCGTTCGCGCGCATAATCTCAGTCCCGAAGAATCACACCAGCAGGCTCAGATGCAGATGCAGATGCATGCGCCAGCCATGGCATCTGTATCTCCACCAGGGCCAAAGCAGGATGTCCTAGGTGATATTTTTCGGAAAGCTGGTTTAGCGTACCAAGGGGGTAATCAACGGTTTTCATAAAATGCCTTTTTCTGCGGACAATGACATCATCATCGACGAGTAGTCGCAGCCATATCCTCAATCATATACGCAACCTTACGAGCAATAATATCATTATGTCCTGCGTCCGTCACAAGGTCGGGGCAGATCAGCAATCATTCCAAAAATGATTCATAAGGAACACAGCTTGAAAGGGCGCACCGGAAAGATATAACATGGTCTCAGACAGAAGACATGCGGCCCATCCCTCCTCACAAACAAACATTTCGGACCCTTCCCTGTCCGCAGTCCATCTGCGGCGTTCGATGATCTTGTCCCCAGTACGTTCGGCGACCCAATGGTCCTGCTGACCAAAGTAGAAAAAGAGTTTACTTAGCGGTTCCTGGGGGCCGTGGATACGCCCCAGATGTCATCAGTCCACTTGTTTGAGGTTGATGTCTGAACCTTAGTTAGCATGGTTACTACATATGTCTCAAAGTTAGAGAACGTAACCAAACTAGAAAATCAGAGCAACAAGATACACTACCTGTCTAAAACACCATTTCTACTCTTTGAGAAACCCAGCCTTGTCTCGAGGGCCTCCGTAAGCGGCAGTCTCGTCACGACAACGACACAGATCAGAAAACCCAGGATGGCATCAGGTAGAAAACGAGTGAGAAAGTTCACGACCGAACTCGCAATGAGGGCCAGCCCAGGATTGAAATAGAGCAGCGTCTGTGGCACGAGTGTTTCAGCTCTCTTCGTCACGTTTTGGTACTTGACTTTATTTCCCTTCTTGTCCTTCAATTGCGCTCCTGGGTCTAAACACCACAAGACAAGAAGAGAGGGAAATGTGTCGTAGAAATGTGTCGTAGTAGCTAATCAGTCCAGGGTTTCCGGGAAAGAAAAAAGATGGTGATGGGTGGTGAAGGACTTGAATTGAATGTAGAGGGAGAAAGGGTTCTATACTAATTTGCTACGCATGAAATTTGGCCGTAAACCGGTGTGCCTCGGTGAGATGATGATATCTTACTGGCAGGAAGCATCAGTCTACGTGTATCGACGACTAGTACTGCGTCACTTGCTCCGTTCTTAAATCCATTCAAAGCGTCTATGTACATTGCAGCCATCATTATTGGCCGGATCCCTTGTCAATAGCTACACTGGCTGACATTCAAGAAAAGGAACAACCGGCAACAATATGCAGGAACATGAGAAACAACCACAGAAAGGAACCCAGAAAAGAACATATCAGACCTGCTCCCATTATGGTATATTTGGCGTTGATGGGTAAAAAAAAAAAAAAAAAAGAGGCAATGCTGATGATGATGTCACGAACGATGCCGACCGATGGAGAGAAATCGACAAACAACCCTCAAAGACCCAATGAAGACAACCAAAGCAAATGGACAATGGACATTGAGAGGCTACAAGCTCCCAATCCGTGATGAAACTTCGATTCGTATTATTCCCATTTTATTTTCCCCTGTTTTCTTTCCCCATTTCTATTTATTCCTGCGGATTCGACACCAGGCAAATTGGTAAAGATCCAGACCCAAACACAATGAAGTGCAACAGACGGGAGCGGGCTCCTGATAAGTTCAACTCGAGACATCGATCACATGTTGAAATAAATTGTTCATCAAGTAGAATCGGAACGACCTTGTCTTGTCATTTTAATGCAAGAGCAGCCTGTGCTCCATTTCTCAAGCGACCGAATACGAGATCGCTTGATTCAGTATCAGTGGTTGTGGAAACGCCGGCAATGAAAACAAAGAGAAAAGAGACACTAAAATGGCCTCGTAATTGGTATCAAAAACTTTCTAGCTGAAGACAATATCAGCCTTCAAATAGGGTAAACTCTCTCCGTTATACATGAATCAAGGGATCCAAAACGTAAAACCGGTCGTATAGCAGGTCAGGGCTTATCTTTCGAAAAACACAGTGTCTCGGGCATCTGTCGACTGGACACGGATTGTACAAGCCACCTTGTAGTAATGGCCGCTCCGGTGGTGTTGCGTCAAGGAAAAAATGGCCCAACGAAAACATCTCACCTAATTTCACGAGCAGGTGGAGTTTGACATATTCTGAATCATGGCCATAATGAGCGATACCGGTATTGATGAACTGTTTCGGTAGATTTCTGGCTTTTTCGGCTCGACTGCTATCTTCACACGATCTGAAAACCTGACTATAAAGAACTTCGTTTTTCTTCTCTGGTTTTTTTTTTATTATTATTTATTTATTTCCCTTTTTCCTTTTTTTCTCTCTCTTTTTCTTATTAGCGCAACGTAGCTTCCAAAGGCGCACCTCAATTTTTCGTCAATGTCCGTTTAATTTCGAATCTTTCAGCCGCCCTTTCTTAGTGATTCATCCGCAGGCAACGGTTCAACAGCTGCATGACGGACCTCGACCACCGATTTCGCGTTTCTCCTATGCTTTTTCTTTGTCATCTGCCAGCCACCGTTGTTACTTGTCGTAGCAGGTGCAAACGCCGCATTTGTAGAGTTGGTACCGTTTTGCTTCCATGGTGAGCGATCAGCTTGCCGTTCTCTTCTGTCAGTTGACACCGTGGCTACATTGGGGGACTCATGACGACTCCATGACCTTGTCTTGTTTTGGCTTGGCCCGTTGACTTTCTCGGTATCCACACCGTTCGCCCGATGTTTTGCATCCGGAGATGGCATGCGCATCTTTGCGGCCTGTAGAGAAGGTCCTGCAGCGGGGGATACTCCCTGTCGTGAGCGATGTCCACCCTTATCGGACCCCTCTCGATTTGGATGAAGCGACCTTGGCTTGCTGTCTGACCCCGATCTTGATGGTGGCTCGGCTAGTCGGTCGGGGCCTGTCAGGTGTAGGGTTTGCCGTGTATTGGGAAGCAAACCAGTGGTTCCATCCAGCCCATAAGAATGCATCTCGCTTTGGTTGTTTGACCGATGAGATTCTAGCCGTTGTCGGGCAAAGAAGACCCCGCGCTCAGTCTCTACGGAATTGTCGTCCTGCAGGTCTTGAGAAAATGAATCCGAACCACTGACAGATGTGTCGACATTGGGATCCTCTGAGCTAGAAGCAGAGTAGTTCATTCCCGCGTAAGGATCAAAAGTTTCCCCGTGGGTTTGACTGCGCTGCTCGCTCAGTGGTACTGACCCGTCAACGATCAAAGGGCCGCGATCTGGAGGCTTCGCTAATCGAGCCGACGAACGCTGTTGAGAGGACCCGGCGTTTGCGTTGGAGATGGAAGGATCAGAGGGAGCAGGGAATGTCTCATTAGCAGAGAAAGCCGCAGATCGCGAGTCCTCAATGTGCCCAAAGAAGGGGTAAAATCCGCCATGCAAGGAGTACCCAACTGGCGCTGACATGGCCGTCAACATCGGATGTTGTGGATAAGGCTGCACCTGCGAAGTGTTGTTTAGGAAGTATCCGACGTACTCGGACTGCCGATTATCGTCTATATGCAGGGATCGAGACCCGACCGGGAGATTACTAGGCACATAAGCGTGTTCGTCGTCGCTCTGAGATCCTACAGGAGGGGATCCCGGATCAGGACGTTGTTTCGAACGCGGCGAACCATCCACCGGCTCAGGCACGGTGTAAAAGGGAACGAAGTTCTGGAGAGGCTGCGAGTGCAATGAACGTGCAGGCTGTGATTGCGCTCTTAGAGAACCCCCGGGAGAACCACCTGTTACTGACGACCGACGATTGCGTCGGAAATCGGGGGGCGCTGGAGCGATCGACGGTGAAGGCGGGTTGGTGCTACTACCCTGCACACCGGGAACAGTAACCGGGAGATAGGCTGGACCATAGTAAATGTGCTGGCGTGGCGGCACTGTGAGCGACGATTGATTACCCGTTCCAGGTCTTGAGCGAGAGTTTTCATCACTTGCAGCCTCTGGCTGCTGTGGAATGGGAAACGGAACAAAAGGTTGACGAACAAGTACAGATGATCTCCCAGTCAGAAGAGCTTGATTCTGGAGCTGCATTCGCAGTTCTTGTTCCTGAGCTTGAAGAATCTGAATTTGTTGATAGAGGTGGTCATGCAACAAGAATTGCGCTTGCTGGGCTTGGAGGTTCGCCTCAGGGGAGTTCATGGCAATGCCTGGGAGGCGCAAGTTATTCGACTTGCTGGCCGGATTTGACACTCGGCGGCCGGAGTGTCCCCCACGACTAAACTGACGGCCTCCACGACTGCCTCCGCGGCCGCCTCGAGAGAACTGGGGGGGGACGGCAGTGATAACGGGTCGACGTTGGGGGGGAGGCCGTTCCCAGGACCGTTCTTCCTCGGCAGGATACTCGTACTGTTCGCAGCATCTCTCGAGATTCCCTTCGGAGATTGCCTTGAATGCCCTGCGAAGCTCCATGTGGAGACCTCTGAACGACGTGTCGTCTGCTGTATTCCCAAGGTTCCTCGACGTGTTGAAAGCCTCCTCCACACAGAGTCGGTTGTTCTGTAGCAGATGCCAGCCTTTTTCCTCCTTGGATATCAACCTCCCTTCTCGAACAGAAATTACACTCTTCTCGTAATCCATTTCATGACCGTAATAGCGGAAAAACTGAAAAAGCAGGTCGCCTAGAGATTGCTTGTTCCTCCGGCCAAAGCCAGCCAGCGATTTCAAGTCATCATCGAAGGAACAAACCAAACCATCGGTCGTGACTCGCTTTTCGTGGGGGCGGGCCTGCAAACTCGGTAGAATGGGTGGGTCCCTGGTTTGAAGGAAGTTGATAATCAAACATATCCAAGTATAGGAACTTAACGTGCCACCTAGCGCTGCAGAAACAGTCAATACCTAAACTCCAAAGCATGATCGCATCCTTCCTCGTCTAGTTTGCTGTCTGTTCTTGTTTCATTTGGGAACGCACCAGCATCATTGAGTATCCTCCGTTTTGTCCAGTACTTCACTATCATAGCCAACGGACGCACCCGCTCATCGACCTCAACATATGTCTTGACCATACGAGTATTTTCCAACGCCAGGGTATTATTGACGTTCATATCACATGCTAGTCGGAGTTCTGGATCCCAGATTTTCACGATGGGGACTTTCGCGTGCGAGACACATACTACCCGTTCCATGCCATCTGTCATTCCTCAAGAGTTAGCTAACAGGACTCGCAGAGCAAAGCAAAGGCAACCTTACGTTTTGCAAGCACATCGGCCAACAAGCACACATGTTCCAACTCTTTGTAGGTTGTGGTTATACAAATGTCCACTGAAATTCAGTCAGCTCTTCTGCGACATCCCAAAGATACGCCACTTCGCAAGACCACACGCACCATCTGAATCGCTCGAACAGAGCTTGTTTCCCGAGGACCCGAACACATGGGCTTTTATATCCCGACCTGGCCATTCATCGTTGAAGAGCTTCTCTAATTTGTGAACGAGCTGCCGCCGTCTATCATCGCTTTCTGCCGAGGGCAGCAATCTGTCGTATATCTCTAGTATCTCTGCAGTAAGCTTCTGGTCCTCCTCGGGAGTAAGCCGCTCCTTCAACCCCTCTTTCTCTTCCGGTAACAAATCAGCGCCTATTGTGTATGGCATTCTCCGCCTGAAAAAGGCCATGCCAGTCTCATATTTGCAGCCTCCGAGAGGTTTGTGGTATGATAGAGGGATGTGCGTCGACTCGGAATGAGTTGACCGGGGAGAAGGACTCCCGTGATGGGGCGACGGCGATCTCGAGTGGAGAGAGAGTCTGCGGGAGCGCTGGTATGGCGTTGACGGAAGCGAATTCGAGTGATGTGAGGCTAAGGGCAACCGAACTGTGGCCTCTGACGAAGACGTGCCGTTGGACGACTTCCACGACATGGTGGAGGGCTTCTTCTCCGACGCTATCGGTGAGACGCCGTCTGAACCGGAGTGACTTTCGGCATTCCCATTAGTATCTGAGGTCATCCAGCAACTCCAACGTTGCCCGACAACGTTGGTACTCGAACAAGCGAGGGTTTAGCGATCCGGACGATACTCGGTGCAGGTATCAAGCCAAGCTTTCTTTCAAATTACAGACTCCGTCCAACAGCCGGGTTCTAGAGCGACCGTCACGCAACCATGGGGCGAACAGGCGAAAGGACGTACGTATCAACGCGGTCGGAAATTTGAGAGCGAAACAACGCTTGTGCGGAAGAGAGTGGACGACACTAGGAGGCGAGAAGGAGTACGGAAGGGCAAGCCAATCCCAATGCCAACGCGAAATAGTGAGTGGAGAGCAGAGACGGCCACTGCCCTCCGCCCTAACAGCGGGATACAAGACCACGGTCCGGAGACAGGCAGGACGTGTGCTGGTGGGCAGAGATGGCAATGAGTTCCTTCCGGCGAGTCGCGAGTATCGAGTCGGGGAAGCTGCAGCAGGCGATCTTTCTATGGACAGACACAACAGGTACGGCTCTGAGGAATCCAAGATGTGAGGAAGATTGACAGCACAACCTAGGGTTTCAGGGGGAAACGATCGGTAACAGAGTGTCAACGCGAAGGTTCATAGAAGGACCAGCCTAATTCTGCCAGGAAACAAGGTTAAGTGGTGGTGAAAGGGAGCAAATCGAAAAGCCCGCAGAATGGTTTTTGGAGAGGCAAACCAGGGGGGGGAGAAGCGTGACAAGCAGGGCGGTCAGTAGTCCCCACACACACTCAAACACAGAGGTGCGCACGCCGTAGGGAAGGAGAGGATAGTGAATAATCTGGGTGAATGGGTTCAGTAAGAGGAAAGAGCCATGAATGAGAGTTTACAGTGAATGGAATCAGTCCCAAAAAAGAAACATGGAAGACCAGGATGACAGGAGGCCCTGCAGCCTGCTCTAAGCAGAGTAATAACACAGTGATACTACACAAGCCCCGACAGCTCCACATAGCAGGCCAGAGACATGGGCACTATCACTTCCCAGACCTGGTATTACCCTTGCTGATCAGACAGGCACTAGATATTATCCTTTGTGCCAGCGACCCGACTCGAGCTGAGGAGAGCAGGAACGAGTCTTGACACACGGTTGTTCCCTGAGGCGACCACTACTCTCTGACCAGCGCCCTCCGTCTCATTTGCTTTATTTTAGGAGCGGTTCCGTCGCGGTTCCAAGGTAAATTATTACTTGTCACCCAGGTAAGTACTCTTAGGTATTTTGGTACTGGATATTAAGGCTACGAAGAGATCTGGTGATAGTCAGCGAAGACAAGACAAGGATCTTCAAAGACGCCTTATGTCAGACTCAAGCGCGTTCTGTTCGTGGTTTTACCCATATTCTTGATCGCTCCTATATTCCAGACGGATCTCGGATCGAAATCTCCCAGGGTGAGTCCGTCAAGTAATGTTGCCCTTTCAGAAGGGGCGTTTCAAATATCCATTAGCGATGGTCGCGAGCGTCGAACCCTACCTACGGATATATAACGCAGCATATCCAACGTACGACATCAGTTATAGATAGTACCTAGGTAGTAGAACCGTTGGAAGACAAGTAGTATCAACATGAATTCCAAAAGAAATAAAATAAAATAAAAGTAAAGGCGTATTTCTCATCGCTTTCAAAATACCATGAGCACAACCGCCCGTCCCCGCCGCCCTCCCGAACCCTGAGGAGGTCCTGTCCTGGGAGCCCTTGACTGAGCCAGCCAATTGACCGGTGGCAAGAACACCACATGCGACTCATGCGTCAGACGGATTGGGCCTTGTTCTCTTTGCGAACCCTTGGCCCTACTTCAAGTGCTCCGCGCTATCTGGGATATTTTTGTAATCTTCCTTTCCTTCTCTCCTGGGGTGTTCAGCTGAACTATGAAGGCGACGTCTCTTTGCTCTCTGCTCTGTGGTCTGGTTTCTGACTGTGTACGATGCCCTCTCTGACTTAAGTATCTTGGACCTCTTTGTATGCTACGTTCTGGATAAATTATTTAATTGGAGCATGAGGACTGGTGGAATGTCGCTACTCTACGATCCTAATCTACCATTTACCATTGACGAACCGAGAGTGAAGAGATCTAGGCAGTAGACTTAGGTCTTCCTTGGCTACCTATATTTAGTTGGTCGTTTTGCCCAGCCTTGTCAATTATCTGGATCTTGCTGTGCCTGTAATAGCCTTGTTTTGGAGAGCAAGGTACTCGACTCGAACCCTGGGCGGCACTGGATGCGAATCGGGGGTCCTCATACTACGTTGGCCCGCCGATGATATGTAACCATGGATCGATGCACGAGATTTTTGCCAAGTTCAGCAGTTCATGTTTTGACAGATGCTATTCCCCTTTTGTTCGCCCGTTGGAACAGGGCTGGAAAAACGACCCGGTGCGCCAATCTCAGGGATGATTGGTGTTATTATTATTAGATCACATGCATATCTGCACATAAGATCCATGCCCACTAAGCCGAAACAAGGTTAAATAAAAGTCTATACGACCGTTAGTACATAGATAGCAGCGTTTCCCAACGCCCATTATAGCCTGCCCAGCGAGCACAACACTTCGCATGTCGATGTCCACGAATCCCAAGAGCCATGGAGCACGCTCGCTAAGGTTGTCGTCGTCACTGCAATAACAGGGAACAGATCGACGAAAGGGACGAGATCAAACAGAAACCCACAAAAGTATACAGACGCTAGTGACCGTGCCCATTGGTCCAGGCGAGTCATGGGGACTGGACTGAGCATCCATCGCCTACCTAGTGTCCAGTATCTACCATGATCAGCGACGGTAGAAATGCTAGAAGCCCCGGCCCTTTTTCCATGTCTGCAGAGCATGGAAATAAATTATTATGTACAAGCGTCGTTGCGGCATCGGCAGCAGGAAGGGGGGAAGGGTTGCAATTGTCTGCGTTAAGCGGCGACCGAGACCCACGAAGATGCCATTCGCAGGCTCCGCCCCCCCGTTCATCTCCGAAGATCGATTGGCGTCTTCTCGAAAAGGTTCAAGCTACGGACGGGTCCAGGCTTCGGACGGTCGCGATCAGCGCATGGGGTTGCAAACCCTACAGTAGTGACTAATCACCCGGTCAGCCCGCACACGTGACCAAGCGTCGGATTGGCCGAGTTCCAGTGGGCGGCCGCGAGAGATGCACGTCGTCGCCATGCGCCCGCCACTGGTAAAAGTACGATGGACGCGATGTACCACTGCGCTGTACATGTCGCTGTGCGCATCTACCTCTCGGGTACGGCCGCTGATGGACGTTCAAGACCATTCGATCCTGGGAGGGGAATTGCCGTCCACCTCGCTCCATGTCTCTTCTGCGATATCTATCTTCTACGATACCCGCGGAGTAAATTACCTACGATAGTTAATCAGCCGTCTAGTCAGTTAGGGGCTCCCACCGGGTGGGACAGACTGATGATAGTTAGTTAACTAGTTCGTCAAGTAATAATGCTGACTACGTACGACTCGATGGATCGATACGTGATGAATCTCCGGTCACCGGGTAAAATTATAAAAATTATTATTTACGCCGCTGTACACTGAGCACGATACACTTGCATCTATCAGGGAGGGGGGGCCAAATTATTTCCCCTCTTAGCCCGGAATCAACCGCGACCGACTGAGCTTTGATTAGTTGAAAATGGGTCTCCTCTATTTACTTATCCCCTTATTAAAAGAGACTCCGTCTCTGGGAGGTTTATGGAGTACCCAGGTAACTGATAATAATACTCGCGGTCCTAACTCTGTATACCACGCCAATCTGGACTTGCTGTGAAAAGAGACGCTTGCAGAATTGTCTGAAACGACTGGAGCCATCTGACGAGTGATTTGTCGATTACCCTGTGGCTGCACACGGTAAGGGAGGTGAAAGGAAGTAAGGAAGTGAGGATGATAGAGGTTGTAGCAGAAGTAATTATCGTCAAGAAAGAAAAGAGAAGAAAAGGATAATTAATTAAATAAAAAGGGTTTCTGCGGGCCGGAAATATTAGTGCGAAACGAAACGAAACGAAAAAGAAAAAAAAAAAAAAGAAAAAAAAAGGAAAAGGAAAAGGAAGAAAAAAAGACCGCCGGAAGCAGCCAGCCAAGCGTAACAGGTACCGTACCCGAACAGTGGGTAGTGGGTAGTGGGTAGCGGACGCTGGCGACCGGACACGCTGAGAAGTTCTTCTGTCCTCCTCCTCTTCCCCCTTCCCTTCCCACCTCTTCTCTCCCTGCTGTCCCGCCGTCACGAGCAGCTCGTCCTTCGAGGCTCAGTCCTGTCAAGTCCATTGCCCGCTCGTGATCGTCTGTATCTGCCTCGTTTGCTCGTGGTAGTGCCGTCGGAGAGCTCTTCTTTTCGCTTCTTTTTTCGTTCCTTTTTTTTTTTGGGTCTAGGGTACGACTCCTTTTCTCCGTAAGTCCACCTCCCATACCCCATCGCCCGCCGCCGAATCCTCCCCCTCCTCGCTCTCTGTCCTTCCCCGTGCGTCTTCCCAATATTTTTTTTTCTCTTTACATCCATTCTCTTCTCTGCCCCCGAAAGCCCTGTCTGTTGTAACCAAATGACGTCGCCTTGGTGCGTTGTCTGTCACGAGTGAGCAGTACCGATACACAGGTACTTGGTCCCGGAGATCAATTTTTTGGAATCCTGAGGACACGCACCCGTTCGATGTCATCCTTGGTCGCCATCCGGCTTTTACTTTCTACCTCCTGAACCTTTCATATCCTACCGTCGTCATATATATATATAATTTTGCCATCATATGTCTTTCGCCATCTTCATAGTCTGACCCTGGCTCACCTGGCCCTGCTACTCTAGAGATTTATTTTTTTCCTTCTTATTTCGTTACCTCTTTTTTTTCCCTTCCCTCCGAGGGTCGACTTCGAAACTACCAGAGCGGTTTACCTCCCTCTCGAAACTCGCAACCGCTGCCTCCGAGTATTTAGTATCATAACAACCTTCCCGAGACCCATCGCCTTGGAAGTCTCCGTCAACGCCGACAACCATGTCATACTACGAGCCTCAGGGTTGGCAGGCACCGGCTTCGCTGCCACGCCAGGTGTCTTGGGAGCAGCCGGTTCCTCCGTCTCGATCAGGTATGGCCAAGGCATACCGTTTGCGAGGGACGTCTTGTGGCTGGTGCAGAAAGCTCATATCTGTTTTTCTCAGGAACGAGTTCGGTTTCTCAACGCGACGAGCCGCCTGCCTTTTCTTCTCAATTCGATGGTATGGATACTTGCTTTCCTTCTGCTTGTTTTGGATCTGTTGCGGGTTGTCACTACGGCTGTGGGTTGTATCGCCTACTCTTGAGTCGGTTACACTCTTGAATTGTAGTACCGCCAGTAGGCTTTCCTACCTACCACCCGCTGTGGCTACCCAACCGCAACATCGACCGAGGACAAAAAAGAGAATTTTTTCTTATTGACAACGCTGCGCCAGAGGTCGACCGTGCCATTGACAACTTGGTCAAGAGTGGAAAGCTTTGGGCTGCTCCGCGGAGAGACTCTATGCCGCTGATGGTGAACCGCCCGTACCCTGACTATGGTATGGAACCACGAAGCTACGTTGCTTAATGACCACAACTTCTTAACGTTACTTACAGATCACCGCGCCGTGCCATCGGTGTCTCAGCGCCACCACTCAATAAGCGAATTCGATGGCGCACGTGGCCAGCAGACCCCCAATCTCCAGGGTTATTACGCCGCACAGCGGTTTCAGAGCCGTCCTAGTGAAGTGGAACAGATGATGCAGGCGAAGCGTCGGATGGCAGCACAGCGTGAGAGGGAGCTCCGCAACTATCATCAGGAGCAGCAGTACAACCGAAGTACGTGGTAGCATCCGCATTTTTAAACCTTCCTTTTTCCTTTTTTTTTTTCTTTTACCTGTTACGATTCCCCTCGATCTCTCTTTTGTTTCGTTTGGGCATCTTAAATATATGTGGCCTTGTATATTACATTACATTTTTTAACATGGATGTTATTCTTACAAGGTCTGCTTGCCGAAATGTCTGGAAACAAGTCCGACCGCTCCCTCAGCCCGGCTGCCATGAGCGAAGAAAGCCGTCGAGACCTCCTCGCCCGTCAGCATCGGGCTCTGTACGGCAACGAAAGCCCCGCTTTCTTCCCTCCGACCAACCTCGGTGATGAGGCCCCTCGCCCGGATGGGCCGGGCTCTGTTGCTACGTCATCTACCGGCGGTGTTCATGGACAATCTCCCCGTGGAGTTGACCTATTCGGCCTCGGCCAGGCTCCAGGATCGGCCAACGTGGAGAACGCATCTCAAGGCGCCACCGCGGGCTCAGCTGCAGCCGCACTGCAGTCCCCATCTCGTGCCAACAGCGCGTCCTCACCTGGTTCTGGCACCAACCCTGTTTACGCCAGTTTGGACAGTGCCGCTGAGCAGGCCGTGGCTTCGACTTCATCCCCCGGCCGTGCCGACTCCCCATCGTCTGTCCAAGCCTCGTCCAAGTCGGCAGCGAACCCGGTTGGCTCTGTTGGTCCTATTGGGAGTCGCCCAGCTCAGCAAGGCGCCATTGGCCAGGTTGGAAATTCGGCTATGAACAAGCGTTCGACTACTCCTCTGACTTCGCCGCTTAGCTTCGGATTTACTCCCAGTGATGCCACTGTTTCGGCTACTGGAAGTGAACACCCCACGTCTTCCGCCTCCAACCCTCCAAGTGCTGCGCCTTCTGGTGCCCGTGCATCTGTGGATTCTTCTGCGAGCGCGGTCGGACTTGGCTGGGGTAGTGGAAGCGGCGTCTGGGGATCGAAGAACGGCTTGGGTGTCCAAGCTTCCGTCTGGGGCTAGGAGCATAGCAAACCTTGAGAACCAGAATTCTTGACTTTCTTTTCACGTGTTGGTTTGTACGTGGCGTTGTGGAGATCTGCTAGCCTCTTGTTCAAATATTTTTGAAAGAGCTTGGTACATATATGAGGTTGGTTTGATAAACGCCATCTATCTAGTGTTCAGACTGGGGTGGTTCATATGTCAAAAGGAAAAAACTGATTGTTACAAAGTTTGTTCAAGGGACTCGGCAGGTTTGTTGGATATTGGAGTCGGTATTCCCCTTCTGTCTTCGCATCTTCCGTCCATCATTGATCACCTTTTATTGTTCCGGGGTGTTGATTTCATAAGCCTTTTTGAACGGTTTCCCATATTTTTTTTCTTTGGCCCCTATTATCGGGCACCGGTTACGTTTGGTTGCGAGAGTATCTCTGGGGGTGTTCAGAGTCGGGGGCAGGATGCGCATTTGGGCCGTGGGAGGCCACTTAATTTAGCAAAAAGGATTGGAACATTGGCAGCCAGGTTTATATCTTCTATTTGTTTTTTTTTCCCCTTTTCTTTGTCTTTCGTCATTCTTGATTTTGGTGGTTGTTCTTGTTCTGGGACATGGGGCAACGGAAATGGAATACAAGGCAGCCGGCACACTTGAAGAGTCTTTATGGGAGTCTTGATTTGATTTATACTTGATTGGTATTCAGTTTCATGTCCTTCGTACTTGTGTTTTATTCTGTGGGGTTGTTTCGTTCATTACCTACCTACTTACCTTCCTAACTTTGTTAAGGCCTCTCTCTCTATACAATATTGTTGGTGTTCGTGTTGGTTTGTATTTCCCCTATTGCTTCCATTCAAGCGATACGAGCCAATACGTTCTGTCGGCGATTGTAAGTTGTCTCGAGGCTACGTACAGCAATAACAAAAGCATAGCGTTGAAAACAAGTGGATTATATCTTTATTATATAGAGAGCGAGGTAGTTTCGCTGGGGAAACATGTGAGATAGTGGAAATCTACCCAAGTACCTTTTGGACTGGAGGCTCGTACATATAATATAGTATAATCATGAGAGAATCAGACCGGACTGACGGCATGCTTATGCGCTCCGCGAGCGCTATCCGACTCGGCCACCGCGGCATCATCATCATCATTAACAGGGGCACCAGCAGCAACAGTTGTCCCGGGATCATTCGCAATGCGTTTCTTAGCGGTGAACAAGCCAGCAACACCACCTTCCTGGTTCGCACCGAGCCAGGGCTTGACAGCCTCACCCAAGACGCGACGACCGAGGAAGTAGATGATCTGGCCGAGGATAATGCAGACGAAAGCGATAGGATACATCCAATGGATGTGTTGGTGCAGGACCTTGACGCCGATACAGACACCCCAGAAGTTCATAGTGAGAAGGGAGATGTTGAAGAAGGCGGCCGACGAGAGCCGGAACATGAGCGGAGCGAGACAGTAGAACAGGAACAGACACAAGGTGTAGCCGACGAGGTAGCCGCCGACCTTACCATTCCAGACGGCGGAGCGGAAGGAGTCCCTGTCGAAGATGGCGGCCTGGGTGCCGTTGATGAGCATGCCGAAGAAGGCCATCTGGCCCAGCACTTCGTAGACGGGCCGCTTGCTGACGAAGAACTCCTCGGCCGTGTTGCAGATGCCGTAGAAGGTGGCGCCGAGCAGCGCGAAGAGGTCGCCCTTCACTTGGTCGGTGGCCGGCCCGGAATTGCTGCCTGTGATGTGGTCCGAGGCGATGAGGATGCCCATGCCGCCGATCGCGATCAGGATGCCTGCGATCTGCGTGATGTGGTAGCGCACGCCCAGGAAGAGGAAGGACAGCACGACCACGACGGCGATCGCCCAGAAGTTGATCAGTTGGGCGCTGAGGATGTTGGTGTATCGGTAGGCTAGCACGACAAAGTAGTTGCCTTCAACGTCGCAGAAGGCCAGGATGAAGTCTGTTGCAGTTAGCATCGAGGAAAGTTTTTTTTTTTTTTTTCTTTTTGGCTGTAATTGATGATGCAGGTAACTTACATTTCCAGCAATCATAGAACAGCACTCGAAGCCAGCCCTTGAAGCCGTACCGGTAGATGGTGTACGGGGTGAAGACGACATTCAACAGCACATAGTTGAAAAAGGTCTGGAACGCGGGAATAGAGTTGCCCTGAATGCCGAGGAGTGAAGTAAACGTACTGGTCGCGGTATTCGCGAGAGCCAGGATCTGTCTGCGAAGGGGAATTAATTGATCGTCAGCCCGTTCAATCTTGGATATCTTGCTGTTTTGGTAGTGCTCACCCCAAAAGCAGGACGATGTAGAACTCCTTGGTCCGGAAGTAGGCGAGGAAGCCCTTTTTTTTTGCAGGCTGTGCGGACTCGCCGTTATCTCCAGTTCCGCGCTCGTCGACGTCGGACCCATCCAGCGGGGTCACATCCTGCTCTTCAGGAAGAGGGAGAGACGACTGAACCGTGTCGGGTCCCTTGGACGTCGTGAGAACGGAGATGGGATCTTTGGTATCGGACATGATGCGGCGATCTCGAACAGATCGGGCGGACAGATCCAATGGCGGGGCAATCAACTTCTGGCCTGTTCTTTATTTTTATTTAATTTTTCTTTTTTTTTTTTTTTTTCTCCGAAGCTATTATTCGAAGGTTCCTCTCTGCGCGGGAGCTTTACCAGGCAAGTGAGCGCAAAACTCCCAGAAGTCGCTCACTCTCAGGGGATCGAACCTGGCGAAGGAGGAGGGGTGAAGAGGGAAGAGAGAAGCAAAAAAAAAAAAAAAGGAGCCAAAGAAGAAGCTTTGCAGCGTTCCATCGACAGGAAGAATCACCGGATCTGGGCGCCTCAGGCATCAAAGCCCCTCCCAGCACGTGGGCCAATCACGTGCCACAGAGATAGGGTTAGCCCCGCCCCCGGCCCGTCGTCCGCCAATCAGGGCTGCGGATGTCACGCGATCGGGGGGCGGAAAAGCTGCAGCGCGACGTCGACGGGCCAGCAATGAGAGCGCGACTCTGGACGCTGCATTGCGATATTCTTGCATGCTTGCTTTCCTTCTCGAAGCCTGTCCTTCCGTGTGGCAGTGTGTTGCCCTCCCGAGTTCGACGAGGGCCCGCGGTTAAATATAGGAACAGCGTAGTCTCCGTATAGTCTCCGTATAGTCTCCATGGTCTAGGCGCGGTACGTGAACGGTGATCGTCCCTGACCCTGGACGGTGGAATCGGGCGATCCGGATTTCCTGCTGGTGATGCGTTTCAGGTTCACGGTGTCTGGATGGACAGGTAGAATCCGTGCCTTGCAGATATGATCGATGACTGCCGGCCGGTGCAGCGCGTCCCTGCGACTGCGCTGCGCGGTAGTTCTCTGGTCGCTCTCCGATCTGCTGCCTGACTAACCGCCCGCGCCAGCCGAGGGAGTCGCCCAATTCCAGAGCTGCCGCCATCATATCTCTCCATGCTCCATGCTGCACCAAGCCTCTTCTCTCCATCGCCAAGCTCGCGCCTCCTCGCCTGTCCCTTCCCGCATCCTTTTCCCTTCCTCGCGCCTCCTTTCCCTCGCCCATCTGGCTCATTCTCCGTCGTCTGTGGCCCGCCTCGCGCCCGGTGCACTCGTCCTGAGCTGTCCCGAGTGACCGAGTGACCGCCACCTCGTCTGCCCCTTCCGGACCATGGCCCTGGCCGTGCCCATCCCCAACGATCGCAAACGGGTCAAGGTCTATGAGCTGAGGGATAATGACTGGTTCGACCGTGGCACTGGATTCTGCACCGGTCAGATTCTGCAGGTATGGGCCCTGTTGCCCCGTTCCTGTTCTCCCCTTCTCTTTTGCACCCATCTTCGTTCCCTTGGACGCGTCTCCGGTCGCATGTTGGTCTCTTCCCCATCTGCGACCGGAGTCTCTCTCCGCGGTCGGCGCGCCATGTCCCAACACCCCGGTACATCATCAGCAATCTCGCTAACGACCGCGCGCCTCTCTTGTTTTCTTCACAGGACGAACCGCGAATATTTGTCGAATCCGAAGATGAACCCGATCGCGTGCTCCTGGAGACGAAGATCTCCAGGGACGACAGCTATCAGAAACAACAAGGTTCCGTCTTGGTTCCTTCCGTCCCCTACGATGAATTAGGAGTCGAACTAACCAACGCGCGACCCTAATACAGAGACTCTGATCGTGTGGACTGAGCCCAATGGCACTGATATGGCCCTCAGTTTTCAAGAGGCCGAAGGTTGCGCGGTTATCTGGTGAGCCTTTCCATCTTGCCTTTCTATCGACCACCTCCAGCCATACACTTCCCGATCGAGAAAACTCACAGATCTGTGAAAAGGGACTTTGTGAATAGTGTCCAGCGACATCTGCTCAGCTTATCTTCCGCCGATGATGCCCTGTCCGACGAGCTCGAGCCGTACCAGCCCATCATGCTGCCTCCGCCGCCGGAGCTTCAAAATCTGGCCGACATTGAGCAGATCACTCGAGCTGCTAGCATGACACAGACCGGTCGCGACGCCTTGTCCAAGTTCGTCATTCGCGAGGAGTATATCGCCAAATTGATCCCCTTAGTCCAGATTGCCGAAGACCTCGAGAGCCTGGCCGATCTTCATCGCCTCTGTAACATCATGAAAACCCTCATCCTCCTCAACGACAATACCATCATTGAGACCGTCGTCACCGACCCCATCATCCTCGGGGTTGTCGGGGCCCTGGAATGTGAGTCCAACGTACCCCATCTCTCCGCGACCCCCGTGGGGAAGGAAGGAGGTTCCGCTTTCGCAATTTCAGTTACTGACTAACATGTATCGCAGATGATCCCGAATTCCCTACCCACAAGGCCAACCACAGACAGTATCTCGCGGACCGCTCCCGTTACAAGGAAGTGGTTCCCATTAAAGACCCTCTCATTCGCAGGAAGATCCGGAGCACCTGGCGCCTGCAGTATCTCAAGGACGTCGTCCTTGCCCGCATCCTAGACGACCCGACCTTCTCTGTCCTGAATTCCCTGATCTTCTTCAACCAGGTAGACATCGTCAGCCATATCCAATCGAACATGCCATTCCTCAAGGAGCTATTCAACGTCTTTGACCCGCGGAATACCGATGTCAGACGCAAGGATGACGCCGTGTTGTTTCTTCACCAGTGTACCTCCATTGCTAAAAACCTGCAAGCTCCAGCGCGTGCGAGTCTCTACGGAAATTTCATCAACCACGGCTTTTTCGCCGTCATCGCCTTCGCCGTTAAGCATCCGAACCCTGCCATGCGCACGACAGGTATCGACCTTCTTGTCGCTCTGTTGGACCACGACCCGATCACGATGCGTGGCTATATGCTCAAGGCGGTCAACGAGAAGAAAATGCCTCTCACCGATACCCTGATTGATCTACTTCACACCGAAACCGACTTGGGCGTCAAGAATCAGCTCGCCGATGCTATCAAAATCTTGCTGGACCCCCAGATCCCGCTTCAAGACCCCATGAGCCGCCCCGGTGTCGATTCCTTCCCGAAGCTCCGTCCAACCAGTCTTCTGTCCGATGCATTCGTCCAGAACCATTTTGACGAATCTGCACGAAGATTGTTCTTACCACTGAAGTCCCTAGAGCATCGTGAAAACCGTGAGCTTTGTCTCGCCTTCCTTCTTCTCTGCTTTCACCTTCTCTCTTTTTACTAACTAGTACTTGTCAGTCAATGACTTGACTTTCCACGAAGTTACTCTACTTTCGCATCTAGTTGATATCCTTACCTTTTTCGTCCGTCAACCAGACTTTAAAGGGCGAAACCTCATCCATGAAGAATCACTAGCGCCAAGAATTGCCCAGCTTCTGAAAGTGCCACAAAAGCACCTCAAACTGAGTGAGTTGGAATCCCACCCTTTTCGTCTTCTTGACTCTCCTCATCTCTCTGATTGCCGATTTCTTGTCTTGTTTCAGCTGCCCTGAAATTTTTCCGGATGTTGGTCAGCCTCCAAGATACCTTCTATCAAGCCTTGATGACCCATAACGACGCGTTCGGGTTGATCTTGGATATCGTCTACCAGACGATGCCTCGTGATAACCTGCTCAATTCTGCCTGTCTCGAACTTTTTGAATTCATTAAACGCGAAACTATCAAGCCCTTTATTGTTCACGTGGTTGAAAAGTATCATGCCAAGCTGCAAGAGATGACGTACGTTGACACGTTTTCGACTCTGATTCTCCGTTACGAGCAACTGCAAGGATATGGAGCCGAGGCGGACTCGACCCTGTTCAGTCAAGATGAGTCGACCCTGTCGCAGAGGACTCTACCCAACGGACAGCGCTGGCAGGGCGTCAGGGAGATGGATGCCGCTGAAGAAGAATACTTTAACACCTCCGACGACGAAGACGAGGTAAGCGCATTGCAACCCCGATTGACTGCGGCACTGGATTTGCTAACATTTAGATACAGTGGCGGGCAGAACAGCCACAGTCTGCAGCGGGTGCCCCGATGCCGAATGGTGCCGCATCTCCTATGGTCAAGCCTCTGGTGGATTACCCGGATGATGATGATGAAGAGGAGGATGATCAGATGGTAGTACAAGCACCCGCCCCGGCGTCCGCCCCCACTGGAACGTTGTCGCAGCAAGTGCCCTCTCCGTCCGAGCCCTATCAAAGGACGGAGACTCCCACCACTCCAATTTCACCGATTCCGCGCACTCCCCCAGAAAGATTGTCAGAGAAGCGTCGGCGCGAGGAGGACGAGGAGGACGAATTGGTCAAGTTGGCCAGTGGTACCAAACGGAGAAGTTCCAGTGGCAGTGGGACCCATGGTGCGGCTGGCTTTCTGCGAGCGAAGCGGAGCTTGTCCATCGGGTCGATGACTAGTTCAGACAAGGGTCCAATGCAAGGTGCCCTATCTTCTGGCCAAACCGGCAGTGGAGGGCCTAAGAAAATTGCCATTAGCCTCGGTTCGGCCACTTTGAAATCTTCTTCGCCGGACACCGATTCCACGGTGGCCATAACCACGGACGAAAGCAACGAGAAAGAAAACCGAGACGACCATAGTCATCATGATAATGAAGGTGGATGATGCATTGAGTGCCGCGTTTGGGATTTTTTTTTTTTTTATATTTGATCTTCTCCCGTATCTTTTGCTCATCTATGCTCGCAGCTATAC
This sequence comes from Byssochlamys sp. BYSS01, assembly GCA_002242795.1. Classification (NCBI taxonomy): domain Eukaryota; kingdom Fungi; phylum Ascomycota; class Eurotiomycetes; order Eurotiales; family Thermoascaceae; genus Paecilomyces; species Byssochlamys sp. BYSS01. The sequence goes on from NIXA01000008.1 coordinate 55,443, forward strand.
CGGTGTTCCGCTATTATTATGACTGCTGAAATACCTCAGATACCACATGAAGCGATGATCACTTGTTGGGTGTGGGTGCTCGTTGATTTTTCTTTTCTTTTTCTTTTTTTTTACGATCCGTTCTGTTGCCCCTTATATCAAGATACCTTAAATCATTGCTGCGCCTTTCAGTTTATGCGAGGGGAGACCGGCTCTTACTGATGTCTTTGACGAGCGAAACCCAGTCCAGGAAATCAGGATGATCGGACAGAAGGATAACCTACATCTGGGGGAAAGAGGAGAAAACAAAAGAACCTTTGTCCCATCTTTCTTTACGCGTGTTTTTGTTATTTCGGGTTTGAGGGCCTTTCGAATCCGTGATTTGATTTGAGATTTGAAGGCGATGCAAAAGAACGGAGTCAGACTCGGTTTGGTGTTTGGGGGGAACTGGTTGCATGATTACCTGGGGTTTTAGGGCTGGTATTAAATAAACCAAATCTACACCATCCAGTGTTCAGAGCTGTACCGTGTTGGTCAGCGATGTTCAACTGTTAATTCTACAATGAATCAGATCCATCTTATTACTTCCCATGGTGTCTGGTTATATAGATATATAGTACATATTTGTTTTCATTGCTTCTGGAAGGGAGTGGGAATCGTACGCTTCAACACAATATACATACATAGCAGAGACCTCGATGAGAGAACGAGAAATTTGAACCCCAAGCTGATATCCGATATCTGATATCAGAACCTGTATTAAAAGAAGTACAACCAAAGAGGACAGGAAGTAAGAAATTGACAAAGAAGGAAAAAAAAACAAAGAACACCGAATTAAATAAAGAGGTCCCTGGCCTTCACTTTTGTTTTGCCGCTTTTTCTCTGATTTTCTCTTCTCGTCTTGAAATGGACTCCCGTCTTCACGTAAAGAGCTCGTAGTAGATATACGGAAAGATAACGACACAAGCGGTCCAGAGCACAGCGAGACTTTGGAACGGAAATAAGGGGAGTTTATACAGAGGGCTTTCCTGGAAGAGGACCCAAAGGGAAATAAAGGCAACGGAGAAGAAGTGCCAGAAGAGGACGAAGGGTTGCGTGACGATGCCGGCGAGGAGGCGCACGGGACCCTCGACGATGCCGAGTTCGAAGTAGCGGAGACAGCCGCGTTGGAGGACTTTGAGGTTGGCGTCTGTTATAGTGGTTAGAGTAAAGGTCACAATGGAAACTGAATTGAAAGGGGAACAAGGAAAGCCGTCGGACTCACTGTCAGCAGCAAATAGGCTATAAAGAGCCATAGATAGAATGTTAATAACGGATACCCCATTCTTTCTCTTCCAGTGGAAGGCGCCCATCTGGCTCAACACCTTCTTGTTATCAGACAGATTGGGCACTTTCTCGGGACTCAGCAGGTCGCGGACGACAACCACGTCATTGAGAGCGACTGTCATGCCCCCACCGGTCAACGGATGCCGCATATTGAGCGCATCGCCTAGCATGATCAGACCGGGGGTCTTGTTGGTGGACGCCGGCAGGAAGGAGTTGGGCATGGACCTCAACTGGCCCTTCTCGAGCGCCGTGAGGAACGGCCCTTGCACAGTTTCCGGTAGCGAAGGGAGTACGACGTTGCGAAAATGCCCCTTGACACCCCCATTCGCCACGGATGCCGACGGGAGATTCTCGGGGATATCGACCAGGATCCTGGTCTCGTGCGTGCCGATCTGGTACAGCAGGATAGGCGGGTCATCGGAGAGTTGCACATTTCCATGGAAGGGCTTGGGAATGACGACGTCGATGAGTTCGAGGCCGAAGAACCTAGACCGCAATTTGGGCGTACGTTCATGATGGCCCTTGCGAAATTTCGAGGCATATCCGTCCGCAACCACGGTCAGGTCTGCGAAGTAGCAGCCCGTCGAGCCATCCTTGGCCACGGTCTTAACCCCGACGACACACTGGTTGAACGAGCAGGTCACCAGCTCAGTCACCTTGGTCTCCACGGCTGTCACATTGGGACAGGCTAGGGCGGCTTCGCGGAGTTTCATGATGAACCGGCCGTGGTGGAAGGCGCGGCCTTCGGGAGCGGGTGAAGACGGGGTTTCCTTGGGGTATGGAATGTCCACCGAGTAGTCGTAGTATGAGATATGGTACCCCTTAACGGGGATCGCATCAATTCCCTCCAGACAATCGCTCAGGCCCAATTGCTCCAACGCCCGCACACCGCCGGGCTGAAGGAGTTCGCCGATGATCCGATCGGGCTCCTTCAGTGAAGTTTCCAGCAGCAATACGCTCCGCCCCTGTCTGCCCAATGCGACGGCCAGGGCGCTCCCCAGGACGCCGGCACCCACGATCACCACGTCTGCTTCATGATGAAGTCGTCGCCGTTCCTCTGCTTGACTGACAGCTGATTTTGCGGTGAAGCCATTGGTAGCCATGGCGACGAGCGGGGAAGAAGGGCTTGACTTCAGGGAGGCGCACAATCGAACAGGATAGGAATTGAAGCGAGATCCTAGAGAATATTAACTCACGAGTCGCTCGATCTCATTTCAGAGGCATTGAACAAGAGGGGAACAAGGGACAAGGGTGGGAAGTAGCTGCCTGATGTTGAGGAAGGGGAATGACAGGAAAAAAAGGATGGTGAAGATAAGTGGCGTGAGTTGCGGCAGATGCATGTGAAAGTGTTCCGGCACTAGCGGGCAGCCCTGACTCTCACCGACTTGACAGCACGATGGAGACAGCCACGACACGAAGTGCAGAGCAGTCGGCTTGTCTGGGGCTTGTAATTACTGGCCAGCTGCATCTACAGCCTACTTACTATATACACATATCGTGTCCAAGTTACATGGCTAGATAATCCAAAAACAGGCTCGCTTTGCAGGAAATCATCTCAATGTACACTGTGGTGGTTACAACTTCATCTCACTCTGTAGAACATCTGTCTCTCCCTTCTCAGGAGTCAGAAGGCCCAAGTATTCCAGATCTTCCTTCGTCAAGACTTTCGCCTCAGGCCACGTAGCGGAAATTGGTCCCGACCATGGTACGATCTCGTCGAGAACGATAGCCAGCTCATACTCCTCGTCCCATTCTGTTACCGTCTTCTCAAGCTTGTCTGTATCAAACTGAAAGCCATCGGTGCGCCACCACTTCGCTTGCGTCTTGCGGATGCTCCGTTTGACCGCGGGGTCATACCGGAACTGGGGGATGGTTCTGTCCCCCATGCTCTTCTTCTCCAGCATGTCCGCGACATGCTCGAGGTATGCCAGTCTCCTGCTGACTTTCGGGTCCGAGTCATGGCAATCCTTGAACTTCGATTTCAGTTCAAATACAACTCGACGCGCTTCCACCACCATCTCCCGATTCAGCGCAGTTCCCCGCGCAAGGCTGGTCAGGAAGCACCACCGCACGCCGTGGATGTTCTTCTGCGCCGCGAACGAACGCACAAACATTTTCATGCATGTCCCGTCGAACTTATGCACGCGACCATAGCGCGACTTGTACACCGACACCAGGAGGTCCTGTGCGCGCTCCGGCTGCTTATTCAGGATGAGCCGCCGGCTCGTAGTGACCGCCATATGATGCTTGACGTTCATCCGCGGGTACGTCCGGCACAAGCTGTAAAACTGGAAAATCCCCAGCTTCATCACTTCCTGCTCATCTTCCGGCCCCACGCTCATGACCTGGTGGAAGAAAATAGGGAAGGACTGAACCCCGTTCTGAATGCTAGGCCAGGTCTCCGTTATCACAGCACGGGCCGCACCAAGGCCGCGCAGGAGCAGAGTCGCTACGACTGCCAGCTCCACATGCAGTTGCTTCAGGCGCATTCCAGCATCCCTTGCGCTATAGAAGCATTTCAACGCAAGTGGCAGTTTCCCAATGTGCATAAAATACGACATCTGGATTTCCAATGTCTGGAACTGGTCCACTGGCCGCGACGGTACCTTCTCTTCCAACGTCCTCTGATACCAAGATAAAGCTTCTCCAGTGACTGGCATCTGGTTGACCTGCTCTATGGGGAAGGAGGTCTGGTCATAACCTAAGACTTGCTGGGAGGTGGCTGCCTGCCCGTACATCGTTCGCGCCGCTCGGAGCATTCTCCAAGCCCCCACGGGAGACAGCTCAACAGCCAGCCGTCGGGCACGTAGCATGTTCAAAAATTCTTCACCACCAACTTCCACCTTCCAGGAACGCTGGCGGGCTTCCGCGTTGATCTCTTCTACCATCTCTTTATTTCCCCTTTCGATATAAGCCTCGAGAATATGAGTGTAGAGGACTTTATCCGGATGGAGATTATACTCATGGATGCCTCGCGTGACGAAATCACGAATATCGTTGCCAGAGTGAGACACTCGGTATTCCAGCAATAAACGGTCGAAAATGTGCGCGAAATTCTTCTTGTCCCGAGTCAGTCCGAGCGCATGCATCTCGTCCAGTCCGCACTTGACACCGTCCCAGTCACATTGAAGAGCTAGTCTGTATACTAGGAGACCCTTTGTACGACAGCTAGGACGGATATCATATCGAGTTTGCATTTCCTTCACCAACGCCTCGGCGTCATCGACCCGACCAAATTCAATGTATGCCTCGATTACTGGATTGAACAGCTTCTCGGTTGGCGTCTTTCCAAAACGCGGTAAGAGGGACAGTATTTTCTCCATTTGGGAGTCTAGCAGCTCCATACTCCGAGTCCTTTTCCATATCCCTTTTAGAAAGGCCCCGACTAGGCCGCACCCCCTGTCGTGCTGTAGATTTCTATAAAGAACCCATTTTGCCGTGGTCAGTCTGCGCGTTTCGAGGAGACTCCGGAGAACAATATCGAGCAGCACCGGCGGCAGGGGAAAGTGATCTTTAAACCGTAGGTAGAGCGTAGCGACGGATTCAATATAGCCCTTCTGAGCCATCGCAATGATCAACATCCGCCACATGACCACAGAAACCCGGTCGACCTCCTTTAAACGGTCAAAGATATTCCTAGCTATGAACACGTTGCCCGCTCTGCAGTTGGCGAAAAATATTTGCAGGGCAACTTGCCGTTCCTCGGAGGAGAGGCCCCGAGGCGACGCCGGGTGCTGGTCCAGAAAGAGCTGCGCTGCATCGATCGGCCGATTGCCATCCAGGAGCTTTTGTGCTTCTTTCACTTGGGAAAGCATGGTCTTGTAGTCTTTGCCATTATGCTCCACTCGTCCTGGCACTTCATCCTTTGTCATGACCCCCTCCGTGGTCGCGTGTTGACCAAAGTCGGCGTCCTCATCATCGGTCGACTTCAACAATCGGCTCAGTCGCTGGGCGGCAGCAGTCGCGTCACGGACGGAGGCAGATGAATGGAACGGTCGCCTTTCGCTCTTTTCAATGTCTCGTTTGGGAACGCGAACATGGCACCCGCGCTGGACATGGTATGCATGCGCAAGTCCCGTGGCGCTGCAGTAGCTGCTCCCCACGGTCAAGTTCCCAGTCAAGGCTAGCTTTCGGAGGACTCGGAGGCCATTGCACGAGGGGATGACTGAGGTGCCATTGGGCGATCTGGAAAACATCGCAAGCACCCGATTTCTTTCATCGGTGTCAGGCACGCCTCATTATGGTACGTGAAGTGTGCAAAAAGTACCAATTGAAAGAGTCAACAACAGGAGAAGGTAGGCAAAGGCCAAACGAACGGAGCAACAAAAAACACAAAGGAAGGGTATCCGGCCGAAATTATCTTGAAACAATTGCGATCAAGGAAAAGAATTCGGCCGTCGGTGTTGGCTCGTATGGCGAGATGCGGGTGTGCTGGTGGTCCTTGCGGCGTACCGGAGTCTCTCTCTTCCGACCGCCAGTCTACCTAATTTACTCTACAGATACACCAGTCGAACTACGGCTTCATGGCACCCAAGAAATTAACTCAAGACGTATAAGTCATCATAAATCATCATTATCTATCTCTCTAAAAGAAAGACCCAAGATAGCCGATCCTCATATAATCTCAGCGCGCATATCGTATCGTTCCCTTCAGGACCTGCAAAAAAAAAGAAAAAAAAAACAAAAAACAGCCGTTTCAGCAAGAAATCAACCAGGAGACGGCAAGGACAAGGGCAATAGGACTGAGGAAGTAGAAGCCAACGTGGTTCTCGTGGCCCAGCCACGTTCACAATCATTCGAAGATATTACAGCACTCGCTGCTGTGAAGATTAAGCGCCAGCATTCAAAGGTGTATCTTCCTCATCTTCCAGGCCATCTGAGGTGTCATCGAGACTGGCTGCTCCACTTGTCAGTTTATGCAAGCAGGGTATTTTCAGGAGGACGTTAGGGGAGCACTAACCGTTCGGTCTGATCACCAAGCTGAGGAGGAAGCAAAAGAAAAACACAGATCCAAGGCATACGAACACAGCTGGGGTGAATTTCCCCACTGTGACACTATAGATGAGATTGAAAGCTGCCGGTGCGATCACACGCACAAGAGCGTGGAGGAGACCCACGGCACCTAACATCTGTCCAGTTCGGTCGCGAGGTACATGCTTGGTAAGGCTGGACTGTAGCGTTGGCGAGCCCATGCCGCCGATTGCTGCGACCATTCCGGCGATCACCATGGTGGAACCATGTCGTGACAAGCCGTAACCGATGTATCCGAGGATGTCAAACAGAATAGAAAGCCGGATGACTACGATGTCGAACATATCCGATCCCGGTATGGCCTTCTCCTGGGCTGGTGCACGACGGAAGATGCGGGTGCATGTTGGAAGTACTAGGAAGAGGTTGAGAACGCGGACGGTGTTGACGATCGAGACATAAACGTTCGATTCAATGTTACCCCATCCGAACATGTACTCGGCGTAGAGAATTATAATCTGAACAGTGCCCATGGCAACCCCGAACATGGCGGCATCTATTGCCGCCAGCACAACAAGATTTGTTCTTAAGGAGCGACTTGGTCCACGGGGGTTTGGAAAGAGAGCACTGGGCCGTCCAACCGGCGGAAGTAAAATAGACAGAGGCGTAATCAGGTTTATCGGGTTGAGATGCTTTAGCGAAAGCCAATCGGACGATCCCTCCTCGCTCAACAACTTCGCCTGATGTCTCTCGCGTGCATCCCGCTGTCTTTCCTCGGACAGCGATTCCGGGACAATCGCTACTGTCGCTAAGAAGAAGGAGCTGTGGAATGCCAGTGCGATGCAGAAGACACACAAAACACTACCTGTCATCTTGATAACATATGCTGCGAGGAGCGGGCCAGCCGCAATGCCTGTGAACAAAGCACCATGGAAGTACCCAAATGCGACATTTCTCTTCGCCGGAGGAGTGCAATCTGACGCATACGAATGAACCAGCGCTACCGCGGTGGTGAAAGAACCACCAATGCCATCCAGGAAAGCACCGATAAGCAAGACATTCACCGACATGCTCTCGGGCTTAGCTGCGAGGAGCACAGTAACCGCCTCTCCAAGAATCGAGGCTGCCGCCGTAAAGGCAATGATCTTGGTCCGGCCGTAGCGATCCGATAAATGGCCCAATCGCGGACTGACCAGCGCCGAACAGATTCCTGTCACAAGGCTCAAATAGAGCTGAAACTGTGCTACAAGAGATTGAACTTCGTGAATCCGGCATTCATCATTGTCATCCTCGAACATAATCGGCAAGTAGGTAAAATTGGGATCTCGCGCCGCCTTCTCGGAGAGATAATCTCTGCAGATGAGGTTCAGGATCAAGTTGAGCTTCGGCACTCCCATTCCACCGATACCTAGTGAGAAGGCAAAAATAAATGGCAACAGCCACCAGATCTGCAAATCAGGGATAGAGAAGTCAGAACTCGCACATTATCAGAGCGAGAGATGATTCTCACATTTGCTCTCCGCCACCCTCTCCGGCTTTCTTCTGCAGTCGGATCTGGCCATTGCGGAGCGTCAGGGTCTGCGCCGTCGACTTGCGGTAGTAAAGGTGTCTGTTCATTGACTGTCACGGAAACTGAATTCTTCGAGACGTGTTCTGCGGCGGCAGGAGCAGAAGAAATACTGGTAGGAACCGACCTGGCGCACAGCTGTGCGTCGATCTCCGCGTCCGCTGCGAAAGGCACCTCGTTCTCCATCGTCACGATACGCCAACAACCGGATCGATAACGACGACTCGGGTCGGACAAATGCTCGGATCGGAGAACCCGCAGCTCAGGAACACTAGCTCAGCAATCCGTGGACGCGGTGCCCTCTGCACGAAGGATTGAGGGGGGAAAGGGGGGAGCGAGGTAGCTGAATATGAGACAAAGATAATGATTATGGTAACGCGAGCTGGGGAGTCAGTGTACAAATATGATAATCGACAGCAACGGCGGCGGGGATATCCAGAAAATGGCGCCGACGTAAGAACAGGGTAATCCCAACGAAGGCTATCTGTCCCTGGTTTTGCGTCAGTTCAGCCGGAAGGCGTATCACCAACCCCCAATTGGAGAGCAGTCAACCTGCTTTCGACCTGCTGCAGCAGTTGGGTATCATGTTTTGGGTCGGCTTGTCGCAGTGGCCATTGGCGGGCTGCAAGCTGGCGTCAGATTTGGAGATAAGACCTCAGTCTGACGGGTTGAAGTGGTAGCTGAATAATATCGTCGAATAGGATAATAAAGCGCCGGACAGGAAGATCCAATCTATGACTCCATGATACGTGGTCGGAGAGTACGAGACCGGTCGACGGATAATTCCTTTTTATTTCCCCCTTTTAATTAATAATATCCAGAGCCAATAATTTATTATACTAACTTTTGATTATCCGTCCAACTGTACTGTACAGGGTGTCTTGCCATCCCTTTCCAACTATGATGTCAGAACACAAGGTGATAAATAAATAATAAACTTGAAACCCGCCGGTGTTGAGCACTTTCGCAGCAGGAAACGTCAAAGCCAGGGTATAATAATAGTACACGGATAAGCGACATGCCCTGTATTCACGTAGGGAAGGTCGTTATACAGGTTATATCACCATGGAAGCGCCTTGCTCGCCTGCAAAGAACTTCTTTTGCGCCAAACACCTTTCGCTCCTGCAGTCTTGACACCGTAACGTCATTTGGAGAGAGCACTTCTCATCTCCTCGCAGATGCTCCAGGGCAATGTCTGCGAGGGCCTGGATGAAGATGGGACTGCCGTTCAAGCTCTCTGCCCGCTTAACACCCGGATGGTTAGCGTCTCGGATGACTTCGTGATCGAGCTCATACAGTGTTTCAATGTGATCGCTGGTGAAAGCAATGGGCACTAGCACTAAATCGGTTTGTCCACGCTGGACATAGTGGTTTACCGTGTCACTGGTTTGAGCTCCAAGCCAGGCTGACGGTCCGACCTGGGACTGCCAGCACAATCGATATGGATTGCTGAAGTTTAATCTCTGCATCACGGCATAGACCGTCGCAGCAACCTCTGCTGGGTAGGGGTCACCTGAGTCTCTTGTCAGTATAGCTGTAGTGTTCCACGCAAGCGGATATCGACTCCGGCTCACCTCTGTTGACGACACTCATGGGCAAACTGTGAGCCGAAAATAGCAGAACCACGCTATTTCGTTTCTCTTCAGGATATGTCTTGAGCTGATCTTCGATGTTCCTCGCGAAGGCCTCCACCAGGCCCGGATGAGTCGGCCAGCGATCAATGACACTCCACTGTAGGGCTCCGGCATCTCCAGGGGGCAGCCTGCCTTCCAGGCGGTTCCTCCATTTCCACAGTTCATTCAGCGAGCTACCTGTCGTAGAGCACGAATACTGCGGGTATTGGGTAAATGCTACAGCACGCCCTCCCTTTCCATTCCCGAAACCATCTTCCAGTAGCTTAGTATACATCTCTTCCGTCAAGGGTGCCGCATACCGAAATGCAACGTAGGGCTTGTGCGGAGCTGTTTCCGGGGACACTCTGTTTAATATCTCGCACATCTGCTGGCATTGATGTTCAGACCACTTTCGAATGGGCGAGCCACCTCCAATGGCTGCGTATTGGGCTCGGATTTTGGGTGTTCTTCGGCGAGAGATAAGAGGACCCAGGTATGACTGGAACCGCCCCAGCGGGATCAAATCACCGTCGGCCTTGGGGGAGAAAGAGGTAAGCAATAAGATCCGGAACCATGAATGCCATGATTGCGATTGCTCCAGAACGTACGAATAGCCTGCTCAAGAAGTTCTCCACTTCATCAGTTGTCGATGGACCGCCCATGTTTAGAAAAACCATTGCAGTCGGACCCTTTGAGCTGGTCGAATCCTGAGTCACTGGAGGCACTGCAGTTGCAAAGCGCGATCTTTGTTCCGGCCTCCAATTGCGAGAAAGACCAGAGGCGATGCCGCCTAGTATTCGGTGGCGCGCAAATGAAGAAGCCATTTTTTTGACTTTTCTGCTTCGCAATCACTTGAGAAGTTCTCCAGAAAAGGCTCAGGACAAGGAACAGTAAAACGGGTCGGGTCTGGGCCTAAATAACTTTCCAATTGTGGTTGTGGCAAAAGCCGACAATGACGATGATCTCGACCCGGTCGTGGGCCCGTGGTATCTCGCTGTTTAGTAAAAGATAACGGCCTCGGCCATTATGATCACATGACCTTCGTGTTTCCCCGCGTCTAGTTGAGGCTCGGAGGCGCGTCGATCCGCGCGCACGTCAGGCAGCAGGCGGGCCTGTGTCACAAAGCCTTCCCCCCTCGTCTTTTGCTTCAGTCCATCCTGGATACTCTTCGTTAGCTTTTTCTGCTCACTGTTTGTCACCTGTTTTGCATAATAACCCTCGCCATAATGGCTGACGACAACCAACCAAGAGAAGATGATACCTTCGAGGAAGAGGAGGAAGTCGATGAGTCTGTATGCGGACCTTGTAGAGCCCATTGTTTGGAGATGACTATGCTGATAAACTACCAATTCGGTTAGAGCTACAAATCAGTCAAAGATGCTGTCCTCTTTGCCATCGAAGTTAGTGACTCCATGCTGGCATCTCGTCCGTCGTCAGATCCTAAGAAGCCCTCCAACGAATCGCCTACTACCGCCGCTCTGAAGTGTGCATATCATCTTATGCAACAACGCATTATATCCAATCCTCACGACATGATAGGAGTATTATTATACGGCACGAAAGCATCCAAGTTCTACGATGAAGATGAAAACACCCGCGGGGGACTATCATATCCACATTGCTACCTTGTCACCGATCTCGCCATTCCGTCAGCACAAGAGGTGAAGGATCTGCGAGCGCTTGCAGAAGGTGAAGAGGGGACCAACGATATTCTGGTCGCATCGGATGAGCATGTTTCCATGGCGAATGTTCTCTTTTGTGTCAATCAGATTTTCACTTCCAAGGCTCCCAATTTCTTGTCTAGGCGGCTGTTCGTGGTGACAGATAATGACGATCCGCATGGTGACGACAAGGCTTTACGATCGGCTGCAACAGTTCGTGCCAAGGACCTCTACGATCTGGGAGTAACGATTGAACTATTTCCAATCTCAAGGCCAGACCACGAATTTGAGGCCTCCAAGTTCTATGACGTAGGCTTACCCTTCTTCTATCTCCGAGCATGTATTCACTGAAGCTGCGCAGGACATCATCTACAAAGCTTTCCCCGTTGATACAGATGCCCCTGCATATCTGGGGCTTGACGCAAAACCCGAAGCAAGTTCTGGAGACGGCATCTCGCTGCTTAACTCCCTTCTTTCCAGTGTCAGCTCGCGATCAGTTCCCCGCCGAGCACTGTTTTCAAACGTGCCATTGGAAATCGGCCCAGATTTTAAGATATCTGTCACAGGATTTCTGCTATTTAAGCGCCAAGAACCAGCCAGGAGCTGCTACGTCTGGCTCGGCGGTGAAAAACCTCAGATCGCAAAAGGAGTTACTACGCTGATCGCAGACGACACTGCTCGCACTGTGGAGAAATGGGAGATCCGGAAAGCCTACAAGTTTGGTGGGGAGCAGGTCTCATTTACTATCGAAGAGCAGGAGGCATTAAGGAAATTCGAGGACCCGGTCATCCGCATTGTCGGATTCAAACCTCTTTCCGCCCTTCCTTTCTGGGCTAATATTAAGCAACCGACGTTCATTTACCCTTCGGAAGCAGACTATGTGGGTTCTACGAGAGTCTTCTCGGCATTGTACCAGAAGCTATTGAAAGATGAGAAGATGGCTTTAGTCTGGTTTATTCCTCGGAAAAATGCTGCTCCCATCCTAGGTGCAATGATAGCAGCGGCAGAGAAAACGGACGAAAATGGCGTACAGAAAATCCCACCCGGGATGTGGATCATACCACTTCCATTCGCGGACGACGTTCGCCAAAACCCTGAAACAACTCTCAACGTAGCCCCGGAATCGCTCATTGACCGGATGCGAGCCATCATCCAGCAACTGCAACTTCCGAAGGCCCAGTACGATCCTTTGAAATATCCTAATCCATGTAAGTCTCCGGTTGCAGTGCCTTCTTTCGGAGTTCGAGGTTCGATATGTGAGATGGACCACTGACATGCTTGGCAGCACTTCAGTGGCATTATCGTATCCTTCAGGCATTGGCTTTAGATGAAGATCTGCCCGAGAAGCCGGAAGATAAAACGATACCCAAGTATAGACAGATCGACAAGGTCAGTTTCACTACTAATCTAATTTAGAATCTTGGGCCTTTCACCGGGCGATTGTCAAAGCAGAAGTACTGAACGCTCTTCCAGCGCGCTGGTGAATACGTCTTGTCCTGGGCGGAAGAACTCGACTCTCAGTATGAGAAAGTAGCCTCAGCAGGTCCCAAGTCTTCCACACTAGCCAAACGACCGGCAAAAGACCGGCGAGTCGAAGAAGGAGCTCGCAATGGCCATGCTGCTAAGAAAGTAAAGGTTGAAGGGGCGCCTAATAGAGTCGAGGATGAAGTACGCCTCCATTTTGAAAAAGGAACTGTCTCAAAGGTAGGACTACTGTCCACTTTCTCTCCACCTCTGTTTTACCGCTGACGATTCCGAATTTCATTTCACAGCTCACCTTGCCCATCCTGAAAGAATTCCTTACATCCCACGGCCGATCCGCGGCTGGAAGGAAAGCCGATCTCGTAGAGCGGGTGGAGGAGATGCTGGAGAAGAAATAGCGAAGATTCTTTCATCATGAGGTGTATCGCAGCTGATACCGCTTAGCGTTTACTAGGGATTACCTAGCTAGTACCTACTAGGTACCTAGGTATTCTACACCGGTGTACTTTTTCAAAATCACGGTCATGAGTTACGGTCTATGATTGGCAGGACTTGGGATGTTCTGGATCTGTGGAGTTGAGGAGCTCGCTAGAAACTTGGCTACTAGTAGTAAATGCGTTAACTTCCCGACCTCTTCTATTTTTCTATTTTTGTTGCCTCTCTCCTCCAAAGTGGGCGCACACCGTGCCAGTAAAAAGGGCGTTAAAAGGAAATCACAATCATCGCCGTTAAACCGGACAATATATACATTCACTTAAAAGGCCATGCGTGGCAGGGTATATATAAATAAACTACAAGTATAATAACAGAAAGAAATTTAACACTGCCCGTATACCTGACAATAGCAAAGTTCCTCGTCAGGGCAACTGGAGAAAGAGGTAAGCCAGCTGCACGAGACCCAGGGAAAGGGGGGACTCTATACTTACTATACAGCTTGCCTCCCGAAAATAATATGCCACAAAAACTCCATAACGCGGCCGCTAGAAGCATTATCCTTGTCCGTCCGGGTTACCCAGTCTCGAAACTTGACGTAGTCCTCTCGCGGGCGCTTGAGGACTTGATCTCTAGACACAGCGAACTGAGCACAACATGCCGCACCGACATGGTGGGGGATCCGCATCGGAGTCTGCCCCTGTGTGTTCTTGTATGGAATATTGGTTGTGCCCACTCCTGTAGTACTTAGTGGTGGGTCATCCGCTGTGTTCGAGTGCAGAGGAGGAGGAGTGCTGGTTCCTTCGAAGATTTCCCGCCAGACGTCCTCCGTCACATGTCGGTTTACTCGATGACTTTCCATGCAGCCGGGATTCCAGTTACAACGGAGATTTATATAGCCATTTTCCTGGATGAAAGGGAGCTGGAGAGCGCGCATGGCGGCGACGTTGTCATGTAGGAACGCGTCGACATGCCAGGCAGTGAAGAACCCTGAACGATGTGCGTGGAGAAAGGCAATGGTGGGCGGGAGATTGTCGTAGTTGTCGACGAGGTAGGTCAAGTAAGCCATGGACTCGTGGCCTTTGTTGACGGGGGTGGTGAGCCCGTGGGCGTCTACCGTGGCATTGGATGGATTGACTACGTAGATAGCTCGATGCCAACTGTAAAACCGGAGAGATCGCACCGTGAGTATGTGTTGACTGATGCAAGGGGCAAGGGAATGGCGCTTACTCTGGAAGCTCTTTCTCCACCCACGATGTATCGTCCTCTTCTAGTCTTGCCATGACGATTATTTTGTCGCCGACTGTAACTGGATGGGGAGGGTTCTGCCTGGGGTCCTCAGAGCCATGATTTCTCAGCAATGCCACAAAGTACGCGCCTGCGCTGTACTGGTCGAGGAGGCCTTGCAAGTGGTTCTTCAGAAGATAGAGGAGGTAGAGAACAAGGATGACGGCACAGATGGCTAATCGGGAAGCTCCTTTCATGGTTAGGGTTTGGGACGGGTGTCGAGAACGGTAGCTGGGACAGCTACCGACACGTAAGTACCGCCCAGCGGAGTAGGAAATAACCGAGAGCAGTAGATAGGAACAAAGAGACAGGAATAGAGGAGATCAATATATAGCTTCGAGCAAGGAGGGATCGGCTAGCTGGACAGCGGATGAAGGGAGAGGAGGGACGAGAAATTGGATGTTGTACAAGCGGCAAAGGGGGGCCAAAGGAGACCGCCATAAAATGAAAGAGAACAAAGGAAGGTTAGGAACAGTATAGAAACGCAGGCAGGTAACAAAGAAATAGGGCGCAGGAAGGAGCATCCATCAGGCGGGCACGACGCCGGTTGTCTTCCATTTTTAACTCTAGGCATATCATGTCAATCAATGAAACTGACAGCCTGACCGTCGACCGCGCGTGGCGTCTCTAGGTCACAAGAAGGCGAAGCAGATAAACGCTGGCATGAGCCAAGCTCTTTTTTTTGGCGCTGAGGCCGGTTTCCAGGCAATAAGCATTGGAGCCAAAGCTTGGCGATGTATCAGCCCGCCCCTAGAACCGCACTTACGACCGAGTGGGGGCGTGCGTTTTCTAGTCTCGACCATTCAGAAGTCCGGGACGAAGCCCACATAGACGGATATCGACTAGAGTGCGAACAGCGTCGTGGAAGGGCGTAAGCCGTACCCACCGGAGACATTTGAGTTAGCCTAGCAAAGCATCATTCCAGGGGTGTCTCGTATGGGGGGGAGGGGAGTACATCCAGGGGATGGAGCGCCCAGTGAACGCCAGTCAAGACCTTGGGAACCGGCCACGACTCAGAAGCCCGATATCCTATGGGCGATATGATTGACGCGTAGCCTCCCGCTGGAAGCATCTTACCGTGAAGATCTGGCCCGCTCTGCACTTTAACTGAATCGCTGTCTCGGGAGAAGGGTCTGGGGACGCGTAAGAAGGCCCATGGTCGCCTCGCAGATCGGTTACAAGGAGACATCTGAGCGTGCCAAGCGTCCGCAACGAGACGATGGAGAAATCGATTCGCACGTCCTGCATCCTGGTGGTTAACCCTCCCCTGCCATATAGGTACGTCACCTCAGCCCGTCCTCGTGCACCCGTACCGATTACAGTGAGGTAAGTCCTTTCGAAGCCGAGTTCCAAGGTTGCTTCCTTGTCAATTGCATTCATTGTCTCCATATTACGCTAGATTACAATAATAGAACAGTGGCTCATCCAATTAATCACTGCCAGCTTCAGGTGCAACCTCCTCTTCCTCGTCGCTACTGACCTCTTCGCCATCCGCCATCGCCTTCTCCCGTCGTTTTCGCGCCCGTTCCCTTTTCTTGTCTAACAATTCATTCAGCTTCTTCGCTACGTTGAAGACGCCACCCGTGCCAGCCCCGCATGCAGCGCACGACGGGTTCTTGCGGTATCGCTGCAAAGCACAGGACTCGCAGAAATAATGGCCGCATTTGGTGACTATGGGATTCTGGTAAGGTTTCTTGCAGATGATGCAAGCAAACGGAATGCTCTCGAGTAGTTCGTCTTCTTCATCCTCATCCTCTGTGTCCTCAGCTGTAGCACGATCACCTTTGCGCTGTGAGACGATGCGCCCATTGAGCTGCTTCCCCTTGGTCCCGATCTCCCAATCCCGATCTAGTTCCCAGCCCTGCTTGTAATCCTCACGCGCATGGAGAAATTTACATGAGTCTCCGAAACCGCAGAATCCAGTCAGTTTATAGTCCTTACACACATCTGGAGCAAAATCCAGCATGGTGATCGTGCGAACGTTGGTGGGTGCCTTCATTGGACCAAACTGCTTTGTCGGAGCATTGGGGTTCTTCTGAATGAACGACTGGTAATTCGCTGCACCTTTATAGGTGCCATCTGGCGCCGATGGAGGGCGAGCCCTCGTCGAACCCAGGAGGTTCTTCTCATTCAACTCTTCGTCGTACCAATTAGAATGTTTCGTCGCATCGTTGGCCGCTGTCAAGGGCACCGGCCCGGCATTGGCAGGCTGCTCCTCAGAAATGTTATCCTTTCGATCCGCATTGGAAGTTGACGATGCGATAACTGCTGCATTCCCCCGGCGTCTCTTGACCCTGTGGCCACCTTCATCGTCTGACGAGGTAAAGCTAGAGTCCGAGTCTGAAGCTGGTGGGCGGGTCTCTGGCTTCTTCCGAAAATTGGCCTTGGTCTTTGCGGAGCGTTTCTTAAACGAAAACTGGGGAACTGGGTCTGCTGTTTCAACTTCACCTGCCATGGTGAAAGTCGTGAAAGTCGTGTTTTTCGTCCGTTCGTTATCGCTTTCAGACTCAAGGCTCTCCAAAATATCCGGAGTGGCGGGCATCTTTGTGGCAAATCACGTGGCAGCAGTACTGATAGGTCATGTGATCTTAACCCAGTGATCCGTGATTCGCTAGGCTAAGGCAGGATACACGTGATCTATAGCAGTCCGCGGCGTGACACGTCAATAAACATACCCGACAAACAAACAAACAAACCAAACAGGCATCACACAATGCCATTCTAATAATACCTCCTACCTAGGTAGGTACTAAAATACCCGAGAAGTACCTAGGTAGGTTAGGTAGAGTGGTCGATCCGCCTGTCCATGGTTCAATCTTGGCTTTCCGATTCCAAGGTTTGGGCCAGTAGGAATCGAACTGCATATATTCATATGTTTTGGTGATGAGCTGTCAAGCATGATCTGTCAACAAGCGGGATCTAACTGCCAGCGTTTAGCAATGTGTTGGTGCACTCTTGCACCGCTGTAACCATGATACTTCCGTACGATACAGTGGCCACACGTGCCGTCCTTGGCCTTGACGCATCTCCATTCCGTCCTTCCCTCGCTTCTCGTCCTCTTCTCCCCTGTCCGTCCGTCGAGTCGGATCTTCTCGGCCGTCTCATCGTCCAACCTTTTTTTTTTCTCTTTCCATCTATCGCGCCGTTGTTTCCTTTGTTGTTCTTGTTTAACCTTCGTCTTTCCTTTCATTTGTCACGCCACACGTGTTGTATGGCGTAGGCTGTACATCACGTTTCGTTTCCCCTCCCCCGCCCGCTGTTCCACTCGTATGGTCCTGTTTCCTTTTGATTATTCCCGTCTCTCGCTTCGCGCTGACGCCTGGTCATACCGGGCGTTGTTATTATTGTGTTGGGCACCGATCGGCCCTATCCCCCCCCCCAATCGCATAACACAAGTTGTGGCCACGACGCGTCTGTGTCGTGGACTTGACCTGTGCGGGATTCCATCATCTTGACGCTGCGAATCGTGCTTACCTCTTCTCGTCGATTTACAGTCGCCAATTCGATTCCAACCCCAGTAGTACACCTGTTCCAGAAAGTTTCCCGGCCTATCAAGTCTAGTTTGAAACTGGCAAGTGGGCCGCACTCTCACCTCTGGACTCGCATGCTAGCTGGGAACCGCTCGGATAAGACATCTATTCACTCTCACGAATCGACAATTCGGATGATGGTTGTGGCTTGAATTGCGAAGCGAGTAGGAGCCAAAGAATCGAAGCAACGAGTTGCGGTACTTGCGGCTGCTACCTCCTCGGAGCCTCCTCGGAGCAGAGGATCAGAAACTCGCTAGTGGCCCTGCGCTGTTATCATGGCAGCCTTATTGGGTGATCTGTCTACTAGCGGTGTCGGGAACCTCCCTCGAAACGGAAGATACGGTGGCGCGCACGCTCTGTCACCCGATATGGATGACCCTTTCGTTTCCCCAGCGGTGGACTCGACTGGTCACCGCGAACAGCACAGGTACTCTTCTTTTAACAGCCAGCTGTTTACCCTGAATGCTTCTTCCCCCGCGCAGGCAAAAAGGGCCCTTGAAGCTCATATGGCAGAGACGGAACGTAGACTCGAAGAGGCTTCTAGGCTAGGGACTGCGCTGGTGCAACAACAGCAGGAGCTTTCAGAGAAGTTAAAGGAGGTGGAACTACAACAGGATGAGGGAGAGATTGGGGAGGAATTGCGGCGTAAGCTTATCGAGCTGGAGAGGGAATACAACGAGATCGGGAGAGAAACTGCGCGAGCTTTCCTGGCTCCCAAGCGGCTCGTCAGCGGCTCGGAAGAAGACACCACGGCCACTCCTTCTTTACAGCACAAGTCACCCATGGGTTCAGTTCTACTTTCTGGTCAAGCCATCAGCTCTCCCAGCAAGGTGACCGTTCCGTCACGGAAACAACGAAATCAACCGTCAAATCGCGTTCACGACATCGAATTTGCCACTGAAATTTCAACCTCCTTGCTCGCCCAGGTGCGTCAGTTGCAAACGCTACTTGCCGAGCGGGAGGAGACTCTGAAGAGTGCCAACTTGGAAAAATCAAGGCTTGAACTCGAGGCAGAGGGATATGCTCAGCGAATTCGGGCTCTTGATGAGAGCGAACAGCGCTACAAAGATGAAAACTGGTCGCTGGAAACTCAAACACACGAGCTGATGGCTGCTGTGAAGGAGGCGACTGAGCGTGAAAGTAAATTGAACAGCAGTCTGAGCTCCATCGCCGCCGAAAAGAGTTCCGTGGAGAGAGAGTTAGAGGAATTGAAACAAGTCAATACGAAGCTGGCTGAAGACCAGGTCGCGGCTCAAAAGTCAAACGACGCAGAAATTCATCTACTTCGCAGGAATCTCACTGCCGGCGATGCAGATAAGATTGCGCTTCAGCATAAGCTGGAAGAGGTCACTTCACAGAATCAGGAACTTGCCAGAGCCGTTGCTGCAACTGTCCGACAACAGCGGGAAGCCGAAGCGGCGCGCGGTGTCTCTCAGGAAGATGAGCCTGATGCTCAAGATCAGTCGACACCAGAACACACGCCTCCGTCGTCTCCCACCAAGCCTACGCCTCGACACAACCACCTGGAGACGGAGACGCTGAGGAGCTCTCTGGGCCACGCTCACCGCATGATTCAAAACCTCAAGAACACAGTTCATCGTGAAAAAGCGGAGAAGATCGAGCTGAAACGTATCCTGCAAGAATCTCGAGACGAGCTTGAGCAACGTCGTCGCGATTCTGTCGGTGCAACTTCGTCTAATAAGCGCCAGAAAGCCAAATCTGATGCTCTCAGAAAATCTCCAAGGCCGAACCTCCTTGGAGCAGGAAGGAGGGGCAAAGCGCAGGTCGAGTTAGAGAACACTGACGACACTGACTGGGAGGATTCAAGTCCATCACATTCTTCTGTGCCTAAACTTTCGAAGGATCGCAGTGGCGCGCACTTGCCCGACGAACCCAGTGATTCCTATCAAACTGCAACGGAAGATGGCTTCGAGACTGCTCTTGAGCGGGATGTCGCCACTGAAAGCGATGCCTTCCAAACAGGCGTCGAAAGCATGGCTGACAACAGTAGCGACAGTAGCGATACAGAAAGGTTAACAGAGACTGAGTCGACCATTCAGAGAACTCCAAACCGAAGATACCCGTCTTCTCTATTCCTTGCGAAAGCCAGGGACCGAGGTTCGATTCAAAGCACGGCGTCCACCTCGGCCGATGAAGATGAGAATTACAGGGAGAGCTCGTTGTCTCCAACTCAGATTCCTCGTTACCGACTCCGAGTGAAGAGAGGTGGCCCTCTGAGACGTGTTCGGCCGTCCGGAGAGGCGCCAATGGCGTCTCGTAGCGGGCCGCCCAGTGCTAGGGAGTCCCCAATGGCAAGCTTTACCCACGAACGGACAACCTCAGAAGGTCAGAGCCTTTTCGCAGAACTTGCAGAATTTGGCAGCCCTGGGAGCGAAGGAGACTTTGGCCCACCCATTCGAGACGATGCTGCATCCGAGGCCTCGACCCCGCGCATGGCTGGCTCTTACAGTTCTCGGAGACCGTCAGAAGCTACCCTAGATACGCGAAACCAGCCTGTTATGGTCGACTCTGGTGTCATGACTGAATCACCGGTACCACCAGGGAGCTCCGATCCTTTATTTGGAAGCTCTGCTCCCCATTTCACGGCTTTGAGATCGTCTTCTGTGTCGTCGCAAACGATATTGGATGGTCTTGCTCCTCCAAGCTCACAGGCGGAACGGCAGGCCTTCCCTCAATCATTACAGATGGATCTTTCGTCTCTTGCTTCGCAGAGCGCTGCGGCGTTGCTACCTACGGTTCCGGGACGGGGCGTTGTCTACGTTCCGGGGGCCCGTGGTCAGACTATTGAGAGGGAGATTTCCGGACCACATGTTTCAGAAAGGGCTTTGTCTTCAATCTACTCTCAGCATACGGAACCGGCGACAGCCAAACCCCAAGAAGCGGAGGGTGTCGTTCCAGAACTAGCCATTTCTTCAATTAGCTCCTACCGCATTGATCCAAAACCTACCGTTCCTGTTGAGCTGGCAGTATCGACGATTGGCGCACAACATACCGAGCCTGAACATGCGGCTCCTATGGAGTTCAAGCTCTCTTCGGTTTCTTCGGAGCATACCGAGCCTGAACATGCGGCTCCTATAGAGTTCAAGCTCTCTTCGGTTTCTTCAGAGTATACCGAGCCTGAACATGCGGCTCCTATGGAGTTCAAGCTCTCTTCGGTTTCTTCGGAGCATACCGAGCCTGAACATGCGGCTCCTATGGAGTTCAAGCTCTCTTCGGTTTCTTCGGAGTATACCGAGCCTAGATCTATGGTCCCATTGGAACTTACCGTTTCGTCGATCAACTCAGAACACACCAAGCCCATTTCAATCTCTCCTGCGGAACTGACATATTCGTCGGTAGTCTCGGAGAATGTAGAGCCCGCCAAAGCAAGGCACTTGGAGCTCGCAGTGTCTTCGATCAGTTCGGAAGAGACAAAGCCTAAAGACGCAGCCGTTACAGAATTTGCTGTCTCATCCATTTCTTCGACTCACACAGCGCCAGACAATCCTACTCTTGCCAGGAGTGAACCTTTCATTCCGGTGCCGCTGGCTGTCCCAAGCGACTCTACTGGGTCTACTCGTGCAGTTGCTCCCAAACCCTCTGGGCGATCAATCTCATCTGAACACGCTGCTGCTCGTGCAGCACATTTCTCCGAGTCGGAGCGGGGAGTCCTATCGCAGACTGAAGCGACAACGTCTTCTGAGCGCTCGCTCTCCCGTGAAATCGCTGCTTCCGCTACGTCGTCAATCCCCAAGGTGCTTCAATCTGAGTACGCTGAACTAACGGTCACAGCTGTCTGTGCAGAACAGCATACTGAACCTGTCTCTGCCAAAGCTTTGGAGCCTAAACATGTTGAACTCTCTGTATCATCGGTCAGTTCGACTGATACCAAACCCGTTTTGGCGAAGATGCCCGAGCCAGAGCATCCGGAGTTAGGGGTTTCATCGATCAGTTCAGAAGATACCGAACCCATTATTCCGAGGTTGCCGGAGCCTAAACTAGCAGAACTGGAATTCTCTTCGATTTTGTTCCAGCACGTTCCACCTGTCAAGGCCAAGCTCCCTGAACCTCAAGTCCCGGAATTGGCGGTATCGTCGATATTCTCAGAGCTCACTGAGCCTGTCTTAGCTAAGACTCCTGAGATTGAGGTTCCAGGATTGGGGGTTTCGCCGGTCAGATCAACATGGACTGAGCCAGTCAAGCCTAGAATTCTCCAGGCACCCGTACAACCAGTGTCTGAACTGCTAACCTCCGACGTCCTTTCTGTCGAGACGCTTCCCATCAAACCCGTTCCAGGGGTCACTGCAGCAGCTCTAGTCTCTTCTACTCGTGAGCAGCCTACAGAGAGACCTGTCACCGCCGTGCATAATGGATTTCCTTCGGATGTGCAAGTTGTCGGTGCTACTCGAGGTGTCCAGAGTGAAGGCGCTGGCTTGCCACTGAGCTCAGTTTCCGGCAATGCTCTTTCTCGACCTGCGAGACAGAGCCCCGGGTCTGGAAAAGCAAATGGGCAAGCGGATCAAGGGGCCCAGACGATCTTATCATCCAAACAAATCGACCAGATCCTCATGGATCGCCCGTCAAGTCGTCCCTTGGCTTCTCCGGAAACGAGTCGCATTCAGAGTGTGGCCGATTCTCCGTTCTCGACGCCAAAGGCGAAACCCATTTCCGGTCTGTCTGCTCCAGCCTCGAATATACCTGGTGGTCCTGTACGACCAAGCAGCTCCACTAGTCAAGCATCCTATGTCACTGGCCGACAGACAATGCCTGATGGGGAAGACAGGAAGGTGGTGGACCAGCCTTTGACTCCCACTGGAGTCATGGGCCCTCCGCTTCTCCCTGCGTCTGCACTGAGGGCGCAGCGACCGCGCACTCCGAATGACCACGTTTCACAAGCAGGTTCTATCAAGCAGCCTTCGTTGAAGGCCAAAGCAAGGCATAACAGCCAGCTGTCGCAGAGGTCATCATCAGTATCGTCCTTCGTCTCTGAGCTAGAGGAACGATTCAATCTTCAAAATAACCAAACGCAGCCTGGCGCTTACGTTTATGGGGCCGGTACGGACCCCCGTATGATTCAGGCGATCACTCAAACGATGATCGGGGAGTACCTATGGAAGTATACCCGTAAAACTGTTTCGGGAGACATGTCTAACACGCGACATCGTCGATATTTCTGGGTGCATCCCTACACACGTACGTTATATTGGAGCACGCAGGATCCACAGTCTGCCGGAAAGACCGAACTACGAAATAAGAGCGTTTCTATCCAGGCTATCCGAGTGGTTGCCGACGACAATCCTTATCCTCCGGGCCTTCACTGTCAGAGCCTGGAGGTCGTTAGCCCGGGCCGACGAGTCAGATTCACAGCACCAACCAGCCAGAGGCATGAGACTTGGTTCAATGCACTGTCGTACCTTCTTCTCCGAACCCCCGATGGCGAGAATGGCGACGGAAATGACGGTAACATTTCCCTGGAGGAAATACATGAGTTCAACGCCGGGTTGACGAATTCTCAACACCGTGGCAGAACGTCGTTTTCCTCGTACAACCGTAGTATTCGAAGTGGCCCGAAACAGCGTGCAGGGTCTGCTATGTCCACAAGGCCAGTGGCTGCCCACGGTGAACGGTCATCCCCCGCCGTAAGTGCATCAACACAAAGCCCCACGCTTTCGGCAGGGCCGGGCCAGCAAAACTCTGCAAATAGGATTAGCTCTTTCCTCAGTTCAAGTGTCAGAGGGTCGTTCGCCAGTCGGAGGATGCGACGTGGCTATGCCGATGGTAGTCTGTACGATGGGAGCGTAGGTGATCCTGGTAGTGCTGAAGAGCTAGAATACGCTGTGGACAGGCAGGAAGATGATGACGACCGACTTGAGAATGTTCGCGCTTGCTGCGACGGTATGTTTTGGCAAATGTGTGTAGCTGAATCTCTACCGATTTACTAACAATGGTAATAGGCAAGCATGATGTCGGCTCGTTGTCGAGGTCAAGTCGGTACAGCCCGAAAATCAACCGGCATCAGCCTTATTGAACGAAATCAGGATGCCCCTTTTTGTGCTTTTCCTCTTCGAGCGGAATCTTAAGCCATGGGGCTCGTTTAATCGAGTCCATGAGCAGAGCATTAGTCTGAACGGCGTTATGGCATGGTAATCGTTATCGTACGTGTTTCGTTTCTGCGCTTGTTGGCCATCCATTGCTTTCGCCGGACGATTGCTTTCCCTCGATCTACAGAGAATTTGATGAGTTCAAAATTGCGGCTGCTTGTCTTTTCGGCCTTCCTCGAGTCTTGCAGTTGTTGGGATTTGGAGATCAATCTGGGCTTGACTCGCGTTCCCCCTATAGCGCGCTATTGCTTCTTATTTAATCTGGAAGGGCCTTACCACTGGTCTCCACTCTATTCTCGGTGCCCGGTGTTCTGGCCCCTCTCCCTCTTAACTTAATGTCTATCATTTATATTTCGTTTGTCTAAACTGGATGGTCGGTGCTCGTCTCTGCGGTTGAGTCTGGCCTTTTATTCTCCTTGTGCGGGTTTCTGTTTCAAATTTGACCGTCTGATTTGTTTTCCTCTTTTTAACCAGACATTCTACCCAGATATTTGCACAAAACTGTCTTTCATCCTTTCCTTTCCTTACTTCTTCTCTTTTTCCTTACAAGTTTTGGGTTCATTTACCTCAAAACAGGAGCTCTTTGGATCTGTAATGACAGTGAGATTGGTAAATGCTGTTTGGACCTAGGAGTCCTGTTTCTTCGTTGGTGTCCGCGGTCTGAGTATTTGTCTTGTACTATGAGTGGTTTCGATCCCTGTTGGAGGCGACGAGTGTCTGGCGGCGGGGATGCTTCTCCAGCAGCGCGTCAGTTTGAAGAAATGAATTACGATTGGACGAAGGAAGCTCCCCGTAGATGCTACTACTTGTAGGTATTTGTGCCTCGATCTCCAGTCAGGGCTAACCAACTAAGCTGGGAGCGCCGCTGAGATCACGTGCTAGACGGCCGCTTCGCTTCAGCGACTCCGAACAGGCGATGCCGATAGCGGAAAGCCGATCCGCAAGGATGCCACAACTCTGCCATTGACCACACTTCCTAAGGCCAATAGTGGTCACACACCGTGCCTGCTCCGTTTCGAAGTCTAGTTTATCAAGAAAGCATTTCGATTGAAGCAGCCCATTCCCTCAATGGCTTCCACAGACCAACTTTCCCTCTGGGGACAGATCCTGGTTTTGCTGGAGCCGGGGTATTTGCTTACTTTTGCGGCGAAGCGTAAGCTGCTCCTATGTTTCGACTCTCCTGTTTGACTCTGTCTATGTAGTCGGCCTGGCGGTTGTTTGTTTTAACTGTATTGTGTCACTTGAAATTGTTCTGCGTCTACTTCGGACGAGATTAGTGGTTGAATTGCCTTTGTAATGTTTCACGTATATCTCTCCCCTGCAGTGTCATTCGGCTTTGTTGCGTTAGATTCAGTTGTTTCCTGAATTCGGTACTAATCGGTTCATAGATTATGTGACTACGTGTTTTGAGGTTGTTTTCAAGCGGGGGCAAATCCTTGCTCCCATTCTGCAATCGTCAAAGGTCCGAGACGAGGCATTTGGAAGGTTCTGGACTGCATTTACCAGTAGGTCATCCTTGTGTGTTTGTGTGAATACACCTAATTTGACACGCGAATTACAGTGGACCAACCACCGAAGGACCCCCAGACCAATGATTCAACCCTCTCGAAACACCCCAATCAATCCTCGGACGTGATTCCGGCAGTCCTCGCCAGAGCAGAAGGCATAGTCCTCGACATAGGCCCGGGAACAGGCTCGCAAATGAGCCTGCTGACCTCCCCAGCCATCAAAGCCATCTACGGCCCCGAGCCGTGCAGCGGCCTCTACCCAGCACTCAGGGCTAGGATTCGTGCCTGTAGCTTGGAGAGCAAGTACCACATTCTTCCCTGCAGTGTTGAAGCGGAAGAACTGCTGCCCGCGTTGAAAGGGGAGGGTCTCGTTTCGGAAAGCAGCGTCTTCCCCGAGCACACGGGGGGCGTTTTCGACACAATTATATGTGTGCGCGTCTTATGCTCTGTGCCGAATCCGGAGAAGACAGTTAAGGACTTGTATTCCTTACTCAAGCCTGGTGGCAAGTTGCTCGTCACAGAACATGTGATGAATACATGGAGGACGGCGAAGGGGTCCGTTGTTGCCCGGCTCGCGCAGAGCCTGTATGAGTTGCTCGGGTGGAGCTGGGTCATGGGCAGTTGTCACCTGAGTCGCGATACGGAGGCCTTGTTGCGAGGTACTGCCGAGGAAGATGGAGGATGGGGGGCCGTCGAGCTGGAGAGATCGTTTGAGAAGACTGTTATGCCGTATATTGCTGGCTTTTTGGAGAAGAAGGTAGACTTGTAGTTAAAGGTTTATATAGTATGCATATGTGTATAAGCTGCCATACGTACCAGACTTTTGCCAACCAACCTAGCTCTCCCCTTCCGGTTATTGCCGTCTTATTGTGGCTGCTCTGTGGAGGAAACCCTTCTAGAGGATCCTGACCTGGTCGCCATTATCCTTAAAGCTCGTATCCAGCGGCTTGTCGAAAAGAAGACCACACAGAGGCCGAATTAGAGAGGCAAGAACATAGGAAAATACTTGCCTGAGTTCGTTTCTCAGAATTGCGCCGCGACCAGAAAATAACTGGGAGTGTTTCCATGATGTACTTGTTAGTAGTAACCCATACTGCTGGGGAATGGTCGCAGGCGTCTAATGCATGCGGGGACAACAGCAGGAGCATAGGATACGATGTACAAGCGACAGCTGTGTGAAGTCAAAATATAGAATTCCGTTAGCAGAGCTAGAAGTCCTCTCCTTATTATCATCGAATTGTGAGCGTGGTTGTGTTCCTTGATACTTCTGTAGTGAGATACTAGATACAATCTTCAATTCCCTTATTTTAAACGAAGAGCATGTGGGGCCTTGTTTCCGAACAGCCATTGTACTTAAAATACACGTACATATTAAAAATTCCGCCAATGTCGAAGGCCTTCCCTCTCCGTTTTAGTGCTCAGGTTTTGGCGCCTTTTGCTCACTGAGTAGATCTGAGCATGCGCTGAGCACCTCCCGAGCGGCATGAGTGAGCCTCCTGTTTCAACATTGTTTACGAAGCTCAACTCTTGTCCAGTGGATATATGCATGATGGATTTAGATGTTACAACAGCGAGTAATGAGGACTTGATCCATTTCTGTATTCAGAGAGGAGAGGAAGGTGCCGTGTTTGCCGACATTATAGGCGCAATAGTGGTCAAAGTCACCCCTACCATCGTCGTCAAATGGGGATACAGTGTGACTGCTACTGAGGCAGCGATGCAAGAATTCGCTTACAAGAATGTGAACCATGACATCGTTCGAGTACCTCGGGTTTATCGCTTTGTCCGGGATGAATTAGGAAGAAAATTTCTATTTATGGACTACACCCCCGGCCAGAAGCTATTGGATTTGGACCTCACAGTTCACACAGATATCATACCCCGCATTGCCAATATCATTGCCCACCTCGGGCAAATAAAACACGGACAAAAACCAGGTCCAATCGGTGAACGGGGTCCGCAGGGGTATCTCTGGGGTGACGATGGTGTAGACAAGGCCTTCGTGTCTGTTGCACATTTGAATCGTTATCTCAACAGGCGTCTGTCATTGAGAAATGACTCTATTGATCTAAGTCCATATCCACTCGTCCTCTGTCATATGGACCTGGTTCGTCGCAACATGATACTCGGAGAAGACAAAAAGTCTATCTATCTTCTCGATTGGGCCCATGCTGGGTTTTATCCGCGATTTTACGAACTTGCAGCGCTTCCGTGCATGAATCCCTACGATGAACCCTACGAGAAGCCGCTTATAGCAGCCGTGGAATCAATGATGCAGTTGACGGATGATGAAAAACGCGATATGAAACTGGTCCATTACGCCCGGGCAGCAACCCTGAGATGGCTATTGTAGGCGAAGGTTTTTTTTTTTTCTTTTTTACTTATCTTTCAATCGAAGCTAATGTTGGGCTGATACAGTCCTGAAGAACCCGAGGAAGCTTAACGCATTCTCCTGTTCAAATAACAGTTGAGCTAATCCACTGGGATGTGAAAATACATATATTCATTCCCCTATTATATGGGGATTGTTGCGTATGGCCAGCCTGTTTTTACAATGTAGTAACTTACTATTAGCGATGAAAGACATGAACCATTCAGCTGATATATTACCTGATATGCTCATGTATGAGAACTACCTAGGTATTGTTTACAAGGCAGTTTTAAATCTTATACCTCAGTAGGAAATGATTGATTAGATTTCTCCGACACTTGCAAGACTGGTTTGGTAGGGTGAAATTTGTCAACCCGCTTGCTGTTCACACCAATGGAGATCCAGGCAAATATATCATCTGAGGGTTTTCGTCCCAAGTAGACACACTCCACAACTGGGTCAGTGGTGTCAGCCTCTGTCTCAAGAATGCTGTCATCCGCATTCTCAGTCAGATCACCCACAATTGTGCTGCTGAGAAGAATATTTGAATCATTCACAGGGTGGATGACCGTTGTTTGTAATTAATCTTTGTATAGCCTCTTTTGCCCCATATGCCTCATACGGTAAACTGCAGGCACCTCATGGCTGCTATGGCTCGAAAGAAGCCCCCGAGAATGCGAAGGGCTTCGAGTCGGTCTAGGACTAATGCGGGTCTTGGACCCTTGTCTCATAATCAGCAAGCTAGCTAGAGCAATGCATTTCATAAATAGTTTAGGACATAAGGCACAACGGGGAGTTCCTCGAGAAACAAGAAAGAGCTGTCCGACATACTGTGAAGAGAGACATACGCGCAAAAGCTCAACAAGGTGAGTCCAACTAGAACTCAAGATATTATGACGATGAAACGACAGACTTGAAAAAGCAACCTTGTTTGATTTTTCTCTAGTTATCTGAGTGCATGACTGCAATGGAAAGCCTGACATTGGTGTGGACCTGGCGAAGCTCTGCTGTATCACTGTCACATCTATTAACTACAGTTGCGTACCGGTACTACAATATTTACCTGACTCAGGATTTCGATTTTTTTAACGAATCTGTAAAACCTGCTAGTAAAGACTTTTTATGGGATTGAAGACTGAGTAACAGCGCTTGAGCAATCAGTCAAGTAGAGTGAAAAGGAAGTGGGCACATACAAGCGCCAGCCTCGCATGAACCCCCCACCACCTCCACTTGGTTAAATATCCAACAAATTCAGTATAATATTTCCTTGCTCAGTCCGTCCCTTCGATCCATTGAATTTATCACTCTGGAGAGCAGCTTACAATGTCACAAAGCTCTGATAAAGGTTAGCCTTTCCTGTCTCAAGTCGAATAAAGAAAACTCCAAAGAAGATTCCCTGACATTTACATATAGAGCTCACCGATGCTCAAACGATAGAGTTTCTGTGTTTCAGCCCATTAAGGGTGGAGGCCAGGGGAGAAGATACAAGGATCAAACTTATAAGAGAGCTTGACTGTACTGGGGACCCGTGATGAACGTTGTAGCAAGGAAAATATGTATGCTGACGATTTTATTTTGAAGTTGGTGATTTCACAGAGTTTTGGGAAAAGGCCAAGGAGACGGTGTTAAATACCACAACAGGACCACAGGCCTTGATTTTGTGTGTTTTCTACCTCTACTTAGATAAAATGGTCAGAGTGAACACTCATGAGCTAGAGTTATCTCCTCTGATACCTTGGATCGGACAAGGAATGATCTAAAAAATGGCGATTTTATCCCCGGCTTCGGGTTGGATCTCAGGGCACCTCAAATACAATCGTACTATTCTGCTTTCTGTGGAGCTGGATCTGATCGAGTGTTAGGTGCGTTTCCTTGGAGACTTCCCTGTTTCAGGTGGTTAACAGCAGACAACCTATATAGATATCCGTTTCAGTGCTGGCACAGCCAATCAGCCCATATTTCAACCTAATCGCGGTTCGACGAGTGAAGTCCAGCTGCAATCTTCAGAGCGAAGGCCTAACCTTGTGTACTATCGTTACGAATTGGGAGCTAAGCGCTCAATATACCTGTTCTCAGAAAGGAACATGATTCCACCTTTCACGCCCACAAGGGAGCGTGCAACGATTGACTCTATCAAGGTGCTTGAAAGTCTCGCAACAACACGGTCACTGTCATTGCATCCTTTTTGGGTTCATCTTGTTCTTCTTTACTATGTGATTGATACCAGATCTAGGCCGTTCGATGACTCTTTCCACAAGCTCCTTGCTATCGAATCACAGCTCCTTAATGGAACTCTGATGAAGGCCAGGCCCGTCGACAGATTCGGTCGGTATATGCAGAGCTTGCATGAGATTCTGAGGACACTGATAACTTTGGAGAATTCAAACGACCAAGACCGATCACTCATTGATAGTATCCTTGTTGATTTGGACTCGCTATCGAATGAGACATTGTCTCTTGGAGCAAAGTATACATTGGATCTTGAGTCAGAGGTCCGGATGAAAAATTCATTCATATGTCTTCGTCGACTCTGTGACGAGAGGAATCGGAGACTTGGAAACCGCAAACAAAGGGCTCAAAACCTTGTTGAATTGGTATGTGTCATACACAATCTTTAGTGCGTTGGCATCTAGCTGACAGTGATAGCTCTATAATCTCACTACAAATCATGACAGCCTCACCTCTTTAGAGGTAGCACAAAAGAGTGCTGATATTGCAAAAGACACGAAGAGGGAAAGTGAATCAATGAATACTATTGCTGTCCTCTCATTGCTTTACATCCCAGCTACACTAGTCTGCAGCTTCTTTGGAACCAATTTTTTTACTTTGGAAGTCAAAGATGATGGACGTCAAGTATTTTCAGTGTCTAATCTGTGTTGGATATACTTCCTCTCAACACTAGTGCTCACAGCATGCACAATCGTCGTGTGGTTAAAGTGGCATAAAGCAAGCAATTGGGCAAGATTCTTTTAGATTGCAGTAGCCAGATTCCTGTACCTGCTGATCGTGGCAACACTTTGCATGATCTGAAGTTGTCTACATTGTTTTTACATTCAAGCAAATTCTCATATTTTCTCATTTCCGACAATACGACTTGGTCCCACTCCCATAATACCTGCTCCCACTTGCCCAGGTGCCGCTGAAGGATTACTTACGTGAGGCTAGCTGCACTAGGTCTTGCTAAGGAGGTCTGGCTCCAGGAATAACCATTAATTGCCATAGCTAGATCGTCTGTATAGTCTGAGATTTCTCTAACTAATCACCTCCAGCGCTGATCAACGTTTGGAAGACGGTTTTCGCATATATTGACGGCTTTTGAAGAAGAGGGCGTATCTGCAGTCAAGTGTACACAGTATGTACGTGTCTATTAAAACTTGACTTCGTAGAACAGAGGATTTTACTCTTTTGCGGAGTCTACTATCTTGGCAGGAGACTTGAGTAGAGGCAGTTTACAAATACTGGGATGTAATGAATGCTCTCTGGACACTATTTAGGTAAATGCTCAGCAGTGGTAAGATGATAATACAACAAAGCAAAGACAGGAAGATATCTATGCGTACACAAGTCTAGCCATTTGACTGCCAATTTTCTGCGCATTGTAGGCCTACTTTTGTCTCAGCACATGAATGTGCGTAATCCGGCCTCAGGCCCCATTTAAAATGTTTTAAATAGGACCGCGGGTCACGCTGCTTGAAACTTGCTGGTACCTGGTAGCCCATCATTCCCTGACAAGCATAGCAGCACTGTCTTGGCTGAAAATAGCGGACTTAGGATTTGAACCTAAATATCACTGTTGCCATCAAATGCTTGCCCCATCTCCGAAGTTCTCCCCAAGAAATGAGGGCTAGCTCGCATGATCCGAACGGCCTCAGACCGGATTTCCTGCTTAGATTTTCCCGCCATAGTCTCAGAAGTTCGAGTGTCTCTTCGGTTTCACGGAGAGCGTTGTAGGCAGCTGTTGCTATGGGTACGTAGGATGCCAGTTGATGATCCCGATCGTGCCGCCTGATCTCTCCAATTTCAGGAAGATCACTCCAATCAGTTAAACTTGCTCCTATAAAGAAAGGCTTGATAGACGTAAGCTTATGCCAACAAACGAACAACATTTTTGGAACGCCATTAGAAATGTCCTCCGCGCATCTCGACTTCCTCAGACCCAGTTTTCGGCGCAGTTATTACATGGGTATGGTTTCCTATCATGCCTGCCATAATCAAAAAAATTAGTCTAAATGTATTTCCTTCAATGCTATTGCAATGTGTATTTCTTTGAGCGTACTTAGGCTAACGGCCATGCCAGTAGCGATTATCTCACACTGATTGACGACGATATTCGCAAGCAGTTCTCTGGGTGACACAGTTGGTACGAGGCAGCAAGTGTTAAGCGGCATCGAAGTTCTCACTGCCTCGTGAGCAGTGCAAAAGTAACCGAAGGCTTACTCTGTTGAACCGATGGCCTCCTCCATTATATCCCCGTAAATCCGTTTAAAGGTGTTAGATTCTGTAGGCTCCTAGAGGCCGCCGTGGCGGCAGCCCATACAGGATCCCTTAGAGCGTACTTAGGCAGGGTCTGGGTCCTATCCGCTGAGCGCGGATAGTGTTGGTCTTTTTGGCTCTGTGGAGGAATATAGGTGATCTAGCTACACCCCTTGTAGACCCTTCCTTGGCCGATGTTTTGGATATGTTATCGACAATTGTATGAGACTTGGAGCCAGAGGAATTTCCAGATGGTGTTGAACACCTAACAAAAAGAGACTCGCAGTTCCTAGCGCCAGTTTCAGCTGGGGAGCCCTTATAAATGGCAAGTAGAGGACTCTTACTCATATTATCGAATGAATTCTTTTTAATAAGACTGCTCTCTTTCAGGCTGTCTGTCCATCCTCGGTGAGTTCTTTTCCAGTTCTGATAGACGGGTACTGGATCGAGGAAAAGTTCGTTCACGATCATATCTGGCTCGTCAGCCATCATGAAATAGATTAAAGTATTTTAGCATGTCAACCAAGCAGTAGGCGGCAATGTGAAGCGCGTTTAGATAGGTAGTATTCACAGTGCCCGGGTATACTTTCCTGCGAGGCCTTCACCATACTTCTTCCAAATCAGGAATAGTATGCAGATCTCCCGCCCGATCTTCACGAAGCTTGTCACCTCGAATACAACTGCAACAACACCACATTCCAATATTTTCTCCATCCAGCTTCGTCAGAGATTTCGGCTTAGTTCAACTGACACTAAATAATGAACACCTTTGACATTCATTTTCTTGCTAGATCTGATACGCGTACCGTTCCCTTAGCATGCTCTTCTAACCGACCGATCTGCCCTCAATGTGCCGGGGATTATCCCTTTCGCTGTTCGGGGTGTGAACACCAATGCCCAGCCACTAAAATCTGCTCATCACCGCGCAGCTAATATCCTTGGGCAGAGCACTGCTTCAAATGACTCTGACGACTGTGACGACGGCGAGTTTGTCTTCTTCCAGATCGAAAGGCTCGACCATCCAGTAGAGATCTTTGTCGACTACCCAGGGAACTATAATTCATGCTACGGTCGCAGCTCCTTCGTAATTGTTCTTGAGGCAGTGCACGAATTGCTAACCCTCGTCATTTACATGGGCTTGCTAGTATTCTCCTTTATTTTTATTTTTATTTTTACTTTTATTCAAAAGAGATGTTCTATCAGTGGGGTATGATTTCATGCTCTGTTTTCTAGCAATGATCGTGACCTTATCTTGAGAATCTGTTTGTAATGGGTTATCAGAACAGGCGTTGCTCAAGAAGCTATGGTTTCTTAGGAAGCTGCTGGCTTTTACCTCGGATCACCGTGGGTCATTTAATATTACTAGTTGTCTTCAAATACTGACTCTTTTCAAATGATTAAAGTAACGTCGTTCCCCTGCCTCTGGACATAAGCTTCAACTGCCATGCTAGATCGTGGGTATAGGGTCAAGTTTCACTGAATATTCACTCTCCACATTGATCAAATAGAACAACAGACTCCGCTATGAGACTTCCACCTTACATGGACACGTAGTTTGCTGGAAAACTTCCTTTAACACCTCGGAGTTCGCCTTGCCACCAGTCGTCCGTACTGTCAGTCTTCTCCAATACTCGTATCCGGTCCCCTTCCTTGAAAGATAGATCTCCGGCCCCTTGCCCTCCGAAATCATATTGGGCCCTCACAAGCGTTATTTTGCTTGCACTTGCTGGCTTTGGTTTGGGCGGTGGCGGCGGCGGCTTCTTCTTACCGATCACCGAAGCCTTGTAGTCAGGGAACAATACAGACGAGGCGGATGGTGATGAGCCTGTTGATGGCTGTTTCTCGCGGCTGAAATAGTCGGCATTCGGGCCGGCCTGGGTGAAATATCCAGGCGACTGGTAATACTCCGGCAGCGCAACGAAGGAGGAATCCGTAGAGGATGCTGGGGATGACCTGCTTAGGATGTCGGAGCCGGGCACAGTCAGGCTTGACCGGGCGGGTGAGGGCATGTCGATTAGTCGAGGCTTCATGTCGTGCAATGGCGTAGAGGAAGAACGGACACTGTGATCTGACGACGACGACGGCCGACGCTGGGACGAGAGAGGGCTGCTCGAATTGAAGTTGCTGGAGCTGCTTGCAGGACGACTGGCACCGCTTCGAACAGTTTGAGAAGGCTTCATCGGATGTCCGACCGCTTTGCCATGGACAAGGCAACTTAAGCTCTCTACTTCCCTCTGTACGGGGTAAAAGCTACGGCTCCATTCATCCATCACCTGCTCCATCGGCGGTGGAGGCGACGGAAACTGTTCTTGTTCACAGTAGTTGTGCATCACAGTGTACAAGTTGGCGAGGAATGCATTCTGAATCTCGATTTGGGCCGCCAGGAAGATAGGGAGAAGGGAGAATACAGCCGAGATCAGGGGAGGGAGGCTCCGTCGTAAGTTCTCATCGAAGGCATCGTACTCCTAGGGATCAGACTTTAGCATAAGTTACCACATGGATGGTAAAATGGTATCTAGCGCTTCTTATCCACGTACTGCTTTCGCTCTCGCGAGATCGTTTTCAGCCTTCATCAGGGCCGTGTTATCACGTTCCGACCGGGATTTCTTCTTCGTGTAGTTATTGACGCGATCTTGGTAACGGTCATAGTCCAACTGAAAATCAATGCAGAGAGTAAGTATCGTAAGACATCCCAGGACGACATCGTAGCTTCAAGGTTGCTCACCTTCCGATCGGTCCTCTTCTTGATTGTTTTCCTGATGGGATCCAGCTCCTCTTTGGCCCGCGAAGCCGGGATGATCACAAGCTGATCTATGGCATCGATTTCATGGGACATATCTCTCTGCAAATCCTCGAACTCCTCTCCAAGTTTGTGGGTCCTAGTCAGGGCGGTTTCGAAGGTCGTCGTTCCATTTTGAGTTGCCGAGTCAATTAGAGCATAAAGTCCCTCGAATTCCTTAGCCAGTCGATTCTGGCCGCTGAAGAGCTGTAACCACGAATCGCGCCAGGCTTTTGTGCATTCCGCAATCTGTTTCAAGGTTGTCAGTACATTGTTCAAGGACGATACGAACAAGAGGTGTTGTGTCAGTAAGCAGCAGCTTAAGGTTACTTCTTACCCTGGTCAGAAGCTTATCTGCGTGATCGAAGTCGGCCAGTAATATCGCTATTTGTCTCTCATCCTCAGAGCTCTTAATGAACTTTCCAAGGTGCCTTTTTACGGACTGCATTTTGTCTGTTCCAGGAGGTAGAATAACAGCGTCCCACTGCAACAACTCACGTCTGAACCGAAGAGGACCCAAGAAGAGCGACGTAAAAAGTGACAGGATGATGCAAGATAGGAGGCGCATTAATATGCGGAACACACAGGCAGTGTTCCCATAGTGTAAGCATGTAGTCAAAGGTCACAGCCCAACCTGGAGTGCGGCGGCAACGAAGTGCAGCGCGTAAGACCCCCTCATCCGCCGCGACGTGCGCCACAAGAACAATGGGGACGATCCGCGTGGATGTGTCATTGGCTCAGATTCCTGCCGTTTCAGTGTTCCAAGGAGTCGCATCAGTGGCCAGCCACAAGGGGTTGAGTCTATTTTCAGACATCTGGGCCCTGTTGTGATATCAGTGGGAAGAAGTTGCGCGTCGCGCATGTCGATCGGCGGATGTCTAGCCAATGACTCGAATTTGACACTGGCTCTCAGCCGGAGAGCGAGGACCCTTTACTTCCTTTCTTGTTTCGTGTCGTTCTGTGGCTGAGCCTGTCCACTTGATTCAGGATGAGGCTAAATGGGGCGTGGCAGTGATGCGGGCGACGTCCGAACCGTTCCCAACGCCTGGATCACGCAACTTGGACCATTGCCGCGATTCGTGAACTGCATCCATTGGTGTCAGACAATCCTTGCTCAGAATTTGCCGTGTCGACCGAACGGGCGTGGATGGCGATGACAAGTCTAGTCGAGGGACCGTTCGAAGCTCGACCCACTGAGTGAGGCCTGAGGTTGCCTTTACCCTTTTCGGCTCCCTTGAAGCTGACGCGTCTGTCATCGCGAAGCTTAATCAAGCGTCAGCAAAAGTACGCTCGTTCCGTGGTCCGATGCCCCCACATCCCAAATGTGACAGAATAGTCGGAACAGAGCCATTATCTGGCATCAGATTCATCGACCGTGGTCATGCCCGCGTCCTCGCCCTCGCTCGCTCCTCCCCGTGGCACCGCGCGCTCGACGACCGTGCCGCCAACCCAGAATACTGCACCCGTCGTCAAGTTCCGATGTCTTTACACCTACGATCTCCGACGCAAGGCAAAGCGCTGGCACGATGGCTTCCTTAGGTTCCATACATTTAATCGAAGGATTATGGTTTACGACCTCCCGGGCAATTTTGTTGGGGATCACCATTGGCGACAGGACGGGGAGATCGAAGATGGAGACGAACTAGAGTTAGACAAGGGCGTGCTGGTCCAGGTTTGCGAGTGCACAGAGAAGGTACAAGCAGATATCTCAGCTTTGTTTGAGAAGAAACGGCCCGGCCAGGATTCGCCGCAGCCAAAGGGCCCCCTTGTACAAGCCAGGACTGTTCCTACCGCTACGTTTCTGGCCCCGACTATACCGAGGTCTTCACAGACCCCACGGCCTCTTCACGATCTACTGGGTATAAAGAAGACACCTGTTGGTCGAGCGCTGACTCCCAGGTCGCCTTATGAGGAGCGTCATCCGACCGTGGGACAGATGAATACTGATCCGAATTCTGGAAGAACTCGCAAGCGCCAAAAAACAGCGTCTTCGGAGAGTGGCCCGCAGAAGAGAAGCTTGAAAGCTGCAGCACCTGCCTCCATCGATTTATCAGGATCACCTACACACTCCTCATCAATAAGAGCTCCGAGGTCAAAGCGGCCGCTAGATGTCTCGGAAAAATCAGGACAAACTTCGGAGGGCCGTCCAGCCACAGCACATACTACTACTGATACGCGTGATCCAACCAGAGACAGCCACAACAGGAACAACTCCAGCATTGGCTCTGCGCAGTCATCATCACGATCACCACCGATCATCCATCACCCTGGAGGCCCGGTCAGCACTCTCAGGATATCGGACGGAAAGTCCCGGAAGAAATTGATGTATAGAGCGCTCTTGCCTCACAAGGGTCAGAGCCCATCATTGTCAACGACGACGACGAAAGACGGCAGCACGAGCGATAAGCCTATAGACTTGGAGTCAGTACGTGTGCGATATGATTGTCGAGCTCACCAGGCTAACTCTGACCCTCTTCTTCCTTTGCTTTTATTTATAGTGAGTTCGAGATGCCGACAGAAGTTCAAACTACATCACAATCGCGACCTCCAAGCTCAGACGTCGAGATTTTTGATGCCATTCAACCTCTGCTTAATGAAATGCCAGACTATCGGCCGCCTAGGCAAAGCATATCTGCAGATCTTCCCGGTAGATCTCCTCTCTCCTCAAGGAACAAAGGCGAACAGCAGCCTATCCCTATTCCAGTCACTGCAGGATCCGAGCAACAACCTATCGTTCCTTTTATCGATGAGGTGAATTCACCGGAAATCCACCAGTTTCTACCAGGGCATCGAAAATCACCCGACAGGAACGGCAAGAACCCGGTTCAGCCGCAGTTACGCGAACCCGCTGCTGTCGGGCATGTAAATCAAAAATCACAGCCACTCCCTACGGCTACAATAACACGAGCACCGCTACGAACACCTGCTGTGACAACGACAGTAAGGGCTCCGGGTGCCCAGTCCAACCATGCGCCAGTCCAGAAGCCTCTACAAAAGGTTCTGCGCAAGTCATTTTCCGATCCGTCGTCATTGGCCACCAGTGAAGAAGACATTCGGCGCCCTCTCCCAGGCCATAATCATAGTACTTATCATGGTAACGATAACAGAAATAGACAATCCCACTCGGACGGAGGGCCTGGTGGGCCCGAAGCGCAAGGACCATGGACATCGGAGGCCTTGGATCTGTTTGACTTCTGGCCCCCAGGGAGACCGAAGCCGAGTTGAGTCGGTCCGTTCGTGCTAAATGCGGAGTGCAGTTAGTGGTCATTATAAGGTATCCACGACGAATTCCAGTGAAACTCTATTGTAATGAACATATGATACCCCTTTAGCGTTCAGAATATGTATAATTATGCAATATACAAATTCCTAATACAATTAACGCATCAAGCTCTTAGAGCGCAGTGGAGAGCGTTACTACTACAGATATCTAATCAAAGGAGCTCCTTTGATCCAGACCAGGTCTTTTTAGTCGATGACTCGCTGTTAGATGAACATAGGTTTATTTTTATTTAAGCTAATATACGGGAGTAATTAGGACAACCAGCCTTTGCACATCACGTCCAAATAGCGGCTCCAGGTTCTAGTGAGCAATAGAGAAAGTGTAAAAGATAAGGATACTGCAAAGGGCGACAGTCTCTGCTCAGATCATTGCGAGCAATATAGGTGCAGCTGCTACCGTCGGTGGTAATCATATAAATGCCGCTTCTGGTGTATCGTCGTCCTCCACCACCTCAGACCCCATCTGTCGGCGCCGGCTGCTCAAGAACATCTCCACCATTCGCTTGCTTGAAACGGTCGAATAAATGTCATGAGAATTGTTAAACCCTTCTGTTGTCCCACTGCCACTCTTTTCTTCGTTTTTAATATTTTCGTCTGTTGCTCGTCTGTTGTCTCTAGGAGCGCGCAGAGATCGATGTCGAGCAGCCTTCCCGTCCGGTGTGAAAGGGAGACGTCGAGGAAGATCGCTGGCCCACATCCTCTGAGTTGTAGCAGCTTCTTTTTTGGGAGTGGGTGACTCTGGAACCTGAGACATGTTACTAAGTCTCGTCCGCATTGGCGACAATGGCGGGATGGAGAAAGATTGGCCCGTTGACCCAACCGCAGAATTGGCCGTGGGAGATGGAGAACTTGGAGTATTGAGTATAGTTGCACTCGCGGCAAGCTTTTGTGGTGAAATGATGGTGCGGACGCTGGGCGACCGATTAAAAGGTCGAGAAAAATTGCTCCGCCCAGAGATCTTAGAACTCACTGACAGCCGCCTGTTCAGGCCCCTTCCAGAGTCTTGACGGTTGCCAGGGGTGGCCAAATCTTGGCCCGACGAAAGATTCGAATCTGTCTCGCCGTCTTGGATCTGTGTATCCTCCCTATAATGGTCCCTTCTTGTTGGCTCAAACTCATCAATCCGTGCGATCTGAGAGTTGACCCACTGCTGCCAGTCGGCACTGGGCTGAGTTACAACGACAGAGACCGATGAGGGGCGAGTCATCCTCCTTGGAGAGTTGTAAGGACTCCGCTGACTCTCAAAGATCGTAGCCATACCTAGCTCCTCTTCTGATCCATGGTCGTCTGAATCTAATTCGGGGTTCTCATTCGCCGGAGTATTGGAACCTGTAGTTCTCGAATACACGCTGGAGGAATCTGGATCATGGTCCAAATAATCCGGTCTAGCGGATGTTTTAGCACCGACCCTGTACTTTTCCGTTACCTCTCTGCTCAGAATGGAATTTCCAAAATTGTTATCCTGCTGCGCTTGCGAATGCCTAGATCTTCTCCTCGACAAAACAATGTCAGGCGCGACACGAAGCTGTCTCACCCTGTCGTTTGCACGTTGCTGAGTACTAAAGGAACTGTTGTAGTCTCGGCGAGCGTTAGACATCTTAGAAGCTCGATGTTTGACGGATGGTATA
This sequence comes from Byssochlamys sp. BYSS01, assembly GCA_002242795.1. NCBI lineage: Eukaryota > Fungi > Ascomycota > Eurotiomycetes > Eurotiales > Thermoascaceae > Paecilomyces > Byssochlamys sp. BYSS01. The sequence goes on from NIXA01000008.1 coordinate 95,430, forward strand.
TTTCCACTGGGTGTTGCGAACGATTCGGGAGAGTCTATCGAATCACCGCTGGGAATCCGACGGACAGTTCTCACGCTACTCTGCGAGTAGACAGAATTTGCACATCTTGGAATTGGATGGCGCTCTTTTACTGTTCCAAGGACAATTCTTTCATCGGGATCTTCCTTGCCTTCCCTACCAATTCGTTTCATCAATGCAGAGTACACACGCTGGCTGTCAATAGATTTATCCGGTCTAGATATGCTCGGCCTCACATTTTGATATAACAAGCGGCTAGGTGAATTGTTTGCGGTCATTTGAGACAATTTTCGGTCAACATTCCCGCGCTCTTGGGTGGCCGACAGTGGGTCTGCTGCTCTTGTGGTTGTCATCGTATCCGCAACAGTGGAATCAGTCCAACTGGTAACCCGAGAATTAGATGTACAGAAGCTTTCAGAGCTTCGAACGCTGCGTATAGTCGGTGGCCGATCATGGCCCGCGCAATCGTCGTGAACGGGTTCTCCGCCAAGGAAATCGTCGGCATAAGGGATCGAGCCAGCAGACTCACTATTCTCCCGTGAGAACCGGGAACTGGACAGCCCATGAGTATTGGTTCGTGAATCGGCAGGCTTGGATAGGCCTAATAGGCGCCTTATCCCGTTCCTGATCGAGTGCGAAAAAGACCGAGCTGTACGATTGAGCCCCCGATTCGTCGAACCTTCGAGCCAAGTCGGGGCATCCACAACTTCTAAGCCGGGCTCACTAGCCATTCGGAACGTTTTTCTGAATGGTCGGTGCTCCCGCCTGGCGTTAATCGTTAGAAGCGAAGAGCGCCGTCGCTGTACTTGCCGTTCCTGCGAGGTTTGTAGGAACTGACTACGGGCCAGTTCGATAGCCGCATTGTGGCTTTTCGCGTGTCGGACAACCTTGGACGATCGAGTTCCGCTTCGGAGAAATGACTTCGATCGACCAAGTGTCCTGAGGGTCCTCGGAGTGCTCGACTCCTCGCTGTAAGTGGCAGTAGTGTTGCCATCATAATCTGAGGAAACGGCAGCGGCAATGTGTGAACGGCGTCGTCTCGTCGAGAACATTGACTTTGACTTACGGAGACGTCGATAAGAAGAAGGTTCAAAAGGCCCCCCATCGAGGCCCTGAAATTCACTTATGGACGGCAGAGCAACGGAAATATCCTGATAGTTGTCTTGGGTGTCCGTCGAGTCCGCACGCGAACGGCGAGCACGAGGTGGCTGCGGCGCATATGATCCATGGCCAACTGAAACACCATCAGTATTTTGAGTGTTGCTAGGCTTGTGTCTCTGAGGCACCGCAACACTCTTTGGCCCGCCTACGAGGCCATACGAACTCTTGGAATCAATGGATTGTCTCTCGCCTGAACGACGCATCGCGTGAGCAGCAGCGGCAGTAGCTTGATATCTGACGGTTTCAAAATCCAGTGGTTCTGATGCAAGAACACCGGATTGCGGCTCTCGAGTATCGCGGGACGATTTGACTCTCCACAGTTGATCTTTTGAGCTGAATGGAGTAGGAAGCATGCTCAGCAAACAGATACTCCTCTAAGGTCACAAATTTAATGAAATAATAAAGTATAGACTCTGTCGATGCAGATGAAGTGTTTCCAAGAGCGCTTAGTACGTATTTTGAGCAGTGAGAGGCGATTCAACGACTTACCTGGAAGCCAGACAGGAGAAGAAGGAGCACCCGGTAAACCCATGCACGGGCATCCCGAGGCGAAAGGCGCGAATCTCATAATGCCATCTCGCATTGCGATTTACCAGAACTGCGTTCTTTCCTCTTGTCGACGGACTGGCCAGGCGGCAGGAACCAGCAACAATCGTTCCTGAATCCCTGGCCATGGGGAAACAACATGACACACAAGTTTATATTGGCAAGCAGCATGAGAGTCCCTCCTGGCTACTACTAGTACTACTCTCCAGGATCATGCGAAGTTCAGTGATTCAGGGACCACAAGTGCCGTGACGTTATCGTCAAGAGGTCACCAATTCTTGTTTTTGAAGATAGTATCATTTTCAAGTACCCTTGGACTTGAAAACAAACAGTCCATTATCATCAGACAATGACGAGCGTTTTCAGGTCGTAATAGCTGGCATCATGCAGTGGAACGACGTTGTTGTAGCTGATCCTTATCCGCATTCGGACAGATAGATTGGCTCGCTCACGTGACACCGATAAAGCTGATCGATCATTCCAACCACAACCGGCGTCTTTTCAATTCTCTTCTTGCGTTTTGACTGCCTGCGATGTCTTTATTTTAAGCTGTACGGAGGACAGGATATTAATCAGTGGCCATCGTCGTCTATACGTCTTTCGCGGAGAATGGTGTCTAGGCTGTGTGATGCATCATCCACGACGATATCGCGCCGCGATTGAGCAAGCCGTACCCCAGCGTACGCCTCCACAACGAGTTTTGTGATTCTATTTGTCCCTTTGATGCTGCATCTGGGCTTCGAGAGGCCACCTGGAGCGGAACTTTAAAGGTGGGCCGTGGGGACCACCACTTTGACCATCGGCTCCAACAACCGCAGTAATGAAGAACTACCTGAGCCTCTACCTCCTGACGTTCAACTGCGCCCGAAACCCAATCCCAGTCGATCTGTTCGCGAAGCACCTGTTTCGGGCACTTCCCACGTCCGCTGATAGTGGAGAGGCAGACGAAGCTTTTGGCACACCCGAATTCATTGTCCTTTGCCTCGAAGAAATCGCGCCCATTGCGAATTCGTTCCTAGGAGGCTCTTTTCTAACTCCCTATTTTGATGCCTTTGTCCAAGCAGTTGATCTAGCCGTGTCGAAACGATGGGACACGGAGTACGTCAACCTGGTCCGAGAGAATTTGGGTATGACGGGACTGATGGTCTTCGTTCGGTCAGACGTCGTCCGCAGGGTATCGTGGATTGACACTGCCCAGGTAGGAGTCGGATTCCAGGACATGGGCAACAAAGGAGCAGTCGGGGCGCGCTTGGGTTACTTAGTCGAAGAGAATTCCCCGTCACAAGACACAGTGGATCTAACATTCGTTGCCGCACACCTTGCTCCGATGGAATACAACGTCGAACGGAGAAACGAAGATTGGAAGGAAATCGTCAAACGACTTGTCTTTTCCCGGAAAGGAGCGCCTGATGAAATTAACGACAGTGGGGTATCAGAGGGGGAATCAGATGAGAGAACAGCGCTGGTGAGCGACTCCACAAAGCCGGAGGGCATGTTCGCACCTACAGCACATCTGTTCTTTGCTGGGGATTTGAATTATCGGACCTCGGGGAGGTTGCCAGGGAAGGACGATTACATTCGATTTCCACAGGCCACCGCGGATGTAACGAGCTCGTCGCATTACTCCCAGCTCCTGAAGGAAGACCAGCTCTCGCGGGAGATGCGCCAGGCAAAATGTCTACACGGTCTAACTGAAGCCCCCATCAGATTTGGCCCGACATACAAATACTCGGCTGCAGCGCGTCGGGCGGCAGGCAGTGCGTCTCCAGAGGACGAGCCCAACGAATGGAAGTGGGCCCGTTACCGCTGGCCGAGCTGGACCGACCGGATATTGTACTTGGACGCGCCAGCGTGGATGCCAGAGTTGGGGCACATCAAGCCCCATGTGTACGATGCACTGCCGCTGTTCCCAACGTCCGACCATCGCGCAGTGGCACTCTCCGTTTCGGTGCCCTGCAGGCCGATTCGGGCGCCTGAAGAGGGCCTAGATGAGACGACGGACGCGAGACTCGCGCCGCCATTTCCACTAGACGGGGACTGGAAGTCTCGACAGAATTGGGCTAGGAGTAAGGAAGTCGTCGTGGGCTACTTGGCGTACTTGGGACTGACGTGGCAAGGCGGCAGTATTGTGCTCGCCACAATCTTTGGTGTGTTGGGGGTGTGGCTCGTACTTCGATCTCTCCTGGAAGGATAAGCGAAGTTATGGTGTGTTTCAGACGGGAGCAGGGATGGCACACTTGAAACACCGGGGACTGAACCCTTTCGACCCGATAAATTATTCAGATCAGCTCTGCACGTCATCGTCTGAGCCAGATCAGCGGTACCCGATTATTTTAGCCGCAAGGGTTCTCATGTACGTGCATCGAATAGTGCGAGGGCACGTTTACTAAATATTTAGTGCCACGTAGACTTGTTGAGAGGCATCCCCATCCCCATCCACCATCGACAGCAACATTCATTCATTCATTAATTCATTCTTGAAACTTGTATATGTCACAAGTGGTCTAAAGCAGGAAAAGCAGAATAAACCCGAACTGTTAGTTATCGACTGGCAAGGGTCCACCCCCTCCACCGGTAGACACGCGAACTTGTTCTATCTGTAGACGCTGGCGGCAGCAGCAAAAGGCATCATCCGTGCATCCATCCTCCTCATCATCCTCATCAAGCATCAAATTATTTTACCAGCCCGTCTAATTGGTAATATCCATCCCGCGGACGGCACAGCATAAGGCCCCCCCCCCCCCCTCCTCCCTTTCTACCCAGCGACCTAATATCCTGGACACAATAGCACAAAGTCAATTTCTCATTCCAGGCTGGGGCTTGGGAGGGGGGAAAGAGCACTTCCTGAAGCTCTGATACGTTTTAATTGACCACGACTCATTCATTCATCAGCAATCTACTCGCCCTGCCCCTGCAATGTCAACAACCCTACGTATTGCGGGTAGTCAGTACGAGGTGGGCGGGGAATTTAGACTTTTTTTCCTTTACCGAGAAAGGAAAAAAAGTAATAAATAAATAAATAAAACAACGCCTGTGGAACGTCTGGAATAATGCACATACTACTAGTAAGTAGTCTAGTATTAATTTCCATCCCGCAGTGAAAGCCGTTAGGCCGGGTCTGGAGCTCGTGTCAAGGAGTCTAAATCTCTGAGGGAACATTGGAGGGGTCCTGCTCGCCGATCTTTGAAAATTATTATGTATTCGGGAAAGCAATCATCGAGTCATTTCTATCACCGTCTATCTAATTTCAGGCAGTATAGCACGTAATACTGCGGCATTTGTCTTTTTCTTTTTTTCCCTCTTTTTTTTCTTTTTTTTTTTTTCTCTCGGTCGAATCCTTTCACAGCCTTGTTGTCGAGGCTGTTCCCGCAGGAAATTCTAAAAGTGGTATATACTACAAGTACTATGCAACAGTAAGATCCTGGTCCTTCGTCCTAAGTGGTAAAATTAGGCTGCGTCTTTGAACGGGTTGATTTCCGTCTCACTGGGCCTGTCTTGCTTTGCACCAGTCACAACGGACTGGGGCTTAGATTTTGACAGGAAGCTTCGAGTCAGTCCGGGGGGCCGTTTAGCATGGTCATCAAGTATCGAGCAGCGAATCGGGCGAGAAAACACAGCCTACCAGGATGACTTGATAAAGACAGGTTGTAGTCCGAATGGATTCTACGGACTCTGGGAGGGCTTAGAGGCATGCATGATGACGGGTCAGAAAGCGGAGTTTTGCTACAGTCATTATAGAACGTCGCAAATAGGACGCGATGATGCTGTATCGGGGTTCACACCGATGAAGCAGGGCTTATAGGTCATTCTGTATGCAACTTCGAACAGTCGATACCTCTCTAGCCTTTGTTGTTTCAAGGATGCACTGCCAGTATTTACCCATGAATACTATGAAGACTTACATTCTCTCCGCTGCAGACTCTGCAGTTCTCACAGGTTCCCGAGTAATGAAGCTGGGCGCAGTCTGACAAAGAACCCCCAGGATCAGGGCGGCGGTTGGCGGACCAGGTTACTTGGGTTTCTAGGTACTGAGATAGTGTGATTTACCTAGGTAGGTAGCTTAGAACTTAAGCACTCCCACGGCCACCATCTCCTGGCAATAACTGACTTGAGAAGCGCCGTCCCAAAGACAAAGACAGACTCAGAAAGAAAAGGAAACAGTGTTAAAAGACGGAAGTCACCTAGGTATCCATGGATGTAAACGGGGATACTAAGGTACCTTGGTAGTTAGGCCCATGCTTGATCATGTGGTTGCATGACTGCCATGCTTGTGCTGCAAGTGCGAGCGGTGGATAGTTTCACAGCGCGTCGATCACACCGCTAGGAAAGGCAAAAAGCGAAGGAACGAGGGAAATGAGACGGCATGGTCTCCGACGGCTGTCATTCCCACTCAGTTGGATCCTGTAATTAGCATCCTGCACACCGCAACTGGGGGTTCTTTGCTGACAAGTGGGTTTACAGTATTTAGCCTTGCACGAGGACCCCAATGACTCGAGAAGGGATGCAGGCTCTCCGCCATGCGTCCAATGATATCAGATGTTGCCCGAATGTGCCGTTGACGCAGAACCGTCCAACCGGGAGCGAAAAATGCAAGAGTGATCACCTCCTGCCTTGGTAAACAAGGTGAGACGGTCTAGCACACGTATACCTATCACACTTTACAGGTCGGTGCGGCTGTTGTCGGCTGATCAAGCGCAGTGCCAGGCGCAATCATGGCTATAGTAAGGGGGGGACTTTTGAAGTCTGCAGGCAGACATATTGTATTGGAGGACATTACCGGATGGTGATGGGGGAAGCAGGGGTATATCATTGGCATTCACATCTTGTCGGGCGTCACCTTGTGGTGGCAGGGATGGTCAACCCCCAGTCAATGCTCGTGTGGGTATGCAACACTGAAGATAGGCTGCATGACGAATCGACTTGGGCTGTATAGAACAAAGCAACCCGTCGAGAAAAAAAACGACGTTTTATTCACAGACCGCTTGTAGACGTCGATATCTAGCCTACTAATTACTACTGTGAGGCTAGATTGCGTTCGAACAAGGATTCCCTTTGCAAGGCCCACAATTCCAGCGGTCAGGTGCTCAGGTGAGGATACCGGCTGGGCGTGCACAGTAAAACGTCATTGGAATTACTCTTACCCAGCGACGTATCATTTGCCGGCGTCACCACCATTTTTTTTTTACTTTTCGCCCGATCTCGTTGCCGCTGCTCCGCTGCCCCAGAGCCAGAGCAGCCAACCAACGTCGACTGTCGTTCCCAGACGCGACGAGACGTAATTCCTGGATCATGTGAGACGGATACGAACGTTGAGAGACACGGAGACTCCGTGCTGGAAAGGGTCCTTCGCTGATCTAGGTTCGGAATGTTCGGATAGCTGCCTGTACCGTGATAATTAATTTATCCCTTTTTGAACATTGGGAATCTCGTCTCTCCACACTAACCCAGATCGGATCCGGCTGCAGCAACCCCCGGTCCGGGGACTCCCAATTGAAGCAGAATCGACATGCATGGGAGACAGGGATTGGCAGTGCGGCAAGTGAGGGGATTTCAGGCAAGGGGAAGTATCAAACGGGAAGGCAGCGTGCGCATGTGAGAATGATGAACATGTACAGGGCTGTATGCTGCAAGGCATAAAAAAAAAAGAAGCCCCTGCAATTCTCAACCATGTGCTGGCTGCTTAGTTTTGCTGTGCTGGCACCGCTATTACCATTTGAGTCTGACTCAAGAGGGACGAGGGATTACAATCAAAATCAACGTCGGAGATTTTAATTACTCCACCCGATCTCTGACCAGTCTGTCGAGCGCCCTTGACTCTTCTAGTCCGACACAGCCCCTTGGGTAGTTGCAAAGTGGGACTCGGGATCGAAGCCGCAGACAAAGATGACAAGCCTACAGAAGGCATGCAGCCGTGATCCTCCGTTGTTCTCGCAAGACGGGCGGTGTTGTCTTTGGACATTGCGTTGCCATCACTCACTCTTGTCACCTTCCCGACCCACCAGGAATCCTGAACTCCTATCGACCCACGGTAGCATAGGGCACCAAAAGGATACGCCTCGATGACTAGAAGCGACCAACGCTGCGGCTCTCTCCACAAGAGGAAGCGAAAGAGAGAGACCCGGGATTCCATCCCACATTCCCGAAACCGACGACTTCCCAAGCAAAAGTGGGGTTATATCTGGTAGGTTCTGTTGAGATCGATGTTTTTTTTTTTTTAAAAAAGATTATGATTTATTATAATTATTATTATTTTTCTTTCTACAGCGTACGTGTAAGAAAAGAAAGAAGTGGTATTATTGGATAGAGAAATTCTTTCAATGCGAATGTGTATCCGTCACAATTCTTCCCATGTTGGCTCGGGGTTATATTATAATTTACATGTGCCGGAGCCGTGCAGGAAGGCGGTTGGTGTCCAGATCACGACTTCGAGGCGGTTGACAAGTTGGCCATCCATGGGATGGATTCTCGAAACCATTCCTGTCTGGAACCGGCTCTTGTCCGCGGGTAGAGCACACACCCTGGCGACCCTACCATACGGAGTGTTCCGTATACCGCTGAGCAATAGGCATCCATGGATCACTTCTCCCGCTTCCCACATTGGCCCCGACCAAGTTTGGATCCGTGGAATGATTCTCTGGTCCTCCCACCGAGCGGGATAGGAGGGAGGAGGAGCCCACCACAGGGTCTCGAGTCTAGAACTGACCGGGACGTACGCTCTGGTCCTGGCCAGTCATGACGATCCGGTTTTATTCCCATGCCAGGGATTTTTGAATTTGTGGAATTTGACTGCTTGCAGTTTGTATAATAAAACCGGGGTCACGCGGATGCCGAATGTACATTGCAGACTGTTACTTGCACCCTGTCTGCGCCGTACATATAATGATGGCGCCCTTTCTCCTCTCCGGGGAGGGGCTCGAGTATCAGGAGCCGACTATTCCCATTCCTTCAGACTAGGGTCCAAAACCAGCTGCTTTTTGTCTTTGTCGAACTGATCCTTCCCCTTTCTTTACTTCCCTATTCCGGCCAGTTGTCCGCGGCGTAAACAAACCAGGGACATATCACAGCCATCGAACCCCATACATCTGACTGAGCCTTCCTGCAAACGGTACGGAACAACGAAAAGAACAAAAGGAAGAAGCAAAAACTCGGTCATTATTATTAGATACCTGCACGTCTTGTCATTAGTGCGATTCCTGGCTGCTGTTAAATCGGTAAGCCTCAGGCCGGAGACCGCTATTTGGCGGCGCCGACGTCATCTTTTTCCCTTTGGTGCTTGCTGTGTCTTTTTTTCTTTTTTCTGGCTTTTTTTTTGGGCCTCTCTGTCTCTCTTTTTTTTGGCCCAAAAAAAAAGAAAAGATAGATAAAAAATAATAATAATAATATTAATGTTAAATTATTATTATTATTATTTTTTATTGCCGTTCCTTTAATTATTATTTTAATTAATTATTTTTTTCCTTTCGCCTCGCCCTGTGCCTTTCCCTTTAATTTGCTATTATACTTTTATTATTATTTATTATTTTGAAACAGAGCCTTTTATAAAGCTCGGCCTTCTCCCTGCGACAAGACGAGCAACGTCTTTCGATTCATACCATATTCTCATTGTACTACTGCTACTGTGCTACTGCTCTTTTCTTTCCTTTGCTCGCTAGTCGACGGCAACCGTTTTAACTCCATCTCTCTTCGTTATAACAGACTTAATCCGGGAATTGAATCCTGCTTTTGTCCTTCAACGTTCCTTCACCATGTACTCTTGCGCCAATTATCCTCGCGGATGCCGCGGCCGCGTCAACATCCAGGGCACCAAGTGTGCAGACTGCATGGTATGTGGTCCCCCGAAAGAAGACCAGATATGATTGATTGTCTTGTCTCGAGCTCGAACTGACTCATCCCTAGGCCCTCAAACTCCGTCGACCGTCTTCATCGCCTTTTGCGCAGCCCAGAGACTACCGGAGGGCATTACCGTCGGAGATTGTGAACAGCCCTCCGTGCAAGGAGTCCGGCGCCCAGTTCTAGATTATTAGCAGGATGAGAGAAGAAGAAGAGACGACATCGAGACCTCTGTTCATAGTCCATTATTTCGAAATATCTGTCTGTCCTGCTGGCTGGGTCAGGTCTTGTCTCATTCTCTTGCCGCCTCACCGTTACTCTTTGCCGTCTCTCTCTCGCTCTTTCTATATCTATCACGATCTTCGCATTTTTGCAAGCTGATGCATCTACGCTGGGAGTTTTTGTTACGCAAAATGCTGGGATCGGGATTGCGAGCGGGTATATAACTGACGCTGTTACCTCTGCGTCTGGTCTGGAACCTCTATTGTCCGCCGGTCTGTTTCTGTCGCGATAGGTGTCACTTTGGAGGGCTTCTTTTTTTTTGGTTTGCTCTATTTCCGTCAGCCCAAGGGAATGGCATCAGTTTACGGAAATAGAATCAGCGGCCACCCTCATTTTCATTTCGTTTTCGCTTTCTCTTTGTCTTAGAATGAACTAATTGGCAGGATGTCTGGTTTACTTGTTAGGCAATAAGGCGCAAGTGGTGTATCTGGGATGATCCCCCATAGATTGAGAACTATGGTGGACTCATTCCTCAGTCCGTCAGTGATACTGGTTTCATTTCTTTGTTACTCGCCTCTTTCTTTTATCCCTTCCCTGTGGCTTGTATGATCATATCCGCTATGACCGACTTGTTCTCTCGATCATTACCATCTTTGTCAAAGAGTCCGTTGTTAATACCCTCGTTTACCTATCCTTTTTATTCATTCGACTGTGTCGTGTGTTATTGATTGATACTGATACTGATTTTATGCTGATTGATTGATTGAGCGATCGATCTGCGGGCCATTGATCTAGTCCTAAACGTGTATAATCTTGATTTGTACACAGTAACTTTGCCGTCATTATTTTTAATTAAACACATGAGAAAAAAGGCAACAATCGATGGCAACTGACTTCATCGACTGCACACATATGCCACATGGCCAGGACGTTGGACGTGACATGTCATTAGAACGTCAATATAGTACCTCTGGACGACTGCACAGCTGTAACCGGCCAACGCCCTGATACGACAGTAGCATCCGACGCAAAGGCAATCTTGATCCACTGGCAGTCTCATGTAGGGGAACATCACGACATAGCATCGTCATAGCTGAATATAACGGGTGCCTAATCGTCTAGTAAAACTAGTTTTTCGGCAGCACACTGGCGGTGCTGATGATTATGGGGCCACCAATGGAAACACATGGCGAGTCATCTTGCGCGGACAAGATTAGATGCAGATTAGATCCGTGGAGATCGAGGAGTGACAGTGGCAGTGTAAGGCGACAGTTAACTCGACTCGACTTGAGCCAGGGCTGTGCAACGACTCCATGCGGCCCCTTGCATTGCATGTGTTGTTGTGGTGGCATTCCTGCATTGCGTCGCCCTGAATTGTCGACAAGTGAGGCATGAGGCACATACATGCATATGCCGGATTGGACTCGCAGGTATTAATTAATTAATTATTCTTGTGAAATGCCGATCGCCTCACTTCATTGATTGGGTCGTGCTCGCCCCTGCGACTCTCGCCTCTGCTGCAGCGTGTGAAGCTAGTAATTACTATCTAGTATTTATAATTCATATTTCAAGTATTCTGTACTGGAACGCCCACTGACAAGCGCTCAGCTACTGAGTAACGTTCAAGTTGGCTAACTATGGCCTCTCCAGAATCTGCCGGCACACCCACTTGGCCGTCTGCGTGTGGAGGCTCCAGAACGCCTCATTCTCCAACCGTTGAGTAGCCGCGCATCTCCCGTCATTATTCTCATCATTCAAGTTATTATTATTATTGTTACCGCCGGCGGCTGCTGTTCCCAGCGCCTCGAACACCACAAGCTGGTCTCGCATGAAAACGTCCACGCACGGCTTCTGTCCCGCTCCATTCACGTCTTTGAAGAAGCTCCCTTCGAGATCCTCATTGAAGAGCTCCTCGGCAAACGCGTCGACACATCGCTCCACAAGACCCTTCGCTAACTCCAAGTTACTCCTACTAGTAGTAGTAGTACTCCTGTGTCTTCGACTCTTCCCTCGGCCGTGTGCTCTGCTCGGCGCTCCGCCTCCGTCGTCACCATACAGGACGTCGCGGCCCAGTTGTAGTCCGGTCGTAGTATGTGCGACCAGGAGCAAATACATGTGAGAGCGGTGGCTGGTGGCTTCGGAAGTGTGGATTTTGATAACCGGCAGGGCTGTCTCGGGGCCATCGGTGTTGTCGAATACGGCTGCTGGGAGGGCTCGAATCTTGCGGAGCAACACTTCCTGGATCTCTTGTTCTAGGAACCGACGCGTTGTCAGGCTGCCAGTCGATCGATTCGCGCCATATACCGGACCATCATCACCCTCATCATCTGGAGCAAGGACCGTGACATCGATTGCAGTGACCTTACCTCGTCCATAGCGCATCAGGTCGATAACGGGGAACGGGAACCGAGAGCCAGCGCTAGCTTCCTTCGAACCTGCTGCTGGCCCGGGATGATGATGATCTTGATCCTCATCTGACGACAAGGATCCAAGCGGATGAATCCACGCCGTGACGTCCCCAATGTCAGCGGACGGCCCCGTCGCCCACCCACGTTTACGCAGACAGATCTCCAAGCGCGGCAAGCCCAGCTTCTGAAAATTGGGTACCAGCACCTGCGCAACGTAGTCGTACGACGGGGAAAACGACACGTTCGTACCCCCGCGCAAGTCCAGTCGGACTGGCTGCGTCGCTGCGGACAACAGGTACGGATATACCGCCTGGAAGATAAGGAATACCGACCCGGCCGTGGCCAGGCGGACCGCATATTCGGACCTTATTACGGGCGCCAGCGCCGTCGTCGTCGTAGCGACCGACCTGGGAGCAGCCGGTACGAAGCTCACGGTCTTAGACCCGATCTCTGCGCCGGAGACTTCGCTACCGGTGATATCGGCGAGGAGCTTCACGGCCGCTGTGTGCGAGGCTCTTAACCCAGGCTTGCCATGTCTGTTTCCGCGGATGTGGTGAATGGAGACAGGCTGGCGAGTGATTGCAGCTAGGGCTAGGGCGTTCCGGACCAATTGGCCGCCTCCTTCTAGTGTCCTGCCGTCTAGGTGCAGGTGGGTTAGGCCTGTTGGCTCCTTGTTCGTAGCCATATTGTGAGTGTGTTGGTAACAAGTAGTTACGGAGAGAGTAATATGGATAGGTATATTACTTGCCGTATGCTGTATGATTTGGGCGGTCTATTATAATTATTCGCCTGCATTGTGACACGCTGTCAATTGCTGCCTGTTGACCCAAGTGACAGACTCGGATCACTGCCTAGGGCGCTATGGCAGCCTTCAGTAGAGCACTGCCCCGGCGTTACCTTTGCATTTTAGTATTGGTTAAATCATAATGCTGATTAACTGTGAATCACACTCTAGATTGATCTGAGTCAAATTTTTATCTTACACTGCATATTCCTTAGGATTGTCTGATCCAATAATTATAGATGCTTGCATTATATGATTCTCACGTCATACGTAGTTACGCTCCTGGATCCAATGGTCCGGAGTTTAGGTGCTACTGGAGAGTAGGGATTGGAGAACGAAACATTAACTTATATGAAGTTTATTATGGAATGGGCAATAAAGATGCATGTTCGCGCAGCTAACAGAAGTATTTAGTATCCAATAGATGGTGCTGACCCGTAGTAACCCAGCGGCTACTTAAGTACTCTGTTGCTCTTTTTGGCGCAACGGCTTAGTAGCATCCTTGACAGAATGACTCAAGTATGCGCTTGTCCTGAGGGACTCTCTTAGTCAACATGTCATCACAGACGCACGTCTACCTAGTAGTTCTATAGCAGGTCTATTTACAGTCTATGCACAATAATGTAACTGGTAGAGCCAGGAATGTAAGTGAGCCGATAACTACGGACCATGGACCATAGTATAGAAAGAAGCGTGATGCATTTTACCCCCTGCCCCTCAAAAAATAAATAAAATAATTGCTGTGATTATGGAACTGCAACCTTCTATGCTCAATTATACTATGCCAATCACTGCACTGTGGTGCTGCCAGTTCAGGTGGTTGAATAATAGTGAGTGGGTAGGGCGGATTCTGCCGGTATGGGTTCTCGAACTTCTTAAACCTCATTCTCACCCTGTAGGAGTTATTGATCTTCCAAAATAGAGAGGGGCCCTTACACTTGCTTACCGGTTACGTTATGCTATACCCTACATTGATATTAACTAGTCAGCATACACATCCTGACATTCTCTGTAAGTCAGATTGTACAGCGGCCTATATGTACATTAAGTGTCTATGGCATATTTAGACCAAAATTACTTATTGCTACATACTAAGGAGGTGTTTGAACAAATTTAACTTTAATTATCTATGGCTAAGCCTCTTTTTTTCCCTCATTTACGCACAGTTATCCCCTCATATACCATGACTGGGATATTTGTAACCTGTCATGATTCAGCAAAGTATTTAAACCAACTATATGTCTCTAGGCTGGATGGTGACATGCTTAGCATAAATGCATGCTAATAAAGATGTTACCCCCTGGGCTTCCTTGTACCTGTACACTGTTAGACTTGGTATTTAGTTAACTCTGACCTGACTCTTGAAGCTCCTGGAGCTTCCTTGCTGCTATTGTGCTGTATGAACCTCCACTTGCTATCTATATGGACAAGCAAAAGAGGTACCTGCCCTATCTAGGTAGTTAAGTTCCTTGTAAGGAATAGGCTCTGTGCATGAGGTAAACTGAACTGCTTTCGCTTACATGACCTGCAACGATCATTAGCTAGAAAATGCCAGGAGGGCTACGTCGACGTCTGACGAGGTATTTACAGGGGCAAGCCTTGCTTGATCCTAGTAGTCTCTGACAGTATCATCAGTTTTGAGCAGGTTGATGGCACGGCGTACCGGTAGAATCAAGCATCCCCGCAAAAAAATATCAAAAGGCCGAGGAGATAATCACTCGCGTCAAAAAAGATTTCCTTACCATCAATTCAAGCTTGTGTACGGAGTAGATATCCCATGGATTATACCCGCCACATTAGATGCCTCATATTTTAATATTCTTGCCCACATTCTTCATTGCCCGATTCCCGTGAAAATGAGCCTTTATTCCATATCAAGTGAGACGCCTGTGTAGAGCTGTGTGTCCATTGCTGGGGGGACTAAGGGTACTATAAGTATTTAACAAGAGAGAGCGCCTTTTGCTGCCTGATTTGACAAAAAATCCAGCCCTATTTGCGAAGAAAATCAGCAAGTCTAGCCAGCAAAGACAGTGTATGATGCATGTCAAAATCCAGGGACACTATCACACTCACAGTCTTGGACTTTCTGGTAGATAATTCCTCGCGCCGGCTTCCAAAATAACTTGAGATCTTCACCTGGTTGGGGTTTAGAGAAATCGACCTCAATTATCTGAAGCTCGGTTTTCTCGATGTTCGACTCTTGATTGGAAGCTTTTTTCTTCTGGGTGTTGGTGAATGCAATGAATTCCCGGGTTTGGACTCGAACAGCATTTAGCCATTCAAGTTGTTCTTCGTCGCCAAAAAAGGCCTTCGACACGATCTTCCCGATGAAAAACCAGAACGGCCAAGGTTTGTTGAAACTATACGGAACTCCCGCAATAGACTGCATGATCGAGTCCAGCCTCTTGTCAGAAAGTCTTAGGCAGATTTATTAGCACAGTGGCCAGCCTTTCAAAACTCCAAGCGAAGAAGATCAAGGACATCAGCTTGGATTGCGCTCACTGTACAACGACATGACTGATATCTGCCACTGGGAATGCCTTATATCGGTCTTCGGCCGCCACGTTGACCATAGGGACTGGGGCTGTGATAGCTTTGGAATCTGGGAGTGTCTCATCCATGACTTCCTGCTAAGTTCCAGAATCTCAGCGGCGATAGGATCCAGATAATATGTGATAAAATTTGGATACCTTCGAGCAGCTAGTAAGAAGAAAGCGGCCCGAATGACGCGACTTCAGACTGGCACAGCTTTTTGCAAGGAAGCCAAACATATTAGGTTTAGCACTCCAAAATTCAGGCAGAACTATTGGATCATGTGATAGTAGTTTGCGGGCATGGGGTAGGAATAATCTGGTCTTGTCTCCAGTATTTTGCTGTCCAGGGAAATTAACGTACGATATAGGACACCTGGATCCTGATCGAGTAGATTATTGAGAGCACAGGTAAAAGAAATGTGTTCCGACAGGGTATTTAGGCCTTCTTCCCCGTTTTCTCTTGGGAGGTTTGCTTGTTACACTTCTCCGTTTTCTTATCAATTCCTTGGCTGTTACGTACGCTGAGGCCTGTTTACTGGCGAGAGTACCAGAGCCTGTTAAGTTCTAGTCTGGACCTAGCCCTAGCCGCCGTGGCATGCGCTGAAACCGTGGTTGGGCGTCTAATGACATCCATCTCAGGCAGGGGATAATTTTAGACCTAGACTATGCATTGATATTATTGGAAGAAGATATGAAAAGAGGGGCACCTGCCACTACGTATGTCAGGATAGACTGCTTTTCACAGATGCCTTATTGAGTGGCCTCCCCTCCCTCAGCTTCTCATCTAAATCGCTTTTATATTGAATGCCAAGCTCTGGCATTTCCTCTCTAAATACTAAAATCTCAACCGACTACCACGGTACGTACCAAGTCTATATTAGGTCTATGTTGTACGATCTCTGATGATGAGCATGAACCTAGATGTGTGATCACATTGTGTACACGTACACAGAATGCGGCCATATAGGCAGTGACGGTGTTGCTCGCTGTTGGACCGGCTATTGCAAGGGATGCAAATTGTCCTCGCGATACCTGGGGTAGCGTCAGTGGAGGGACCCGACCAGGAAAATGCCACTCTTGCTTGCTTCACACTCCTCCGGATTCCGACTAAATGCCACACATGCGGTATTATCCACTGTCCGTTGTATCGTAAAAAAAATCTATCATTCTAGGCTCTCTCGATTGCCGCTTGTTTTTGCTAACATGCAACATGTAGTAATTAGTGGGATTACGAGACGAGTTCAAATACCAGCAAGCCAGTTCCCGGTAAGATGTGGCATATAGCACGGTGTGGGGCTGGGGAATATGGCATGCTCGCGTGCCATATCATCCGTGGAGCACGAGATACAGACGGATGTATAAGGACACTCATTGATGTATCTACCGATGGACGAGTGATTGACACACGAATTGCATGAACCAGCCATACTTTGGGATTGACTGAGGAAGCACATTATTTCATTTAGACAACTCGTAAACGCCTTGCATCGCGTAGCTCTGTCCGATACAACTGTCTCTTCACTAGTCGTGATCGCTTCAATGCAGGCCGATAATCCAATGTAGAGCGGTGGAAGTCGATAATCAACGCTCGTCCGAATTCATCATTCCAAAGAATATTGTTGAGTCGGAGATCTTGGTGGAGAACTCCCAGAGAGTGGACTTCCTCCCTCGACCTTCGGATCTCTCGGGGAAGCCACGAGCTCTGCATCTCTAGATGTCCTAATTAATGATTGTAGCCTGCGTACAGAGCCTTGTTAGCCCAATAAAAGCCGATATGACATGCTAAACTCTTCAAAGCTGCCAAAACCCAAGAGGCTGAGGCCATTTACATACCAATACTTCATACCTGTGTTGGTATGTTGCTTTCCTAAATCATCATATGCTTAGCTGATTCACTTTTCTAGGAGTCAGAAACCATTTATGCTTCTCTCCAATACGTGCGCTTCATGAAAAATCCTTCTCCAGTGTACTTCTCCAAATGCAAGCATGCTGTCAACATCCCTGGACAGCCAAGTCCCGGGATGTGTCCTGTAGCGGAACAGTGCTCACCCCCATTGTGGTGTTCTTCTTGTTGCTCTTCAGGCTCGTGTGGTGAAAGAGGATTGAGCCCGTCATGGAACATGCCCAGAACCATGATGAGAACGGCATGATCATAGCCATCAAATAGATGGCATGGAAGGCAATGAGGAGGTTGTTGTTGCTGCCCTTGAGAGAGAGGATGTACTATAATAGTAGACGGTCGTTAAGGTCGGGGCCGGCCAATGTGAACATTAGACAGGTGACGGAGACAAAGCCTGGCTAGTAGTCAATTCTACATTCGTTTGCGAGCGGACAGGCAAAAGAAAAAAAGGAGGGAAGAGAGACTCACATCGTCCAACTCCTACAGCCCCGTACACCAGGAGACTCAGTGCGACAAGAGCCCTAGCGCGAGGATGTCTCGGGATAGCTCCGACGAGACAGCGAATCACTGACACGCGTCTGCATCTCAGCTGGATAGTCATCATCAGTCGCTAGGATGTGCTTGAAGATGGTGTTGGTTGAAGTGGGCGAACCCTTTTGCTCTAGTGGACATGTTTCTTCTCTTGGATGTTCGCATGCCATTTACTGCTGTCTAACTCCATTCCAGTTCGATCAGGTTCGCGTATTTGCGAGAGAGCACTGTAAGACATTTGCTCTCCGTTTATAGAGCTCCTCACGATTGGAGCTTTTCTCCGGTTGCTCCACTTGATTGGTGAATGGGGGGGCGCTTCTTTGGACCGGAGAACGGAGCATCTCCGCGGCGAGGAACTTGACTCCTTCTTCCACGGATGGTGTGAGTCTTATGGGATGAGCAGAATGCGTTAACTACTACTAGTAGTAGTAGAGTGTTAACTAGAATGCTAACTAGTGTGGTATAGTAGCTGCCCTCGGTGCTCACCCCGCATCCTGTACCCACCGAGTAAGCATTCAAGCAAATAGAGCTGAGAGAAACACTTATTAGCAGGCGGAACTGCGGGTAGGCTCACGCAAATGGCGGGCATCTAAACCAGCCCTAAACTAGCGATCTTTTCCCTAGTAGAGAAGCCAACTGCTCTCTAGCCGACAGATCTTGCATCGGGTCAAGATTAGGGTTACGACAGGAACCTTCGGCAGCAATTCTATAATGCCAACAGAAAAGCTTGTCTTCGCAGAACCAACCAATCGGGGCTCTGCGGGCTGCAACAAGGGGATTATGAAGGACAGGGGCATGTCAACGAGCTCGTCCTACCGTCACACCAGTGCTGATTCCCGATCAACTTGGTCGATTCAGATCTTCAGATCACGGCCACTCCGGCATTGTCTGGGGTTTATTCAGCTGTCACGGCACACACGCCCAGAACAACAGCAGACATCGCACAGACGACCAGAGGCGATGCCCATCCAAGTTGTCATCGTCGCCTGAAATCGCGTGAAATCGCGTGTACATTGGAGGCGTCGCTTGGCCATGACAAACACGTTCAGATTTTCAATTTTCTTTCGTCGCAGCGACTCGATGTTGCGTTCTCGTGGGCGCGACGGGCGAATAGGCAATGGCCGGGGGCTCGATTGCGCCATCAGCTTCAGCTTTGAGCATGTTGCATGTCGCAGATGCCCAGACTGTCGATCGACTATTTATCGTCGCGCACATTCGCCCGGCGTGACACCATTATAAATTCCCCGATCGCACATCCCCGATCTGTGGAGGGAGGAGCTACCTGTTCCAGAAGATCTCGAGTCTTTCCTTCCATCCTCAAAGTCGAAAGTCCTCTCTGCCTGCTGCCATAATGGGTCTCCCTTCCTTTCCCTTCTTCGGAAAGACGGAGGCCACTGAGACTGTCACCGCGAATGAAGTCGAGACGGAAATCGACGATGGCAGTCTCCATTACACCGTCGAGGAGGGATCCAACTCGTCCAAGCCCACCTACCAGGAAGCCAGCGGCGCTCCTGTCGAGTCCAAGTCACCCCTGGGGTACTCCGTCGGCTGGTTGACTGTTGTCTTCCTGAATGTGAGCATGATGGTTGGCACTGGTGTCTTCTCAACCCGTACGCGTCTTCCTCTTTCTTCCCTACTGCTTGACGGCGGCAAAGGAGCTCACTTCAATAGCATCCTCCATTCTCAAGGGCGTGAACTCTGTCGGTCTGGCCCTCTTCTACTGGGTCATTGGGTTTCTCATATCCGCCAGTACGCTCGTCGTCTATCTTGAGTTCTGCTCGTATTTCCCCAGTCGTTCTGGCTCCGAGGTCGTCTACTTGGAACAGTCGTATCCTCGGCCTCGATACTTTTTCCCCACCGTGTTTGCCATGCAGACAGTCATCTTCTCCTTCAGCAGCAGTAATGCCATGGTGCTGGCGCAGTATCTCTTCAAACTAGGTGGCTCTACGGGATCAGACTGGCAGCAGAAGGGCGTTGCCGTGGCGGCGTACACTGTGGCAGCTCTATGTATGTTTTGTTGCTCAACGCAGTGGAAAGATCCAAGAGAGCTTCCGTTGACCTTTTCTTCTTTCTTCAGTGCTGGTCTTTAATACCAAATGGTCTCTACGACTTTCCAACGCCATCGCCGCCATTAAACTGATAACGCTGATCTTGTAGGTTGAATTCCTGAACCGCAGAAGCTATCCTCTCTACTAACCATATGATTTAGTATCGCCATCACCGGCTTTGTCGTCCTCGGAGGCAACACGCGCGTCAAGGATCCCAAACAAAACTTCCGGAACGCATTCGACGGTACCTCCGACGCCACGGTATACGGGGCCACCAATGCCTTGACCAAGATCATCTTCTCCTACGCGGGATTCACCAATGCTTTCAATGTCGTGAACGAAGTCAAGGTAGGGCAGACCTCGTTCTCCATTGCTTTAAACAAACAAGACAGGGTCTGATATGGTGTGTTATGTCTATCTAGAACCCTGTCAAGGTCCTCCGCTGGAGCGCCCCGGCAGCGCTCACCTTAACTGCTATTCTCTACATGCTGGCCAACATCGCCTATTTCGCCGCGGCGACAAAGGCAGAAATCATGCATTCCAAGTTGGCGGTCGCCAGTATCTTTTTCCAGAACGTCTTCGGGGGCAGCGGGGCGTCCAAGGCGTTGAATTTCCTCATCTGTCTCAGCGCCTTTGGCAATCTGATTGCCGTGTTGATTGGGCAGTCGAGAGTGCTTCGAGAATGTGGAAGGTATGCCTTTTTTGGCCTGTTACATCTGACGCACACCTATGTACTGGATATACCACTGACCCACTATACCTGTGATTCAGACAAGGAGTTCTCCCGTTCACTCGATTCTGGACATCCACGCGTCCATTCGGCACGCCCTTGGGTCCGTATTTCCTTAAATGGGGATTGACCGTGATAATGATCCTTGCGCCGCCGGCAGGAGACGCATTCAACTTCGGTACGTACCAACTACCACTAACTATTAGTACAGGTATATATGCCTAAGTAACAAAAACTAATGAATCTCAATAGTCGTCGACCTGAGCATCTACCCGTCCAACCTCTTCAACCTGCTCCTCACCATAGGTCTGATAATCACGCGCTTCCGCCGGAAACACGCCAATATCCCTCCCTCGGACTTCCGCGCCTGGAACATCGCGGTCGGCTTCTCCATCCTCGCCAACCTGTACATGTTGGTTGCGCCGTGGTATCCGCCCAGCACCGGCGCGACGGGCGGCGACGTCAGTTTCTGGTATGCGACTTACATTGTCGTTGGACTGGGAGTGTAAGTCCCTTCCCCTTCCCCTTCCCCTCCCCCTCCCCCGGCGGGCCAGCAACTGGTTACCCGGGCTCTTGCTAACTGAAAGCGACAGGCTCCTTTTTTGCGGCGTCTACTATTACTTCTGGGTTAAGCTCCTGCCTCGCTGGGGCGGGTATGAGCTCCGACAGACCGTGTTGGACGTCGGCGGTAATGCGCAGTCACATAAGCTGGTCAAGGTGCCGCGCGAGCAACTTGCGGAGTGGGACGCGGAGCATGACGCTGCCGGACGGCTGGTACGGAGGAGAGCTGTGGCGGTTGATGACAGTGATGAGTTGAAGGGGGTTTGATCTGCAAGGATCCATAGTCCTTGGGGGGAGGGAGGTTTCGTCGAGGATAGGTTTGCCAAAGCCTTGCTTGCATGGCCCTTGGTTCTGCTTGTATTTTCTATCGCGGGGTATAGGGCACAAAATGAACTCAATTCACACCTAGGGCGATATTACTATGGGTTATTTAGGGTATAAATAGGAACATCGAAAACTCCCATCAAGTAGGGTGTCTCCGGGGTATATATTGCTACCTAGGCACTGATGAATGGCCAGTAGAATGGCTAGTTCAGCGGACAGAATTCCAAGACGGCGAATAGGCCGAAAACCTCTCTCTCATCGGCGCGGGCGAACGATGTTTGGGGGGAGTCTCAAGGGGGGAAGGGGGGAATTATATAGGTGCCTGGGGTTGAGATGGGAGATAACTCTTCTGACTAGAATTGGTCTAGAAGGTAGATTGTGGAGGCCTTTTTGGTTTATCTGCGTCAATGACGTTGGGATCTACAGGGGAGAGAGTTCCAGCTCTCTTCCAATGTCAGAGCTGAATCAAGCCGAGGCTGCAGAGGCTCCATAAGGTTGAAACTTGACCGTAACAAGTCCGGTTAACCACTCGGTTACGAAGAATCAGCCCACGGTTGACCGCCAAGCATCGGGAAAGAAAAAAAACAAACCCTAAGAACTTGACAGGTACAAAGAACCTCGTCAGTTCTGAATAAATGCCCTATCCTCAAAAGTATTCGACAGGCCAAGAAGCCTAACTGGGATCAACCGCGCAATTAGATCCCTGATCAACACGCCCGGTCTCTCCACGACGGCTATTGGCCGACTTTTATCAAGGATTGAAATGACATCCCCGGGCCCCCCGGCGACGGATACGCTATGTGCAGTGCACCGTTATACCCCCTCCGCAGTAACAGTGCGTTGGTCGACGGCGTCCAGCAGGGTGATCGTCAGGGTCATTGGCTTTGGTGCCGATCTGGCGTCCGTCTTGCCGCTGAGGGATACTTGATTGTAACCATACTGAGTCCGAGTAAGTGCAACGCTCTGTCTCCAGAATGACGGTTGAAACAGGGGACCGGTGCGAAGAATTCGCGCAGAGATGAGCGTCATGGCCAATGCATCGCTGCATATAACTATATATGTATAGAGTCCGCTCTCGGTCCATAGGTACTTAACTAGTAGATAGTACTTGTCTGTCTGTCTACCCTCTTCAGATCGCACGTTCATCTACTTGGCATACAATCAGCATGCACACATCCCTAATCATCACCATCACCACCCTGTCCCTCCTCGTCGGTGTATCATCATCCCTCTCAATCCCCACCACCACCACCACCACCACCACCACCTGTCGCAACCAAACCCCCCTCAACGACCTCATAAAGGCCATCCTCTCAAACGTGCCCTCGATCAACGGCAAACTAAACGACGTCGTCGGCATCCTCACCGGCTTCGAGACCTTCATATCCACCATCACGGGCGCAGAGACCACGTACAACGACGTGGACGACCAAGCGCCCTGCGCGAAGTACACACTCGTCTTCGCCCGCGGCACCACCGAGCCCGGAAATGTGGGCATCACCGTCGGACCGCCTCTTATTTCGGTGCTGCAGGACCGCGTCGGTAGTAATACCGGCGATTTGAATGTGCAGGGGGTTAATAATTATTCTGCTACTGTTCAGGGGTATGTAGCTGGGGGGGACGAGAAGGGGAGTGCGCAGATGTATGTATACTATCCACCATATTTTGACATAGAGCATTGCATGGAGAGAGAGAGAGAGAGACGTGCTAATGGGTGTAGGGCAACCGAAATCGCAAAAGCCTACGCCTCCTGCCCCGACACGCTTCTGATTGCCTCGGGCTACTCGCAGGGCTGCCAGCTCGTCCACAATGCCATCGCGCAACTCCCTGCGCACACAGCGTCGTGGATCAGCAGTGTTCTGCTCTTTGGTGATCCAGGTATGTTGCACCTATCTTCGTAACGTCTTACTGTATGTATGTATGTATGTGTATGTACATATATATATGTGTCTGTGTATGTGTATGCTAAAGTGACAAGACGACCACGACCCAATTCCCAACGTCGACTCGTCCAAGATCTTCACAGCATGTCACTCCGACGACAACATCTGCGACGACGGCGACCTCGTCCTCCCGTCGCATTTGACCTATGCTGTGGACGTGAGCGACGGTGCTAATTTTGCCGTCTCCTAGCTACTACTTATCACCTGGACTTGGGTACCGGGGTTATTACATGAAGCAGAATTGGTATCATAATATTCGTCTAATTATAATGTACATAAAAACTTGTGTGTGCATCGCATCATCATAACTACCCATATTTCTACATTAATAATAAGGGTTGTTCCAAAACTGATCATTCATTAATACAATCTCGAGAATATCCCCCTCCTACTCGATATCATCTGGAAGTCACTGGCGTGCGTGCTCGTCCGCCCCGGTCGAAGCGGCACGGCATCGTCGACGACCCCATCGAACGTTTCCACGGACGCAACCTCGGCGCCCGAACGACTACTTCCCTGGTGGCCCGCCGCACCATGGTACGCGGATGGAGAACTCGAGGCCACCGACCCGGCAGATTGCCGGTGCTGCAGTAGCTGCTGCTGCTGCTGCACGTCAACCAGATACTCCTCGCCCTTCGCGCGGATATAATAATGATCATTATCCTCTTCCATGCCGACGTACCAGCGTTCACGAAACTGTGGGCCCTGCGGACCGGCGCCGCACGCGCCGCGCAACCGGGTACTAGGCGGACTGTTGACGGCCAGGGCGAACAGGTTGGTCGGTTCCGTGAAGTCAGTTATCTGGCGGCCTTTGATCTCGACGATGACGAAGACCAGACACATGGCGCTGGTGAGGAAGGCGAGGAGCAGGATCGGGTAGAAGACGCATTGCCAGGATTCGCCGGGCCCGGACGTGTAGTCCATCATCTGGACGGAGGCGCGGAAGCTCTGCGTCGCGGCTTCGTCGAGGTACTCCTGTCCGCGCGGCGTGGAGTAGTTCCAGAAGGGCACGAAGGGGGACCCCTGCGAGCTGAGGATGAGCGTGCTGCTGGCCATTGCGGCGAGGGCTTCGGCGATAGATGGCAGTTTGGGGTCGAGGGAGAAGAAGCTGTCCTTGTTGTTGTTTTTGTTGTTCTTCGAGGACGGCCCCGGAGATGGCGTCATCTGCGAGAGTAGCCGCGCGTTGCTGGCTTCGTTGTCGGTGATGCCGCCGCCCAGACTTAGGGCTTGTGCCCAGAGCGTCGCCACGTTCATCCAGTCTGGCTGCCACACGCCCTCGGTCATGTTGTTGGGGTGCAAGCGGTTAAACTGCAGCTTGTTACCAGGGACGTTGCAGTGGGTAGCGAAGTTGGCTCCGCTGGCCGCGGCGTCGTACCGCGTCGAACACACCCCCGTCAACTTGGCCCTGAGCGAGCACAGCACGTACTCCGGGTTAGTGATGTTGGGGGGCGGGGCGGCGAGGACATACAGGGCGTCCCCGCGGTAGACCGTGGCGTTGAGAACGGTGTTGTAGTCCTCGGGGAACTTGCCGAAGATGGGCGGCCGCTGGCCGTATTTCTCGCCGAAGCCGAAGATGTCGTCGACGACGGTGCGATTGAGCCAGTCCGGGTACCGCGGGATGTTGTCGGGGGGCTTCACGCTCCAGTTCGCAGCGTTGAAGTAGGCGGCCGAGTCGGGCCACTGGTTGTACACGAGCGGGCTGAGCTCGTCGCGCGTCATGCCGACGCAGAGCACGTTCACGGCCGGCGACGGCACCGCGGCTTCCAGTCGGTACATGCCTTTGCCCGAGGCGTCGTCGGGCTGTCGGATGCCGTTGCGCGGGTCCTGGGCGGCGGCGATGACCCCGCCGTGTGGCATGGCGGCTGTGACGTTGTTGATCAGTCGGCCGTGTTGCGCGGACAGCTTGGCCATGTCTTGGATGTCGATCCAGCTGCCTGTCACCGACGTGTTGTCGTAGATGGCCCCTATGGGCGGGATGCGCGTCTCCAGTTTCGTGGATGAGGTGTTGCCTCCCGTCGTCGCTGCCACCTGGGTCCACGCGCTGATGTACTGCTCGTAGTTGTGGTAGGATTGTCCGACGTGCTCGATCTGGAGACACGTTGGACCGCGGTTCACAGGGTCGGCGTCCGCGGTGATGGGCGTCCGGCATTCTTTCTCCAGGTAGGTCGGCGAGGCGAAGGGGGTGGACACGTTGCCGACGAGGATTCTCTGATCCACGGGGAGCATTACAAGATGGGGGGAGACTTTGCAACTTGTTAGAAGAACACTAGGGCAAAGAAGAGAAAAAAAAAAAAAAAAAAAAAAGGGAATTACCCAATGCTTCAGCAGCAGTGGTATACAGCGTCGACACCACCGCAGCGACGAGAGCAAAGACACCCAGCGCCGTCAAGGCCGAGTAACGCAGCAGGCCCCAATGGACGAGGAGAGAGCCAGGCTGCATGATCCACGCGCGCATGTTCATATCTGAGATCGAAATGCCGCGCGACCCCTTGGTAATAGCCCGTCGACTAAGGACCTGGCCCAGGAAGCCGACGCAGACAGTAACATAGGACAATTCAATCGTCTTCGCGAACAGGGCACTGAGCAAGGTGGCCGTGGACGCAGCCATGCCGCCATTGGGGCCGATTCGATGTCCATAATGCGGTTTCCAAAGGGCCACAACAACGTACAGAAAGGAGAGCAAAGTGCAGTAGATGGCCAGCACGAGGATGGCGAGGGGCGCCCAGGACAGCCGTCGTTGCAGGATGGGATGGGCCGTCGGGCAGTGGACGGAGCTCTGGAAGGGGATCGACTGCCACGAGCCAGAGGCGGCCTTCTGGGACCAGGACGAAGGCGATGGGCGCGACGGGATGCCTTTGTTCATGCTGCCTTCATCGTCATCTTCATTCTGCTGCTGTCCAGGGGCTTGATAGCGGCCCTGGTTGTTGCGGTTGGTTCTGGCAGCGAGCCGTGTGAACGGGTTCCACGATCGTGGAACCGTCGGGATGCTGTCTGCCATGAATGCGATGGGCGCCCAGCAGAATGGTCGGTCTGGAGAGTGCGGGGACTACGATCGGAGAGAAGGGGGAAAAAAGTGAGACAGCTTACCGGGAGACGGATCTACGCTCTTTTGTTCTCTTCAAAGCGCTCAGCTAGGTCCCCACAAGGCGTGAGGCTATATCTTCCGGGGGGGGGGGGCTAACAAGGTGTTCCCATTGGACTGTCGTGCAGGCCGGTCTGCTGGGATTCCTTTGTTTAATATCGACGGTATCTCTTGGCGTGTCAGCATTTCGATCGTCGAGAGCTGCATGATGCATCATCTCGGAATCGCTCATTTTAGGTCAAGATGTTGTCACGGGAATCTCCCGTTCGGAGTTTTTCCTATGCAGATGCCCCTGTTGGACGGTAGTTAATTACCAGGACCAGGTTTTAGAATTCTTATTGTCATCATCTCCACCGCTTAGCACTACTGTGCGGTCATGTCAAACCATGTCGTCCGAGTCGGTGTAAAACATTGTCGATCGAGGATGACAAGGCTGCCACAGCCTCGCGAAGGGGCTACTGTTATTGCGGCGCTGCATTGCTGGAATTGCTTATTTTTGTCTCCTAACTTAACTTAGTTACAGATTACGCTTACCAAGCACGCTGCCATTTCTTTCCATTTAGGTAACGATTATTTGACTATTTACAGAGAACATAGGTGTGTGCGTGTATGCGTGTTTCTAAAGATAGACCTGCCATCCCATCCATCCCCGGAAAGAGTCATCATCCAACTTTTGGAACCTGTCGATCTTTAGTCACGGATGGGCTTATGGTGATGACTGAACCCATCGTGGATTACATTCGATTGATGACATGGCGATCGCAATTTCGAGACTATACTGACGATGTTGACCGATGACGTTGTTGCGAGAGACAGTGCTTCCTGCGATCATGGACGGGGGTATAAATATGTTGACTGGATTGAACAGCATCAACAGCACCAGCACCAGCAACAGATCAAATTCAAAAGAATTCGACCCTACAGAATTCCATTGACTCTATACATTCAATCTGCCAAAACCGCAAATCTCTCAGAACAAAATGAAGACCACCATCGTCTCCGCCCTAGCCTTCGCCACGGCCGCTATGTCCCAAGGTACGAACGAACCCCTAGTCCCCCAATCAATCGAATCCAAGGAAAGAAAGAAAGAAAGAAAGAAAGAAAAAGCAACATGCTAATCGTCAATAAGTGGTGAGAATCAACTCTCCCGGCGCCGAACAAAGCATCTCCCTCAACTCCTCCTTCGCCGTGACCTGGACCTGGGAAGACGACTACCCGAACGCGCCCTCGGACCCGGGACTGGGCGACGTGGTCATTTTCCAGAGCGCAACGGGCTTCTCCAAGACGCTCGGCTATGGCATCCCCGTTCTGCAGCAGCAGTTTGTCTACGGGTCTCTCGAGGGCGTTGTCCCCGCCGGACAGGGGTATGAGGTTGAGGTCCTGCCAACGAAGGGTTCGGTGAATTGGAATTTGGAGCTTGCGGGCGACTTTACCTTGGCTTAACTGGTATGCTTTTAACTGGCATTGCTTTGTATTTTTTTTTTTTATACATGTTGGGTTTTGAATTGCATTTGTGGGTTTGTTGCATTCGGATCGTCGCATGTTGCGTACATACAGGTTGGGGTAGATACTTTCTTAGTGTTTCCCTACAGCTGAAAAAAAAAAAAAAATAGACGATCATTAGACATTTTATCTATTATCTGTTACCATAAGTCAACGCTCATATTAGTATGTTTCTTTGCTTTTTAATTAAAATCTCGCTGAATGGCGTGCATACATGCATATTATATAGTTATATGTTATATAGTTGAAATCCTCCGTAAAAAAAAAAGGAATATATGTATCACGAGATGGCTGTATATTCAATGTCAGACTGCGTCTCACGTCTCCGCCGCCCATACTTGCGTCGCGCCCGATCGCCCGTCGTCGGCACGGGCTTCTCCAGCCTCCACGCCCAAAGCAACAAGTCCTCCAATGGGAGCAGGATGATCCAAACCCGATTGCACAGGAAAGACAGTGTAGTTGTGAACATGGCCACAGTCGCGTCCATCCAGTAGTGATTGGCCGTGGCGACGATGACACTCAGCACGAGAAGCGGGTAAAAGATACCCCAGGCGACGAGGACGAAGTCCGTCCAGACGAGCCGCGTGCGAGTCTTGCCCAGAGCGCGCTGAATGATGCCCGAGTGCCAGACGAACGTGCTGCCGACGCAGAAGGCATAGGTGAAGTGCAGACTGGGCATGGCGGCTAGTTGATTGACGTTCTTCCCGCCCACCCAGACGCTCTCGGCGTGTTCCTGGCGCACGGTGTCGTGGAAGCCGAAGGACTCAGGCAGGAGACGCGGTGGCATGCACGGCCAGAAACAGAAGGTCATGAAGGCGCTGAAGTTGCCGAGGGTCATGGTGCGGCGCACGGCGGCGAAGCTGGCGTGGTCTGGGGCCACGAAGTAGTACCAGGATAGGAAGGCGACGGTGCCGGGGATGTGCACGAGTGAGTAGATGCGGTTGAAGAAGGTCATGATGGACGGGTGGTAGGAGAGGAGGAAATTCTGCAGGTCGGCTTCCTTGAGCGGGTAGAACCACTTGATGATGGGCAGGTCGTGCTCGGTGTGAAGCACCCAGATACCGTGTTCCTGGGCGACTTCGACGACGGAGATGTCCGGCGGGGCGAGTGCCTGGGCGGTGGCCTTGGTGCAGGCGTAGAAGAGATAGTTGAGTGCCCAGTAGAACATCTCGACCAGAAAGGGGAACTTCTGCACGATGCGGCTGTGGAGGTTGTTGGCGAAGCGGGCCGAATTGGGCGTTTTAATGGTCAGACCGAAGCACTTGCGCATCTTGGGCGATGTATCATCCACATCGGAGACAGTGTCGCCGCGGAAAAAGGGCACTCGTTCCTCGCCGCTGCCGGACAGGGAGCGTTCATCCTCCTCGGAGCTGTCGCCCAGCTCGACGCGTTTGGGACTGACATTTCTGCGCAGAACGTTGAAGCCACGGCGACGGTTAATGTATAATGAGAGGAACATGAAGCTGAGGACGATCTGCGAGACGATTCGTTTGAATTAAAATCGAAAGATCATCGGACGGGGTTACTCGATTGATAAGGGGGGGGAGGGTCAACCTACGATCGGTTCCATCCAGGTGTGGGATTGGAACTGGGGTTTGCCCAGGTAGGGCTTGTCCGCAGCGGTGGTATTGGAATCCATGGCGGGGATGGAGGGGTATATGTATATTGGGCGACGAGAGAAGATGCTACACGGTCATCCAAAGGCCCTCAGGTTACAAAATGAAGGCAGAGATGGAAGAAAGACAGAGCGAACCCCTTGTGCAGTCACGCGACAGTGGGAAGGGTTGGTTGGTTGAAAAAAAAAAAAAAAGAGTGTCAGTCGCCAGGACAAGGACCCCCAGCAGATAAGTAGAACGATGCCTAACCCAACAACAAGACAAAGTAAAGAACTGGGAGCAAAAGAAGGGGAGAAGGGAGAGGGAAAGAGAGACAAGAGACAAGCAGGCAGGCCTTTTTGACTCCTGAACGGCGGAGGTTCACCTGGGCAGTCAGACAGCGTCAGGTAAGAAGTAAGAATACTCAGAAACAGAAAAAGCCGGGCGAGCGCCAGTCGGATTCGGCGGAAGCCAAGAGTAAGCGGAGATTGAGCAAGTCGGGCGTCGGCCAGTGACCGCGCCGTATTACCGCCCAGTACCGCCCAGCAGGTGCGCGGCAGTGTCCAGGCGGTGTCCAGCCAGTGTCCAGCCAGTGTCCAGCCACCGGGTCAGCATAAAGCCGTGTACGTAACCGTACCGCGTAACGCGCCGACGGCCGTTCCGGCTCTGCAAGGCGGACGATGGAGCCGCCAAGACATTGCCAAGCCGCTAGCCAGACAAGACGTCGCAATGCCGCGGTTGATTGGCCAATAACCAGCCACTGGTCTCCTGACTGGTTTCCATTTTCGTCGATCGCCCCGCCGCCGAGCACCACAGCCGCGCTGACTCAGCCGCCCT
This sequence comes from Byssochlamys sp. BYSS01, assembly GCA_002242795.1. NCBI lineage: Eukaryota > Fungi > Ascomycota > Eurotiomycetes > Eurotiales > Thermoascaceae > Paecilomyces > Byssochlamys sp. BYSS01. The sequence continues at coordinate 125,987 of NIXA01000008.1, forward strand.
CAGCCCTGTGAGTGGTGCAGGCGTCTTTTAGCCCAGCCACAGCCAAGCCTTGCGCGACAAAACCGCCGGGTAATAATAATAATAACTTACTGAGTACCTACCTTAGGTACCTAACCTGTAAATAGGTATAAGCACACGGGCAGCAGCAAAGCTTGTGCAAGTCAAGACGCAAGTCGACTTGAAGCAGCTCGGATCCGAGACGAGAGCGCATGCCCCTGATACATATCTGTATACAGATACGAGACACTGCAAGGCACTCGAGCAAGGAAAGGAACCTACCTACCTCTGCATATCTAAGTAGTTATTACATAGGTCTATCTATGTAAACAGCTCACTCGACGGGCCACCTCCCTCTGACCTTCCCCCCCAAGCCCGCTCGTTTCACCACCTCTGCACTCCTCCTCTTTGCCTCCTGCACAATCTCCGCCTCGTTCATACTAAGCAACTCGCCCTTCTCGACCAGCCTCCGTCCATTGACCACCACCACGTCCACATCCCGTCCCGTTGCCGTATACACCACGGCGCTCACGGCATTAAACCAAGGCTGCGAATGAATCCCTCGCATATCAATTGCCACAAAGTCCGCTTTCTTCCCGACCTCCACACTCCCAATCCGGTCGTCTAGCCCCAATGCCTTCGCGCCGTTGATCGTGGCCATCTCCAGCACTGACTCCGCCGGTACCGCCGTCGGGTCGCATGCCGGCGACTTGTGGATGATGGCCGCCAGCTTCATCTCCTGCAGCAGGTCACACGTGTTGTTGCACGGTGCCCCGTCCGTTCCCAGGCCGATGTTGACGCTCGCCTTCTGGAGATCGGGCACGCGACAGAGTCCCGACGCCAGTTTCGCGTTCGACGTCGGGCAGTGCGCGACATGCGTGCCTGATGCGGCAAGACGTCTGATGTCTGAATCATCCAGGTGCACCATGTGTACCAGCACGGTCGACGGGGAGAGCAACCCCACTGATTCGCAGTACGACATGGGCGTGTGCGAGACCGATGTGAAGAAGTCGCGATCTGCGCGCACCTCCGCGCAATGCATCGTGATTGGGATGCCCTTGGATCGTGACAGCGCTGTCATTTCCTGGTACAGACCGTTGGACACCCTGACGAGTTCATCGTTCAGTCCACGAAAAGAAGGATACTTTTTTGCATATGCTTACCCCCCCGGCGTCCTAGCCCCAAACCACACGCGGATCCGATCATCCGCCTTGCCATTCCACTTCTCCCACATCCTGAGCGTACCTAGCAGCGAGGTTTCCCGGTCCTCGACTAGCCCCGGATGCATCGCCCAGGCGTCATCCTGCGCATACCGCGCGATGTCCATGACAATCTTGCCCAGACAGCCGCGGATACCGCTCTCCTCGACGGCGCGACAGAGTCCGTCGAACCCGTAACGATCAGCGAACTGATATTGCAGATCAGATCCATCGTTAGCGTTGGTGTTCAATCTGCGAGCCTGGACGGGGAGAGTGTAGCTACCATGCTTTCCAAGAAACACGTAGTCCCCGACTTTAGCATCTCCCCGATACTCAGTCGCGCGGCGGCATACCCATCCGCCTCGGTGAAGTTGCCCTGTAAAACCCAGATCCTCTCGCAGAGCCAAGAGACCAGTTCCAGATCATCTGCTGTGCCCCGGAGTAATGTCTGGGCCGTGTGCATGTGCGTTGAAATGAGGCCCGGAATCACAATGCGGCCGGTGAGGTCGTATTCATCCTCGTTCGGATATGTGGTCTTCAAGGCTTCAGTTTTTCCGACATCGGTAACCGTGTCGTTCTCGACGCGGATCGCGCCGTCATTGATAATCCTCCTTGACGAGTCGACAGTGATGATCGTTGCGTGTGTGTACAGCATGTTGGATCAAGAAAGAAAGAAAAAAAGAAGGCAGCAAAGCCCAATCCTCTAGCACAGTACGCAGCCAATGAAGTATTAGTATACCAGCAGTACCTACCTAGGTACCAAGATCTCGACGGTATCGGAGATTATCCCCCATTCCACCAGTTCTGTCTCCTCCAGGGTCCCATGAACGCCTGCAGTTCGTGGAAGACACATCATACTAGTAGTATCCATTCTACTAGTAACAGACGCACATTAGCTTCAGATTGAGTCTAATTGCACTGCACCGGAGAACACCGGTGTACGGAGACGGCCGCCTCTCCGCCAATGTTGTTGATAAGATACAGGTGAGTTGACCGTCGAGATCGGCGCTCAGCTTTTTATCTCTCCGTCTTACACAATTGCATTTGGCCACAATCGCAGTCTCCCGACAGAATATCACAGCCCTTCTGGCTTTCAGTGACACATCATAGGCTGTTTTCCCTCCCCAGAGTCCAGACTAATCGGACCCTAGGAGAAAAATTTCAATATCCCGCATTATGCAGCGCGAGTTCGGAGGCAGCCCTGTCGAAGGGAACCGACCGACGGGTTAATCTCTATATTCTCTCTCCCATCATACGGTGCAGGCCGTTGGCCGTCGGATCGGCATTATCTATTCGGAATATTCGGAACATACTACTGCTGTCTTTTCGCTGTCCACTGTCTATACTGGTGCCAGCTGGGGCTGTTATTGTTTCGACAGATTGCTGTAGACGCGTGCCTCCGAGTCGAACTCGGTGCAGGCCGTGTGGGACGTGGATGGGACAGCGACGGCCATGCAAGACAAGACAAGGGAGCTCGTACAGCTTCGTACAGCTAATCGCAACGAGTAATGCTTTTGGGTGGGCGCCCCCGGAGGCGAATCTGATTTGAAGACGCTGCTTGTTATCTTATCACGGCGAATCCACTGCGTCCTTGCAGTGCAGAGACTGACTGGTGCAACCGACGGACGGCGCGCGCGGACGCTAGATCCGCCTCGTGTCGATTGATGTTGGCAATCCAGTGAAAATCATCGTGGACAGGGATGTGTCTTCTCCCAGAGATAGAGAGAGAGAAGATATATCAGAACTGCCCGTCTCCCAAGTAAAAAGATCCGGCTCTGATTCTCGCAGGGCCGGGTTTCTTCAACGACAAGCGCCCCACGTTGACGGATTTTCTGTGATATTTAGAAATTTTCCTGTCGAACACAAACTCGAACCAAAATGGACAACTCGATTCATTCCACAGATGGCCCCGATAGTATCGGGCCCTATGCGCATCCCCGCAAATCCTTCGGCCAGCGTCTACGCTCAATCCGCAGGACCTTCACCACCAGGGACGGCCTGATCGGCGACTATAACTACGGCTCGCTCTTCCTCCCTGATATCCCCTTTGTCAGCAAGACGCGGCAGAGCGTGCCGTTCTTCGGCCTCAATGACAGAATCCCCGTGTTGCTCGCCGTGTTGCTGGGTATCCAGCATGCGCTCGCCATGCTGGGTGGTGTTATCACCCCGCCGAGAATTATCGCCAGCAGTTTCAATCTCAGTGACGACCAGAGCCAGTACCTCGTGTCGACGGCTTTGATCGTCTGTGGTATCCTCACGGCTGTTCAGATTACACGGTTCCATATCTGGAAGACGCCGTATGTTCTTGCAAATTCTCTTTCCCCTTTAGCTCCATGCGCGTCGACTGACTGAACTGACTGGGGTAGATACTACATTGGAACCGGTGTCATCTCCGTCGTCGGCGTATCCTTCAGCATCATCACCGTCGCCTCCAAAGCAATCGCCCAGATGTACGAGAACGGCTTCTGCAAGACAGCCGAAGACGGCACCCAGCTCCCCTGTCCCGATGCATACGGTGCTCTCCTCGGAACTTCCGCCTGCTGCGCACTGATCGAGGTCCTCATCGCATTCATCCCCCCGCCAATCATCAAGCGCATCTTCCCCCCGATTGTCACCGGACCTACCGTCATGCTGATCGGTGTCTCCTTGCTGCAGAGCGGCTTTGAACAGTGGGCTGGCGGGTCCGGCAGCTGCATGTCCCGTCCGTCGGATGGCCCGTACCGTCTGTGCCCGCAGGTCGGGGCCCCTCACGCTCTGGCGTGGGGGAGTGCTGAGTTCATCGGGTTGGGCTTCTCGGTCTTCGTGACCATCTTGATCTGCGAACGGTTCGGTGCGCCTATCATGAAGTCATGCTCTGTTATTATCGGGTTGCTGGTTGGTTGCATTATTGGAGCTGCATGCGGGTATTTCGATGGCAGTATTGTGGGCGAGGTATGTGTCCATGGGAATTCCGGAACCAAGCCGGAAATGTATCTTCTTCTTCCCCAGTCGCTAATGCTAGTTACCTTCCTCCAGGCCCCCGTCGCCTCATTCATCTGGGTGCACACCTTTAAGCTCAAGGTCTACGGTCCTCTGGTTCTTCCTCTCATTGCCGTCTTCATCATTTGCGCCTGCGAAGCCGTCGGCGATGTAACTGCCACCTGCGATGTGTCTCTTCTCGAAGTCGAAGGCAAGATGTTCGACTCTCGAATCCAGGGTGGCATCTTGTCCGATGGTCTAGGCTGTGTCTTTGCGGCCCTGGCGACCATGACACCCATGACGACCTTTGCGCAGAACAACGGTGTTATTGCGTTGACGCGGTGTGCGAATCGGGCTGCGGGTTACTGCTGCTGGTGAGTTCTGCACATGCCTGATCTTCCTTTTTTTTTTTTTTTTCTCTCTCATTTATTTAACTCTTGCGCTAGTATCTTCTTGATCATCGCTGGCATCTTCTCCAAATTCGCCGCTGCGATCATCTCGATCCCCGACCCCGTCATGGGCGGAATGACAACCTTTCTCTTCTCTTCGGTACTTGTTAGCGGTTTGGCCATTGTTTCCAAGGTCCCGTTTAACCGTCGGAACCGGTTTATTCTCACTGCCGCGTTGGCACTGGGGTGAGTGCATCAGTCCTTTTTTTCTTTTTTTTCTTTCCCCAGCAGGGCAACCGATATTAACGGATTGCAGATACGGAGCCACGCTCGTCCCAACCTGGTTCTCGCACGTCTTCCACGAAAACAGCAACAAGGACCTCCAGGGCTTTTTGGACGCTATTGTTCTTGTCCTGGAGACTGGCTTCGCTGTCACAGCCTTGTACGTACTTCCCCCCCAACCTTTTCTCAAATTTTTTTTCTTCTCAATCCATGCTAAATGAATGAACAGCCTTGCCATGCTGCTCCATAATGTCCTCCCGGAAGAGATTGTCGAGACCTGCGCCGTTGATGTTGTCAATGCCGATGCGCCCACGGAGACACCACAGGGTCCGAGTCAGTATCAGATGGAGAGTAAATAAAGAAGGAAAGAATAAAGTAGCATTTCATTCATCTCATGCCTGCATGCCTGCGTGCTTGGTCTATGTTCTGTTTTAGCGTCTGGATACCTGTACATGCGTAACTACTATGGTTCTGCTTGGATATCTCCTTTTCATTAGCTGTATAATAATTAGTACTCTTTTCCTTTCAACTCAACCTATATCACACCGATTTGAATTATACTCCCCCCAAAGCCACAATAAATAGTTGTAACAGTCTAAAAAGTTAGCGCGCAGGTTCTCCGGGGCCGAGCTGATACCCGTGGACCCGTTTCCCTCGCCCCGGTCCGGCAACCGTGCGATTTCTCGTTGGTTAATTAATTAATAATAATAATAATAATAATAATTACCGGCAATCATGGATTCAGGATGAAGTCAGTCAGTAGCAACTCCCCCCTTCAGGGATGGATTCTCATCCGTGCGCACCGGCTTTTGCGAACCCCTCCCCTGGTACGATTGGTTCTTCCCGACGTCATCTACCTGCCCTGAGTTTGCAAAGCTTGCTCGACCGTGGATATTCGGACAATAATAATGTTGTTGCATGCGGAGGACTGGAGTCAGTCACCCTGTATGCCCGAACGCCATCGGGTCTCGTAACAGTTTCCGGGGATCGTCACCAGATTTAATAGAGTTTTTTTTTTTCTTTCTTCACACGCCATTTTTAAAACTTTGAATTTCCAGGGGCTAACTAGTAACGACTAATTCTCTACTTTTGCATGATATTGCTGTTGCTGTCTTTCAAGTTTCGTGGCAAATCGCGCCATGTCTCGTCTTCTCGAATGAAGTGGCCGCGGCTTCATCGTGTGTTTTTGTCGCCATGCCGGATGTGCTTTCCAGCCCTCCGGATGGTCTCAAGGAAGGGTACCGTGGCGGCCCGGCCACGAGCATTGCCATGACGGTGATCTTCTCCATTGCCCTGTACAATTCTCTGGAGCTCATCGTTCTCGTCCTGGTGACGTTCCGGCGCTACAGCGGGCTGTACTTCTGGGCGCTGTTTCTGTCGACCGTGCTGGGGGTCATTCCGCACGGCGTTGGATTCATCTTGAATTTCTACAATGTTGCCGTCAAATGGGTCGCTATCGCCATCTCCACGATCGGCTGGTACTTCATGGTTCCCGGACAGTCCTTTGTGCTTTACTCGCGGCTGCACCTGGTTCTGCAGGACACGCGGGTTCTGCGCGCGGTTCTCTGGCTCATCATCGTGTCCACGGTCCTTCTGGTCGTTCCGGTGACCACATTGACCTTCGGAACCGTATACATTGACGGCGGACGCAACGCAGGCGTGAACACGGCGTTCAACGTCATGGAGCGGCTGCAACTCACCTGGTTCTCCGCGCAGGAATGCTTCCTGTCCACGCTGTACATCTGGGAAACAATCCGCCTCCTCCGCATGGACCCGCAGAAGAACAACCGCCGATCCCAAATCAAATACGAGCTGATCGTCATCAACGTCGTCTTCATCATCATGGACATCGTCCTGCTCGTCATGGAGTATCTCAACTGGTACATCATCCAGACGTCCCTGAAGACGGTCATCTACAGCATCAAATTGAAACTCGAATTCGCCGTGCTGAACCGCCTCGTTTTGTACGTCAATATCCCCCAGCCAGTAGGGAGCTCCGCCACCGACGACGGCGGCTACAGCTACGGCTACGGCTACTATCCTGATTTCGTCGATCCGTCCCAGTTCACAACCGATATCACCCATGCGCCCGCTTATACCTCCTATGCGCTACGGCCACGGCGGACTTTCGACGGCCTGTCTCCTCCTCCTGCCAATTTACCCGATTCGAGAGAAAATGGCTGATTTGATCCATCTCACTCCGTTGATGCTCAAGGTTTTTCTTAGTTCGATATCATTGGATCGGAACGAACCGAACCCAGGGGCTTCTACCCCTTTCGAGAGGTAGGGCTTCTGGGCAAAAGGCATTTGGGTCTCAACTCGCCAGGCGAGGACGGACCCCGCGCTGATACTATTTGGCAGATTGTCCTCGTCAGTGGGAGAGACACTGGCTCTCTAGAAGACAATCCAACCTCACTGAATCTCTTTTTCCAGAGAACAGTAAGAGACTGGACGGGAAGATTCGCCGTTATTCAGGCACTATTTTCCATAAGCTGTCAGACAAACAGATGGCCCATTGTATCTATCCTTGGAAGATACCAGGCATAAGTCTCAAGAGATTGAGTTATGTACCGTCGGATCGATCCATCTGGGAGGCAGCTTGGCGGGCTGCTCTGTTGGCTCCCTATAGCCCTACTACGCTACTTGAGAAAGGTGGGTACGGCACACACAGCCAGATCCAAATATTTTGAAAGTGCAAAAAAAAAAAAAAAAAGTTTATAAATAGACAAAATATCATTGATAATCTTGACAATGTCACACATACTGATCTAGAGGGTGTGGGCAGAGCCATGTGTATGTACCTTGCAGCTACACAATAAGCCGGCCACAAACACAGAGGCTACTGCTACAGAAATGAGATCAGTACATTTGGGATCTTGAGCGAGTAGGTACTAGTAGCCATAGTCATTCAGTCGGACCTCAGAGTCGAGTTCCTGAGTTGCATAGTTGTCTCTGCATCATCCCAGGCAACGTCATTCGAACGATGGTCTGTGCTGCAAGATTCACCGCTTGACCTTCACTCGTCGGGCATCACATCACGCTCATCCTCTCTCTCTCTCTCTCTCTCGCTTTGCCCCTCCAGTTGTTCAGGGCTACCAGTCCCTCTCTCTCCCCCCATGCATGGGCCTACCGTAATCTCCCCCCCCCTGGATCCTTCGTCATGGTATCCTTCTGGCCCTTCAAGGTACGAGTCTCCTCAGTTTCACCACGTCGCAACAAAGAGTTCCCCGGCGCCACAATGACAGCTAACTGATTGCGAGCGACCAGGGCCCAGACGATTCGCCCGCCTCCTTTGAAAAGACCCTGTCTACTCTCTCGACGAAGATTACAAAGACAACCACCCGTCTAGACACTCAGCGGCAGCAAGCACGCCGCTTCAAAGCCCTCTGGACCCTGTACACCACCTTCGCCTACCTCCTCTACTCTATCGTCCTGGCACTGGTCCTCGGATGGCGCGACTGGGGAGTGAACGAATACGTCGGTATCATCGGCGGTCCGGCCCTGATTTACGTCGTTCGTACAGCCGGCGCCCGGTTCTTCGAGTACCGCATCTCCAATACCCAGGACTACATCGACGGTCTGTATAAACAGCGGGACGAGACCATTGAGAAGCTCAAAGTCGCCACCAAATACAACTCGACGCAGCAACTCCTGGAGAAATACGGCGCGGATTCTTCTTCTCCCGATTCATCCGCTTCCAAGTCGCGGTCGAAAACCCCATCTTCTACGAAACAGCGCAGTGGGAAAACGTCCCAGAAACAACAACAACAACCTCCGGTGTCCAGAACAGGTCTCCCTCCCCCGCCTACGGCGAACATTCGTCGACCGCCGCCACCACCACCACCAACCTCACCGCCGTTCCAGGGCCATCGTCCCGACACTACCAACAATGACACTACTACTCCCTTCTCTCCATACCCGTACTCGACACCGATCCAATCCACAGCAGAAGCACCGGGATTCGCTCCAAACGCTTTCCCCGCACCACCACCAGCAGCAGCAGCGACATATGCCCAATCGACAGCATCGAACTGGTACGACCGACTCTTCGACGTCCTCCTCGGCGAAGACGAGACGCAGCCCAAGAACCGACCGGTCCTGCTCTGCACAACCTGCCGACTGGTCAACGGGCAGGCGCCGCCGGGGGTGAAAACAGCCGAGGAGCTGGGCCGATGGCGCTGCTTTAGCTGCGGGGCTTGGAATGGCGAGGAGAGCGAGACTAAGAAGGTTCTCGCTGATATTAAGAGTAAAGCTGCTCAGGCTCAGGCCCAGGGCCGGTCGTCACGGGCTGCCCGGTCCGGAGATGCGGCGTGGGAGCCCGTCTCTGCGGAGAATGTCTCGTCGGGCGAGGATGCGACGGACGAAGGTGGGGTTATTGTTGCTACTGGTGAGGATCGTGGGGAGGAGGAGGAGGACACTGATCATGATGATGACGGTGAGGCAGAAGAGGAAGGAAAAGAGAAGGCTCGAGAAGAGCCGGTGGAAGATTCTGAGTCTGAGTTGGAGTCGGAGCCTGAACCTGAACCTGAGCCGGAGCCGGAGCCGGAGCCAGCAAGGAAGCCCAAGCGCGGACGGCCAAAGGGGAGTAAAAATAAGAGAAATTGAATTGAGCTGAGTTGCGTCTTGTTGGGCCTGTTTATATAGTTTCGGATCTTATGCCATCTCTCAAACATTCTCCGCCGTAAGTTTTTGCCAAATTGTACCATGCTTCCTTAGCGCCCGGCCATAATTGTAGAAAGCGACACTGTAGCTCTTCTCATCTACTCAATTACCCTGGGTTTTACCTGGTGAAAATGCCCAACAGCAAGAACGCTGTATACCAGTCAGATATACAGCAGAAGGCCAAATGGATGATATGAGAACAGAATAGCTCGGAATAATTCCCGATATGAATCAGTATTCTCTTTCGCATTGAATGTATGTATGTACCAGTCAAATGATTATTGAGATTAGCAAAGAACAAACAGAACGCACACATATATATCCAAGTCAGTATGCGTCTCATCAAATCTCATCAATCATAAATCATTCGATATGATCCCCTGTATAGGATCAGGGGACATATCCATCTCGTCCCTGCCATTACCGCTGTCGCTGTCAACATCATTCTGTTCGTTCACCGGCCCGTTGTCACTCTGTCTGATCTCTCTGAGCACCCTTGCCGCAGCCCAGGCAGCCCTAACTTCAGCTTCGTCTTTACTTAAACACCCGTGAACAGACGCAAGTTCCCTCTCTCCCAGCATAACAGAGCATGAGTGGTACCCATTCCGACTCCCAGGATGTGCTGTCTCGGTATCCGCCTCGCTTTCTCCGTCGCCGTCGCTGAGGCTTTGTTCCCTCCCCAAATTGAAAACGACTGACTCCGACTTCGCGAGTTCATGCAGAGCACTCACGGGGTGCCTGGTGTCGACTGAGTCCCTCATGAACCTCCTTAGTAACCCTAGAAGACCGATCTGCTCTGTGAACTTCTCGCATTCACCTAGGTCGCCGCCGGAATCAACGAAGATAGCACCCAGCACGCTCTCGATGAGGTCAGAGAAGAACTTGCCGGGGTTCAGGCGCGCGAAGGGTTCCCATGGATAATCGGGTGAGGTGTGCAGGGCTGACAATATCTCTTCTCGAAGATGTTCGTGCCGCTTAACGGCTGCGTCGCGGTATTGTCGGAGCTGAAAGCCGTGAAAGCGCATAAAGCGCCAAAGGGCCATCTTTTCAGTTGATCGCTCCTGGGTGAATGTGAGTTGGCTGGTTGCTCCAGCCTTCGTTTGTATGACCGGATTCTCGGTTTTCTCGTCAGCGAAGGCGAATTCCATGCAGAGGAATGCGAGCAATTGTGCATTGACCATCGCGATCTTGAGTTTCGTCATCTCCCCCGGCGAAATCTCCGTCGTGGAGTGCTGGGCGATGGCAGAAACGACCACCATGTCCAGGACAGCATCTCCGATGAATTCCAGCCGTTGGTATGACTGCGTCTCCACGTCGAAATCGCACGACGGGTGCGTGAGGGCTTCCGTAAGGAGGGAAGCGTCCCGGAAATTGTAGCCAATTCGCTGATGCAGCCTCCTATCAAAATGAATGCGATTTGAAAAACGAGGAAGCGAGGAGAAATCAGGTAGGTGAGCCCTGATCTTTGGTAAAAATGTATGGATGCATGCTCGTGCCATTGTCTGACCACCTTCTATGTATGCTGCGCCGATCAATGCTTCGACCACATCTGCGAGAAGCTTTTGGGGAAGTTTCCGTTTTCCTGGGCTAGACTTTGTCTTTTCTGAAATCAATGGTGCCGACCATTTCCGCGGTGTGAGCTTTTCCGTGATTATGTATGCATCGAGGCCTGTCCTGATTGCTGCTTGCGCCAGTCGTGGATTCTGAACTGCCGCATTCCGGCTTTCGCTCAGGTACCCTTCGTGCCAATGAGGATAGTCAAAGAAGCGTTGACACGACACGGCGAACTTCAGAACGGAGTCTCCAAAGAACTCATATCGCTGATAGTTGTCCTGACTATGCGCAGGAGCGCTGATGGCAGTAATGATATGACGGACACTCCGAAAACCAATCTCCTTCAAGATACTATCTCGCAGTCGAGTTGCAAGGAACAACTTCTCCAACGTACTCATAATTGCTGGAATAAATAGACCAAATAGTGCCTTTATAAGAGGAAGTTTGTCGACTGTACATGTCTCCTCGGTGAAAAGTCGGTATTTAACTGCAGGGAGCGAATCTTGACCATCTTCTGAATCCTCAGTCTGTCTTGGGCTCGCAAGAGTCTGACGCTCCAATAGGTTCCTCCGACGAGGCAGTGTACGGCAGGTTACTTCGACCGCCTGAGGCTTCCCCGCCTCCTTTGAGACGTTCCACTTGTAGAAATAATGAGGCGCATTATACGGGCCCCGGATCAGGCCCATAGAAATCGGCCTGCACCTATTCGCATAAGCCTGTGATAGAGAATAGCCGCCTTCATTCTCACTAAGCCACGGGCCTAGCTGATCGATAGGCATTTGGGGACTGAAGAGCATCACGTAGTCATCTCCCGTGCAAAGCGGCCTCGAATGCGGAGCCTGGAGATATAACGACGTGGCACTCCTCAGCGTCTTCAGGCTCTTGAGCGCGATTCCGGAGCCCTGTGGCCCAGCATTGAAGGACAAAGTAAATGTGGAGACATTGTTCCAGAAGAGATCCATCGGTTCCATCGCTGGCAGTTCCATTGGTCCAGTCAACACCATGGTCAGGTCCTGGTGTACGGCGTTATTCAGCGCCACGGTGATAACAGTCTGGTGGATGCTCGGTGAAGACGACCATGCGTGCGCCATGTCAACCCAGGGGTCCCATTGGTCCTGAACTTCAATGGTAGCTGGCAAATCCACGCGTTCAAATTTAAGCTCCTGCTTCTTTGTTAGTGGGAGAAGATGGTCATTGAGAAGTCCGGACTCGTAGAGTGACTTGTATGCTTGAAAGGCAGCGTCTTTCACGGCTGCCCGTTCAGTGCGCCACCATCTTCTTCCCTCTGTGCGGCGCACCGCTCGATCTAACGAGTTAGGCAAAGTCACCACAGCTTTCAGCAAGCCAGCGTCGTTTTCTTTAACCGAGAAACTCGGCCGACTGTCTCCGTTGCTTTCCGGTTGTTTGGGCAACACAGAGCAGAAGTGATACAAATGCTTTGCAGCGTCGTCTGCCGTTAAATACGCGCTGCAAATTTAGAATAATAAGTCAAGTTAACTATCGGATCAGGAGGGCAACGGGTAGAGAGAATGGAAAATAAGGAAGCCTACCCAGTAGCTTTCACAGAAAGCTCCCCGCGTACTTCTTCATCGGCCATTTCCAATTCTTGTAGTTCACGGAGCTGTCTTTCCTCACTCTGGTACGCTGCCACCATGGCCTCTTCCAAACTCGCCCACTTTTCTAACTGAGCTGATGAGTCATCGGTCGCAAACATAATTGCATACGTCGACTTCTTCTGCCTAGCGCGCCCCCGTCGCTGTATAAACGATTTCAAATTTGGCGGCTTATTGAAACAGATCACCAGGCTGCATGCAGTGACATCAATTCCTTCCTCCAGCACGTTAGTCGTGACAATGAGGTTCTTCCGACCGGCTCGGAACTCAGCAAGCGTGTCACGCTGGTCTTTGACGTTGAGCAGCTCACCGATCAGATCCTTGCGGCTGCTGTTATTGGACCAACCGACGTAGGGAGCGCACCGAAATCGCGCTCTTGTTTCTGGGTGAACGGAAAGTAGCTTCGCCAATGCGCTCACTGTTGCTCTCCGCTCGACAAAGACCAGGGCCGAGAACTCCGGAGAGTCAACGTGCTTCAGGAACTCAATCAAGGTTTTTAGTTTCGTAGAAATCGAATAGCTCTCAGTGTCTGTGAGGTCCGGCAAAGGGATCTTGGAGAGACAGTCGACCAGGAATTTCTTTTCTTCCATGTCCCACTCGTATTGCGCGGCAAGATCAGCAGCAGCTTCCTTGAGCAGCTGTATCGAGGCGTGGATAAAGTAGTCAGCAGCCCAAGGGCCTAATTCTTCTAGGAGGTGCAAGCTCCGGTCGATGAGTTTTCGCAACATCGTATGGCAATTCGTTTCGCGGGTCATAAGGACTTGCTGTAACTTTTCAGCACTCCCTGGGTCCTTTCGCAGTTGTTTGACGTACGGGTCAGATTCTATATCGAGTTTTCGCCACGAATCAAACAACGCCCCTAGTGTCTGGCTTTTACTCGAACCCCATATGACGGATGGTTCGAAGAGTATCTGATGTAACGTTGGGCGGTGCGTATGCATCAGCAGCTCTTGCCTATGGGTGCGAGGCGTTCTGCAAATTGAATGTAGGTTCGATTCAATATCTCTAAGAAAAATAGTTAGATATAGAGACATGTTAGTCTAGAAGTAAAAGATAGTTAACTAACTGCAGCTCTTTAGGATTCGACCGCATGACAGGACTGGCAGTGAGACCTAGGATATGCGGCACAGCGTCCGGGCCCTTCTCTGCTCGCGTTGGGTGATAGAAGTTCTGCATGATTCTATTCGTGGCATGGCGACGCCTACAATGATGTGCTGCGATAACGATGAGGAGAAAGACGCCGACAGCCTTGGGTCAAGGAGGCCTACCTTCGTCAAAAATGAGGAGCGCCAATTGAGACATTCTGACAAATCCGTGGCCCAACGCATCGGCAAGCACATCAGGAGTAGACACGACAATACGAATATTGTTAAGCGCCGCGTCCCAGATTGACTGTTCACTCCAGCTGTCCAGATCCTCCGCCCCAGTGAGCAACCTGGTTCCCACGTAAGGAATATCAGAGGAGATAACATCGTGTTGTTGACTGCAGAGAGCCACAGTTGGCGCCAGGAACCAGATAAGCTAGAGAAAGCCGAACGAGGTGTCAGTCAACATCGAGTCCGAGTCGGATGTCTTCTTTGGGCAGGTTACTTCCTTACCTTGTCAGGGTGGCAGGTTTCTAGTTCTCTACGAATTCGCAAAACAGCACTGGAAAACAATATTATTGATAATCCATGGCGAAGAATAGTATTTGTCGTAAAATAGCGTCAATCATACGCCTCGAGCACTGGCGATATTGAGGAGATGTGGTAGTTGAAAGGCACACATACATTGGTGTCTTGCCAGTGCCGGTGTCCATCTGCGAGACACAGGTTAACATTTACCATCGTCCTGGCAGATACAGAGAGTAGGCCTAGAAGAACATACCGCAACAATGACATTCTCCTTCATGCTCGCCTCCAGCATCTCAAGCTGGTACTCTCGAGGCCGATAAGGAGGCGCCGTCGTCTTCCCTGCGCCTAGCAGAATTTCAGATGTCATTGGGACTGTTTGTTCAGGAGACTAGTCATTTCCTTCAAGAAATGTGAATCTCGGAGGGAAGAGTTGATTTTCATTAAAAGATATAGGTCCATCAACCTGGCTGCTATACAGTAGAGAAACCTAAAAGTGGGCTGGTGATTTCCTTTGTCATTACTGGAGACACGTGGATGCGGGGCTGGAGGTTGATAATGCTCACTGCACATCTACGTATTTGTACCTTTGCACATAAGCTCGCCAGAACCAGGGTTTGATCGGCAACCATGAATCAATCAAGCAGTCTAGCAGAGCACAGGTTTAAGGAAGAAGCACTACAAGAGGTGTCAACTTGGAAGATGATTCGACAACTATCTGCAAAACAGAGTGACAAGGCTAGATTTTGCTTTAGTGTCCAGCAGTCTCTTGGATTAAGACAATTGTGGTCAGCGCCTGTCATTTCCTATCATTGTTGTCACTGTTGTCGCTGTTGGCGCTGTTGGCGCCAAGGTCAGAAAGTCACTAGACGGGCATAACGACTACATTACTCCAGAAGCAGGAATCAAAAGCGGAGCTGCAACAGGAACAGCCACCTGATGATTGTAGCTGTTCAAGAAATCAGTTTCAGTACTGTTCCCTTTCCATCGCTCCAGCTGAGAGATAACTCGAGTTCAAAGCACCACAATCGCACCGAGACACAGAATACAAAGGTAAGGATGTAGCGACAGGAAAGCATCCGAGACCAAAAAATCACACCATAACATCATCACGCCAGACTCCGCATAGTCGAAACAGAAAGGGATAACAGGAACAAAATTGAAGGTATTAACGTGACTCGTAACGGCAGGCCGCCATCCTAACACCGCCTGACCCACCACAGTCATGACCGACCGTTGCTGAGCACCCTTGCTTGTATGTGCTGGGTAAAGGACCGATCGGAATGCACCTATATACTTGGAAGGCCATTTGGGGGTTCGGATTTAGCGGCTTCGGATACGTCGTTTTGACTTCCGTCGTTGCGCATGCGCTTGGCTTCAATACTGGTTGGCGGATAGCCCGCATCTTCATTGGGGTGCTTGCGCATTCCAAGACCCGCAACGGCTATGCGGTTTAGCGAATTTAGGTCGTCATTCCCGCTAGGAGCCTGGCCAGGAGGGAGGGAAGCCTGCTGAGAAGCAGTCGAAGCAGGACCAGCGGAATGTGAAGCACCGGGAAGGCCACCGGTAGGGGAGGGAATGGACAGCTCTGGCCGCGGCTGACTCAGATCAATGTTGGGGGGAAGTTCCGGAACTTCTCCTTGCAAATCAAGTAGTCGAGACTGCAGACTGATTATGTACTCTCGCAACTGGTAATTCTCTGCGTGCAAAGCCTTGTAGCTGTCTGTAATTTGTTCGAATTGCTTCACCTGCTCCTCCAGCTTGCGAATGTACGTTTCTTTCCGCTGACGGAAGGCTCTCTGCCCGGAAAGTTAGCACGCTGTATGACCGAGCAAGAACCAGCACTCTACGGTCGAAAGAGAATCACACACCTGGGCAGCACGGTTTTGCGCAGCACGTTTCGAGGTCGATAACGGCCGCTTGCCGTATGTCTTCACACCGTCATCGCTAGGACTCTCCGGTTGGGGAATCTCAGGAGGACGACTGAGCATAGCGGGCCCCGCAATGGCGGGATCGATGTTATGTTGGTCGCGAACACTCGCCGTATGAGGCTGAGTTACCGAGGGATGACCCCGCTGAGAAGCCTGATGTTGATGGGCAGACAGATGCTGCTGGGCAGCTATGAGCTGGTCGTGAAGGACTGTAGAAAGCAGAGCGAGTGTCAGTCCCAACTCGCGCAAAGAAGTCGAGTCACAGCGACTGGATCCTGAGCATGGTGCGCCTTTGCGACTACCCCGTCGCGAACTAGATCATCGACGGAGATGGCTGTCGCGTTCAAATTGCAACATGGCCAGGCACACCACACGGTCCGTCTCCTCGACCGCGGCAGGCGACAAATCTCTGGAGAAACTCACCTTGATCCGCATGGTCCTGAAATAGGCGAAAGATGTCAGTTCATTCATCATGATGGCTTCCATGGTGGAGTTGAGAACACGGCGTAAACCAGTCATCTACGCGCCGGGCAAGACGGGATCCAAGCCCGAGTCCCGCCGAAAAACGACGAAGACAAAAGGGAGAAATCCGCAACAGAGGAACGACGCAGAGCTCCAACACCGGCAGTGCTGACAGTACAGTACATAGATGAATGGCCCTGGATAGGACGGACGATCTGATGACAAAGAGGACAGTTGCTTACCTGAGCAGAGGCTTGCATGCCTGGATGCGGCGCTGGAGCTAGTGCGGGCTGCATCGAGGTACGGACAGGAGTGAAGAACGCGTCTAAGGCGAACACGTTTCAATTCGGCCAAAAAGATTGAGAGACAACAGAGATTCCGAAGGGAGAGGAACAAGTGAACGAGATTCAAAGCGCGAAAAAAGGCTTGATATTATTCAGTGTATAAGCTGCATTAGAGGGGATGAGCAAGAGAGGAAGAGCGAGGGCGAATGAGGTAAGCAAGTACTTCCAAGCGGCTGCTGGTAAATTACCCGTACCGTACACGCTGGTAATGTGACATCTCACGTGCGCAGTGGCTGGGCGAGGGGACGAAGTACGAGTACGGGTGTGAGGCAGGCCGGAGCGGAAAGGAAGAGAACTACGGAGGCAACTGGTATAATAATAATAACAGGATGACAGCAGCTGCCGCTCAGTCATGCAGTGGCTGGATGGAATCGGGCCGCCGCAGTTTTTGCTCGAGCTACCTGTTATTTTACCTGGATGCTTAATTAGGGAGGTACTGTGCGTGTACGGATACGGTACGACCTCCGGATATGAGATTTGTCAGCGCGCAGAAGACAGACAGGCCCGATAATCTCAAGCGCCGGCTAATACGGCGAGCCCGCTGCGACGCGGATGCCTGCCTAGGTAGTTGTTGCGACAAGTCCTAATGTTAGGCGGCGCCCGTTCCGATGACACACCGTTCCGATTAGTCATCCCTGAATCATCCCATGCAACGTAAGGCGGCTCATGCCGAGACAGTTTGACTTTGCCAGGCCCACTTCGTTATCGACGGCGCCCTCTCACGGTCGGAGTCGGGGCTAACGGACAGCGGAATACCGACCTTCCGTCCGACACACGAACATGCTGGAGATACATTGATCCGTCCGAACAAGGACAAGCCCGGAGATACGTTGATCCTTCCGAATCCCCCAAAAATATTCTCGATTGCTCTACTAACGCTTTCCCTCTTCTTTTTCCTTTTCATCCTTCCAAGTTTGTAAAGGTGAGTACTTCAATTAAATTATTATCACTCCTCACTGAGCAGCAGAAGCCTTCTCAGGTTTTTCTTTTTTTCCGTTCCCAAGTCAAGTGTGCTGACCATGTTCCAGATGATGAAAGCCTAGCGTGCTCCATATGAGACTCCGTCAACTTCCCCCTCTCTGAGACTATAGGCTCTCTCTCTTCTCGCAAGAGGGCTCAAGGGCCTTAGACTTGGGATCGGTGGGGAGAATGATATAGGCGTTCGGCACAACCTATCCTTGTTATTTCAACGGACGCGATGAAGGCATCTCTGATACACTAGACAAAGCTTGAAGGTGTCCGGTTTTCTTTTTTTTCGTCTCGAGTCAGAGCTGGAGAGGTTACTTTTATGATAATAGTGCCTCTATGATAAGTCTCGCTTGATAGATGAATCCTCTCGACTGCAAATTTATA
The DNA here is from genome assembly GCA_002242795.1 of Byssochlamys sp. BYSS01. Classification (NCBI taxonomy): domain Eukaryota; kingdom Fungi; phylum Ascomycota; class Eurotiomycetes; order Eurotiales; family Thermoascaceae; genus Paecilomyces; species Byssochlamys sp. BYSS01. The sequence continues at coordinate 144,341 of NIXA01000008.1, forward strand.
TAGCTTCGAATATCAATATCTATGTACTACCTGGTCTCTTTTGTTGTATGTTTCAATCGGTAAAGCATCGCCAGGGGACAACTCATTCTGTATTATACTCTTTGCCTTCATGTCCCCGCCTTGAAAATAGAAGACAGCCCTTTTTTTTTTTCCCCTTCGATTTTCCACCCGCTCGAACCTGATCTAAATAAACGTCGATCATTGTTTCTCGTTCCCTAAAATGATCCCCTCCAAAGTGCTCTTCTCCCCAGAATTCTCCACCAATCCCCGGAAGATTCCACCTTGAATCTTCATCAAGTCCCTCGGGCTCCCAAACTCCGCCGCCTTCCCGGCATCCATGACGAGAATTCGATCGAAGTCCGCAATCGTACTGAGACGATGCGCAATAACAAGAAGTGTAGTGGCATTGCGCCCGAACTCGGCCCGGATAGACTGCTGGATCAGGGCGTCTGTTTCCATGTCGACGGCCGAGGTGGCTTCATCGAGCACCATGACCTTGGGGCGGGAGACGATCGCACGCGCCAGACAGAGTAATTGGCGTTGACCCTGCGACAGGTTCAGGCCGCCTTCCGAGATGACCGAGGACAAAGAAGCGAAGACATTCGTGTTCGTGTTCGTTTTGCCATTTACTGGAGTCGACGATCCTGATACCTGTTGAGGCGCTTCCTCCGAAGGAGGAGCGATCAGGTGAACTCGCTCCAAAGCGTCGTAAAGTTCGCCGTCAGTATACTCGTCGAATGGATCCAGATTCGTTCGGACACTACCAGAAAACAACACAGGGTCTTGTGGGATGATGGCAAGGCGGCTTCGAAGGTCATGGAGTTTGATCTTCGAAATGTCAATGCCGTCAATGCGGATAGACCCTTGCCGTGCCTCCAGGAATCGAAACAACGCCAAAGTCAAGGACGATTTTCCGGCTCCCGTTCGTCCCACAACGCCGACACGCTGGTTCTTCTCGACAGTGAATGTCAAACCGTTCAGCACGGCCGGAAGGTCTGCTGCGTAGCCGACGACCAAGTCTTGAACCTCAAGTCGACCCTCTGTAGGCCAAGCTGCTGGCGCATCGGCTCCGCCTTGGTTCTCGATTTCAATGTTCGAGTATTCAACCACACGCTCTGTAGCGTTCATGTTCAGCTCGAGATTGGCGTACTGGCGGAGTGCCATGGAGATGGCATTGTTGTACTGCAGCGCAAAGCTGAGAGCGAAGCCGGCCAGGGAAGCAGTGATCCCCGGGATATAGACAACGAGAGCTGCCGTGATGGTCGAGAAAATGGCGCCAACGACATTCATTCGGAAACCGAGCCACCGATTGAACAGCCACAAGTGCCACATTGCCCGCGCGTGGCGATTGATCTTGGAATACATGATTTTGATATAAGTCTCTGCTTTGCTGAAGCCGCGAATGGTGACCAAGCCGATCAGGCTGGATCCGAATTGCTCGAACACGGGACTCTTGGCATTACTTTCCAGCCGCTTGACTTCTCGTGCGCCAGCCAAGTAGGTGTGCGAGAGCTTAAGGCAAAAGGCAAGGAGGACAAGACCGCTGATAATCACAAGCGGAGAGACAAGGACTCCAGCCACCATGATCCCAGTCACCTCGAGGACTTTGTAGGCAACGAAAGCCAGATCATAACCGAGTCTCGAGTCGATTGCGTGGAAATCTGCGGTAAAGCGATTCAGAATACGTCCCAGGGGAACCGTATCGAGCCATCTGAGTGGTGCCCGAAGGACAGCATACGTCAAATTGGAGAAGAGGTTCCTCGATGCTTCGATGGCTGCGCTTAGGACTAGATAGTACCGGACGGTACCCACCACACAAGCAAGGACAGATAGGCCGACGTATACTCCAAGGTAAAGGAAGAGGTCGTCGCTGTTCGACGTAACCGTGGCGATTCGATTCACCACATGAGTCATCAAAGTAAGCTGCTCCTCTGGGTGGGATTCCGTGTGGGAGGAACGGGTCCAGATATTAACCCACCATGACTGTTTTAAGAAAGAGGATAGTCAGCATCCCTCCAACGTCCGTGACAACAAGAAAGGGGAAAGGAAGTAGGTGTAACTGACCCGCCCAACCAGAAGGCACACGTAGCCAACATACGCGAACAATACCAAGCTCCAGAAAGGCGCATTACCACCCTTTTTAAGATAGGCTGTGTATACGGACAGCTTGATGGATCCTGTTTCTCTCTTTTCTTCCTGAACAAATTTCTTCGGGTCTTTGTCGCCTATTGCCTTCGTCCCGTTAGATTGATTGCCGTTCGTGTCATGGTTGACAGGGGCAGAATCTCGTCCGCTTTGCGCTGCAGTATCCTCAGGTGCGGCCAGTTCCTCTTCGTTCTCATCAATGGCATGGTCTGCTTGTTCGGCGGCTTGCTCTTCCTGCAGGATATCTTCCAAACTGTGCGTCCTCCGTAGCTCCTCAACAGTGCCAGCGTGCCTCACTGATCCATCCTCGAGCAAGACCGAGTAGTCTGTTCGCGGGAGACATAGTGCGACATGGTGAGTGACAAGAACTCTCGTTCGATTCAGGCCCAACTCTCCAGTCAGGGCATGCTCATAGACGTGCCGTCCTGTGTGGGCATCCAAGGCACTGAAGATATCATCCATGACCATGATCCCGGCCCGCGAGTACAGCGCTCTTGCAAAGGACACACGCCACTTTTGTCCACCGCTCAGGTTAACTCCATTGGCACCAATGTCTGTCAGCTCGCCATCCGTGAGCATCTGGAGGTCCTTTTCCAATGCACAAGCAAACAGCACTTTGCGATACCGTGTGGGGTCGTATGGCAAGCCGAAGAGGATATTGTCCCTGATGGTCGCATTCTCAATCCAAGGGATCTGAGCAACATATGCAATCGCGGACTCGATGATCCAGTTCTCGCTCGTGGCTAGGTGATCGAACCGCTCTTCCACCGGGGGTGGCACGGGGACCTTGACTCTACCGCCGAGAATATCGGATTCTCCTAAAATAGACGAGAGCAGAAGACTCTTTCCCGAACCGGTCCGGCCGGATATCACGCTTAATCCCTTCATCGGAAAAGAAATGTTGAGGTTTCTGAGCACGAATTGAGCATCGTCCTCATCTTTCTGTTCGCCTTCCTTCGGTTCATCTGAGGGCCACGCAATCGAGGCATTCTCAAAGGAGATACTATCGGACGGGATCGTCGTGGTGGTTCTCTCGGGGGACTCAAGGTATTTGTTAACACGGTTCACGCTAACCTTTGCCTCCAGGCTATTGGAAATCATCTCTGGGAGAACGGCAAGTGACACCTCCAAAGAACCGAATACGGACATGGCAGTGAAGGCCACCGCTGCAGTTAGTTCACCATTAAGCAGGGCATAAACCGCCAAGGAAACAGCAGAGAGCATTAGAGGGCCAAGAATCCAGATAGATATTAGAAACACATCGTAAAAGAACGAGAGCCATTGCGCGCGAAGTTCCTTGTTGCGACTCTCTCCGATCTTCTGCTGCCACTGGGGTTCGAGCGCCGAGAACTTGATCTGGCGGATTCCCTGCAACGCCTCTGTGACAACTGCCATCTTTTGGTCTCTGGACTTCATGAGCAAGTCCTGGGACTCAGAGTACTTCTTCGATATGTACCAGTTTGCTGGCGTCACTATGGCCGACACAGCGAGTCCCGAAAACAGACTCTTCCACCCAATGAGCTGGTTCAGGAAAACACATGCGATCAAAACCTTGATCATTGACGATGGAATCAGATAACTAAAGGAGGCAAAATCGGCAATTCGCCTAGCATCAACAGCGACAAGATTGATGACGCTTTGCCGGCTTTTCTTGACATCTTCGTCATCATCCTCGTCCTCATCCTCGGCTGGAGGTTGCTTCGATGAAGGTGAGTCTGACGACTGCCGCTCAGAAGAAATCTTGGATCGTTTAGAATGCTTCACGTCCTTTCGACGCATCGCTTTGGCAAACGTGACGGCAGCGAGCTCTTCGTAGATTGGCACGTAGATCTTGGAATAAATGACCCAGAACAGCCATGCGTCAATACTAGAAGAGACTAGCATGAGCACACCCAAGGCCACGACCCAGATCCAGGACTGCACAGAATTCTGCCCATCGGCGCCGCGTGTTTCCAGTGACCGTAGCACCTCATACAAGGCGGCCTGCGGGCCAAAGCTCAGAAAACAAGACACCAGGGTTAAGAGAAGCTGAGCCGCAATGGGTCTCCAGTGGGTAATAATCAGCGTTTGCCATACTGTTCGCTTCCTGGATCCTGATGTCTGTGCGCACTCAAAACGGGAACGAAGAGTGTCGGCGCGAATGTCATAAAACAGCTCAGGGAGATCATCGATACTCAGGTTCTTATGACTGACGGTATACTGCAGGAGCTCCTCTACCCAGCTGAAAGAGAATCGACTCAGTGCCGAGGCAGTGTACTGCCGATCCACTACTTGGCCATCCCAAAATACGTCTGGACGGCGTGGCAGCAAAACACAGAGCAAACCACGGAGAAGAGCCGTGACGACCTGTACGACCACGAGTGCTGTCGGGACCCCATCGAGCGAGATGGGACTCCCAGCGGCGTGCTCCAGATAGAACTCGACGCAAGGAATCGCAGCGGCTAGGATACTGGCCCAGAAAGAGAAATTTCCTAGCGTGAACCGCTCAGTAGGCGACGGCTCCGCGAAGAGCGAGATGGCTTGAATCGCCAGAAACAGCTAGACCAAAGAAATTGGGTGAGAATAGTTCGTATGTAATGCCGGAATAAATAAAATAAAAATAAAGCCGAGAAAATGCACACGCAGTCGGAGATACACACCCACACACCGAATTGAAGCCAGAACTCCACGATACGCTCAGCACGCAGCGTAACGACGACAGCAACGGCTAGAGAAACCAGGAACCCTGCAGCAGAGAGAAAAGCAATGCCAGCTTTCTGCCACTTATCGGAAAACGCGTCGAGAGATTCCCCGGTCGCCTCTCCATCTCGATCGCGGTACAGGGCCTTTCCCACTTGCAATTCGTCGTCTTGCTGCTCGGGTTTCCGGGTGAAACGGGAGACGATGCTCTTCGTCGCAGGCACCGTGTCCAGGGCTACAAGAAACAAGCCCAGAGAGCCCGTGAGAAGGGAAGCAAGCTCCGGCGACGGAGCCATTCTTTCCTCGTGTCCCCTTTAATGTCTGTCCACTATTATCCCCCGATCTGAGCTGGGATAATGAAGATCTCTGAAGTTGACAGAGCGTTAAGAGATTTTCACAAAAAAGCTTGAACCGAGAGAGAGAGCCAGCCATCAGAAAAGAGACCGCTCTTATCGTTGCGGTAACCACTGCTCTCCAATCGGTGGGTCGAGCTGCCGTGCAGTAGCATCTCGGTCTAATGAAAATGTCAGCAACGGCGGGGAACTAATCGAGAGCTGTTATCGCATCATTCCTTAGACCGAGACAGTCCCTGCACCGTGCATGGACCTGCCGCGCATGAGTGGCTGCTGATCCTGCGCGTCGCATTCAGACAAGCAGTGAGTCACTGGGTGTGAGCACTGTCCTGTCAGGAATATTTGCAGGCTCATGGCTATGGAATTGAGTTTGCTGTGATGCCGGAGAGCACGGAGAGCATGCATAGACTGCGGCCGGTCAAATCACAGGATGCTTGAATCCACTACACCCCCCGAGTGGCGTGTGTGGGTGTGGGAACCAATATCTCCGGCAGACCGCGGGCGAAGCACCTGGACCATCTGCAGAGCCGGGCGTTGCGGGCCCTATCGAGTCCTCTGCTTTGTATACCTGCCTTCCTACTTGCCGCCACTTTTGGGCGGATGTCTATCGTGCGGGAGCGGAGTGACTCACCGACTGTGAAACGATACCGGCATAATTATTAGCAGAACCCACCGTCGCAGCCCGTCTGACCAGTGCCGTAGAGCCTGGAACAGTCCTGGAAGATCTAACTAGCCGTATCTTGATGCCATTGGTAGCACTGCTGCGTTGAAAGATCACGGACTATGAAGATCACAAAGTGCTACGGGCACTCTGATCATTCTCTCTCTAATCGTATTGGCACAGATACGAACCATGGTATCTTTAGAGTTATTGCAAAGTTGTAGAGTCGCTTGCCAGGTCGTGAATATTAAGACCTTACGATATGCTTTCTTCCCCGAACTATATAGTCTCAACAGTGGACTGCGGGAGTAGAGTTTAAAAATAATCACTGAGGATATTTCAACGTAGTTCAAATTCATCCGGCATGTTTAAGGGGACATGGTGAGAATGGCGAAGAGTCAAGTAGAGCAGTAGCATCCAGGCCAAAATCATGTCACAAAAAGAAACAGAAGAACAGTCTGCATCCCTTGAGAGATAACAGGGATCGAGTCATTCTGAGGCTTATGGTGCGGTTATTCCAGGACCTTGTTGTCGATCGAACACAACAGTGTTTACGAATATCAAATCCAAAAGATTGAGAGAGCGGTACATAGTAACATTGGGATGCATCGATTTACGCCTTCCTCTGCATTAGCTCGAGTACCGATCTAAATTCATCTCGTGAGTCATCACGACAATCCTACCCAAAAGCGAAGCGAGTGGACGGAACCCCCTGTTAGCTCCGCAGTCACTACGCCCGTGGCGGGATTAAAATCGGAGGCTGTTATCTTGCCTGGAGGACACAATATCCGTGCGTTTGGGGTTACTGCACAACAGCTCGCCATCCGCGTCGTCCTATGAAACCTGTCACTCCCTCGTCACTCAAGACCTCCATCCCCGAACGGCCCGTTACAACACTGCGCTCTGCGTCCGGCCCGCGGACGACAAAAGGCTCGAACCCCAACAGTCGTCCCGCATTGTCTGGATCCCGTCGACGAACCCACTTCCTTCTTCTCTTCCGGTTTGAATCAGGGCAGACCTCGCAGACGAAGCCGGAGCTCAGCCGATCCAGGGTGATGAACCATCGCCGCTGATGGATGGATCCAATGGAGTTCGTAGCTCCTGGGTACGCGTTCTGAATCCGAATTTGCTGGTCGGTTGCGGCATCATGGGCGTCTGACGCGGATGCTCCTTCGACGTTGCTGTGTTCGCCTTCAAGTTGAGATTCAGCTCCTGCTTGGCTACGCGGCGAGCTATTCTCAACTCGTGAAGGGGATGACGAAGACGACGATGTAGACGGTGGTCTAGCAGGTTGCATACGCGTCTGCCCGCGTCTTCTTTGAGGTACGCTAGCGCGTCTCATGAAGTCGGACTTTCTGTCAATGCGTAAGGTAATTGTGTAATTATGTGGTAGACGGGTCCCATGTAATCGGAGTCGAATCTTCCCCTGCTCGACAGCACAAAAGTGTAAACAATGAAACGTTCACCGCAAAGAAGGATCTTGCAATGAGGGATCGGCGAACATACGTTTCGAAACGCCTCTCGTAACTTCTCACTTCCTGTCATCTCGCGGTGAAACGAACTCGAAGTGTCCGGCATCGACGCGGACGTATCTGTCGTCTCATCCGTCTCAGTCTCGGGTGTTGTCTCTTCCACCTTGTACGGCAGCACTTCGTACTGTCCTGTGTCCCAGATAACCATACTCCCCGTCCGTGAGGAGCCAGTTTCAATGAGATGATTCTGAAAGACGTTCTTGTCAGTACGCTTACAACCAAGAGGGTGCATGAATGTCCATAGTACTGACCCACAGACAATGAACCCTCGTCTCAATCGCGTTCCGGTTTGGCTTCCTACTATTCGGATTCCCAGGCATCCCAAAGACAACCGACCAGCTCACCGAACTAGTCGCCGAGAACTGTAGTCTGAGATCATAATGTGGTCCTGCAACAGGATGATCATGCTGATGGATCACGAAATGTGTCCCGTTTTCATGTCCATTACGCCTGTACAGATCGACCCAGTCAGACAACGCAAGCCTGGGCTCGTCTGGATGTGCGGGACGAACGTGTCGGCGTAAGCTCGACGAAATAAAAGAGAGATGGTCTGTTATTGCCGTTTGGCCAGCCTCGATGGCGGCGAGAGTGGGCGTTGATGTACGAGTCTCTTCGCGCACGTGTTCACTATTTGACGCTTCAGATCCACCATCGGGTTTGGATCTAGTCCCATTTGAACTGATTCTTGACCTTCTGCGCGGAGGAGATACTGGTTTTGACAATGTTGACGGTACGGTGATTTTCTTTCGCTTCTCGATCCCCCTGGACTCTCTGCGCGGGTTGGGCTCCACTTTCTCGTTGCCGGCAGATTCGGAGCTTCGAGCTCGTTTCATGATTCCAGAGAAATCGGAATTTCTGGCAGAATCAAAGAGTCCCCGTGTTGTGCTGCCGTCTTCTGTTTGTCGGTAGGAAGATATTCCACAGATCCGCTGATGTCATGGCTTTCGATCGGACCGACCAGTGGATCGAAAGTCAACTTAACAAGGGCTTCAAGCTTGATCTACCTAGGTATCTAGAAGCGCCAAACCAATGATAATGCAAGGTCATTCATTCATGAATTCTTGGATAAGATCAGCTAGACACGTTTTCCTGGTAGCTACATATAGCAAGTAAAGTTGTAACCTCTTTCTGCTTTTTCCATCGAACGCCTCAGGTCCATAAAAGCCAGCCACAATGAGAAATAGATACTAGTAGTAAACACTAAAGCAGCCCAGTAAATCTATGTAGGTTCTCTTAAGAGACGTAAGGGTTGCGATTGCACAAACGCCTGGTTCATGCCGCTTCTCGATCACTTGGATCAATTTCCAGCTTTCACGCTTTGGGGATTGTGGAAGAGATCAGCTGGATCTACGCTAGCCTTTATCTGCTGCAGGCGGGGAAGATTCGGCCCCCAATATTCGCTTGGAGCATCATCCAGATACGGATCCACGTATCCAGCATAGGCACCCTTATCAGCTCCCTGCAAGGCAGTGCCGACGATACTATTGATTGCATCGAGGAAATTCACAGTTTCCTTCGAGGTCGGGTGGAAAGGGGTGGTGGCATAGGATTGTATCCAGAACAAGGTATTCCGATGAGGATACGCCGTTGAGTTCACGGGATGATCGTTGACTGCCCCCCCTTCGAGGTCAAATATGACAAACCACAATGCACCCCCTTTGTTCGCAGAGCCCAAATGGTGGAACAGGTCGTCCACGCCTGAGGAAGGAATGAGAGACCCGGGTGTGATAGACAGTGACTTGGCATAGAACCAATTAGGAATCCCCGCCCCAGCTTTCAAAATGAGACTTTCAGCATCATCGCCAATCATCCCAAGCCAATCATCAAGGATGACGACGGTGTCATTACTGGGATCTCTGCCGGGAAAGCGACGTCCCTTCTGAAATTGGTCGAACTCTGCCTTGCTGCCGAAGAAGGTACCGGTGATCAGTGCGCCTCCTTCGAACACGACGAGCGACGTCGAATAGTTTCGGGGGAGCTCGGGGTCAGAGACAAAAGCCTGCCAGTCTCTGAAGAGCTCTGCTCCGGCAGTCTCGTTTCCGAAGTTGAACGTATAGGAATACTGGACAGCCTGATCTGGCTCCGGATGCGTGTGGACCTTGAACTCGGTGACGATCCCGAAGCTTGAGGCCGCACCTTTGACGGCAAAGAAAACGTCGGGATTTTCACTGTTTGAAGCTCTCACAATGCTTGAGTTGGCTAGCACTACTTCGACTTCTTCGACGTGATCGAGTGCCATCCCCCACTGACGTGAGGTCGGACCAACGCCGCCAATGGTGAAATGGCCACCTGCACCTACCTGCGGGCATGTTCCGTGAGCGATGGCCCTACGTCCCGCACCGTGCAGACGCCTTGAAACGTCGTCGAGCCTAGTGCCGGCACCAATCGTGGCAATCAAGGTCGAGTTATCCACGGAGAACTGCTGGAAATGTTTCAGATCGACAACAACGGCATCGTCCTTGCCTCCCAATCCTGGAGAGGAGACAGGTTAGGCCAATCCATTACAGTTCCTTGGATAAATCAGGCTCAGTCAATACCATAGTTACCATAGCTATGCCCTCCGCTTCTCGCCTGGACCTTGCGTCCTCCATCAGCAGCGCATTTGACAATGGCAGCAACTTGATCCGTTGTCTCCGGAAACGTGACAGCCGCAGGAGTAACCGGGAAATTCAAATTGTACGGTCTAACAGCAGTAATTTGATAGAAGGGAGAGCCTGGAAAGGCAACATGAGTTGGATCCCCGCCGACGGCAGAGAGAAGGCATTGCTGCACTGGTGAGCTGGGACCGATTCCCATGGTTACCGGTTACAGTTGACAGGACCAGCTATGAGTTCTTCACCAGAGAATGACAATGTTGGGGGAAACGGTTGGTGACTGGATAGCAACAGAAAGACGAAGCAGGCTGTTGCAGTCATGTCTGGAGGTCGTCGTTGCCCTGGAAGTGGCAGCAGGGCCAACGTGACCAGCTCAACGTGACTCCAGACTGCAAATGCTTGTTTGCATGTCTGGAGAACCTTCCTGCTGTCCATTCTGCAAAATGGGAGGAAGAGAGAGTGAGTGCAAAACCAGTGAACCTTGCTTTCTGGTTAGCTGTTTCCCTTCAGAGTGATTCCCACAGTGTCTCTTTGTTCGGGGACCATTAGGCAATCTGCTTGGAAGCAGTTCTCGGCGTCGGCTTCCCCCCGATTAACGGTCAACGGCGAAAAGATGTCGATGCAGCACTCCACCGAACCTGCTTGATTACCATCACCGTGGAATTGGACGATAGACATCGGAACGGGCAGACTGTTACCAGGGATTTAATCTACGCTTTCGGGGGGTGAGCGGTCTTTGGTAGGGTCTCACACTCTATTCGGGGACCATCGGAAGCCCTAGGCCCCACGCAGTCACCATGAACCCCGAAACTGAAGAAATATATGCACCATCAACTCCAGCTTAACAAATAAAACGCCTAGTTGTTCATCAGTGCATTCCGGGCCTTTTTTTTTTGCATCAGGTGGTAGGCAGGTGAAGTTAAAAAAAAAATATCTAGGATCCCAGCACGAAGGACCGTTATTTTTCTATTTCCGTGAACCCATGTTTACACCAGTTCATACCTCACTAGGGGCCCTGCTCTTATTCCAAGGGTCCTCAGGTCTCCTCTTTCACAATGGTGCTGTGTTTGGCATCTCCTCGCTCCTGTCGGGATGCGTATACAAGCCAAGCCAAGATAACCTCCCTGTCATTGCGGGGTTAGCCTCCAGTGTCATCCCTGTCTACCTATTTGCACCATCGTTGATACCTATGTATCCGCCTCCACCAAATTCCTGGGCCTCTATAGCATCAATTCTGGCGACTGGCGTACTAATGGGTTGGGGGACAAAGGTGAGCAAGGCTCCTCCTGCTAGCAATAAACACTCGACGACTGACGAACCGCGAACCGCGCGGATTAGAATGGCCGTGGATGTACCTCCGGCCATATGCTATGTGGCCTCTCCCGTCTCTCGCCGCGTTCGATGATCGCAACTGCCTTGTTCTTCACGACGGCCGTGCTCACGGCAAACTTCGTCACCGGAGGCACAAACATCCCTTCTTGCGGAGAGCTCCCGTGCTACACTCCTGTGTATCCGTCATCGTCGGAACTCGTGGTGATGACTGCAGCAAACGCCTTCGCCGCTCTTGTGAATTTCTTCGTCGTTCCACAATTGTTCAGTAGGTCTGAGAAGTCAAGGGCTGTCTTTTCCTATCTGGCAGGACTCGAATTCGGACTGGGTCTCTTCATCTCGGGTATGGCCGATCCAGCAAAGGTCGTCAGATTCTTTGCCTTCCTTACAGACCCTTCGCGCTTTGACCCTTCGCTGGCTCTTATACTAGCCTTCGGTGTTGGCCCATCGCTCAGTGCCTATTTGTTTGCGGAGCCAGGCAAAATGTCAAGGGAAGGGAAAGCTCCCGCCAAACCAACGTTGGGAGAAAGATGGAGACTTCCAACAGCTTCAGTAGCAGATATCGATTGGCGCTTTGTAGCGGGTTCAATAGCCTTTGGGCTTAGCTGGGGATTCAGTGGCGTGTGCCCTGGGCCCGCCATCCTGCGAGCAATACTTCAACCGGCTTGGGGCCTTGCTGCAATGAGCGGCTATATGCTTGGTAATTTATTCTGAATGAATTACCATTCTCCTTCTTATGATTAATGTGGTTGTGGAGACGTATGCATGAATCAAAATGGCTGCAAAAGCACAGATATGATCTAGGGGCTGTGTAAACAAAGAAGTTAGCACTACACCTATGTAACAATGGCCATGCATCTTATACATATCAAAAATCAGACACATGCTGATGTATTGGATATCACTGTTATAGAATATACTGAAAGAGTTGGGCATTGGAGCATTGTATGCAAGTAAATTAAAGTGCAGAACAGAAAGTGCTTACAGCTCGGTCTTTTGGTCCCAGTTTTTGGTCCGTTTTTGGGCGTGGTTCTCGTTTGAGATATCCATATAGCCTTCTAGTTCCATCCATTCAGCCGCAAAAGCCGCTACAAGAACACTCCAGTCCTCCACGGTGTGTATGTCCAAGTGTTCCGCGTCATCGTCTAAGCTATGCCAGACGTCGGGGAAACCTGGGGGGGGGCCCACGTCGATGAGATGTAGCACTTCCACGCCACGACTCAAGAAGGGTATATGGTCATCCTCTATATGAGGCAAGCCTTTCAACTCATGCTCTCTTTTGGAGCCGTGAACGAGCCAAGGATTCTTGGAAGAGGATTTGAACAGTTTCAGATCCCGGAGACGCACTTCCAGCTCCGCAATCTTCCGGTATGCCCAGTGTGTTGTTGGAAAGAATGATTGGATCGTAGGATCTTTGGACCCCAGGAGATCCAAGAGCACGAACAGAGATATCGATGAAAGCGACGTCTTGTAGGTCGACAGCGCTGGATTTACCCGCAGGTCCCACTCTTCGGCCAAGGAACGTGCTCCATACAGGGAGTCGGTTGCAGTCCACTGATCAAATGCCTCCTCGCCATCCAGGAATAGCACTTGGATCCCCTTTATCTCGTCCAGAAATGAGTCGATATTGCCCTCCGCCTGCATAGCTTCCCATTTCTTGGTCAAGGCTGTGTCGATGCTCCGCACTGCATGCATGATGATCGCACACGGTGCCGCGCTGTCAATAGCTCCAATAAATCCCTCAGGCTCATACTTGCTGTCGTAGTGGGCGGCGAACGTGAGCCTTTGGACATCGCCTGGGGTCGTCCCTGGGGGATCACGGGAGGCAATGAAGTTAACAAACGGAATCTCCTTGTCTCCGGAGATGGGAGTCTTTGAAGTAGAGTTCTGGAACTGGATATCCCAGTTTGGAAGCGTCGTTCGAAAGAATTCAGCAAAGTGGTTGAGGACGGCGGTTGACCCAGGCGTTCCCGGGACTCGGGTTCGAAGTATGGGGGAGAGGATTGCGCCTTTATGGATGTCAAAGTCATCATTCGGATGGGGCACGCCTCGCAAAGTCCCATCAGAAACTGTTTGGTAAGCCTCCACCGGAAGAAAAAGGAACAATAAACCGAAGCATATCGACAGGAGGGGCCGGAGGCCTCGCCGGACAGCTGAACACATGGCGTCTCAACGCGATCCTGACTAGGCTCTCATGGCCAAGGTAATGTCCCGGAAAGGAGGTCTTGGCTCAGAAACTCGGAATACCTCCAACCGCAGCATTGGTTATCAGGAGGTTCTGAGCAAGAGGAGCACATCCACCTCATGGTGGGAAGAGAGAAGAGAGAAGCAGGAATTGTGCGGCAGATGCGGGTGAAGCTGCCGCCAAGCCTCGGAGTCCAACCACGTTTGTCACTTGTCCCGAGCTTTTACCTTGAGTTCCTTTTTCGAGACTGGCTCCTGACCACCAATTGACCCTGAAGACCAGGAATCTCTGCTATCTACTTGTTTTACTGATATTACCGAGACGCCATGAGGTCACAGATCTTGCTGTACCCGCAATTGCGCACAACCCTTCCCCGATGGCTGCGGAGAGATCTTAACAGCCGGTTATGGACTCGTCTAAAGACAACTCGGACGCCTTCGAAACCTAAAGAAACAGGCTCTGTCATTTCGCGGAGCTTATTTCAGCCGTCTGTAGCGCAGTCGAAGACTAAAATTCGACGAGGTATGGAAACTGGCCCTGGTATGCTTGAACAGGTGCTGAACAGAGACTATAGGGCCTCCGGAACGGATATTGATATACCATGGAGGAACAGGCAATACCATGTTTCTCGGCGTGCTGCGAATTACTACCATATTCCTCTGTGGAGTGTCTTGGTTTGTGGTTGCGCCGGCATTCTTCTCTTCGGAGTATCCTTCGTATATAGCTCCTGCCGGTACGGATTCTGTGGAGACTTCTCGAAGACACTGGAGGCTAACCTTGCTATTAGTTGTCATCGGTGGTGCACTGCCCTTGCTCTTTGTCTCGTATACATCTGCACCGTATGTGAACTTTATCCATCTCGCACTTCCTGTCTTCGCGCGACGGTCGAAAGAGCAGGCTATCCAGTACGCGAAAAAGCTTCCACCTACGGCAACACTGTATATCAACACCATGAAGTTCACAACTATCCCTCGGCAAACAGAAGTGCGCCTTAGAGATCTTGTTCCGGATAAGGCGACAATACGGCCAGTGAGCTTCCGCAACCAAAACCCAGCACCACCCCCGTGGTGGCGGTGGAGAACCCAGCAACACTTTTATACCGGGGAGAAGAGCAAGCCTGGACGAACCTCTTCAACTTTCTATCCGGAGCTATGGGAGCATGTATATCAGCAGATACAAAAAAATCCGTTATTGAAGAAGCCATGAATGGATTTGGAATGGCAGGTTCTAGTTTGCTACATTTGCTGTAGCAACTCATCAGTCAGCGTCTTTCGTAGCTGGTGGAAAGATGGGTTGCGAACCCTCCTTGTGATGTAGTCATCTCCTTCGACTTACAAACACCTTAACATTCACTCAATCTATCACATCGGGAATTCTGTCAACGTTGATCTCATATTCGACTCCAGCCTGACTCAGAGCCTTTTTTTTTTCTTGTCCTCTTCCCCTCCCTTTCTTCTCTCCACCTCTCACACCAACCTCTCTTCAACTCCTCCCACACCTTGCATTCGCTGTCACTCTCAACTCAACCAAACCTGCTTTATCTCCTAAACTCCTTCTATCTCTGTGGTATCAACCATGAGCTCTCCAGCCAAAGTCAAGTCCGAGACCCTGTTGGGTCTCTCGACCGCTGAAGCGAGGGTTCTCCTCTTGGGTATTACTGCTACTACTAAGGATGGCAAAGTTTGTGCCTCCCACCCTCACTGCTATATGTGGGCGCCGACTGCCTTTGAGATCAAGCTAACAAGGGAATACGCAGGTGGATTACGAAAAAGTAGCTCAGAAAGGAGGCTGGAAGAATGGGCCCTCCGCGTCTACTCTCTATCGCAATGCTCGCAAGAAGCTCTTGCAGCTTCACGGCGGCGACAGCGACGAGGGTCCTTCTGGCCCTACTGGGGACACTGTGGACACTTCCAAAAAGACATCCACCAAGCGAAAGAAGGCTGCCACGTCCACTGCTGACGACGAAACTGCTCCTGACTCTAATGTCGGCGATGGCCACGAAGTTGATGCTCCCACTAAGCCCAAGCGTCAGCGTAAGACGCCTGCTAAGAAGAACGGAGCTGCCAGTGGTAAGAAAGCTGATGATAGCGAAAAGGCAGGCAAAAGGTAAACTTACAACTGCTTCCTAATGATGCTCTTGTCTGTGTAAGCTATACAAAAACCTGGGCGATTACATCTAACTTACTTTGGCATCAGAGAGCCTACTGCCGCGACCGCGAAATCCGAGGAAAGCCCCGAACCGGAGACCAGAGTCGAGGTTGACGAGGAGGATGATGAGCTGGAGCTCCCCGACTGCAGTGATGAGCCGCTTCTCAACTAGGGCCTCCTACGGCACTTCTTTACTATATGGGTGCATAATTGCTTGCTACTTCTTCATTTCTCTACTTCCTTTTTGCTTTTGACGCGGACGGCGGCTTGGTTTGTTTACTCATGTCGCAAGAAGAGAACGCGAATCTGTTCTTTTTGAAGTTTAGTCTTCGAATCGAATGTTTCGTGCTGCTCTTCTTTCCTGTCCTTAGTAGCTTTTACTTCTTTTTTTTCCTGAGTTGTATTTTCTGCTACTGGCCGCTTGACTCCCAGGCTTCCACTTGGGTTATATCATTAACCCTTTGGTAATGGCGTACAGCAAGCTGTATTCATTGGGACAGGTTATGTTAGAAGGAGATTCATCTTCAGGCAATGTTGCTAGCTGCTTTTATCCATCTGAATTCAACTGAGGGGAATTTTCCAAGTCTTTGTTGCTCACAGACACTGAAGTAAGGTAGAAGTACTTTTATTTTAGCCTATCATCTGACGATATTGGAGAATCATCAGCGGTCGTTTTCACATTTCCCTCCTCGATCGGGCCATTTCATTTCAACTTTCCATCCGCAGCTCACTTTCCTTCTCTTTCACTTTCCATCTTCATTGCCCACTTCTGAGAACTAGAAGTGAATATTTCTGCCATATCCCCAATGTCGAAGTCCCAGCTAGGAGCGAAGAGAAACCTTGGCGAAAATAATTGCATTTGTCTGTAATTTTATAATCCGATGGTTATCTATTCCCGATTATTACTTGATAAAGTATAAGTATATAGAGCACACGTTCTTAAAAGGAAAGACTTCCCCCAGTTCAAGCTCAAACCCATCCAGCAAACTAAGAATCCGAACAGAATACCCACTGTAAAAAAGCAATCAACATATAACATGTATATGTCTTTGGCAAACCTACAGCTCCCTGTAAGCCCTTGCTTCAACTCTGACTTTTTCCTCTCAATGACGGATTGATGCATGTTCCTAAAGTGAGTATGTTCACGAATGAACAGAGCGAACTTAGGAATGACTGCATCACATAGCTTCAATAGCTCTGCAAAGAACTTCCAATCCCCTCTCGGAAACTGGACTAGAGTTGTCACCATTTTCGCCGGTTGTTTCTTTCAATGCCCAGGCAACGTCGCTCCACCAGCCCAAATTAACGTACCCTCCCCCTTTACGGCGTTCAAGGCTCTCTTTAAGACGACTCGTGTGCTCCCATTGTTTCGCGGCAACTTCGGCGCCTTCAATGATCTTGCTCGATATTCCACACATGGATGCACAGTGCATGCCGAAACTTCCTTCTGCCACACCATCTTCTAGTTTATACAGAAAAGTGACGCGTCGCTCCTCGTCATCGACGTGGATACGCATTCGTTTTGGCGCGATCTCAGGATGTCCTTCGAATTCGGCGGCTAGAGAATGATAGTGTGTAGCGAAGAATCCTAGAGCTCCAACATGAGTCGCGACGTGGTGCAGAACCGCCTGTGCTACTGCCACGCCGTCATAAGAGCTGGTTCCACGGCCAAGCTCATCCAGAATGACAAGAGATCGAGAGCTCGCGTCAGAGAGGATCTTCTTGGTCTCTGACAGCTCGACGAAGAACGTCGATTGTGCCGCGAAAATGTTGTCATTGGCACCTAAACGGGACATGATTCGGTCGACTGGAGTCAGCCGGGCAGCCTGGCACGGGAGATAGCAGCCGATTTGAGCCATGATAACAGCGACGCAAGTCTGCAAAAAAGGGAGTTAGACAAGTCACCAGAATAGCGAACTGTTGGAGAACAAACCATTCGAAGAATTGTAGACTTTCCAGCAGCATTAGCGCCCGTGAGCAAATCAATATTAGGCAGTTCACCTCCGAGCCTCACATCATTCGGAATAAAGTCTTCAACAGACGAGAGAAGGCAAGGATGGCGCAGCTCCTCAAATTCCAAGACACTTCTCTCATTGTCCACAAATATAGGCCGGCAACTGGGCTGGCCAAGAGATGCAGAAGCCTTGGCCAAGCTGATCAGGCAATCTAGCTGTGCAATTATTTTGACAGCAGCCAGCCAGGTCTTATAATTTTCGTCAAACCGTGCATAGAATCGGCCCGCGACCTCTTTGACGATCTGGCTATGTGTTTCCTGGGCCTCTTGCAACTTGCGAATGAGGACCCTCAGTTCAGGGAAGTAGTATCTTTTCACTTGCTTGGTTGCAGACATCTGATCCCAGTTCTTTGGGACGCCCTTGACCTTGACCGGCACTTCCAGTTGATATATCTCCTTTCCGTTATCCCTGTAGCAAATGGCAGTAGATCCCAGCTCACGCCGCGCTTTCTTCAAGAGGTCATTGAGGCTGCCCTGAAGCCTCTCGATATCGTCCTGGGAGCTGTCGAAATCTTCTTCAACGCCACGCTCAGGTACCAGAATACCGTTTTCTTTAGCCTTGCTGCGATCGAAAGCGGTCTTCCAGTATTCAAGCATAGAGCCCAAATCCGGCATTGCGCTGAGCAGTTGTCCAATAATCCCATCGCCGGAGCCGCTATCCTTGAGAAGGCTGACAGTATACTCAATCTGTTCGAAACCTTGGAGAACACTGACAAAGTCCTGTGCCTTACAATTCCCAGCATGGATACGGGAGATCAACCGCTCAAGGTCGGGCATCTTGGACAGCTGCGACGAGAACTGGTCCCGGACACTAGGATCAGCATTGAGAGAATCAACAGCGTCCAATCTAGCATTTATTTTCCTCGCATCCATTAAAGGATGAGAAACCCATTGCTTGAACATCCGTTTACCAAAGGGGGTTATGCAACGGTTGAGAAGCTGGAAAAGGGTGCCATCAGGGCCACCATCAAACGAATTTGCGAAGATCTCCATATTGATAAGGGTCTGGCCATCCAGCACCAAGCTGGAAGCTTTCCTGATCGGATCGTACCAGGAGAAGTTCCCAATGGTGATAAGGTCGCGATCGAGTTTCAGGACTCTAAGATACTGCACTAAGGCTCCGAGCGCAGACATGACTAGCTCTTTAGCTCGTGCAACGCGGAGGGCCTCTGGCCAAGCCTTTAGGTCGTCATCATCTTCCGAGACGAAATACTGACTAGCGTCGAGTTCCTTCAAGGTAATATCAGCTTCCCAGAACTCTTTCCGTGGTTTCAGGTTGTTCCAGATGGTGGTAGGTCCAGTGTTGTTCTTCAGGATCCGAAGGGCCTTCTGAGAGAGATTGGATTTCTCGAGAAGTAGCTCCTGGGGACGGGTCTGAGCGACAAAGGTTTCGAACTTGGTCATGTCGGCGTCATCGACAAACTCTGACAGAAAGAACTGACCGGTCGCAGTGTCAACAAAAGCTATTCCGAAACCAGGGACATCGTCGACCATGGCCTCCTTAATCGCCACACAGAACGTTGCCATATCGTCCTGAAGCATCGACCCATCAACCAGGGTACCGGATGTGAGGACGCAAGACAATTCTCGTCTAATGATTTTCTCCTCCTTCCCACCTTTCTTGCCGCCCCTTTCACGCATCTCTTTTCCAAGGGCAGACTCCGCCTGGTCCACTCGAGCGATCTTGTACCCTTTGGCAACAAACTGGTTTGCCCAATAGTCCAAACTCATTTCCGGGACGCCGACCATACGCATATTGACGCGGTCCGTCAGCTTGAGGTCAAAGAGCTGGTGGCCAATGGTGGCATCATTCTCGTAAAGCTCATAGAACTTGCCCTTTTTGAAGAAGACCATCGTGTCCCAGAACTTCTGCTTGATCTCCCAATATTGCCTCTCAAATGGGGAGAATTTGTTCCAAGCCAACGGAGGTACATATATCGTACGAGGGTCATAGTCAGGGTGGCCCCGAGGGTGGCCATCTATATCTCGAATAGATGCAAGCCAGGGATATCGCTCTTCTGGCTCCCTTGTCCATGCCTTCTCCTTGGAGGAACTAGGAGACGCCCTGGCCGCCGGACGCGTAGCTCGCTCCTTACGGGGCTCCGACGTTTCAGGGTCATAGGTCCATTTAAGAGCCGTACCGGTTGTGGCATCTGGGATCTCGAGATCCAGGTCCTCTCCTCCATCCTCGCCTAGCGGAGGTAGAAGAGAAGACTTCTGCGACTGATGGTTCGATGGCCTTTTGCGTTTCTTGGACGGTTTGACGTCTTCATCAGAGTTATCAGGGACAATAAAGTCATCCATTTCTAGCAATTATCAGCACTCGGGCACGGAATTCGGAGCCCAGTGAGTCAATGTCCAAGGAATACCTACCGTCGTCTGAGTAACCCCCTGCATCTTGTTCAAAGTCGTCATCACTCTCTGGAGACATTTTCTGACGTTTGGACACCCTGCCACGAACGTTTGTCTTCCGACTAGGGCGGAAGATTTCCTCGTCATCATCTTCGCCCTCCGAGTTAGACTCTGCATAGCTGACCTGCTTCTTGACCTGGAACAGTAAAAGGTAATCAGCTATCCAACGAACTATTAACACAAATGGGCAAACGAAGCTTACCCGACCTGACGAGGTAAAAGTCAAGTTCTCTTTCTGGTCATCAGGGCTAGCCTGTGCCCGATCAGCAGTGTTAGCAGAAGAAATTCACAGCTGAAGACGTATTTCCCGGAAAATGGGGTATCTATGCCCCTTGTAATCCAATGGACTTGCCTTGGTGTCTGCAAGATCACCTTCTTCAGGTGTCCCAAAGTCACTGCTAGGGGCAGGAGTCAAATCCTGCGAGAATCGAGCTCCGGTTTTCTTTCCTTTTTTATCCTTTAAGGTCTCGTTTGCCTTGCTCGCTCCGCGTTGCTCGGAAGCCCTCTGAGTCGGAGACGATGAAGGTTCGACATTTATGGCAGCCGGCGGCGCGGAAGGAGACGACTTCTGGAAGAATCCCAGGATAGATTTCTGATTCTTCATGTTCTGCGTGCTGGGCGTGGATCGTTTCAACGCGGAGGATGGCGGCGTCGCGGTCATCGGGGAAGATTCAGAGCCGATCGGTCCCTTGGCCATTGCGGATGTAGATGGTCGATTGCCACTAGGAAAGACGAGAAAAGTTACAGGGCCAGGGTCAGTTGTGACATTCCGATGGAATACCAACAGAGCGCATGGGAATCAGAGAGCAGGACCGCGATGCCGCAGGGGAGTTGATACTTGGGCCAAAAACGGATGGGATCGACTGATAAGCGGGGCGATGCGTGACGGACGGGCGCGTCGCACGCGTCTGATGGCGTCGGAGAGCTCGCCCCGGAAATTGGCTCGACGACACGAACTCGAGACCAGAGCTAATTATTAAACCGTTTTGGAGCATCCACAGAATGGATTGGAGGTGTTCATTTTCTTTCAAGTGATAAGAGTAATTTACTACTGTACAGGGTGATGATCGTGCACAGAAGGTATCTATCTACGTAGAAATACAGAGTGCATTCCGGAGCCAAGTCTCATGGCCCAGTTTTCAGTTTTCATGCGGTCTTCTCCGCGTCTGCTGCAGCCTTGACAGATTCGTCTTCCCTTAATTCATCTCGATAGGCCTTGATCTGCTCCCATCCAGGGATCTTGCCGGCCAGCTGGTCAAAGTCCTCGTCGCTGACGATCTCCACCGTCTTGAATTTCCACTTTCCCATCTTCAGGAAAAGAAGCTTCCCCTCCAGGATATATTTTTCCGTGTTCTCGCGCGTCCAGTTCTTAATGGGCGTGAACGATAATTCATCCGACATTGGTCCGGAGTCTCCTGGGCGACTTCCGACATACGCGCCGCCATTGGCAATGACCCGATGGCCTTCGCTCTTCGAGGCCACCATGCCTATATACCAGAGGATTCTGTTGAACGGTTGATTGTACACCAATGAACGAGGGAGAGTGGCTCGGACACTTGGCATGTTCGCGAAGTTGACCTGGGGAGCATATTTATTCCCGGACTGCGGATTAATGAATCCTGCATAGGGGGAATTCGGGTTCCCTGAATTTGGCTTTGATGCTTGCGAGACTGGAGGAACTGGTGTCGGCTCCGCGGTAGAAGATCGCGGCCGGAACAATTGGCGATGCTGCCATGAGATGGCTTCAGCCTCTTTGGAGCCGTGGATAAGCTCGACGAAGTCGTAAGCGAGAGCATGCTGAGCAACTCGTTTGGAAGGATCGCGGTTCTGCTCCTCCATTATTTCTGCAATTCTGGGCAGTGGCATGAAAGTGAACATTTTTAAGAAGCGCTCCACGGAATCGTCAGGAAGGCGTACAAAGTACTGACAAGCCCGGTTAGCTGTGCTGTTCGATAAAATCGTAAGAAGGGTAGGGATGGCGAACCTGGTAGAGCTCAAAAGTAGACGTCATGTCCTTGTCCAGCCAGACAGCATTTCCAGCAGATTTTCCAAGCTTCTCGCCTGCTGAATTCGTCAGCAATGGCGTGGTGAGACCGGCCGGGAAGTCGAGTTCGTTTTCCAGCGCATTTCGATTTTCTTCGATGGCGGTATTCCTGCTAATTCCTTTGACGGCATCAATCCCGAAGAGGATATTGCCGAATTGATCGGAACCTCCAACCTGAACCTGGACACCGTTTTTAAACAGCACCCACCAATCCCATGCTTGCATCAAGGGGTATGAGAACTCCGCAATGGATATCCCCTCCCCACTAGCCAGTCGAGTCTTCACCCTAGAATCTCAGCGCAATGAATAAAGGGACCACAAAAGAAGCCAGGAGAAAGGGAGACTCACGTGTCTCTCCCTAGCATAGGACCGAGCCTCATAACCGAACCAAGATCCCTCATGATCTCGAGAAAGGAAACGTTATTCCACCATGTGTTGTTGTTTTTCAGGGCTCGCCGCCAAGACCATTCACGCTCATATCCATATTTCTTGCCATACTGCTCAATACTCATGCCTAACTTCTTAAGCTGCATGTGCATGCTTGCAATATTCGCCTTCCGTACTGCCGTTGGTAGCATTTCCCTTCCCTTCAATCGTCCTGTCGGGTCTCCGATTCTACTTGTAGAGCCACCAAGCTATTGCACATCAGCCGTGTTTCTGAAATAAAGCAAGCAATAGAAGGACGAAGTTTTCGGAAGACAAGTTGAGAAGACTAACCAGAAATGTCACAGGCAATCCCCAAACATAAGCCCAAGCAAGCACCATGAAGGGTAGCATATGTCCAATATGGAGAGATGGCGCAGTTGGATCGACTCCAGCGTACAACCCAGCTCTCTTCTCAGTCAGAATCGAATTCAGAGCATCTCGTCCCCTGCAATACAACAATGATCGTCAGCCAAAGCAATTCCAAGGTATTTATACTTAGGTTTGGAACAATAGGAGAACAGCAGTAACCAAAGGGAGAACAATTCCGGGGACCAGCTACCAACCCAACATAATCCTTTATTAAGCACCGGTCTTCGAGGTGTTCTACAAAGCTCTTCCTTTTCCCAGCCTTGATATCCTCCGCATAACCCGCCCACCGGTCATCAGCCTCTTTCATCCGCCGAAGATAGTTTTGCGTAATCCATCTTTTTTGTTCTGGGCCTTTTCCAGACACGCGGCATAAACAAGTTGATCTTTGAGCTCCAGAATTATTAGGAACCGAAATTCGCAATCGCGCAGGCGCAGCACAGGCGTAACCGCGAGCAACGCCGCACGCCATCGGGGAGGTCAATTGGATTCGAAGACATACGGCGCGGGGTCGGGTGTTCAATTGCGGCCTCATCAGGCCTTCTCTGGAGGTGAGCGAACAGACTAGACTGGATGCAGTATTCCAGCTCCGTTGAAATATTCGCGATCCGTTTCTACGGAGAATATCCGAGCCAATGCCTATCTTGTCGGATCATTGTTGATGCGAGAGCTGGTTTCCCAGGACAGTTAGCGCGAACCCTCTCAGCCTACCTTAGGTAGGTACCTACCACCTAGGTAGTAGGTAATTAGGTGGGTAATTACACAGGGAAAACAAAACAAAACAGAAAGGTGACAGTATTATTCTTACTATCTGTTAAAACCGCAGACCCAAGTCATCGCCGGAATTATGCAGTATAAATTCAATAAAATATTATGTCCTTATATATGTGCAGGTCACGACTGTGAATCATTAAACCATTGAGGTCGCTGGCCCATTTAGAGTGGGGGATTCGAGGGATGCCTATATCGCAAGACAGCAAGCCAGACCCAGTAGCCAAGCACTAAGCAAGCGTGAATGAGCAGTATAGAGACGGCGAATCTGGTGGGGAAGGCATTCATTCCGTGCCGTATCCCCAGCAATGGACGTTGAGATTGTCGAAGCCCTTATTCTATAGCCGCAGATCATATCGACTGACTGCGTGTGAGGCGTTGTATTCTATCCTCTCCTCCGTCCGCGCCTGGATGCCAAAGGCACCATATGACCTCGAGATTGAGGTACTTAGGAAAGCAATGCCTCATCCGACTCGGGCTCCGGTGCTGTTTCGAGTGGTCGTCCCGCCCGGGGTCTCGACCAGTATAGATCTATGGCTCGAAGGCCAAACAGGTCTAAGAAAAAAAAAAATATGGTAAAGGCTTCCTTGTCCAGTAATACCACAGACAAGGTCTTTCGTCTCTGATGGCCCGCAGTTGGATAGTTCTGGGGGTCAGGGGATGAATCTGCAAAGCAAAAGTCCTATAGAGAGGCTAAGAGGCAGTCTTGGGTCTTTCGTGGTTTTGAGCAGGATCGCCTTTTTCCGCCTGTTTTGTCCATCTCCTCGTGACGAGGTTCCTTCGAGATCCTCATCGGGTCAAAAATCGTCGGTGTTCGGGACAACAATCGGCAGACTGTAACTGGCTCATGCACGAGAATCAGGCCTGCATAGACGATCTTGGGCCCTTCCTTTTCATGCGCCGATATATCCCTCGATTTTACTGGACTGAGAGCGTGAGCAGGTAGCCAAGGAGAGGTACGCGGAATCAAGATGACCACCGTTGTTCACACGGGGAAAGGAAAGGGGGTTGCTGCCTAAGACGTTAAAAACTGGAAAATCATTTCTTTTCCTACAATTTAGTGACTTCATTTGTAGACATGCTAGCTTACTACTAGTAGTATCCTTGCAGAGGTCCTCCATGGTCGATCAATAGCGTGAGCAGGATATGCGAGACAATGCGGTTGACCTTAAGACGCCAGATCCATGTTGGATAGCCACCATCACAGGCATGCCAGAAAGATAATAGGATGCTAATTGATCTATCTCAGTAGCTACCAATGAGGACTTGAGCCATGGGCGAAGCCGACTGCGGTCCCTGGATCAATTAAGCCTCACCAATGCATATGCCTGCCCTACCGTCAACTCAGGACCAAGAAGGCCCTTGTTTGACTGGACGGCGCTTGACCCACGATTCTCATTCAACATTGTCAGCACCGTTGTCTGGTTACCTGGTTCGGCAACCCGTGTGGGGCCCCGTGTCTTGCGTTGAATTGGACAGGCCCCCTCTGTTAACCCACAAATACCTGTACAAAAATCTCATTGCTCCATCCACTCTTCAAACCCATTGCTTTCCACGCTGAGAGCACATCCACCGCAAGCACCTTCGCATCCTCACCACCCTCTTTCCAAACAGTTTTCCTCGGTACTGCACGCCCCGAGATCATCACCATGAAATTCTTCGCAATGGTGCGGTCCTGCAGATCAGAGAAATATATCCCCAGCGTCCCAAGCGCCTTCAGGTTGACGTCGAACCGAAGACGTCCATTCTCCACCAGGAAGACATCCGAACTTACCAGCGCCGCAGCCCCGGTCATCTTGCCCAAGAGCCCCAGGATCGCGACGTGCGTGAGGCCATCGGTAGAATTGCAACCACGGCTGTTTTTCAAGGTAAAAGCGCGCGTCCGGTATGCAGTGAGGATCTCCCACCCTTTCTGCTCCAGACGCACAGAAATAAGAGAATCCTGATCCGATGGCCGCATGCGCTCCGTGATCTTCCCGCTGGAGTGAGCACGGACGATGTATTGGCCATCCGAGTCAGGGTGGATGCCGGGGAAGTCGAGAAGAGGCATTATGCAGGACGCTTTGGAAGACTGGGTGTTGAAGAGGCCAATGATCCCACTGCCCGTCTTCGCCCAGCCTGTGTAGCTGCCCACCCGTAGAATGTGGCCCTCGTTATAGTCGTGGTAGACATCCAGAGTCCGTCCTACGACGCTCGGACGGAAAATCACCGTGCCGTCACGAGTAGTAGGTGCAGTCATCTGGTTGATGAGGTCCAAGTCATGCTTTCCTGGTTCATCAGTGATGTAGATCGGCCCACCCGACACGCATCGCGCCGCAGCGTGGAAGGAAGCGTAGGGATGGCTGGTCTGAAACATGTCCCAGTCAGGGACCACATTCAAAAATCTCGTAAGCAGCGCGTTATGGGCGTTGCAGAATACATGCCATGGATGCGAAGCTGGAACATCGGGGAAGAAGTCGTCTGAGTTCCGGAGAAGTATGCTCGGTTTATTGTTGGGCAATTGAGAATGGAAAATGGCTTGAGGGATCAGTGACATGCATGAAATAGAACGCGCGCTAAAATATCTCAAAGAAGCAATGGTCCAAGCATCCAGGTATGCGTTCGTGAATCTTCTGCGATCCTCCGGGTCTTCCAGCAGATCAAGGAAAAACTGGGCGTCTGTTTTGACGGCATCGATGCCAACAGACGTAAGGTAACTGTAGAATTCATCGTAAAAACGTTGAGCGTCCTCGGGATCGACAGCGACTATTGTTCCTCCTGCAACCTCATCTTTAACGGTCACCTGTTTCGTTTTGTACCGAGTAGCGAGATCCCCGTCCGGCGAAATGCCTCCCCAATAGCCCAGGAGAGCGTGCCAGACGCCGACATATTCAATACTTGGCTGGCTGTGACGGATTGCCTCAATAGTCTTCTTGAGTCCACGAGGGAAGCCTTCTGGATTAGCTTCAAACTGCTTCCACCCGCGTCGGAATTGTGATTCGCCCTCGTGATCCAGTGACTGCCAGTTGTCGTCGATAATGAGATTGATTATATTTATTCCGTGTGCCTTCAACGTGTCGAGCGCATGAAGAATCTTTTCTTCTGTCAATCCCTGCCCTAATCCATTCCAGGTACAGTAAGTTAATCCGTCGTACCATTCAGTTAACCATTGTATTTTTGGGTCCCTTTCCACCAACACAGCGTCATCTCCTGAAGGCGATGACCACGTTGGAGTCACAGGGGAAGCGGGCACAGGAGTGTCAGTACCAGAGGTCGCCTCATAACCACCAGGGGACTGGACCAACTTCCGTGCTTGGTAAATCACAGCGCTCATTGCCACCTCGAAATCTGTGGCGGCGGCTGCAAGGACCCGGAATTTCGATGATTCTGTGTTGTCGTTCCTCGCTTCAGCGACAACTTCCCCATTCTCGCCCGATTTGAGGATAGTCAAGACATTGTTGACCCCCGAAACCGGCAGAAGAACCACATGCTCGCCATCCGTTCGAAGAAACGAGCACAGGATTGCAGATTCTGTCAATCGGAACTTTTTCTTCCCATGCCTTGGCGCGAGCCAAGGACTCCAAACGCGTACCAGGGAGAAATATCTCGATACAGACTCCGGTACCCCAAGAGTGAGCCTTGTGACTCCAGACTGTCCTTCTTGCGCCTCATCAACGTTTCCAGTCAAATCCCAGAGAAGTGATCCGGGAGCTTCACTGTCGCGGGCTTCAATATCAATATCAGGTGAAATATCAGAGAAATATCTTCCAAATTTATCTCTTGCAGACACTGCATACGATGTCTCCTCTGAATGATTCTCATCAAATGCCGACTTCCGCGCAGCCCACACCAACTCGCCATCATTGACCTGGCGCTGTTGATTCGCCCACTGCCACTCTGCATCTGGACCTGTCCGAAACCGAACGGTGAACTGACCACTGCCCCCAGAAGTGGGTAGTTTAATACTTTCCGCAAAAACATGCCGATCATATTTGTAATCCGAACCGCACTCAGCAAGCAGCGGTGCCACCGTAGAAGAGCATTTCCGCAGCGGAAGAGCTATCCACTCACTGGCGCTATCCGTATTAAGATTATGCCAGATATGAGCTTCCCAGGGTTGATCTGGAAATATGCTGCTAGACTCTATCACGACTGTGAAACGCAGCTAGTTAGATTAGCCGTAGTGCACTGTACAGTGTAAAGGGGCTTCCTATACAGAATCTAGACCGCTTTGGAGAAGCGAAGTTATGGTAATAGTGAAACGAGGGAGAGAATTTGCTTCCAGCGTAATGCAATAAACGATTTGAACAATAAATCGGGCCTAGCAGCCTCTCCGCAAAACTAGAGAAGTCTTACTCACCGTATCATCTCCCTCGGAAGACAGCGCCTTTTGAATCCTCCGAACATGCGTGACCTGTCCTAGAGGGGGATAGGAAGTGATATCCGCAAACAAACTCATTTGTGCCGGACGGATAAATTTGACCTGAGACTTCGATTTGTGAGATTTTTGCTGTTTCGGACTCGGCTGCTGTTGTTGTTGTTTTTGTTGACCAGCCGGTCCCACCGGGTGGATTGGCGTTTCTTTCGTAGCGACTTCCATCTGGGGGGTGCTGTGCATCTGGATGAAAATAAATTGAACAACCGGAAGTGCCAAACATTAACTTAAACATTAAAACGGACAAAGGGAAAAGGGCAGTAAATTAGAGTGGCTTCAGGGACATCGATCCAGGTTTATATGATGATGCATGATGCATGCGTGGTGGCGCCGAAATTACGTGTACGGCAGATTATACCCGCCAATTTGCAATAACTGAAATTGAGGGTTTTTTCAGATGGCAGAATTCGTTAGCTATAGAGTGCCTAGGTATATTTGAAAAGCACTAAGTGGTGTTTCAGATTTACCCCCCACGGCTGCACTACAACCGAAAATGCCTCGCTGAGACTCTGGGGTTCATGACTTGAGCAACGCCGAGGCCTGCTGAAGACAACTTCCGATAGCGTTCTTCGTGCGACGAGCCACGGTTACTCTGTCAAATTGGCCATCGCATACAAACCTCCTTCCCCAGATGGTACTGAAGGAGAGAGCTGCAGAGATTACACCCTACGCTAGCATGGACGGAGAGAGCCGCAGACATATCACAATAGTAGCCCTTAGTATTGACTAGGCATCAATAGTATTCACTGCAGTGCCATCATAACGATGTGACTATAGTACTCCCTAGTATATATGTAAACCACTTCATCCACATACCTCTTCACAACCCATTATCCTATATATACCACTCGACCAACATCGAATTCTCAGGGTATCAACTACCACATTAGGGCTCTAAGTCCCAATAGTGCTAGACATCCAGTCGGTCGGTACGTTGAATGCCTGGACCAACTGAAATAGCAGCGATGTGGTCAGCCACAACACTTGAACCACCCGGAGCACTGGTTGCCTCTCCACATACACCACTCGACCAACATCTGTTCTCAATGGCTCATTACCATTCCCTCCCAGGGCGTTCGACCTACGCTATCCTGAGTGGAGGGTATTCCGTACGGTGGGTAATTCTGGACCGCTTAAATTTCAGAGTGCCATAGTCACGCAAACATCTCTGCATCAGTATGGAGCTCCTCCAACTATCTATCCTTCCTACGAACCAGCCGACTCGTCCTTAGGACGCCCAAAATCATATATAGAGAACGTATTTTCGGTACGATGGGAAATTCTGGATTGGTATGCCAAACCAGATTGACCCTCGCGTCACTGAGGCCTTGCGGCGTACTAGCGTCTGGCATTGGAGGAGTTTGACGGTCCAGTTCGCAAGGAGGTGCAGAAAGCGCTTCGGGGTATGGTCGACGAAATATTTTATCATTACAACCAGATTGGCCTGTACCAGGAACTGAAAAGCACCATCATTGGCTACATAACCCAGCTCAAATCTGGTCTACAATCAGTTTGAAAAGGCACAGAAGGCGGCGTTGAACGAACTCTCTCGCATGCATTTTACTTCTGTTATACCACTCGACCAACATCAATTCTCAAATAGCCCCTCTTATACCTCCCTGATCTTCTTTGATGATCAGGATCATCAATACGATAGTTCTTTAGCGTCAACATTTGAATCCATCCAAGTCATACGTGGTAGACTATAGTAGCCCAGTAGTATGTACTTGAGTACCAGTACTATGGCTAAGCAACAGCCGATCTGCGCCTACCCGAAGGTCACTCAGTACATGGGTTCAGGAGACACTAATGACACGACCAATTTTGAGTGCAAGTCTTGTATTAAGCCTCTTGCAACAATAGGAGCACAGGGTGGTTCGGTGTAATATGTTCGACTTTACAAAATAAGGCTACCGGACGTTTGTATTTGCATTGGGTTTCGGTGAATCTCTAGTTGAGGTCAACTCACTCCTCTAATCCAGTCCTTTGCCAGCGAAGCGACAGCATGCAGATTGTGTGGATGATTTTAGATGCTCAGACCTAGTGACTCAATGAAAGACCTGAAGATATTCAGAAATTACTTATAATTATATCAGGCCTGTTAGAGCTTGAACTGGAGCTGCAGGAGTCGGATATACAGATTTAAAATCATAGTGATACAACGCTGGCTTATCTTATACATAAAAGCTAAGCATTCGGATGTGGAATCCAATAAAGTCATTCTACATTGATATATACACTCTGCTTAGCCGAGTTCAGGATGCAAGACATGACTCGGCTTATTCCATCAAAGACAAAGGTTCGGACTCTCAGGTTGATGCACATGTTGACAAGAGCAGGAAATGGCCAGAAGCAGAATTTAAAAGGTGGCGAGAGAAGAAGGGGAGCATGGACATAGATAGGTTGCAAATAGTCTGGTGCGTGGCTCCCAGAACAGCTGTCTGTCTCCACTAATAAAAATTCTATACAAAAATCAAGAAACAACAATGAAACAACGATGAAACCACCAAATGAATATCCGAAAGAAAAGACGCAAACAGAAAGAAAGGAAAGTCTTCGGAGGTCGGCTCACGGATTGCCTGGTGAGGAGTGAATATCAGGCAGTTCCATGCTGCTGAGCCGAGGATATGATATCTATCATCGGATTGCTTACGGCATCCGCCTGAATCTTTCGCTGCAATTTCGCCAATTTCGGGCCTGAAAGATAGCCAACAGGGGTGGGATCTAGCCTAGCATTAGCTGGGCTGTTCTGAAAGAGACGTTGTAGATATGCTGGATTATGTATGCCTTCTCCCTGAGGAAGATGCGCATGCTGGATAAAGTCCATCAGGCCGCCAGTCGTTTTGGGGTACTTCTGCATTTGCTGCGAAGATAGTTGGGCTATGGCAGCTTGGATGAAGGACATTGCAAGTTCCACCCACATGAAGGTGTCATCTGATGAAAGGCTCGCGGAACCACGCCGAAACTCAATCGTCTTGTAGGTCTTCAAAGAGAGAAAATTCCATCCAAAATACTTGGACTGGTTTGGATTCATAATATCAATGATCTCGTCCGTGTTGTTCACGGCTTCGATAAGGCCAATGGACTGCTCCCGGGACAATTTCCGGTATGCTAACCGTGGGTTATCCAACCAATTGCTCCTTGAGTATTCGTTGCCACGACGCTCCGGTGGCACCAGGACTTCAAAGGCAGGCTCGAAGTGGATGACAGCCTGAGCGATCCGTTTCACATCAGAGGTTGAGTAACCTTCGACGCGGGATATGTGTACATGCGTGCTGCAGTCCGCGTTATCATGCACGAAGTACCATTCACTCATGAAGTTCCATAAAGCCTCAACGCTTCGCCGCCAATGAGACCCGGGAAAAAAAAGAAATAGTGGCGATATAATCTCAATCCCCCCTGTCAATCATCTCAGTACTGGAGGAAGTTACTCTCGAGGTTGCAGGTAACATACAAGGCTCCCGTTCAGTTTCACACGTTGGATCATGATGTAGGACCCACTGGGTATGAGGGACTCCTACCCACTGCGCCTGGACTAGACTATGCATCCTAGGAAATTGGCCGGGTACACTGTTATTATAGGACGCAGCACAGTGTCGAGCGAAGCGTGGGAAAGTGTTGTCTGCCGCAGACGGTATCGTACGGCTTTCTAGAAGAAGCTCCAGCTCAATGCCGATGCCGAAGCTTCCTGGAGGCGGCGGGGCCTCTTGGCGGATAACGGGAGCTTTGGCACCACCACGGGGGATATAAGGAGGAAGACGGGGGGCGGGGGAGGGGGCGGAGGATGGGACATAGCGGCGGCGCAGAAAAGCGAGGATAATGAGGCAGAAGCAGCGGAGAGATTTTTGTTCACAACATCCTGCCCTGGAATGGAGCCAGGTTTAATAGTACGGTCGAATACCACCTTCAGAGCTTATGGCTCACAAATCCGACGACGAAAACTAGCCCCTTGGTTCTTCCAGCCGACTGACGCTTAACTTGAGACTCGACTTGCATCGACCCGGCGCTTATGAAAATGCGATTCTTCTATCACCCGCATCGATG
Organism: Byssochlamys sp. BYSS01; assembly: GCA_002242795.1. Classification (NCBI taxonomy): domain Eukaryota; kingdom Fungi; phylum Ascomycota; class Eurotiomycetes; order Eurotiales; family Thermoascaceae; genus Paecilomyces; species Byssochlamys sp. BYSS01. Next base: position 176,458 of record NIXA01000008.1, read on the forward strand.
CTCTGTGTAGCGCTGGCGCGAGCACCAATTCATCCTGAAATCCATGTTACGCCTCTAAAATGAGTCGCTCCACTTTTGGGGATGATCGAGTGGTGGAGAGAAACAGCGCTTCTGTCTCGATAAATCTGTTGATCTTTCCCTTTATTCCAATTGTTCCGGGTTGGCGCGCGGCAATTGTACCATGATGTGCGGCCAATAATACACGAGGCAGTATGTATTTTTAGTTCTGTACCTAGATAGGAAGCTACTTGTGCCCATTTGTTCCGCATCCGAGCCTTCTGACTTCAACATTTTGTCCAACTTTCACTCGTACAGCCTCCATGAGCAGCGAAATATCACAGAAGCCAGAGGGCTCCGGAGCACCCCGATTTCCGGGCCTTTTCCCGGCTAAGGAGGAGCCACTATCACCTTTCTACGCCATGCTCCAGTCAGCGCCACCAGACTACCTTGCGCAGCGCGATGAGCCAGTCGACTTCCCGCCTGCATTCCCAGTGTATTACTTCTTCTATGGAACTCTAACCGACCCGGCCCAAGTGAAAAGGATCCTCGACCTGCCGGAGGAGCCGCAACTTCGCGAGGCGGAGGTATTTGGTTACGCCGTTGCGAAGTGGGGTGATTATCCCGCCCTGATCAATGGGAAACAAGGGGATGTGGTGACGGGATCTGCGTACCTCGTGCGATCCGAAGAAGAGGCCCAGAAGCTATCATATTATGAGACGAACGCCTACGAAGTTGCACACTGCCGGATCTACTTCAAAGACGAGAAGGAGCCCAAGGAGACCAGTGGTAAAGTTTTCATGTACGCGGGAGATGCGCAGGCGCTACTAGAACAACGATTCGATCGCAAGCTATGGAGCCGGCAGATGGGAGGGAAACTGGGGTGATAGCCCTCCTTGGCGGTATGGATTTGCTGGCTGTTTCTTCTTTTTCTTTTCTTAATGCTAATGAAGAAATGTATAATATCTGTGGATACCAAAACATGAAGGTTTTACATTGCCTACTCTACCGTGAACGCAATACTATGTACTTTGGTGAAGAAAGCGCTGGTACTTGTGTGCTGTAGTGTGCATGGTTGGTCCTTATCCCCACAATTTGCTCTCCTGTTTAAATACAGGCGTCGAGGTTGCATCTGGTACAGAGTAGCAGAATGTCACTGGTAAAGCAACAACACAGCATAGGTAAGAGCCCTTATAGGGGGTGGGGGGATGTTATTCAAATTGATCTCCCGGAACTATTGAACAGTAAACTGTACTTTTCACCACTAACATTGTAAGGGGTGCAACAAGGATGTTCGGGAGTTGTATACTGTGGTAGTGTATATAGCTCTGTATCTTTTGACTCCATGTAAGCATCATGCATGCCACCTTGAGTATCATGTTATGCATAACGTGAGGGGTGGTAGGTAAGGCTGTCTTTATAAGTCTATGCAGTTGGATGTTCAGCTGTCTGCTGCGTTTCTCTGCAAGGCTTCATTAAGAGTTCTGATTATATTTTTGGGCGTAAAATGCCGATAGTGTTTGGCACAGTATCTGATCAGCAGCTGTCGCATGGGAAAATGACCGGATAAGTGAAATATGAGAGTCGATATGAACATTAGTTTAGTTAACTCAGTTGGTTAGCCACAGGGGGTTATGACATTATTTTGCATCATCCTCGTCATCACCATCCCTTTCCAGCTTCCATTGGTCCTCCTACTAACTTGGGATAGACAGCGAGTGTAGGTGGGAAAGCAGCGCAACGATGGCAAGGAACCAGCAGCCTTGAGCAGTCTCCTTGGTCAAGGAGCGACAGCAATATGGTAGAGACAAGTGTGTGTTTTTTTTTACCATGTATAATATCAGAGCAATTTGGGAACTGGATTAGGGTTGGAGACACCGAAATTTGCAGGCAGATTGATGGTCAGTGTATAGTCTTATCACAAAGACTGGTATATTTACAGACTTCAATAATATAAATCTTTTCTGTGAGCCACTTTAAAGGTAATATGTAAAATAGGCATTAGCAAAAAAAAAATCTCTTTCTTGGCAAAAACGTCTCCTGGGGATATCTCGATAACTAGGGGCGCACGGCTTCAAGAATTTGATCAAATTATTCGTGACAACGAGCGCTTTCATCTGATTCCAAGATGTGGGCTAAGATGGCGGCAATCGTTGATACGGGCGCGAATGCTCAGAAACTGCCCCTTGAAAAGGTGTCCAGGGGGAGAACGCTAGAATCGGCCCATCACCTGCACACCACGGGGGATGTCGCCCAGTGCACCAGGATGGTGATACGACACATCGAAATCACGCAGGACCCGAGAATTGATCGTTTTATCTCCGGATATATCAACCACGTCATGCAATCCGCTCTCAACGCCCAACGGGGCGACGCGGGTGTGATGGCCAAGGTAACGAAGATGCTGGAAAAGATCACCGAGCGCTTGCATCAGCGAATGGACACCATCGAAAAAGCGACGACCAACATGACATCGTCATCGGGACCCCCAGTAGCAACTGCGTTAACTCCTCCGCAGCATGGCGAGGCTTCCGCACTAGGGACTGGCAACGAGGGCTAGTCCAGGCCGTTGTGGTTCCTTCCCGCAGCAGCGGAACATCGTCCCTAGGGGTGCCTGAACTAGAGCTTCGGGAGGATCGCTAGGTTACGATCAAAGTAGCCAGTACTATCGGTGAGCAACTTCGGAGGAGGAAGCCGAGGGAGCTTGTCGAGCAGGCGGAACGGCAGCGCGAGGCCGTAGCGAAGCAGAGGAACTCTACTGCCCTGTCTCAAGGGGTGTATTTCGTTGCTGCTCGGAAGCTCCTTTTGGGGGACATAACCATGGTGGCCAACAGTGCAGCTGGGGTGGAACTGCTCTGTAGGGACACGGGATGGCTAAAGGCATTTGGGGATGGAGCCGCCACCCAGTAACTGATGTGGGGCGCGGTCGCCCACGGCACTGCCCTGTGAAGCATAAAGCTCACTCCGGAGACGATGCCTGCGGGGGCGAAGGAACTGCAGCGAGCCAATAGCCATACCTGGGGTGGCGACCAGGCCAGAATCCTGCAACATCCGAACAGCAGCGGGAAGAATCAATTGTGATTGAACTCACGAGCCCGGTTGTTGCTAACAGGGCAATCAGCACCGTGCACTATCTAGTATCTAGTACACCGTGGATAGCTAGGTAGCATTAATAGGTATTCTGGACCCCAGAGTATTCCGATGAAATTCACTTTGATTTCATTTATCAAATTGTGCGGAATTTACTAGCTACATAGCTATTTGTGAACATACATTGCATGTATCGGGAGATCGCCGATGGCGATGAGACGGCGGCGACAGCTCTAGTCAATCTTGATGGCAAGCTTTCCGAAGTGCTTTTGAGCCCACTATTGCTCAGGGTATCAGCCTTATGACCAAGCATTTAGATAATGAAGCACAGGGGTTTCTCACCATGTAGTTATACGCATCCTTAAGCTGCTCAAGAGTAAAGACTTCCTCGTCCACCACGGGATGGATGTTGTTTACCTCAATCGCTTTAACCATATCCAGCATCAGTTCCTTGCTTCCCACAAGAATTCCGCGCACGGTGCAAAGATTAGTCAGAGTATCCAGAGCACTGGGTATAGTCTTCGGATCAGCCTGTCCAAGGAATCCGATAACACTGATCACACCTTCTAGCTTGACGCACTTGAAGCTCTGCTGAAGCGTTCCAGGGCCACCGACTTCGATGATATGATCCACTCCGACGCCGCCAGTGAGTTTACGAGCCGTCTCTCCCCAGTTGGGGTCGTTCCTGTAGTTGACGACATGGTCTGCGCCAAGCTGCTTCAACTTCTGCTCCTTCGCTGGGGAGGACGTGGTGGCGATCACTGTTGCACCGGCTGCCTTGGCGAACTGCGATAAACGAAAATAAGTGTTAGCCATTCAATGGCACGGTAAACCTGACGCCGATCTGCTGGGTTACTCTTCTCGAATAGCATACCTGCAGAGCGAATATACTGACACCCCCCGTTCCCTGTACTAGAACAGTTTGGCCTGGTTTCAGAGGCTTCAGGCCGAACAGAGCATTCCAGGCAGTAAGGCCAGCACATGTGAGAGTACTGGATTCGAGGTAGTCCAAATTCTTCGGGGCCTTCACCAGACCTTGTTCATTGAAGACAGCGTACTGACGCAGAGTGCCGTCGAGGGCACCGCCAAGGCCAGTTGAGGCACCATAGGCGTCGATGTCGCCGAATTGGTGTCCTTGGTTGAACAGGGTCACAACCTTGTCTCCCTTCTTAAACTGTGAGACTTTGGACCCAACCTGGACAACTTCACCGGCACCGTCCGAGCCTGGTACGACGGGGAAGCCAAGAGCGAAGGGATACAATCCCTACGGTTGAGTAACATGTATCGTTCAGTTTTTGCTATTAAACAAAACAAAATGGGAGTCTCACCTTCGGGATGATAAGGTCGCGATAGTTCAGCGACGCTCCATGGATCTTGACTAGGACGTCACTGTCGCCGACCTTGGCAACCGGCGCCTCAGAAAAGCTCAAGCCGTCGAAGCCATTTTCCTTGCCGGTGATAACCCACTGCTTTGTCGTGGTAGCGGTCATTGTGTTCAGGGTCAGAATGGTGAGAAGCTGGTCGAACTTGGTATTTCCGTATCTCCAGTAACTACTAGGACTACTATTCCAACCACAACAGGAGAAGCTGGATATTCTTATGTATTCGATCGTCCATTGACGTAAGCGGGATATGATGGCCAATTACTAATGCACATCGGGTAGCACTCGAGAAAAAGCTGCTTCCTAATCACTGTTGGCAAATAGATACTCTTAAGAGGAGTCGAAAGCCCCACCTTGACAAATGCAGCCATCATGTCACTAGGTGGAGCTGGAACTGCTTTGAAGGCACCTTGAGGACGGCATTAGACCTGAAACGCAGAAGGACCAAGGAAGGTCGTAGGTGAGATGAGCCTCGGAATTTATTAATAATTACCTGCGACGTGGGCAGTGAGGGAATACTGACTACGTAGATTATCGACGGCGGGGCTCAATCCGGATAATCGCGCTCGCGGTCAACGGCCCCGCCTTGGGTTGACAACTCCTCGAAGAAAAGCCCACCGGTTAACACGCATCCGCATCGGATCCGCAATGCTTTCGACAGTCAAAGAAGCCAGGGTGACTAAAAACCCAAACTCAGTCTCGTCGCCGTCAGCAGCGAGAATTGGGCGACTTCGGCGGATGTTAGGGGATGGAGAAAGTGAGTTCGCACCTTCAAACTGTGACCGAAGACGGCTGTTGTTCTTATCCCCATCCTACTAGTACGATTCTAGTGTTCAGCCGCTGACATCGCCCAGAGCTTCACCAGTCTCTCGATCCAGTAGAACGCGCCAACAAGCTTGCTCTGGACCAGTTCAGAGCTAACTACCTCCCACCATCAGCATTAGAAATTAAATCAAGGAACCCCGCATCAGATGACCACGGCATATGCCAGGAGGAAGAGCTGGATTATGTGCTTGATATCTACACTGCCAAGTCGCTTGCCACAACAGACTTCGACGCGTGTTTCAGTCTCATAGAGTTGACCTCATCGAAAGATTACTCTGGCTCCAGTATTGGATGGTCGCCCTCGAAGAAACGGAAGGAAATGAAGCTGCCTGATATGAAATATCTTCTACTCCGTTGCGGTTCAATAAGGAAAAGCTCCGTGAAGACGGGGGAAACAGCCGCTGTTAGCCCTCCCGAATCTGCGCAGTCACCTAACCAAGGCGAGATCTTGGGTTTTCTATCCTTCATGGTCACTTATGAAGATGGAAAGGAGGCCATCTATTGTTATGAAATCCACTTGTCACCAGCAGTGCAAGGCCGTGGTCTAGGGGAGCTCCTGATGACAAAATTCGAGCACGTAGGGCGGCGAATTGGCCTGGAGAAAGCTATGCTGACCGTGTTCAAGTCGAATTCAAAGGCCCTGCGACTCTATGAGCGGCTTGGGTATTCGGTGGATGAGTACTCCCCGCAGCCCCGCACACTGAGGAACGGGAGGGTAAAAGAACCGGACTACTTGATCTTATCGAAGGCATTGCGATCGACAGCAACCCGCAATTGAGCGAGAAGTACAGCGGCAACCGACGCGGCTATCCCACCAGGTTTAAGACAGACGGTAGCGCGTTAATGACAGTTGAAGTCGACTACACTTGCCTGACGTCTTTGCCTCTCAACTCTGGATTTTCTTGCTCCCACTCATCCCTGAGCGCAGCAAAGATGATGTCCGCCACCAGGATAGAGAGTCCGAGACTCCAGACAAGAGTAATGGCGTAGAAGAAGTTAGCATTTCCAGAGCCAGCATAGATCCACAAGTGATAAAACGCGGGGCCGAGGAGAGTCGCGTATAAGACAGCAGAAACCGCGAAGAATGTATAACGCGTTACTGACAACGATTAGTATACCCCTGCATATGGTTTTACGAGACCACCTACATGGGAAGAGGTGCCGATAGAGTGGGAGCAGAGCAAAATACAGAGAGACGTCCGAGATGCTGGGATACGGTTTGAAGATGGCAAAAATACCCAAGAGGGAAGTCAGAACGAAGAGAGGTTGTCGTCGCAATCGCACAGTCAAGCCCCCCACGTACCCAGCTAGATGTAGCCAGAAAATGCCGAGGAAGAACTCCCTGAATGGATCGAAAATTTCGATGAAGAAATACCACCACAGGCCGACATTCGGCGTCAGATCAGGAACAAGCAATTGAAAGCCGTACGTCGCGGAGACGAACTCCCATATGTCTCCAGTAATTAAGGAGGAAGCGCCAAGCAAGCCCGCAATGCTGACCAGGAAAATGAGAAGGTGTTGGGCGACGAAAATGACAGCAGGGGGGGGTTGTTTCGATATCTGCACGGATCGGTCATAGCACAGAAGAACAAGTGGAATAAACAACAAAGCTGGATATAGAGAGAGATATGACGCAAACGCCATTGCAATTACAGAATTGAGACTATTGCCGCCGATGGCATTGGACACCGCGTAGAGGATGGCCGACGTGGTGAAAACATTTGTCGAGCGACCCAGGCACGTCGCGATAGTAAAGGGGTTGAAAAGATACCTGATGTTGTCAGCGGAGTACAACAAGAAAATAAGTACTAATCTTCTATTGTCTGTACCACGCAGCAATTGCAGTCCCATCCCATTTGATATCCTTCCGGAAGCTCGAGTGTAGCCTGCTTGCAGTTGACAGTCCTGAATCCGAGATGGTAACCAATGCATTGGCGTTCAAGACATCGATCAGCGAATAGAGAATGGCAGTAGGCAAAGGATAGTTCTGCGAGTCTGGTAGTAACGAAAAGAGAGGGAGGAGCAGCGGCGCCTGTTAAGTCACAGCAATCGTCAGGATTAGCAATTATTCGCAAAGGACGTCAGGAACTTCAGTTCAGTCTTACTTGATGAAAAACGCCTCCATCATACGGGGAGACACTCCTATTATAAAGGAAGAGTCCCTCTTGCACTGAAGAAGAAGGAGTCAGCATTGCCAATGAGCACAGGTTCTCTGTACTCACATCTCTTGAAGCTGCTAACCGGCGTGGAAACCTCAACTCTCCCAGTTAAAAGGTCAGGAAGCGAAGGGAAGAGAGCCCAGAGAAGAAGTCGTAGCAAAACAGCGGCACCGAACACGGCTGCCTGACTTCGACCGACCGGCATGATTATTGATTTACCGGCCGTGGGAGAAAGCCATAGTGCTCAAGGTCCATGACTGAACACCTGTTTCGTTGCGCGGAAATGCTTGGCTCATCCGCAACCTTAGAACGCACAGACCACCAACGCAAAAAAAAAAGTTCTCGATAACTTTGCTATCGGCTGTCTTCAGATCTTCACAATCAACCAACACAGAAGGATCAGGTTCTAATTTTCAAAATGGCCAAGATCAAGAAGAAAGGTACAAACAGCTATCTTCTGTAAAATATATAGCGCTAGGGTTTACCGACTAACAATTCGAATACAGGAACCTCCGGCCAGGCCAAAAACTACATTACCAGAACTCAGGCGGTGCGGAAACTTCAGATTTCTCTGCCAGATTTCCGTCGACTGTGCATCTTCAAGGGTGAGTCTTTGGATTTGATATTTTGGTAAATATGCCATACGCAATCTCAAAGATGCTTATTTGGGAAATTTTTTCAAGGAATTTATCCTCGTGAACCGCGAAACAAGAAGAAGGCCTCCAAAACCTCGACCCCTAGCACTACTTTCTATTACACGAAAGATATCCAATACCTCCTGCATGAGCCACTTCTAAGGAAATTCCGTGAACAGAAGGCTGTCGCCAAGAAAATTGCGCGGTCGTTAGGACGAGGTGAAGTAGGTGACGCTGCCCGCTTGGAGAAGAACCATGCTCCTAGAATCACCTTGGACCATGTCATCAAAGAGCGCTATCCCACCTTCATTGACGCTCTAAGAGACCTCGATGATGCTCTATCGCTTCTTTTCTTGTTCGCGAATCTGCCCTCAACGGCTCATGTGCCTCCAAAGACCATCTCTCTCTGCCAGCGCCTTTGCCATGAGTTTCAGCACTATCTCATTGCTACTAACTCTCTTCGGAAATCTTTTCTCTCCATCAAGGGTATATACTATCAGGCTACGATTCAGGGGCAGGACATAATGTGGCTTGTGCCTTATCGATTTGTGCAGCGAGTGAATGGAGATGTTGACTACCGGATAATGGCGACCTTCGTCCAGTTCTACACTACTCTGCTGGGTTTTGTCAATTACAGATTGTATTCAACTCTCGGTCTCAGGTATCCGCCCAAGTTTGACACTAGAAGCGACGAAAATGGTGCGGAGCTAGCAGCTTTTACCCTTGAGGGTCGCACTCTGGACGATAAACCGAAGGCTATCGAAGCAAGTACCGTGAAGACAAATGGGCTTGGGCTCGCCAACAAGGCGGCCCCTCCTGAGCTCCAGGACAAGGTGGATAAAGTGATCAAAGCAGCAGGGCTAGATCGGGAATCGGAAGACCAACAGGCTGAGATCAGGGAGGAAGGCACTGACGCGATCGACAGATTCGAACCTGCAGCACCTGAGGCCGATACGCTGCTTCAACCAGACTTGCTGAGAGATGAGGCTGGGTCGCTGTTTTTGCCTTTTGTCTTCTACATTTCTCGAGAGGCCCCAAGAGCTCCCTTGGAATTCATTCTACGCGCTTTCGGCTGCAAACGGATTGGCTGGGACGCTGTGCTCGGCGATGGGGCATTCACGCACGATGAGTCCGATCCTCGGATCACACATCAAGTGGTAGACCGTCCTGCGCTACCTGAATCCTCTCTTCCCGCCATACCTGCCGAAGCACAAGACAAAGACAACAGCGCGCAGAAAGTTAAGCCGGGGACTCGGATTCCTGGCAGAACCTACATCCAGCCACAGTGGATTTGGGACTGCATTAATGAAGGGAAACTCCTTCGCCCCGACCTATATGCGCCAGGCGCTACTCTCCCGGCTCACCTGAGCCCGTGGGTCAAGCCTTCTAAGGGAGCCTACGATCCTCGGGCTAGCTTGGCTGAGCAGGAAGAAGAGGGTGAGGCTGAGATTGCGGCGGAAGAGTCCAAGGATGATCAAGACATAGAAGATAGCGTGGAAGAAAAGGAGGAGATCACTGCAGATTCTAAGGATGAGTCGGGGGCGGAAGATGCCGAATCGGAGGATGAATCTATCAACGGCGGTATGGATGTTGCCGGCACCGATGAAGACGAAAGTGAGAGCGAGGAGGAAGAGGAAGAGTTTGCTGGATATGAAGACAACGAGGCTGCATCTGAATCTGAGGATGAAGAGGAATCTGCACGAACACAGCATCAGAAGGAGCTTGAGGCTGAGGCTGCTGGTCTTCCGTTCGCTGCATCTAATGGTACTGGAAGCGATCCAGCGAAGAAAAAGTCTTCCCTGAGCAAGAAGTTGGCGGCCAAGAAACGTAAAGAGGAAGAGGAACTGGAGAGGCAGAAAATGATGATGAGCAGGAAGAAGCGGAAACTGTTGGACAAAATGCTCTATTCGAACAAGAAGCAGTCGGAAGAAGCGGCGAAGTTGCGGTCTAAGAGAAGGAGGCTCGAGAAGAATGCATAGATAGACTTGAGAATTCTAAAAGCAAAGTGATGTGGATTTGTTTCCTTTATCGGGGTGTGATACTAGAAGATCTTTGATAACAAGGCGTTGAGTATATAGTTGTCAATTCTTTATGAGTATTTATGCATATAATGTAGACACTCCTTGGGCTTGATTTCAGTTCCCCTCTTCCCCATAATGGAAAATCCAAGACTCTTCTTGTTTTCAGATATCCTATTTTCTAGACCCGGCTCCTAGTTGTAGAACGCAGGTTCGCATCGCCGCGGAGTTCCTGTTGTTGTGGTGATGGATCCGTCACGTGAAACTATGTCATCTTGGATTTCTGGAAGGTTTTTTTTGCAATGGCTCATCAACCCGTCCGCTGATTTGAGAGGTCTTCCTTTAATTCAGGAAACGCCATACTGATATGAGAAGTCTTTGCTAGCGTTTTGGAGGGCCTTTTTCATCTCCTTCAATGGCTAGTGTAAACGGCATTAAGCGGATACCACTCCACTGCCCTTCGAGAAATTTAGACATCAAATGAGAGACTCCGTGTTACTCTTAAAAAAGATCACTTTTCGCAAGGACCTTTCCTGAAGTCTTCTTATTTTAATTTATTGCTCCTATACAATAGGGACGACCGTAGAGTGCCTCTTCAGCTCTCTTCCCCCAGGGGTGCCATGTCCTCTCAGTCGACAAGTCACTTTGGCTTTCACTCGTCGAGCTTCTTGCCTCCTCAGTCAGCTCAGCGTTATCCGCATCAGTCAATATTTGGTGGCCCGAGCAGCCAAGATGTCGATACGCTGTCTGACGCCGATTCTCATCAGGGTACAGCGGATGCAACACAACAGGAGAATGACATCGATGGCGTCATGGAAGAGCCAGGGGTAGAGGGGATCATCGACCAATCTGTTAGCGATGATGCAACATATAGTGCGAGCGGTGAAGGGGAGAATAGTCTGTCTGAGTCTGATATCAGTGCTACAGGCAGCGACGAGGAAGATCAGCGTGACAGAGGACGCGCTATCAAAGTTGCTATGCGCCCAGCACCTTCACAAATCGGACGAAATAAAGAAAATACATCGTCGCCATCTCCCCCTCCGTATCGTTCAAACAGGTTCCAGGGCCCAGACTCGACTTGGCGGAGTTTGACTTTTGAGGAGAGACGGAATGCCGAAGCTCTCGAGACCATTCGCGCCAGGGATCTTGCTGCGCATCTTTACAATGCCTATGCTCTACGGATAAGAGCGGGAAGGATCGCCCAGCGAACCCAGGAAGGGAAGAATGTTGATGAATCAGGAATGCAAATGGAGCCTTTTGTTCCTCCCAAATCATGGACGGCGTGGCCAATCCCCGCTAACGAGGTACCTCGAGCTGACGAGGCTCTGAGGAGGGAGGAGGATGATAGATGGACCCTGCGGAGGCCACCTGATGTCAGACCCAGCGCTGAGTTGGAGGAATCCCTGATCGCGGTTATGCTCAAAACTGCCAAGGAAAGGTTTAAAGAGAGGCCCTGGCGAGAATCTGGGCCTGGGCGTTCGCCTTCCGTCTTGGGGCAGAGAGGAGGGGTCGATAGCGACGTTTATGGAAGCACTGATGATGAAAGACGCTACAAGAGCGATCCGGAATCCGCAGACGATGTTCCACTCCGTCCTGTCGTTCAGGCAGATGACGAGACGTCAAGACGGCAACTACGACCCCTTACTAGGCCTATAATCAATCAGGCGGACCAGATTTTACTTAGCCTCCACTACGCTAGAAAGAATGATATACCGATATCATTGGATAGTTCGGCGAGTGAAGGGCACACGGATACCGAAAGCGAGGCTTCTGGTATCTCTCGGGGTAGGAAAAGGAGGATACGCCGGGGCATGAAGAGAAGCCTTTCAAGAGGCGGGACGCGCAGACGGAGATCAAGAATGGGAGAAAACGACGACCCAAATGACTTTGAGGAATCCAATACAAGGTCTGCCTCTCGCTTACAATCCTCACGCGCCTTACGAAGGTTCGGTCTCCGAGATTGGAGTCAGGTTCTAGGATTGGCTTCGATGATCGGCTTACCATCGGCAGCAGTGAGCCGAGCAGCACGACGATGCTCTGAGCTGTTCCACGAGGATATGGAATTCCGAACTCTTAGAGAAGGCAGGGTGTGCCAAGTCGAGAAGAAAGGAGCGGCGCCGGTGTGGGTGTACTCCGAGAGTGAGACCGAGAGTGACGAACGTGAGCGCAAACACGCTCCTTCATCTTTGCCTTCACCACAGTTGCATCGTTCTCAGTCTCGCGGGCGAAAACGCTTGCGGCCTAAATCTTTGGAAATGAGTTCACCTGTAGCCAGCCGTCATGACAACACCTCTCTCCCCGGCACTTCTCCGCCACCTCGACCACCATTTTCTTCTCCTCCTTACCTGGCTTCTTCTAATGCCCTTCATGACTCTCCCATATCTGAACCAGATGGCCAACGCGCCACGTCCATCCCAGTCACAGCACCCGAAGAAGGGAGGGTCAAGAATAAAGGCAAAGGGGAGCATCGGAAACAAGATCTCGTGTGTCCCGTCAAAGGATGCCGGAGACACGAAAAGGGATTCTCCCGAACTTGGAATCTCAATCTGCATCTTAAAAGAGTTCATCCTGGATATACCCGACGGAGCCAGAGTGCTCGAGTCGGCGGAGCTTCCCCAATTGCTGTCTTCGAATGAGGTGGACACCAGGTGGATGAATCTACCTAGTCTATGAACTGATAAGTAATATATAATCATTGGTAACTATGTTGTTCAGCTTAGAGAAGAGTAGTGCGTAGGGGTCCTGTTTATCGTAGGCGAGTCGTGGAACGCAGCAATATCGATGATCAATAGGTAGGTAATACCCCGATGATTACTTGTAATTACTTTACACGCTTCCGCGCTTCGTGACAGATCATGTGATGACATCACTTAACCAATAAAGGCAGGTCATCCCGAAGCCACATTTAATTGGACAGAGACCCGGAGATACAGTGCTTTGACTGGTCAGAATTGCCGAGGGTTCTCAAAGAGGTCAAGCGCCCTGAACCAACGCCCGGATTAGGTATGGGTGACGTAGTCTCACGTGACATGAAGCTCTCGCCGCCAATCAAATGAGAGAAAGAAGTCAGCAACAACAAGCTTAGAGGCATGTAGGTAATCTTCCATCAGACACCATCGGGGGAGACGAGCAATCATATCGTCACGTTGCAGAAGACGTCAGTCTTTTGCTGTGGAAGCGTAGAACTAAAAATCGGCATTTCGATTCTACTGAGTTCTTTAGTCGAGGCGATAAGAGCTCCCCGCACGGCTAGGACAGCAGTAATTTATCAGTACGCTCCATTGTCGATATTCTTACTTCCTCTTTCTTTCCAATGCACATTTCGATCTCTGCTCGGTTGACCGTCTGAGTCAAACTTCCGCCACCATGGAGAGAATTATACGTCCGATTTCCGGGCAATTGCTGAGGTCACGGCCTCGTTACCCTTTCTCGATTCCTCCGCCGTACGCTGCACGTCTCTATAGCAGCAAGAGCCATACTGTACCTCCGGTAGGTCGCTAGTAACAGCGACTAGGGAACTGAATATAGCAACTGGCTAATGGATGATGTTCCTAGCTGAAAGATAAGTCGCTCTTCATTGAGAAGGCTTACGTCAATGGCGAATGGGTCGATTCGAAATCCGGCAAGACATTCGAGGTTCACGGTGTGTATTTTGTTGCTATATTTCACAAGAGCCTGATTACACTTTGACGCGAAGCAATCTGACAGTGATCGACACTACTTGACAGACCCTGCATCTGGCAAACTCATCGGAACATGTCCAGAGTTTGATGTGGCCGACGCCGAAAAGGCCGTCGAGGCTGCGAGAGAGGCTTTCCCCAAGTTCCGGAACACTCTCGGTCGCGAGCGTGCTCGACTGCTCCACCGCTGGTACCAATTGATGATCGACAATGCAGAAGATCTGGCTACACTTATCACATGGGAGAACGGGAAGCCGTTAGCAGATGCCAAGGGCGAGGTCAACTACGCTGCTGGTTTCCTTGAATGGTTCAGCGAAGAGGCGCCCCGTATCTATGGCGACACGATTCCAGCGTCAGTTCCAGGAAATAGAGTCATAACTATTAAGCAGCCGGTGGGCGTTTGCGCCTTGCTCACTCCGTGGAACTTTCCAGCGGCGATGATCACGAGAAAGGCCGCACCTGCCTTGGCAGCAGGCTGCACGGTTGTCGTGAAGACTCCCGGCGAGACGCCATTTACCGCCAACGCGTTGGCAGAATTGGCGCACCGGGCAGGTATTCCCAAAGGCGTTTTCAATATCGCCACCACTTCGAAGAACACCCCTGCCGTGGGTGAGTTGCTAACGACGCATCCCGATGTCCGCAAGGTGTCGTTCACAGGATCCACCAATGTCGGCAAGTTGCTCATGAAGCAGGCTTCTTCTACTCTCAAGAAAGTGTCGTGGGAGCTCGGCGGTAATGCTCCATTTATCGTGTTTGATGACGTTGAGGACCTTGATGCTGCAGTGACAGGTGCCATAGGCTCTAAATTCCGAAGCTCCGGACAGACGTGCGTTTGCGCCAACCGCATCTATGTGCAGAAAGGCATCTATGACGAATTTGTCAAACGATTTGCTGAGAAGGTCAAGCATTTCAAGCTGGGCGCTGGCTTCACTGAAGGCACCACTCATGGCCCAGTGATTCATGAACGTGCTGTCGAAAAAGTTGCCGAGCATGTTCGTGACGCTGAATCTAAGGGCGCCAAGGTCGTTGTCGGTGGCGAGAGGGCCCCTGAACTAGGACCGAACTTCTTCAATCTGACTGTTCTGACCGGAATGAACAAAGACATGCTTCTGGCTTCGGAGGAGACCTTCGGCCCCGTAGCTGGTTTGTTCCCCTTTGAGACGGAGAAGGAAGTTGTCGAATTGGCCAACCAGGCAGATGTGGGCCTCGCTGGATACTTTTTCAGCGGTAATATTAAGCGCATCTTCCGTGTCGCTGAGGCGTTGGAAGTGGGGATGGTTGGCGTGAATACGGGATTGATCAGTGACGTTGCTTCTCCGTATGTTGGGCTCTTAACTCCCTAAAACAAACTAATGGCTCGCTGACCATTTGACTAGGTTTGGAGGTGTCAAGCAGAGTGGATTCGGTCGTGAGGGCAGCAAGTACGGTATTGACGAGTTTGTTGTCGTCAAGAGCGTTACCTTTGGCGGAATAAACGAGCCCTTACAGTCGTGATTGAATGACAAAATGTCACCATGAATAGGCAAGGGTTGGATGTGGATATGCATGCTATCTTCCATGGACTAATTAGGATTAGTAGGATCTATTTGGGCGTGTCTTAGGAACTATCTGTACAGTTGGATTATCAAAAATAGCTTTTATATAGACTCTATATGATTTCTGCTTCACAGTGGAGTTTTTTGTCTGAGTGAAGCTGTTTCGCATTTCAGTTGCGCCGGAGAAGGGTCAGGAAAACCAAGAGTCCATATTGACACATGTTCATTTCTATGTCGATGTCGATCCATTGTAGTACTAGCCTAAGCCGCCAAGACAAGAATGAAAATGAAGTCATTGGGGTCTCGGAAACTTTAATTACCGCCTTCATGTCACCTCCGCGGTCTCCTATGAAAGGAAAATTGTAGTCTCGTTCATTGCTCCCACAAGTTCCCATATATTGTCCTTGGCATGGATCACTTTCATTAATCGAATATATCAAATGTCCATTGAAAGCCCGGTTTGAGTGGCGTGCTCCTGCACCACCATGCGGCCGTCCCTGCAATTGCTCGCTGCTGTCTCGAAGGGTCAGCCTTCGAAGCTCCGGAAACCTCCCCTTAGCTTGGATCAGGTTAGTGTCTATTCACTGGAAGCTCCTGTTGGCTGTCTAATTAGTCGAATGAAATAGTTTATTCA
Organism: Byssochlamys sp. BYSS01; assembly: GCA_002242795.1. Classification (NCBI taxonomy): domain Eukaryota; kingdom Fungi; phylum Ascomycota; class Eurotiomycetes; order Eurotiales; family Thermoascaceae; genus Paecilomyces; species Byssochlamys sp. BYSS01. Next base: position 192,413 of record NIXA01000008.1, read on the forward strand.
GAGACAGCGTGTTCTTGGCTTGTGGAAAGAGATCGTAAGGGCGTTGATTAGTAGGTCTCACCTTCGACCGTGTCTTTCTTCACACTCCATTCCATCAGCGAATGTGCTTCTCCTCCTTATTTGCTGAGTCTTTCTATCTTAAAGAGATTCCTCACTCGCCAACACGAATTGAGCTGCATGCATACGCTCGTCATGAGTTCGAGCGGCATCGTGATGTGACGGATTTGGTAAGCTGAAAGCGTGGCTTCTTTGGGCTTTACTTCTCTTTGCAAGCTGAAGCTGATGTGTCGCTTACTATAGCAACATATACGATATTTGGTTTCGGTAGGGAGCTAGGTTGTCTGTTCCTTTTACCGTTGCAGGTTCTGACGTTTCTGCAGACAGGAAAGACGGAATTTGACACGATCAAGAGGTACATTGATGAACACGTCGCGTCCTGACCATGAGGATCATCCCGCATGCATGTGTCCTCCCATTTATCCGATATTCCGCGCTCACCATCTGGCGAGACCCTCCTTGCAAATGATATAATGTAAAAAAATAATTATGGAAATTTTCCAGATCCGTGCCGTCTGTACCCGCAAACCCGTTATATATATACACAAATGAAACGAAAAAAGGCAGTAAGCAGACGCAAAGACGATGAAAGCGGAGATTCGTAGTATCCATATCCATTTTCCTTCTCAGTCCACTCATTTCTTCCCCCACACCAACGACTTCACAGAGTCCAACACGCCACCGCTCTTCTTATCCTGTGAGATTTCCGCAGCTTCAACGGGAGCGATGGTGGCTTCATTCGGCGTATCCACGACAGTTGCTTTGGTGGTGGGTGGCCCCCGTTGCTGTCCCGCTTCTTTGGCCGCAGCCCCTATGGCCGCATGACGCTCCCGCCATTCGGAATCTTCTTGATCACGGATCTCCAGCTCACGAAGCCACGCGTCACGCTTCTCCTGATTCTTGCGAGTTGAGACCATCTTCTCGAGTTCCCGCCGCTGCTCCCGTTCGGTTCGAAAGTACATTCCACCTGCGACAACGGCGAGAAGAGTAAAGCCTTGGGCGTAGATACGGGCGCGGAACATTTTGTTCATCGATACCGAGTCACCGACCCTCATGGACCGATAAGCGCGGTAGAGAGCATAGCAAGTTGCGGTGCATCCTGTAAGGTGCGTAGAATGAAGGTTAGACCATGGAAAACGCTCTCATGGTGAAAAGGCAGCAAGTATTCTCCAGATAGACCAGTCTCATGCATTAAAACATCTAAAAAGAACTTACCTAACGGAATAAGAGGCTCTTGTTTGAGACGTCTGACGATTCCGTGGATGATGCCTTCTTCTCGGAATTCCTGGAGCGGGCTGGTATGCAGTCAGAACTGGCTAATTACTTAATTTCTGTTGCATCTAGATCTCTAAGGATGCCAGCTGCACTCACATGTCACCCTCTAGCGAAGATGGTAGAGGTTCTTTGTCCATTTTACGACGCTGATCTGGGTGGGTTCAAACTGGTCTGTTTGGGAGAGCTGCCAGAATAATTAGGTAGGATTGAGGTGGACTGCCTTTTCTCCGCGCGGGTCCTCCGGTAGGCTGACCGCCCGGGCAGTACGATCGGTGTATCTTTCCTGGGCAATTATTAGTACGCTCTTTGACTCCACTAGCACCGACTGACAGCAGAAGTATCACGGTTGCTGACTTGCTGTCTTACAATTGTCTACTCCTGCCTATTCGTTGTTATTATTATTACACTCAGCTCAATCCTAGTAGACCTTGAGCAGCGGTACGCCGCGGAGCAGAAACAGTTCCTTTCGTGTCCATGATAGCCCGCCTAGCTACTTTGCGTCTAATAAAGAGGGAAATATGAATAAAGAGAAACAGCATCAACCTACTGTCGAATACGAAAATAAACTAAAGAGCGCAGTGCAATTATAGATCAAAGGTTCTGCATCTAGACTCTGTCGAAAGCTAGGGCCTGACCTCTAACGATGATATAAGCACGACGACGCCGACTTCGGGACTCGGATTTTGCAGCTTCACCGCCACAGAAACTGATAAGGTCCGGTGGTACGAGTCACAAGTAAATTTGCCCCTCAATTGAGCCTGCATTCTGTCCCTTTTCTAAGTTTCTTGCCTTCTTCGTGGAGTCATCATGTCTGATGAGCCATCGACCAGTGGCACTTCAACACCTAAGCCGAGCGGCTTCGCTCTCACAGAGTACACTGCAGCTCCGACTCCGCCCAACGAAAAGTCACAGGGCAAAACACTTGACTCACTCCCAAGATGGGACATTCCTGATGCTTTCTTGCTGCCCAATGGATATCCTGATGTAAGGGATACGGCAATTGCTTTTTCTCAGCTCGAGATCTCTGATTGCTCATTCTGTGAACTGAGATAGTACCTCCGACTGATTTTGACGTCACGAGTATACGATGTTGTCAACGAGACACCCCTCCATCATGCCGTTAATTTGAGCAATCGGCTGGAATGCAAGGTTCTATTGAAGAGAGAGGATTTACTTCCGGTGTTCAGCTTCAAGCTGCGGGGAGCTTACAATAAGATGGCCCATCTTAGCCAGGAGCAGAGGTGGAAAGGCGTTGTAGCGTGCTCGGCAGGTGAGGACCATGTTTCTATCCTATGGGTTTTTACGCAGAGCCGTATTCTCATTTATATTATATTTTTTCTCTTTTTTCTTACTTTAGGTAACCATGCGCAAGGCGTCGCTTTTTCCGCGCGAAAATTGAAGATCCCGGCCACTATCGTTATGCCCGCAGGCACGCCGGCCATTAAACACCTCAACGTCTCACGACTCGGAGGTAACGTTGTTCTACACGGAAGTGATTTTGACGCGGCCAAGGAGGAGGCACATCGGTTGGCGGAGCTGCACGGGCTAGTGAGTATTCCTCCGTTCGATGATCCGTATGTGATCGCGGGACAAGGGACGATTGGATTGGAGCTTCTGCGTCAGGCAAATCTCCAAAAACTTGAGGCAGTTTTCTGCGCTGTGGGTGGAGGGGGCTTGATCTCCGGTATTGGGGTCTACATCAAACGTATCGCACCGCAGGTGCGGGTGGTTGGTGTCGAGGCATACGATGCCAACGCTATGGCCCAGTCTCTGAGCTCCGGTTCTCGGGTACAGCTCAGCGAGGTTGGGCTCTTTGCCGATGGAGCGGCGGTAAAGATCGTCGGTGAAGAACCGTATCGACTGTCCCGTGAGGTTGTGGATGAAATTGTCCAGGTCTCGACAGATGAGATTTGCGCAGCTATAAAGGATGCCTTTGAGGACACACGATCCATCATTGAACCTGCAGGTGCACTTGCCTTGGCAGGTCTCAAGAAGTATGTAGAGAAGAACCCGAGTCCAGATACAAGCCGAGAACTGGTTGCCGTTACCTCCGGCGCGAATATGGACTTCGACAGATTACGGTTCGTTGCGGAGCGAGCAGCTCTTGGCGAACGCAAAGAGGCCCTCCTCAACGTGAATATACCTGAACGGCCCGGTGCCTTTGCCAAGCTTGTCGAGGCAGTGCTGCCTCACTCAGTGACTGCTTTCAGCTATCGCTATGCACGCGTAGACTCTGCAAACGTCCTCATGGGCATCTCTTTGTCAGCGTCAACTAGCCGGGGAGATCTGGCCAAGATAATGGAGGAGATCACCAGCGGGGGCATGACTGTGTCCGATGTGAGCGATGACGAATTGGCCAAGCGGCATGTACGATTTTTTGTTGGCGGTCGCAGCAATGTTAAGGATGAGCGCATCTTCATGTTTGAATTCCCCGAACGACCCGGCGCTCTAGCCAACTTCTTGAGAACTCTCCGTCCGAATCAGAACATTTCCTTGTTTCACTACCGCAATTACGGTGAAGATGTTGGCAAAGTCCTTGCGGGAATTCAATGTCCTGATGCCGAAAAGAATGATTTGGCGGCGTTTCTCAAGGAGATCCGGTATCCGTTTATCGAGTGCACGGATTCGCCGACATACAAGACGTTCCTGCGCAGCGATTGAGTCGACCGAAGTGATCTTTGAGTCACTATACTTGATATTGGAATTCTCAGCCTGCTCTCCATATAAACGAAAACATTAAATGTTACGCTTGTACGAGAATTAAGAAAAGAAAAGAAAAGAATAGGGAAGATGGATGTCCTATTCGGCGTTTGGATCTGAGCATATCCCCGAAGCTTCGCTCCTCTGGGTATTGTTTTGCTGTCAGAATTAACACAATAGATGTAGTTCATAAGAATTCCCAGCTTCCTCCTCATCTCTCTCTCGACTCTTTTGTAGCAATAAATAACAATAAGCCAATAGACATTGGTGGATATGCCAGGCCCCGGAGGTGCGGTAATACTGAGCCTCCGGGTAACCCTCGGCCGATTTCAGCAGTCAACCTCCGCGGCCGATCGTCGACGGAAACTGATCGAGACCGCAAATTCTAGTACAGCACCCACGATACTGCAAATTGTCAATATCCATTCAACTACTTTGCCGCAAAGAGTGCAGCCTCCGATCAACCATGTTCCCCTCACGCTCCGGGGCCTTCTCCGGCGTCGTTCGCAGATTCCTCTCCCCGCGCATTTCCTCGTCCCTATCCGCCGCATCAAGGACGATGTCACAATTTACACGGATATCGTCCCTCAATGGTCTTCGGAATTTTTCATCCGTTTTATTGAAAGGTAGAGAACAATCGCAACAACTGCATGGTTCTGGCATGACCGCTGTGGCAGTCGGGTCGACCGTTCGGCAGCTCGAGCAGGTTCGAGGAATGAAGACGCGGTCATCTGTGAAGAGGCTTTGCGATGGGTGCAAGGTACGTCTGCTGCTTTGACGCATACATCCATCTAGTTTGCTATTCTCTGTGTGTCGTTCTGTATGCGGGAAGGGGCTTCGATTTGGGCTTTGTCGCTGACCCTGTATGGAAATTGCATGTAGCCCGTACGGAGAAAGAACAGAGTCTACATAATCTGGTAAGGGATTCGTTCCTCCGCCAGTCGTCACTCGTCAATTTTTAGACGAGTGGTGTAAGTGGATGTATGGCTAATCGAACCGTTTTGGTGAATTGGCAGCTCGAAAAACCCTAAACACAAGCAGCGACAGGGAAAATAAATGAAACACAAGATACCTGCCGGCGCAACTGTCTTCGAATGTGGTTTTGTTCGTGATTCTCTCGGCGCATGGATGCTATGGAATAGTATAAACATGTTGCATTGGAATGAACCCAACAGGTTGGAGTTTGACGGACTGACTGCGCGCTGAGACCATTATACTGCCTTGCGACAGGGATGAAAGGACTTGGTAATATGGTTTCTGAATGGATAATCGAGCTTCGGGCAGTTCAAGCCTTCTATTTAGACATACTTAGCAGTGTCAGGATGTGCGAGAGTATTTTCTGGGCTCCTACCAAAGTCGTCCTCGGATATGTCTTTGCTTCCCTCTACGATGTTTGACAAGGTGTATAGCAACATTCATGTACAATACATATCTGTTTGAATAGCAGGTTAAAAGCTGTCTTTCCTTTTGACTACTAGTACGCTGTAGTTAGTAGACAATTGATCCATGCTTCCGAGATGCGCTCGTTCCGGCCGGCCAATAAAGTACTTCACGTGACCTATGGCTTCCCGATTCTTTTTTTTCGTAGATCATTATTTGGATTCTGGGTGAATCAGTCGTTCGGCCAATTCCATTGCTGGTGGGTTCACAGCCATGAGATCCCCTGCTTTCGCGCGGTTACAATTCCGTGCCGTCTCAGGCTTAGCCTGGTCGCCAGTCCGTCTTCCGTCGCAGAGGCTCTCGAGCGTGCGATGCGCATCGACGGTCGCTCTGCGTCCAACACCGGCTTATCAGTCTGTTCTGAACAGGCATTGGCACCAGAGGAGGAATGCCTCTGGTAGTGCAGCTGCAGTGTATGATTTCTCTTCACTGTTTTATGATACTCTTCCTTGCTAATCAAATTTTGTTTTCTAGCCTTGAGGCTGCTGCGGCCTCACCGGAGACGCTCACCCAGGAGAGTATCATTGACAATCTAGATCCCGCAGAGGCTCTCAGACTTTCTAGAGTCAGGAATATTGGTATTGCCGTAAGTACAGCCAATATTTGTTCATTGTCTGGAGTATACTGTATGGTTCCTGACGTACGGCATTCTCGCTTTTTAGGCACATATCGACAGCGGCAAAACCACCTGTACAGAGAGAGTCTTATTCTACACCGGTCGTATTCGTGCTATACATGAAGTCCGAGGCCGTGACAGTGTTGGCGCCAAGATGGACTCCATGGAACTGGAGCGTGAGAAGGGTATCACCATCCAGTCTGCTGCTACGTTTTGCGACTGGGTCAAGAAAGGAGAAGACGGTAAGGACGAGACGTACCATCTCAACTTGATCGACACGCCCGGGCACATTGACTTCACTATTGAGGTTGAAAGAGCCTTGCGCGTCCTTGATGGGGCAGTGATGATTTTGTGCGCTGTCTCCGGTGTGCAGTCGCAAACGATTACGGTCGATCGACAGATGAGACGATACAATGTTCCTCGAATTTCGTTTATCAACAAGATGGACCGTATGGGCGCCGACCCTTTCAGAGCTATCGAGCAGATCAACACAAAATTGAAGCTTCCTGCTGCTGCTGTCCAGGTGCCAATTGGCGCTGAAGATGAGTTCGAGGGCGTCGTCGACTTAATCCGTATGAAGGCACTCTACAATGAAGGTGCTAGCGGTGAAAACATTGTTGAAACGGATGCAATCCCGGAAAAGGTCAAGGCAGTGGCAGAGGAAAGAAGGAGGATTCTTATTGAGACTCTTGCCGATGTCGATGATGAAATTGCGGAAATCTTTTTGGATGAAGGCGAGCCGACCGAGCAACAGCTGAAGGAGGCAATTCGCAGGGCAACAATCGACCTGAAGTTCACGCCGGTTTTTATCGGCTCAGCTCTGGCTAACAAGTCCGTACAGCCTATGCTTGACGGTGTCATTGATTACCTTCCTAATCCCGCCGAGGTAGAAAACTTTGCCCTTGATCGGAAGCGCAACGAGGCGGCCGTGAAACTTGTGTCGTACAATTCGCTTCCGTTCGTTGGCCTGGCGTTTAAGCTAGAGGAGAGCAACTTTGGACAGTTGACATACATTCGGGTTTACCAAGGCACACTTCGAAAGGGAGCCAACGTCTTTAACGCACGGAACAACAAGAAGGTTAAGGTTCCGCGTATCGTCCGTATGCACTCCAATGAAATGGAAGAAGTCACTGAAATTGGAGCTGGTGAGATTTGCGCCGTCTTCGGAGTTGACTGCGCTTCTGGTGACACTTTCACCGACGGGCAGCTTGCTTACAGCATGTCGTCAATGTTCGTCCCTGAGCCTGTGATTTCGCTTTCCATCAAGCCTAAAAACAACAAGGATGCTGCCAACTTTTCCAAGGCCATGGCACGTTTTCAGAGGGAAGATCCCACATTCCGGGTCACGCACGATTCCGAAAGTGAACAGACTATCATTTCCGGCATGGGCGAATTGCATCTTGATATCTACGTTGAGCGCATGCGTCGTGAGTACCGTGTTGACTGCGAGACCGGCCAACCTCAGGTCGCATACCGGGAGACGATTGGAAAACGTGTCGAGTTCGACCACCTGCTTAAGAAACAGTCGGGAGGTCCCGGAGACTATGCTCGCGTTGCTGGCTGGATGGAGCCACTTGGTGCTCTTGAAGAAAACAAATTCGAGGAACAGATTGTAGGAGGAAGCATCTCCGAGAAATTCTTGTTTGCTTGCGAAAAGGGTTTCCACCTGGCTTGCGACAAAGGTCCTCTTATCGGCCACAAAGTACTTGGCACCAAGATGGTAATCAACGATGGTGCTACCCACATGACCGATTCGTCTGAAATGTCCTTCAAGAATGCAACCCAGCAGGCCTTCCGTAAGGCGTTCGTCGAGAGCGGCCCGGCTGTTCTTGAACCCCTTATGAAGACTTCTGTCACCGCTCCAGCTGAGTTCCAGGGAGATGTCATCTCGCTTTTGAACAAGCGCAATGCTACCATCAATGACACCGAGACCGGAGTCGATGAGTTTACAGTCTATGCCGACTGCAGTTTAAATAGCATGTTCGGCTTCAGCAGCCATTTGCGTGCTGCGACGCAGGGTAAAGGAGAGTATACTATGGAGTTCAGCCATTACGAGAAGGCACCGCCTCAGCTACAGTATGTTCCATGCCCTCTTCATTTCTCTATTGTTATTTCCGTGTAGCGTCTTACTCACTGCAATTACCCACAAACAGGAAAGAACTCATTCAGAAATACCTCAAAGCCCAAGCGGACCGACACAAGAAATAGATGGCTTTCCATTCCCTTTCTCTTCACTTTACCGAGTCAGTTTGCGACGCGGTTTTACGATTTTTTGATTTAACTAGCATGTGCTTGGATACCAAAAAGAGAGAGGGCTGGACTTTGACCTGATTCGATTTCCGATTCTTTTTGAATTCCTGGCCCAGGCGTAGGGTTGTAAGGGTCTGCTGGCATTCTTTGTTAAGGAAATCCTCGCTCCACTCAATTGTCTTTCTAGATATGTCTTACTGATATAGGTTTCTTACTTTCTTTACTGTTTATGATGTATTAGGACTCCTGAATTCAGACTGGTGTATATATCAATCTTCCTACACGGTTTCCTGTAGAGTGCAGCTACGCATCCTCTGACCCTCAATAGCGAAGTGGAGTAATGAATTCGGTCTATATATAATGGAAGTGAAGTTGCCTGTCAGTTCCTCATTCTTCAAAAGCTCTTAACACTGCCAGAGCAGAAGCGGAGAAAGTTGCCATCCGGTTATGGCCTAATTAGACAATGCTTATTAGCGCTTGTTAAGAATATCTCAAAGCAAAGGCTTATACATACCACCGTAGCCGACTCTCTCCCATCTAACCTTCTTAACGTGTTTATCCCTGTCAGTCTTAGAGTGACCACCAATGGAGTTTTCCCAGATAGCCACCTGGGCCACATTCCTTTTGTCGCGCACCTCATACACGACGTCTCCGGGAGCTGTCTTTCGACCCTCGCCCGTTGCCGCGGCCCAGACGCGCTGGCCTTCATACCACGGAATATCAAAATCGTCCAATGCATGGATTATCGCTAGATCCAGGCCTTTCCTTGCGTAGCCGGCATCCGCGTCGGATTCGGCCGTAGGGCCAACGCCGGTCAAACGAGCGACCCGCGCAGCCGTGTCCCAGCTGTCAACGATGTGGCCGAGGACCCAGCTCTTGAAGCGAGGGTATCCAACAAAAGGAGCGAGCAGTGGCGGTGTCAGTCCCTGGATGCTATAGGAATCGATGAGGCTGCGTAGACTGCTAAAGGATGCTAAGAGGACAATGCCAGCGAAGGGTTCCGGATCCTTGATGGCAGGCTGAACGGCTGCGGGATTCGATGATCCGAACATAAAGCGCTCTGCGACTGCGGCGCTGACGGCAGTCCCGAGACTCTGGCCCGTGATGACGATACGGGAAGGAGGGATGCTCAAGGGTGGCGAGGTCAGAAAATTGATGAGTGTCATGCCGTCGGTGATTAAACCCTCTTCCGTCGGGGAACCAGTAGATACGCCAAATCCACGGTAATCTATGGCGAAGACATGGACTGGGTGTTCTGGTGTTGAAATACCCAGGAGTGAACGATAAATGCCGGGTCGCCAGACAGACCCTACATGGGCTGCATTGCCATGGACTTTCCAGCAGAACGAGTCGGCTTAGCTAAGAGCACATGAATAGGGGCCGGTAACTCCTTGTGCTTACACTGTATCACAACCCTGGCATTAGGGTCGTTGGCTAGGAGCTTGAAAGCAGGCGTCTGCGTATAGTCCTGCGTCGGACCAGACGGCGCGTTGGCATCCAACTCTTCCTCATTTTCCAGACAAAGATGTAAGGGAAGAATGTGCCACCCATACAGCGTTTCACCATCAGGTGTAACGAGATTGAACGGCTGGACCTGTGTCTCTGTTTAAAAGGAACGAGGGGTCAGGGACGACTCAGTTCGGCGAACTATGGCAGGAACGGGCGTACTCAGGAATCCAAACGGTTCGACGTCGTTGACATCCTGCCAAAGAGTAGGATTGATTTTATTTGCATATAGAGCACTGCGCACTGCGATCAGTATTTGCTCCAAACGACATTATATTATTAGATCCCACGTACCCGCGTTGGATTATCGGGAATGTCAGCCCGCAAATAACGCTCACGTATGCGAGTCCGCCGGCCGCGAGCACCCAGTACGCCTTCCTGAAGATAGATTGCAGCTCAACCATTTCTGTCCCATCGAAGAACGAGCATTCAAGGGAACATGGAATGATCTGGTTCACAGAGGAATCTGGCCAAATGATGGTTGTCGGAGACAAAGTCACCGTGCTTCGGCCCCCGACCAAATCGGGATATCTGGTGCAACCTTATTGCGGAAATATTTCATCTCTGCATCATCATCCTTCGCCCTTCACGATCTCTTTTCCTTCCGACATATCTTTTCCAGAGTCCTCCTAATTCTTAACCCTGGACTGTTTACCGGCCTTTTCCATCCCCATGGGCGAAAAGAGAAGGCTTTCTACGCGTGACCGGCGCGAACCCGCTTCAAAGCGACGAGTCTCTGAAGCAGCGCCACCACCTCACCCGCCGTCGAAGAAGAAGGCTTCCACTCCGGTCGTTGCTCCTCCTCCTGCTCCATCACCTCTTCCGGAGCGCGAGGACCCTCCCCTGCCTACAAAGGTTAAAGATGGAGAGGGTCTCCCCGTCCTGAAAGCTCCGCAGCCATCGGATCTGTCTCCAGACGAATACCAGTCGGTTGCGGAAAGGTGCGAGAATTTGTCTTTCATTGCTGGACCAGGCTCCCATAGAGTTGAGAAGAGCTTAAGCTAACATTTCCTCGGATCTATAGTGCGGTACTACTAACCTCCTTGGAACGATCGAAGAAAAAATGGTTGAGCGATGGCATTTTGGTGCGATACTGGACGAAACCAAAGAAGACAAAGAGGGAGTTAATCGAGGGAAGAAATCCGCCGAAGGAGTCCATGTCCAAAATTGGCGGTTGTAACATCGTGATCGGACCTCATATCTTTGATGCGATGCTATATACAGTCAAAGACCCCAATGTGCAACCCCAATATACTCCGCCGCAGCGGCAGATGATTCACTATGGCCCTCACAGCAACACTTTCCAGCAGTACCAGCCGTACCCACCGCCGACACAGCCTCTTCCTCCTCAAGCACAGCACTCCGCCTCTCAGCCTGCTTTCCGTCAACCAGTGTCTCAGCCGATTCCATCGCCAGGGATGCAACCATCTACACCTACTCCGCATCAACCTCCAGGCAACCCCCATGGCCCTCAACCGCCTACACATCAACCTGCACAGAGGCCATCACCGGCTCAACCTCCGCAGCCTCCGAAACCTAGCCCGGACCCAGTAATTCAGATGCTGGCTACGAGAGCCGCTTCAGACCCTGAGCTGAAGGCTCTGATGAGAGTTGTGGCGTCCAGCAAGGCATCGCAGGAACAGCTTCGAACGTTTCAGGCCCATATAGATGAACTCAATGCTATCATAAGAGCAAGAGAGCAACAGCGGCAACAGTCTCAGACACAGGGCCAAGCTCAACCTCACGGCCGGACAGCACAGTTGCCCCAAAAGTCTCCGCGACAGCAGATCCAAACCCCATCTCAGCAAAAATCGCAGTCGACGGTGCAAGTTGTCATACCATCACGGTCGTCCAGCCAGCCTCAGACTCCATCTCAAAATCATGCGACACCTCAGGTAAAGAAAGAGCCTGAAGTAACCTCAAATCATTCACCTCCCTCGACTATCACGCCTTCGGAAGCTGGACGCCCATCAGCACCCAATCCCCAAGCGACTGCGGGGCTGCCGTCAACGCCAAGTCCTTATTTTAGCCCTGGACAGACCAATACTACTGCGCGGCCGTCGCATCATGCTACTTCTCATCATCAGCGACAATCCACCGGACCGCTTCCCAATCCTCAGCATCCAGTTTATCAGCAACCGCCATATCAAGGCCCGTCACCATCGGTCCAACCTCGTGCATCTCAGTATGGCTCTCCTGGGCATTATTATCGTGCACCGGCACCTCCGCCACCACTGAAAATAAACTACAAGTCAGTAGTGTTCGAGTTTACTTCACCCCTAACCCCGTACGGAAGCAGCACCTCTGGCCATGCGGGATCTGGTGACCGTTATCTTTTCCCGGAATATTCGATCTTGGAGTGGCTACCCGGAGGAAATGCTGTGATTGCATCTTTTCTCCTCGTACGCAAAGTTGATCCGAATGCACCGTTCCCTATTGAGACAGCGGCAGAAACGACTGGTGGTCGAGGGAAAGGAAAGTCAGCATATAAGTCTAAAAAGGCGAACAAAGACAAAGAAAAAGGCACCAAGAAGGGGAAGAACAGCACCACGCAGACCACCCCGACAAATGATGAGACTCCTATGCCGTCGTCGGAGCCTGCCCAAGCAAAGCAAATTCCAAACGAACCGCGCCAAGAGAGTCAAATAGAGAAAGAAAAAGATGCTCCGACAACGGCGACTTCTGCAAACTCTGACGCAGCAGATAATGCCGTTAAACCCGAAGATTCGAAGGAGAAAGATAAAGATTCTGACTCCAACCTGAAAGAATACTATCAACCAATCACGATCCGTATCTTCAGCTCCAATGCCAAAGTCCTTGAACCTCTGTCCCGAGTGGTGAAGCCTCCGGACCAGGTGCGCAAATACATGAATGAAGTCATGGATCGAGCGGAACGCGCTCCGGACGGTTTCCTGGCTCTGCGACTACCCCGGGAAGCAAAGGACGAGGAGAGAGAACATCTACCTTCACACGAAAGGGAAAGCAAGGGCGGAACCCCAGCTCTATCATCCTCTGGTGTTCAGAGTACTCAAGCTAGACGAAACCGTCGAACTTCTAAAGCGAAAGCACTGGACACTGAGGCTGATTCTGGCGTCGAGAATGATGTGAATGTCACTGGTTCCGGTGAGGAAGGCGAGGAGGAGGAAGAGGAATTGAAGGATTTTTATGGTCCACCAACCGGACTGGTTCATTGGGGATCATAGCGGTTTTGAGTTCCTAGAAAGCCCAGTTCCTGTCTCCTTACTACCTGTACATCAGAACATCGAGACTTGGCTACATCGATGTATTAATGAAAGGCAATAACGACGATTGTAACATTTAGCCGGAATCACCATAGAAACTAGATCTATTTGCCGTATTGATATTTGTTAACACGACGTAGAGAACTCTGTTCCACTCCACGAAGCTCAAGTCCCAAGCCCTTTTATATTATATTCCAGATGCGGCTCATTACTACGGAAGATCCAATCCGACAAATCTCAACACGAGCTCGTAAATGACAGAGACCAACGGAATGAAAAAAAAAAAAAAAAAAAAGTATAATAAAAGGCAGACAAAGTCTCAAATACTCCCACCAGGCCTTCCTGACCGGTCACCTACCAACCCGGCAGTTTCGAGCAACCACCGTGCATTTTCTCGAGCAGACGGATCCGCAGAGGCTCTCAAGTTGATATTCCGCCTGCGCTCCGCTTCGCGAGCTTCAAAGTTCCACATGGCCCTCTGCAACTCCACTGCGTCGGGAGATGCACCTGATTCTGAGGGATCCAGGAAAAGAAAACCCCAAACCTCCAGGGTATAGACTTCAAGGCGGGTCTTTGTAGGGGTAGCGCTGGCTTCATGAGTTGTTGCAGGAGGTAGGAAGACACCGTCTCTGCGGATGGGGGTTAAGTGTAGTTCGGCCGTTTCCAGACCACTGTTGATAAGGAGGGAGCCTGCTCCGCATGGAGTTGGGTCGAAGTGATGGCTGCGAGCTGCCGGGGGAATCTGACAGCCTATTGCTATACCAGAGCGTGTGGAGAAATGGGCTGTGCGAATATTGGATTTGTTGGGTGGTAGAGCCGGGTTGCCTTGCAGCACTATGTGCTTTGGCGAGAGTTGGAAGAGACAGGGGAGAAGATCCGGGTCGGGAGCTCTCCTAGAGGAGGATGTGCTACTCGAGGAGGACGCACTACTCGAGGAGTATGAGCTCCACGGTTCAGGTAGATATACCCCCAGGGTTATGAGATCTTCCCCTTGTCCAGACGATCCTTCGACAACGCCCTGCACAATAAGAAGCGTCGCTGACTGCCAGGTTAATACATGATGAGAAAACGATGTCAAGGAAGAGCCGTGCTCCGTGGCTGAGAACACCGGATGAAGACGTGCACCACTGCGAAATAAATTCTGCCCTGACGCTGAGAAGTTAAGGAAAAATGAGATGTGAGCCAGAACACTCGGATTCAGGATCGAAGATTCGAAGCTCCCTGGGAGCAAAATCGAGGGCGACAACGGCGGCGAGACATCATGAGGCTTCTCTCCAGTGTCAGAAGCGACGGAATCTCCTCTGTCTCGTCTTTGGGACAAGTCCAGGTTCTTGCTGAAAAGGAAATGTTCGAATAAGGGTGTTAATGGATCAAAGAGATAGATTAGAGAAGAGGAAATTGCCGTCTCGAATGACCTGTAGCTAATTCCATCATCTGCATCTTTGCCAGTAAAGGCCGCCATGATGCTGTCCGCCTCTTTCTGAACAACTTCCATGCGTTGCGCACTGAGATCCTCAGTGTATCTAGAGACATGTTCGAGCGGCTTCAGAGGCGCGATAACAAGCAAGAGCATCAGAAGGCGACGAAATGTGTCAGTCGATATCCGGGCCTCGTAGGTGGCTTTGTTAATCCGCTGATCATGCTTAAACACCTCGATGGCATCAAGGGACTCCAAAGCCGCCAGGGCAAGGTCGTCCTCATCGTCTTCGTCTTCATCATTATCTGGCTCATCTACCGCAAATCCAGGCGCATGAGAGCTGGTCGGTATTGACTCTTCCTCGCCTTCTTGACAATTCTCCTCCTGCGACTTCCCCACGTCCTTCCTCCCAACGTCGGCAAGACTCCCAAACAACACCTTGATGCGGTCCCTGCGTCCCCGCCGTAATACCTTTCCATATCGCTCCGTCAGCAGCACGACGACCTTGACTATTGCCTCGAACGTCAACACACTTGGAGCCAACGTGTTCTGAAATGGAAATGCACCCAGATACGAAGCCATCCGAAAGACAACAGGACCCGCGTCAAGAGGACAGTCGTGCGTCGCTGAACCGTAAGGAGCCCCGATACCGTCAGGGATGCCCAGGAAATCAGACAATGTCTTCTCATTCCAATATCTCAGGCCCGCAGTGTCAGTAGCACGCGAGAAGAAATTGTCTTTAAAGTGAGTCAACTCTAGTGGGGTGAAGCATTTCAAGGCGAAGCGCTCAGCGAGCAAGTAGCTCAGTTCCTCTAGTTCAATACATCAACGCCATGATTTGGCGACCTCATGATCGAAACACTGGCCAACTAACCTGGTGATGACGATGCGCCAGCCCCATCAGTAGATTGACTCAATCCCATTGTGCCCGCCAGAGGATGGCCAATTCACAGCGGTTACTGGTCACTTTCCATTAATCAACAGCTTCGATTGGGTGACGTCCGAAGTCGACTACACAGGCCAACGTCGGCAGGCTTTTGGTCACGCTTCTTGCTGCAAATTCAGCATATGGAAAAGAAAAACAGTCAATTGTCAGTTCAATTTCAGCGAATAAGCACCATGACGGCCGACATGGAGGTGGATTGAGTGGTTTGTTGGCTAGTAATTTGCCTGACAGCTTCAATGATGGGATGAGTTGTCGGGAGAAAATCCGCGACGCTCTCGAGATTTGTCTTCGGCGTTAATAAAGAGTGAGTTGACCTGCCTACATACAGCTGGTCTCACTAATGACAGCACCGGCTACCAAGGACGTTTGACATGCAGAGAGTACTAGTAGGAGCCTACTACCAGGAGGCTGAGGACACATGGACGTCGTCGGCGATGACGACGTAAGCGGGGAAAGTTCGGCAGCTTGGCTGTGACCTAGGATTGGGCGATGTGGTTCACCGTCAGCGACAGCTGTTCGACAAGCTTCTGATAGGTGTGTCCGCAACATGAAGTTGGCTGTCGTTCCCTTCACAGACACTGTTCAATTGAATGAGATCCTCGGAGAGCAAGATTCATATCTGTTCATGTGAATGGTGCTGCCGAGGCTTTTGCTAATCGCGACTTGCTAACTGCTAGAATACAAAGACTCACAAAGGAGCGAGATGCTAGTATCTCTCTTCGGGTATTACCAGACGCTTTGCTTCGACCGTATCCAGCAACTCCAGGGTCCAAAACATTCAAATCATCTACAGCATGACAATACCGACACCTCCTCTCTTCTTCTCGTCAGGCAGGTTCTTCTCATTTACTCCACCTGCGACAGGAGCAGTGCGGTAGTTGTACAAGTAATAATGCAGCTGGCCATCTCCAGCTCCGAACTTCAGCTGCTCAAGAAACAAGGGGTTATCGAGGAGCGTGAGTGCATTGAAAACGTCAAAATTGTTCTACATTGCAAGACAGAACAATGATGTTAGCTATGCAGGCCTGATATATTTACCGGGGAGTAGGAAAAATCATCGGGATCGTACCTGCTTTGCCAGAATAAGAGCATCGTTTATTAAGAGTAGGAGCCGCTCCTTCAACCCCTTCTCCTGGTCGGTAAATGCCGCCTCCGTAGCATAGTAATAAAGATAGGCCGCACGAATAGACTTGTACTTTGGATGTTGGATAACGGTGGACTCGAGATTGTAAAATGAGACGAAATCCGTGATTTTATGCGTCGCTGGATCTTCCACCACGTACGACCAGACCACCTGCTCGTTTCCTGGTGTTTCCTTATGCACCAACCAGTGCTCGACTTCCTCCCTTGTAAATGCTTGGTTCAAGTCGAAGCGTTGCAGGTAGCGTCCTAACAGATCATAGACGGCATCGGCATCCTTGACCTCCATGGGCCGAAGGTTGGGCGTCGACGTGGTACCGGGAAGGCGATTCTTGTTGATTTGGCGAGCCTTAGTAGACCCGTGGGGAAGGGGAGAGAATCCAACCTCGTACAGTTTCAACCAATCCAGTGGGCGATGGTAGAACCGACATGAGCTGACGGGTGTGGGTAAAACGATGCCTCCTGTATAGATAGCCTGGTAGATGCCGCTGAGATAGCAACGACGGGTAATTTCTTTGATGAGGACTGGAGTCAACCGCTTGGACCGGAGCTTCTTATGAATACAGAGAAAGTTGATTTCAATGACCTTAAGCTGCCGACCTCGCACGTTAAGTTCTGTGGGAACACCGGTGATAGAAGCCACCAGTTTGCGAGACTTGCTGGCGCGGACACCGACGTGCCATTGCTTTTCCCAACCGGGAGACATAAGAGCCCTGCAAGAGTCCAATGATATCAGTATAAAACAAGAGCGCGCGAATACATATTCATCCATGGAATGAAGGGGCGTACCAATGGAGAAAGGACGCCGAATATCTGAAACGGAACATTGCATCGTCATCCTCGACATAGTGGTACGTCAACAGATCCCATAGCTCGTGCAATTCCTTTTCGTCTGTCAGGTCGAGAGTCGACCACTCGAAGCCCTCAAGCAATGGATCTGGCTCTTTGGACACTCGCTCCGGATCGATGATCTTGATAGGACCATCCTCCGTGACCTTGGATTGCTCGTCAAATCGGGTCACTGGCTGCGTCTGCCAGAACTTGTAAGAGGCCATGTCCTTCTGATTCTTTCCACCGACCGAGAGGCCTGTCAGAAGATCGGCGATGCTCAATTTTTGCATCGCTTCCACGGCCTTTTCGCTGTCTAGCCCGGCCATCTCGTTCTTCAAAGCCGGATTGTTCTCCAGTAGGGTCCTCGCCTCTTTCGCCGTCATCTTCGCCGCTGCTGGCTGCTTGCCGCCTGATGGCCCTCGTTCTGCCGCATTTGTAGCTCTCTTCTCTT
The DNA here is from genome assembly GCA_002242795.1 of Byssochlamys sp. BYSS01. Lineage (NCBI taxonomy): Eukaryota > Fungi > Ascomycota > Eurotiomycetes > Eurotiales > Thermoascaceae > Paecilomyces > Byssochlamys sp. BYSS01. Next base: position 210,284 of record NIXA01000008.1, read on the forward strand.
GTAGTTTCTTCTCGTCTTCGTTAAGACTGTCAGAGGTTGCACTTGGTTCCGTGGCGGTGGGAGCGGCGTCTGCAGGCTTCACGCTGTCGTCGTCTCCGATCGACGAGGCGGCTTTGCCCTTGTGTTGTTTAGATTCTGGCATTGGGAAGCGATGGAGGATGATGGGACCTGGAGGAGTGCGATTGTGGCGTGGAGGGGTTCAGACAGAGAGCTCAAAACCACTGCTACAACCGCGGCATAAGTGTCCACCCGTTCTCGCAGAATCTGCCTCACGTCATCAAGACTCTGCTTGCGGGCTCAGGGCATGTTACTTTTCATTCAAGAAAGCCAGCATTCAATTTAGCTACTCGTCCCAGCGATTATCTGGAAATGCAACGTGTTATGAATGGCTTTGTTAAAGGACTGTGATCAGATTATCGGAGTACTGCACATGGTCTATTGGCTCCAGGTGCAAGTAGACGCGCCCGCACACTTCAGCGCCTCTTGAAACCCCCCCTCCCAAAAAAAAAAAGAATGAACGCCTCTAATCTAATTGCAAACAACATTTAAGCATACCTCAAAATCGTAACATTCTCGTTAGGCTGTTGCGAGGTTCTGTCGCACGTATTATGGAGCTGCGGATCGTGAGAGTTCAGGCTGGGCGGCCTCTGCATACTATTCAGCGGGTTTGGTCTCGATAACATCGAGGAAACCACCAACAAGGTGCAAGCTGCCAGTCACGAATGTTAAAGCAGGTGTTCCGTCAGCAGGTAGAGAGTCGCTCTTTGATGCAGCTATGCTGCGAGCAAAGTCAACAGCCTCTTCGATAGTGCTGAACACTTCGACCTCGGCGCTAGGGTCGAGTACCTTCCAGGTTTTAGCGAGCTCATGCTGTACTCGCAAATTCTTTACATCGGCTGCGTTCGTGTTCATGCTCACAAGATCCGGTCTATAGCCTGCGTCCTTGTAGGTGACATTGGTGCAGAATATAGCGTGCGTGAACGGCCGCTCCGATTGTAGAGCTGTGGTGAGGGTCTCATGAAGAGCACGAGCAAGGGCTACACTGTCCCGAGTCATCTGGTTGAATACCAATAGTCGAGGCTTCTTGCTCGCTTCTTCGTTGGACGCAGAACTGGCTTGAACTTGGGAAGTGAACCATTGACCCGCCAGTTTTATGCTCTCGAGAGTATGCCCTCCGTCTACACACCATGTCATATTCTTCTCCTTTCTGGTTTCACATCGCCCCCCAAGTCTGGTCTCTTCAAGTCCTGTGCGGAATTTCGGCGGTAAAGGCTCCGTGAGAATGCTTTGTGGGATTCCTTCGACTCCTAACTTCCGTAGAAACTCTGCCGCGGCAGCAACTGCGACGGCCGCATTGGAGTACTGAAACTCCCCAGCAAGACCCAGTTTCACATCGCCGATGGAACCAAGGTTAGGCTGACCCCCAACTACTTCTAGCAGCGCACCCTTCTCTTCTGCGCGTTCAAATAAAACCGTTTCTGCCCCGGACAGCTGCGGGGGTGTGAACGTTTTGACTGAAGGCTTCATTATGCCACCTTTATGCCACGCAATCTCCTCTATCGTTGATCCCAGCATAGCAGTATGGTCAATACCAAGGCTCGTAATGGCGCTCACGACCGGTCGCTCAATGACATTGGTGCAGTCATACTCCCCGCCAATTCCGCATTCGATCACAGCAGCATCCACGCCTTCACTTAGATATACATGAAATGCCATAAGCGTCAGATATCGGAAGTATTGCGGTTTTGTCGCCGGACCAGCAGGATCCTGTCCTTCTGCCTTTGCCGATTGTTCAAGTCGATCCCATACTTCAAAGAAATACCGGGCAAACTGTTCCTCTGAAAGAGGCGCATTGTTGATTCGGATGCGCTCTCGCACAAACCTCAGGTGGGGAGAGGTGTAGATCCCGGTTTTATTGATCTTGCACGGAGACTTCTCGGCTCCGGTAGACTTAGTCGGAGTGTATTGGGAGAGAATAGAGGAGATGAATGCGGACGTCGATCCTTTGCCTTTCGTTCCTGCGACGTGTACGGGGTTCAACTTGTTCAGGTCCGAGGGCTACATGGAACGCAGAAGGATGAAGTCAGTAACATTGTACATAATGGTGCCTGAAAACTTGAGTTCCGAGAGAAGACAAACCTCATATCCAATGCGTCTAAGCCATTCAACTGTCTCGGGAAGAGACCTCTCGTTCATCTCTCGCCTTGACTGCGTCTTTCTGAGTGCTTCGACAACAGCGAAATTTGTTTGCAGCGAATTTAGCGCAGCAATGGCAGCCTATTCTCCTAAGAAGTCAGAAAATATTCCCCGCAGGTTCTTTCTTTCTCTCTTTTCTTTTCTTGGAGATATCAGGGAACGTACCGCATAATCACGACCCATTGCTGGCGCACAAGAAGAGAACCGACGCAAAGAATGTGGGGAACGATATCGCCAGAGGATGCTAGCCTTCCAGGAGCCACTCATGGAGCTATAAAGCGTGGTTCTGATCTTGAAATGTCGAGACTTGAGTCATTTTCGTCAATGCTCGTTTGAGTTCGATCTTACGTCCCTGGCGAATCTTATTGGCGTATCCACGTGAGAAACAAACATGGCCGCTAGGAATGTTTACCGGTACATAGAGCGAGAGAACATCAACGGATCCGAGCATCAATGTTCTACGTTGATTACTTACTTGCCTTCAGCAATAAGTTCCAGTATCTAGAAGTTATATTAACTGCAGCCACAAGACTAATTAAGATATCTAGGCTCTGCTACGCAATAGTTAAGCCTGCTGTCTTGTCTTGTGCTGTCTAAGTCTAGCGGGAATAAAAACAAAAGGTAGGCTTTGAAAGAAAACGGAGAAAGGAAAGGAAGTGTGTAGAGAAGAGGCTGTATGAAACTAAGCGACTGGCCACATAAGGATCACATCAAGACAAAGGGGAAAGAAGAAGGAAGATCATGACAGCAAACAAGACAGAAGACGTAAGAGAGAACGTGGTAATAAGACACAAATGAATCAGAACCTGAAGCAGAGGAGGGTCGAGTACAAATAATACCACACCCATAACAAGAAAAACTTAAGCCATGGGAGAAAACGAGGACATAAACACGCCGTGGGGATCTATTACTCAACCCTTGTTTTCCCTTCCTCCATGAAGCCAAGGCGGGCATTACTGAGTCCCCTTTGGTTTCTTCTCTTAGTGATCCACTTTCCAACCACCGGATCAGAGCGTACTTTTATCAGAGTGTCCTGATACCCTTCCGAGGCAGGCGTTGGGGGATTTAGCTTCGGCCAATTCACCTGCGGGCTTATCGTTAGCATTGGCTGAGAGGAAATTCTAGGAAAAGGAATTCTTACAAAGAGCATTCCATGAGCTAATATGAACTGTAGACACCATGCGCAGATAACAGTCCAGAAGACAATGAACAAGCGAAGAGGCCACACCGTGGCGTCAGGAACACGTCTCGTCAGCGTAGCAACAACGATCATGAAGACGCTCGCAGCGAATATGTACGGAATCGACTGAATGATTACGGGCCGTCGGTCGACAAAGAGCTGGAACTCTCCAAATGCAGACCCTGGAGGCAGATACGTGCCCAGGAACACGTCGAAAGCGTCTTGTCTGGGGCCGTCCATGAAGTTATTGCGTACATATCGAGTCACTGAGTTGCTCAAATCTTGCACCATTCCGGCGCGTGTGCGCCTGCCAGTTCGAGTGAAATCGGTTTTCAGGGCCCCTGTGCCAGAGTATGACTTCGAGACCGTGTCCGCATTATCGGCCCAGATATTACGGAACATATCCTCAAAAGCTTGATCGTCTTGAGCGGTCTCTCCCTGACGAAGAATCCCTGCATCGACCAGCTGCTGCGTAACGGCCCACCGTCCTAGCATACTTTGAACAACATTTGTCCGGTCCAAGCAATCCATACAATTCGTCCGTACAACTACCGACTGTAAGGATCGTGTCTCCAACTGACCATTTGGAAGAGCTGGGTTTTCCACCCCGCGAAAATAGCCACCCCGCGAAAGGCCATCCAGCAAGCTATCCAACAGTAACTGGGCCCGATGCCACCGAAGTCCCTTTGTCTCATTGTGGAAATCAAAGTACACGTAGTGGAGACGATCCATTTCCTTTTGTCTCTTCTCTGATTCAACGATATGGATTTTCTCGGGAGTAAGCTCATTGGCCTGGATGCTTTCTGTTGCAGAGCTCAGCAATAGGCGGACCAGCTGCTCGTATGCACTTTTGACCCGCTCCTCTCTGCCCTTCTGATTCACAAGATTGACAAGGTAGTTTGTCCCGTAAATTCGAATTTGCTCCTCGAAGTGCTTCCGTGCAGCTTGAACGGCGGTTTCGACACTGCGGACATGGAGCTTAGGAACATACCGGAGGTTATTGACTTCAGCCCAGTACACAGGTACACTCCCTCTCGTCTGCACAAAGGCTAGAACCTGAAGATCTTGCCCCAAAGTTTTCCCATTTGTCATCGACTGCCCTCCCTCAAACCCAGAGAGCCCTCCAGCCGTATCATTCAATATCACGATCTGTTCTGTCTCGTTAAAGTTTGACACATGACCTTGGTCATCGATTCCTCTTGAAAAGTATCTTGTACCACCACGGTGTCTGGACCTTCTTGTAATCAGCGCGAATGTAAATGATGTGGACTTGACTTTGGCTGGCGTGATGCGCAGCATGCCGAACATCACAGGCAAAATGTACGGATCCACTCCCGGCTGTGGGCCATAGCGGATTCCTGTTGTGTCGTTTCTTCCAAGGCTGAAGTCGATCAGATCGGACTGGATGAAGCGATTCCAGAAGAAACGATCGTCTGCTCGCTTCCACATCGGCAGGTTGGCATCGCTCTGTGACTGACGCTGAAAACTGTTGGTGAGATCCAACGAATATGAATAATACATCGGGCCATTGCGAAGCAAATCGTTTAAGAGTGCTAGGTACGTGTCTTCGTCTCGGTCATGCAAGGAGCGTTCACGCAAAGGTAAGAATTCCGTCGCGGCAACTTTGTAAACCATATGGCCCCGTAGGCGGCCGACAGGCTGGGCCTTTGTGATCAGTATGATATATTTGTCTATATCTATCAGCGTCATCGCCTTGATGAAAGGACCCTACCTAATTTCCCCAAGGACGGGGTGCGAATAAACTCACCTAGCTTTAGTTTGATGATGCCTAAGATCCCAGCGATGCTGGAGATGCGCTTAGCACCTGAAAGGCCGCCATCGTTGAGGCGTAAATCGCCAGTAGGCCGCTCAACCACCAGAGATGGGGACTTGGGTGACGATGGAGAGCTGAAGGCGTAATAAGAGGGGGAGGCATGTAGGTTGATGTCGCGAAAAGGCACGACAGGAAGAGCCATGACGGAACAATGCCTGGTGCGATCGATAACCAACAGGGCTGGAGTGTCCACAGATAGAGACAGGACTCTGGACCAAATCCTGAGCAAGAAATAATCAAGCGACGACTTTTCTTTATTTCATACTTGACAGGTATACAAAGACAAGCACGGAGCGGTGGGAGCGACTGCACCGCCCAGCAGGAAGCACTGTGGCGGTGTCACTGCCGCCGTTTTACCGGGACCTGTACACCCCCCAGCAACCGCTATCTGCCCTCTCTGCCACTTCTATCTATCTGCCTGCTCTGCACATTGGACTTTCCTCGGCGAGGAGTTCTCCGGGTCTTCAGCTTCGCCTTCTATTAATTCCTTTTTTTGCCGATCCCTCTTTGCCGCCCCTTGTATCATACTCTCCCTGGACTCAAAAGCATCATGGCTTCCAGACCGGTAGCGGGAACCCGACCTGGCGCCAGATTCGCCCAGTTTAAGCTTGTACTTCTCGGTTAGCCACCGTTCATCTTATCAAGTATCTTGTTTCTGATTAATGTACACTGACACTACTTCCTTTTTTCTTTACTTTTCTGTCGCAAAGGTGAATCCGCTGTGGGAAAGGTTAGGATCCTGCTGGACCTGGAACCCACGTCTGTCAGCTGCTGATGATATTATGACCCTGCAGAGTTCGCTTGTCTTGCGATTTGTCAAAGTAAGTTGGTTAGCTGGAATATACCATGGCTTCGACGGTGGCGATTTTTCGAAGATGGGAGAAGTGGATGGTTGACATGGCTGATAGGATCAATTCGATGATTATCGAGAGTCGACCATCGGAGCTGCTTTCCTGACGCAGACCATCACTTTGGACGAGAATACGACAGTCAAATTCGAGATATGGGACACTGCTGGCCAGGAAAGATATAAATCATTGGCCCCGATGTACTACCGGAATGCAAACTGCGCTGTTGTCGTCTACGATGTTACCCAAGCTGTATGTGCAGAAGTTTTGATCTTAGGCCTTTCTTGATCCATGCTGATCCAGCGTGAATTTCGTTTGGGTAGGCATCGCTTGACAAGGCCAAGTCGTGGGTCAAAGAATTACAGCGCCAGGCAAACGAAAACATCATCATCGCCCTTGCAGGTAACAAACTCGATCTAGTTCAAGATAATCCTGACAAGAGAGCCGTCGCAACTGCCGATGCCGAGGCGTATGCACGTGAAGCTGGCCTTCTCTTCTTCGAGACGTCAGCAAAGACGACTACAAATGTCCGAGAATTGTTCACAGCGATCGCGAAAAAGCTGCCTCTCGATCAAGCGGGACCACGAAACCTACGGACAACTCCCCGGCCCGGTGTGGATCTGCGACCAGAGACCACGGGAGCCCAAGGAGCCGGTGGATGTAATTGCTGATTGCTCGACAGAGCCGTATTTGGACACAATTTGTCCTCTACCATCAATCCAGCCAAGGTGCTCTCGTTCACAATCCTGGTCACTAATTTGTGTCGTCCTCTGGTTCTCTGCTCGTTCAAACCTTTTCATTACCATAGCTGGTGCGAGGTCTGTTTGGAATTTGGCTCTAGACTTACGTGACAGATATAGCTATCTGTCCTCTTCTGTTTATTTCCTGGGTCACTGTATCTGCGTTTTCTTGCTGGCCGGCGTTCCTGTTTCTTCACTTTCTTTACTGTCTTTTCGTTTCCCTTCCTTTTCTCCTCACTGTCACTCGAGTTTATTCATGCTACGACCTTTAAACTTCTTGTCCACTTCTACAGAAATATTTAACATTCTATGCTATGTAATAAGTCTGCGATCGGTATTTATTCAAGGTCAATCGTCATACACTGCTTACGTGCTTCAGTCGGTTATATGGACCAACCCAGTAACTCCCGCGGTGACGAGGGCTGCAAATACTCTGCGTGCTCGACAACAGTAGCGGAAGGCATTCTCGAATGCCCTAACAAACCCCAGGATATGAAACGGGCATCAAGGTTAGATTCCGGCAGTATTTGGGTAGATGGAATTCAATTCCAGCGATCGTACGACGTAAATCTCGTAGGAACCTTGAAGTAGTACTTTTCGACTAAGGCCACTGTCTTCCAAAACGGGAAGGCGGTGCGAGCAAAGCGTCGTCGGAGCGGATCGCGAAAGCATCATCGAATATCCGGTCCGCGTGCGAGTTTCTCTCCCGATCACTGCATCCTTTCTCTATACTACCGGCTCCCAGCACTTTACTCGGCGGTACGCAGCTCGTCATGCTGCGCTCCTCTATCGTGCAAAGTCGACAGTTGCTGTCGCTTCCTGTTCGCCAGCAAACAGGGGCGCAATGGCTGCTTAGAGCCGGTGTGACCCGGCAGCTCCCAGGTCATGTAAGAAGCCATTCCTCTTTACCTCATCGCATACGCACCTTTGCTAACTTCAATTCTCTTTGTGCAGAGATTCTTTGCTGATTCAAAGTCTCCCACGCCCAACTCTACGTCGCCAGCTTCTCCCTCTTCCGCGTCGCCTGTTCCTCCAGAGACTCCCTCGAAGCCCGCACCCTCGTCTGGTGGTGAAGGTATGGATGTCCTTCCTTTTAAATATCCATTACGTATGCTAAATGCCATTGCAGGCTCTACAGCTCCTTCTCCGCCGGCTCCCGTTCGTAAGAGAGGGCGATTCCGCCGATTCCTTTTGTACCTGATTCTTACTTCGGGACTCGTCTACGGTGGTGGAATTTTCTTGGCTCTGAAGTGGGATACCTTCCATGATTTCTTTACCGAATATTTCCCGTATGGCGAGGAGTTGGTTCTGTATTTTGAAGAACGCGACTTCTACCGCCGCTTTCCCAATGCGTCGCGCCATGACCGCCGTCTGCCGCCCAAAGATAGCGAGCATGTTACGATTCCCGGCAAGAGCGGAATTTCTTGGAAGGTCGCAGACGAAGATGATTCGGGAATCGATATTTCTCGGAAGGGACCGCATATGAGTGCGATCAAGCAAGCCGACGAAGATAAAGCCAATCTGGGACAAATAAAAGGTAGTGGTGCTAAACCGGAAGAGAAGACGGCCGCTGTTAAGAAGGCGAAGGAAGATAAGGCTATTGGAGAACGAGAAAAGCAGGCAGCGAAGCCTGCCCCAAAGGAGGAGCCGAAGGGAGAACCCAAAAATCCCGCTGGCTCCTCGGTGTCTACCGCCGGATTGACCCAGGTACCTTTGGGAGACGAGCCTATTGTACAGGAGCTTGTCAAGGTTTTCAATGACCTTATCACCGTTGTAAGTGCCGACAGCAATGCTGGCAACTACGCCTCCTCCATCGCCAGCGCCAAGGAGGAACTACAGAAGGTCGGTGAGAAGATCGCTGCTATCCGGAGTGAAGCATACAATGCCGCTCAAGAAGAAATCAAGCAAGCTCACTCCACTTTCGATGAGTCTGCGCGGGAACTCATCCGCCGCTTCGAGGAAGTGCGCGCTTCAGACGCCGCTCAGTACAGAGAGGAGTATGAGGCGGAACGCGAGAAGCTAGTTCGTGCTTATCAGGAAAAGGTCAACACGGAACTGAAAAGAGCAGAGGAATTGGCTGAACAACGACTACAAATTGAGCTTGTTGAGCAGGCTATTGAGCTAGACCGCAAACATGTTCACAGCGTTCAAGATCTGGTTGAGAGGGAGCGTGAAGGGCGTCTTAGCAAGCTGAATGAGCTTTCGGCTGAAGTCGGAGAACTAGAGAATTTGCTAGCAGCCTGGCAAGAGGTTATCAACTCGAATTTGAAGACTCAGCAGCTACAGGTTGCTGTCGACGCCGTTCGTACTGTTCTCGAAGGCTCGGACTTGCCGAGGCCGTTCATCCGGGAATTGGTCGCTGTGAAGGAGCTTGCGGCTGAAGATCCACTTGTTGAGGCTGCTGTGGCCTCCATTAACCCGGCAGCTTACCAGAGGGGCATTCCTTCCACGTCTCAGCTTATAGACCGTTTCCGTCGGGTTGCTGCCGAGGTTCGTAAGGCCAGTCTCCTGCCTGAAAATGCGGGAATTGCCAGTCATGCCGCCAGCGTCGTTCTGAGCAAGGTGATGTTTAAGAAAGATAGTCTCGCAAACAGTGACGATGTTGAGGGTGTTCTGACCCGCACGGAGAGTCTTTTGGAAGAAGGCAATCTTGACGCCGCTGCCCGCGAGATGAACGCGCTCCAGGGCTGGGCGAAGATCCTGAGCAAGGATTGGCTTGGAGATGTGCGCAGGGTACTTGAAGTAAAACAAGCTCTCGAGGTATGTCTTCTCCTTTGCTACAAATTACTCCCGTTAGGCGGTTTCCGTGAGTGGACTAACTTATTTTCTTCTTCTCGTCCAGGTCATCGAGACTGAAGCTCGGCTCCAGTGCCTGAGAGTCGAATAGTTCCCTGACCTTTCCAGCGATTTCCTTGTCCTCATAGTTGCCATAAATTTTCTGCATATACAACCATTGTATCTGTAGTTGTACTTCAGTGTTGTTAGGTAGATTCAATACCAGTTTCTTTTGTGCTCGTCCATAGATTTTACTCGAGAGGCGATGCGTTGAGATCATATGCTGGCGAACTGGTTTGCATCGTTTGCACCAAACACGTCAAGTTAATCGGACGACCTCCTCATCTCTCAAGTTCTCCATTCCCTTGAAGAGCACTAATGATATGGCCTCTTTCCGTTCTTTTTATTTCATATCGGGATGCCCCTCTGCAGAAGCTAGAGGGAGCTCGGCCTTGTCCGTGGGTCTGGGATATCCAAACCGCTAGAGTTGTCGTACCTCTCCAATGTCGCACCGCGTCGATGAATCGAGCTTCTGGCAACAGCGGCCGAAACCTACTCCGGACAAGAACCAAGTCGAGTCATTTGCAAAAGAACCTCCTATTAGTACTGAAGCTGATGATGAAGCCCACCTGGACAAGGACACACAAATGAGTGGGAGCCATGCGGGCGGAGAGCTGGAGGGCAGCACGCTGGGGAGCGGCTCTCGCGATGGAGACAGACGAAGTCGAGAACACCGCAGGAACCAAAATTCAGGTGGCTTTTTACTCGACTCGGCTTTCTTACCTAGAACAAGGTCTTTGAGGACTAGCCAACATAGCCAACATAGCCGATATGCGTCCGAGCCTTTCGTCAGCGAGAAGCGGCGAGTCCCCGAGCCCGAACCTCTGGCTCCCAAGAAGAAATCGCGCTACCCATGGAGTCGCCATAAGCACTCGACAGACGCCTCTGCTCCCCTGGCGGCAACTCGACCGACGAGTGCGGATACTCAGGAGGCGCCTCCGGGCCCATTGCAAGCACCGCAACGTGCGACTTCCACACGCCAAAATGCCGTAACCGGCGCGAACGAGGACCTGCCTGATCTCGATAGAGATTCCATGCAAATAGTCAATCTAGCGTTGGACTTGAATGAATCTAGGAGAAAAGGCAGTTCTTCTCGTTCCAATCTTGGTCCGGTTTCAGGGAACCGAAGGGCTGTATCTGCCCAATCCTCGATGCCATACTCACCAATGAGCAGTCTTGGCCACCGACAGCTCCAATCGCGCAAGAGCTTGTCTCGCACGTTTGCTGGTGAGCGGCGCGGTACTCTGGATACCTCGATAACACAAAGACAGATACCTACGCTCGGTCAGGTGCCCGGAACGGTTGAGGGCAATGTTCCGCCATATGAGGTCTCTGATGCCACACTCCAGAGAGCGGAGAGGGCACGTGTTCATTTCGAGCTGTTTCTCGAATATTTGAGGCTACTTGCTTCACTTCCTCCTCTGCGTCATCGATCTCTAGAAAGCACGCAAGATTCGACTCGAACGCCCATTGATGATGGTGACGGCGACGGCGGTCGGGTCTATAACCCACTCCAATCAATTCGTAATCGTAGAATGAGGTTTCGCGAGAAAAGTGCTGTCGATCCTGCGGCGGAGGGTTGGGGCGACATTGAAAGGGTCCGGGAATGGGTCGAAGCGGTCACTCACAGATATCGCGAACATAACCATGACTCAGTCGAGTGCTTGAAACTACCGCCGTTTACTCAAGGACAGACGCATAACTTACAGCAGGGACCGGATAATGCAGATGCATTAGCAATTTCTCCCCCATCCAGTCTAAGAAAAACGAGCCATACGAGTGGTGGAATAAAAGCTAGAAGACCGAGGCTAGATTGGATGATCTCTCCTGCAGAACTGTTAACTGACGCCGCGTGGGTTGAGGAGAACTTCAACAAGAGCAAGATCGTTGATAAGGAGGGGAACAAGCTCTACCCTGATCCCACGGAGTTGATCACAGTCGATGACAGCCATGACAACTTAAGCTATCAGGAATGGCTCCGCTCAGGCCGCCAAGGGCCTAGGGAAACAGAACTAGGTAGTTATGAAGGGTTGAATGGCCGACATAACCGACCTTCGGAGTCTCTACGTGGACGCCCCAGGCACAGGTCACGAAGTTTATTCCGCTCAACATCCCGAAGCAGTTCGATAAAAGGCGGCCATGCCAATTGGTTAAGATCGAGAACACGGTCCACCAGTAGCTCAAGTGTCTCTTCGGACGATAAAGATGCATCGAAGAGAGAGCGCCTGCGCCACAGAGCCAAACGCATCCGCCATCCCGAGATTCGTCTTGACACACAGATCCCTCCACTGCATTCTCCCAGGGCCGACATAGGTTCTGCGGCACCAGCAGATTCGGGTCCATCCAGGTTTCAATCAAAGGCAGACCAGCGCAGAGCAAGAAGATCAGGTTCCTTCTCGTCCGTGGCAAGTGTGGACGGCCGGTATAATTCTCGGTTGTCTGCAGATGGCATAGATACCCCGGCCGGCTTGATCCCTCGTGCCGACCGCTTCCCTAGCATTGCCATCGACCTATCACCCCCTTCTAGTCGCTCATCTTCTCCTTCCAAAAGGCATCTACCTCGAATGATCCACTCAATACAAGATCGAAGTAGGAATAGGTATCGAGACACGCCAGCTCACGATCACGTCGATGGTGAGTCCTCCGCATCAGAGAGTGTTCCGAAGACAAGAGCAGAGTTAAATCGTCAATCTACAAATCATTCAGATAGACTGGAACCGAACCTTCTTCCGGACAGTCCTACTGCACCGTACCGAGAAGAACTGCATCGGAACGACTCCCCTTGGGCAGACAGCTCTAGGAGCCAAGACACTCCTCAAACGGAATCGAAACTACGTGGAATATTTAAGGGCAAAAGGAGGATAGCAGAGAGGGTTGGTAATGAGGTTTCTAAGGTTGGAGATTTCTTGAAGAAGGATAGCGCTTCTTCCAATCGAAAATTTTCGGCTGTGCGAAGTCCTGCTTCACCAGCAGACGAGTTAGACGAAGAACAAGGGAAGCCCGAGTTGAACCGCTCCCTATCACGTCCCCTTCCAGCATCCTCCGATCAGACTGGCCGCCTAAGTCTCCCTGTTGAGAAGGCATATTCGCGAAGCTCGACCCCGAACCTGCCAACTTTCACCCCTTTCTCATCTTCCTCCAGACAGCGTGGCCGGGTCGAAAAGGCAGAAGGAGCTGACTATGTTAGTCCTGGTAAAGATGCCGCCCCTCCAGATTTCGATGTCCCCACAGTCTCGATGTTGGAAGGAACTGGCCCTTCAGGACGTCAAAGAAGCGAATCGCCGGCGGTGGGTGAGCTTCTCGAGGATTCAAAGCGGTACCTTGGTATACCATCAGCTTGGGTCCCGGACAGGGCGAACCAGGTTAATGACTCGTTCGGTGTCCTCTTTCCAGCGAAACCCCCGGTCACTGGCCTTTTGAAAGCAGAGGTATCCGCTGGTCCACCTTCCAAGGTAGACCGCCCAAAACTGACGGGTGCGTCCCGCTCCTGGAGCATTTCTGACCGCAGCGCGAGCTCTTCAATCATAGCCGGTCTTCCCAGCAAAAAGGAATTCGAGCGTATGCGGGCACTCCTTCTCTGCTCCGGAATTAAAGCCCGCGAAATATCCCGGAGAGCGCAGGGCTCCGATTGTCCTCCAGACTTTGTCCTCAAGAGTCTCGCCGACCCTGATGCTCCTATCCCCCGCATGGACCGACTGGAAGAGTACGAATTCGCTGCTAGGAACCTGGCACAACGTTTCCAAACGTCAAAACACTCACTTCAGTTGTCTATGGATCGCTTCACTACAACAACTTGTCCGCTTTTAAGATCACAGCTTGATGATCTGGAAAACCTGATTAACCAGTCACTCAGTCGCCGAGTTGGAGAGGCAGCGGCTGATGCTGACAGCCTCAGCGTGCAGCTCAATACTACCACCACGCTCGCAGTAAAGCAGCTCACCGATGCCCTTGACAGAGCTGCTAAAAGACGTCGTCGCAAGTTCCAAGCACTGCGCCGTGTCGGGTTCTTTTTTCTGGAGTGGATACTGGTCGCTCTCATGTGGTGGGTTTGGCTGGCTGTCATGGTCTTTAAAGTTATTCGCGGCGTCTTCCGAGGAACGGTCTCTGGGATCAGGTGGGTGCTATGGCTATAGGCGTTGTGAAGTTCTCAATTTGCAGGTCAATATGCTGCGCTTTTCTGTTGTTTCCGTCTATTATTGAGCACCTTCTCCAAGCATTACGACGTGGCCGCACCGTCAAATTCTTTATTTCTTTCTCCTGTGATTACATATACCACTCAGCAATACTGTTTCCTTTTTTCCCCTTCTCGAGAGCCACGGATTCCCTTAGTCGACTCCCTTAATAGACCCGAGTCGCTCTCATGGAGCTGCTTCTTACTGCTATGATTTCCTGCCGCGCAACGTACTTTGCAATTCTGGGGTATATATGTCCTTTACTGCGCTAGGATTTGTAAGTCCACCTTTTTCTTGTTCCCCTTCAAAGAATATCATATATAGGTTCGCTGTTTCTTATGGTCAAGTCAGCATTGGCCCTGGATTAAATACACCTCCAAATCAAGCTCTCATGCTTGCTCGGCTCGGTAAGTTTATCCACGATCGTATGGTATTGCAGGCTGGGATCTACTCTCGAGTCCTGATGCAAACCAACTTCCAACAGCCGACAGATGCTATGTACATGCTGCACGCCGAGGAATGGAGAGAGCCGTGTGCGAAATGAACCCACCCTACGTCCTGAGAGATTTCGGATATTCCCACGTGGCAATGTCAGCCATACGCGTCTGCCAGATGCAAATAAAGCGGCATTCTCTGTCAAATTCTTTTGTTTTCAAAGGACATTGTAGAGATAATACCTTTGTCTCTTTTGTGTCGAGTTTTATTTGTCGTCAAAGCACAGTGAGGCTCGATCAAGTATAAATAGGCCCCCCGCCTCTACAGCATCCTGGGCCATTTATTCTTCAACAACTACAGTCATCTTCGCACCTATCTCATCGCGCAATAAATATACTTCCTCTTCGACCGTTTAGTCCTCTTACTCTCCACGACTTTTTGGGCAAGAGTTGTCTCTTGGAAATATTCAACCGTCGACAGGTAGAGACTCTAAGGAAATTGTTCTCGTCTTCTGTTCGAGACTTGAAAGCCAAGACGTGAAAGAGAAGAAAAAGAGCGAAGATGATGGGCCTCTTCGATCGCATTTTGGGTAAGAAATCCAAGTCTGGCCGGTCCCCTAAATCGACTGCTCCGGTTTCCTCCTCTTCTGCTAGAGCTTCCTCTTCTGCTAAGCCTTCCTCCTCTTCTGGTAGAACTTCCTCTTCTGCTAAGCCTTCCTCCTCTTCTGGTAGAACTTCCTCTTCTGCTAGGCCTTCCTCCTCTGCTGCTCGGGCTGCCCCCTCTTCTGATCGAGTTCCAGATCCTAAACCACAGGACGCAGATGCCTGTGCTGAGCCTTCGGTTGTTACCGAGCGCGTGCAGCGGATTATAGATGGCATCGGTCCGTATCCTCTGGTGAATGGCGCAGTGGACTGGGTACATTGTCCAACTTTGACAGTCATAGCCAGCCCTGACAATCGTTGGGCCACCCATCCCTCGCTCCCCCAAAACCGCCAGGAGCCAGTGATTGACCGGAATGAGCATTGGCCCATGTCTGAAATTCGACAGCTCTCTAACATTCTCCTCCCCTGCATTCACGACGGGATGACGGCATCTGACATCGGCATCTTCCTAGTCATCATCTTATACCACCGTGATCGACTGCTTGGTGGTATGCTGACGGTCCTGGTTGACGGTGGCAGCACATATGAGTCCATCGGCCGGAATATCGTGAAGTATTTATGCCTGTATAATGATAGAGGCACTTTCTTGGGCGACGATCTCAAGGCGGGTGATACTACTGCTCGACCGATACTGATTACTACTACTAGTACCTCTCGGCAGCGCACCGGGCGTACTACTCGATCTGCTCCCACTCGTAGTCCAGTACCTGACTCTACTACAACTACGGCTGCACCCCGAACTCGCGCTGCTCACGCTCTCTCCCGGGCTGGTACTGTTTCTGATACCTCGCAATCCCGACGCGTACGCTTCCAAGAGCCTGTGGCTCAGCCATCTGAGCGCTCAAACTAGTACCACTAGCACCGTAGCTGACAAGGTTTATAGGTCTCCCTCGCTTGCTAAACGATGGACTCTGAGTGGGAAGGAAACAGTTTCCATCACGGAGGACGTGATCCTGCTCTCATTTGATTTGAGTGTTCTCTACCGAGTACTTAGTAGTTAGTAATAGCTAATTTGAACATTGGATCTAGACATGATTTCATAGTTTGACATAGGAAAATGTTGTCTTTCTCCCCAACTTTTTTCAAATTGAGATCCTGAAAACACAAAAGGTCATATGGCACTCGGCTCTTCCATACAGTTTTCTACATAAAGCAGAGACAAGATTAGGTACCTACAAGTACGCAACAGGGTCGACGTGCGAATTGTTGGAGGAAGGTCCCAATGCTCTGGCCAGTTAGAGGGCTAGTGCCGTTGACCCTGCAGGTGCTTCCTAACCTCTCAGTTATCTTCCACTTACAGTATCTCTCCGTACTAGATAGTAGCAGTTACTAGTAGTTATTGATCACTGCGGTAATTACTCCCATAGAGAAAGAATGGAGAGTGAAGCTCAATATACATACTCAGCCGACTCGGACGAATAAAGATAGACAAAGAAGCCAAGCATCTCATAAGAATGGAACAGCACGGACGAAATATCTTGATAAAGGCGATCAAGAAAGCCTATCACCACCAAGAAGAATTAGAGTCGGTCGAGTTGCTTCGAGAATGATGTCGCAGCATTTCACTCCCGCTAGAAATAATATCACGTATGTGACGCCGCCGTCGTCTGGGTTCTTGCGACGACACTCCGGTTGGCCATTTCAACCTTTGACCAGTGGAAGATGAACTAGACCGATTCCTTCTGCTGCGGCGCCGGAACTTCGGCTGTGAAAAAGAGCTTTGCGAAGCAAATGTTGAGTCTGACTCGGAAGATCGCAGACCATGCCATATTCTCCTGAGGGACAGTTGTCGTCCGAGTGGCCCCCGCCCGTCGCCCATCTGGGAAAACAAAGGTTCGAGGGTGGAATCGAGAGGTACAAAATTCACTCCATATCCTTCCAAAGTGGAAATGTTGCAGACCTCATGGACTATCGCTGGTACTATGATTTCGGCCGAGTCCTCTTGGAAGATCTGCTTGCTTGCATTGAGGCTGTGTGAACGTTCAGGGGGGGTGACAGGCAGTCCGTTACCGGGATAGATCAGTTCGTCTTGTGGAGATTTCCCGTAGCAGGAGCAACGTTTGACAAAGGCATTGAGATTCGCTGCCAGAGTCACGGCACAAAGAGGTAGAAACCCAAGAACTCCAGTACGGTTTTCTTCACCCTGGCCAAAGGATATCTTGGCACATAGCGCCCACAGATCGGCGTATACACGACAAACAGCGTAGAAGTCACCATAGCCCAGGTCAAATTCATCCGGGGCTTGTCTATCAGAGTTCACATCTGTATATGTCGGACCAATTGAGACCACTAGTGATCCTTCCTTGATAGCCCAATTTTCGTCGAGTCCCACTCGAATATCCTTACAGGATTGCAACCGCGTGCAAAGAGTCGCCTTTGACTGATGGTAGGCACTTGGACGTAGGCCATCCTGAAATATATTTTCTGAAAGCCATCGAGCGTCCAGACTGATTGGCTCTGCCCTATCCGACCTGCTCTTTGCCCATTTGTGCTGTCCTTGCAGAACCTGCCAGGTATTAGTCTGGTCATAGAACACCACAAGCAGAGAGGGCTCATAAGTAGGTAATACCTCAGCATTTTCCACTTCGCTCCATTCGCCAGGGTAATTCAGTGGCGTATAATAACGCGCCTCGCCTTCGCGTGAACCGGCATCAGTGCCCCACAAGGATGGACGGTGGAGATATACGGCATGTCGGCGTCTTCTTGCAGCAGAATCCTTGGCACCTTCCTCATCACGATTAGGCGCAGTACGAAGGCTTCTAGGGGACACCGTCACATAGCAACCGCGAGAAAGGGTGGCATTCGGAGTCTTTTTGCCTCCCTGATCAGCATGTGTGGTCAATTGGGGTCCTTCCTTGCTTACCACCATAAGCTGATCAGTGTTGCCAGAAGAAGATGAAGAAGACACTCGTGATTTTGACAGAGTTTCTGAACACGCATCGATGGCCTGCTCCGTTATGGTGGCTGTTTCAGACATGCCTGCTCTCAATGGCAAGATAGACTATATTTCCAAGTGAATAGAAAGCAGATTAAGTGAGGAACTGAGCTAAAGTGCGCAAAGCTGGCATGCAATTCCAAGAGTGACATATGGAGAGATGATGTCTCAAGATGAGAGATAAATTGCCTGGAACAGTGGCTGTTCCTTCCTCGGACTCCTCCACATCAAGCTTAGGGAAAGCCCGTTCCACCAGCGTTCTTTCTCCGTGGTTGACACCATTCCCACCAGCGGATCAAGAAGGGAAAAAAAAACAATGGTGATCTGTGAGCCCTTCCTAGTAGTCATGTCCTAAGCATCATGATTTTCGCCATCACGTCACTTGTAACCTGTGTTGGATCAGGAAACGTCTCTGCAGCTAATTCCGCGATGCAGGGGCGCACTTGAGCTTGACTGGTTAAATGGGGCACCATGAACCTGCTAACCATCTGCTCGAAGCTGTACGTCTATTCTGGATCGACTCGGGAGACCTGCACAGGCGCCAGCCGCGGACCTCGGCATTACAGAGACCTGGGGTACATTTATTTAAGTCTCCCCAATCCAGTCTCTGGAGGCATTCGTGCCATCGAATACTGCTCCGTCGTTGACGCAGGAACGTGTGCTGTTTGCAAAATGGCAGCCCCTAAGATAACTTTCTATCTGGACATTGTCAGCCCTTTCGCCTATATTGCGTATTATATCTTGAGAGTGAGTATCTCGCATCCTTTCCCCTACTACACGTCATTTGAAAGCGTACATTTCCTGTATTTCGTTCGCGCTATGCGTCTATGCATATCGATCTGATAAATTCGAAAGCATTCTCCAGCTTTTGCAAAATGCAAGATCACCTACGTGCCCATACTCCTGGGAGGATTGATGCAGACCTGCAACAATACACCTCCAATCAAGATCAAAAGTAAGACAGTCTTAATCAGCATCATACAGTTTACTGTGTTGAGCTCGAATAAATAAATCGCGTCCCTATAGACAAGGATAAATGGATCGGTAAAGAACGAGAACTTTGGAGTCGCTACTTCTCCGTTCCCTGCGTGAAAACTGTGCCAGACGGTTTCCCACCTTTTACGCTAGCTACACAGCGAGCTCTTTGTGCCATCACCTTAAAGGCGCCAGAAAAACTCATCCCAGTGACTGATGCCTTATTCCACTCGTACTGGGTTGAGGGAAATGGGAAAATTGGACAACCTGAGGGTTTTCTGCCGGTGCTGGAACAAGTGCTTGGGAAAGCTGAGGCACAGGAGATTCTGAAAGCTGTACGTTCCAATCTCATCCGTTATTTATTTCAAGTGGATATGCAATGTCATGCGCTGACACTACACTTTTACGGTAGTTGACTCTGCCCGAGGTGAAAGAGCGCCTGGCGTCGAATACATCCCAGGCTTTCAACTCGGGTGCGTTTGGTCTTCCTTGGTTCGAGTGTACGAACACTCGCGGCGAAACGGAGGGTTTCTGGGGTGTTGACCATCTCGGTCAAGTGGCCGACTTTCTGGGTTTGGATCGCAGTCAAGACAAAGGATTCAGATCTGTCTTGTGAGAGAAGCAGGGTATCGAGAGAACGAGCAACTCCCGTTCTCTCATACTTTATTTATTTTTTTATCCATGCTTTGAAGTTAAGTCTATTCAAAACGCCTGGTACTCTGCGCAGTCCACAACATTTTCCAATCATGCAATGGCATTAACGGGTTTCTATCCTGCCCGGTGCGTAGCTGAAGAGCTCTTATTTCGATCTCTCAGAAAATCTTCCACCTGGTTATCATCCATATCTTCGACACGTTTGGCTTCGGCATCTGGCCAGTTGTCTTGTCCTACGTAGGGTGCCGCTTGCGTCAGCCACAAGAACGAGAACTTGCGAGCCTGGACAGGAAAGCAAAAACCACACCTCTATTCAGTTCGTCTTCCTTCCGTATCGTTTCCTCCCCAGCGACCATCGAGTGCATATCCTCCGCGAAACTGCCAAGTTTATCGGTACTTACAGAAGCGAGAGAACTGACACCGCTCTTAACTTCGTTCACAGATCGCTCAGCCATGGAGCTGACTCGGTCCTGTATCTCGCGAGCGGAATGTCCACCAGTCATGGACTGCACTCCACGCCCCACTCTTTCTAGATAACCTTCGCTTTGAGGTTCGCCGTCCTTCTGATCCTGGGAACTACCAAAGCTGAATCCGTCTTCCGTAGGCGGCATTGTCGATTCCATCGTGATATGCGGATCAATTAGAAGCTGTGAGAATGATAGTCACGATCTAAGAGGAGATTATTCTATATTGTATATATAGAGAGAAAGAGAGAAGAAAGGCTCTGTTTAGATCTGGGTTAAACACCCTCATGGGTGAGAGAGTACCGATTGCTCCAGATTACTATGACGTCGACGGGCTGCATTCCCGGCACTCACAGTCCATGGAGGTCAGCAAAATGTCGGAACCATGTCTGGAGGCAACATGACTTAATGGAAAGGTCTAAGAACTGACTACAGAGCCGACTGCCCCTTTCCAACGCGTTCGATGCTGTTAGTTCTGCATGGAAGCCAGCATCTTCGGCAGCCGCTCAGTAGATGAACTTATTCCCCTGTCTAGTAATCCTGGACATGAGTGTGCGTGGCGGTAACTGATGATGCATTCATGCCATTGCTGGTGGCAATGATACTTGCAAGGGTCCTGGATGTGCACAGCATTGCTGCAGAGCTGAATGAGTTCTGCATACCGTGTGATGCCTTCAGTAGAAACAAGGTGAATCCGTGTCGTAGGGCTCCTGCCCTCCATCTTCGCCGGTGACCGGATGCGTTCACCCGGCTTCTCTCGAGTCCTCGTTTCTGCTAGATTTGTTCTCTGCGAAATATTTAAGCTTCATCGACATTCTTTTCATATATATATATATATATATATATTGTTCCCATAGTTGTTTTCATTTATTCTTCCCTCCACTAACAAAGATTTTCCTACGACGGGGTTAATCGGCAGTGCCGTGGCCCCTCGTCTACACTCGCGCATGCCGGTATACATGGCCATTCCTTAACCAACAATACAGCACAACGCCATAAGCAATTAACAGTAATGGCCCCCATTCCAGTTACGATAGTCACCGGCTTTCTCGGGTCCGGAAAGACGACCATCCTCCTTAACCTAATCCCGCAACTCCCCTCCAACTACCGCCTCGCCCTCCTCAAAAACGAATTCGGCGACGTCGCCATCGATTCTCAACTGGCATCATCACAATCGATCTCCGGTGTCCGCGAACTGCTGAACGGCTGCATCTGCTGCAATCTGGTGGGACAGCTGGGCGACGCCCTGAACCAGCTTCGGAATGAGGTGAGGCCGGACCGGATCGTCATCGAGACGAGTGGGAGCGCGTTCCCCGCCACGCTGGCGATGGAGGTGAACCGGCTCTCGCAGGAACAGGGGGGCAGTTTCGCGCTGGATGGCGTTATCAGTGTGATCGATGTCGAGAATTGGGAGGGGTACGATGATACGTCGTACACGGCTAAGATGCAGGCTAAATACACGGACTTGATCGTCTTCAATAAATGGGAGGGTGTTCCTGAGCTTCGTTTCGATATCTGCTTGGATCGCGTTGGAGATATAGGTGTTGAGACGCCCTGGGTCAAGTCGGACAAAGGGAAGGTAGACAAAGATGTTCTGTTGGGGATTGACGGGGCTTTGCTTTCGAAAGCAGGTGGTGATCTTCTGCATTCGAATTCGCTTTCCAATGGAAGCCATCGTCAGGATCCTGACCATAACCATGACCATGACCATGGTCATAGCCACGACCATCAGTCCGAAGTGGAAGTGCTCTCCGTCACGCTGAAATCAGCCTCGTTGACTTCATCGCCGAGCGCAATCGACGTCTCGTCCTTCGAGACCCTGCTCAGATCCGCTCCTAGGGAAGAAGTCTACCGCATCAAAGGCATCGTCCGAACTTCCACGTTGA
Organism: Byssochlamys sp. BYSS01; assembly: GCA_002242795.1. Classification (NCBI taxonomy): domain Eukaryota; kingdom Fungi; phylum Ascomycota; class Eurotiomycetes; order Eurotiales; family Thermoascaceae; genus Paecilomyces; species Byssochlamys sp. BYSS01. The sequence continues at coordinate 232,100 of NIXA01000008.1, forward strand.
ATCCCCCAGCAGAATCCTCAGAGCATCTTGACAACAATGTCAAGCTCCAGCCCCAATCCGACTCTCCTCATCAACACTATATCCTCAACTGGGCATTTGGGCGGTGGACCTTCACTCCTTCGGCAACAGTCGCTGAAAGCGCATTTCCAGAAACGGTGGCCCGTATCACCTTCATTCTCGCCAGATATGAGTCCGCGAAATGGAAGAAGAAGCTCGAAGCCGGTGGATTTGTCCAGGTCGATGATGAATCTAGTGCTGTGGGTGAATTGCTGGTCGAGAGACTCCTCTAGGCTGAAGCTCACGATTGTTTGGTTTATAATAGACAAGAAGGAGCATACTCCGCTGCTAGAACGTGAAGATTCCGAGGATAAAAGATCGGTAAAAACACATATATACATTTGTTTCGATGAAAGAGATATGACTGAAGACAGGTTACGAATCGATAGAAAGATCAGATATGTCAATACAATTGCCCATCTCATCATGGTATCGACCGCGTAAAACTTGCAGATAAATATCAAACAACCCCCAGCCCTTGAAATCCAAATTAGAACGACGCGTCGGCGCTCATATTCGTTGCCTCACCATTCATGTAGGATACGAAGCGACTTCATCAGGTCAGAAAACGCTCCAACATGTCTAGAAACGTAGGTTGAGTATATTCGAAAAGGTAAGATGAAACCAGAAAACAAGTCTAGATCTCTATTTCAAATAGCACTTAGAATAATGAGTGACACAGATTCAGAACATCATGACAAACAACAGGAGCAAAGACGACAACTGCCACACCGACCCTGATTCTATATTAAGATTAGGACGGATCCTCTCGCGCGGGCGAATTTCAAACAAGATTCGAAACAGAAAAAAAAACAAAATCTGCAAATGTACGAGAGCTGCGTCGTCAAACCGGAGACATACGAATGACGACTCTAATAATTGAGCAGCGCAGAAGCACCGGCTTCAGTAGAGATGTAAATCACCTCATGGTTGTCGGAAAAGCCGTTGAACCTGGTGGCGCTGCACTTGGAGTAGGCGCCCATGTCTTCGAAATAGAGCCAGTCGCCGACATCCAAGAGCCCCGGCAACGTGGTGCGCTCCGTGATCACGTCGATACCGTCACAGGTCGGCCCCCAGATGGAGTAGCAGATGTCTTCCAGGGCTGGCTCCGAGGCTGGAGAAGACGGTCGGGAAGCACTGTTCGTGTAGGTGAGGACCTGGGCGACCGGATGCTGGTGGTCGAAGATGATGTTCGAGAAGTTCCCATAAACACCATCGTTGAGATACAACATGTAGGCCTCGCGGGACGGGTCCAGCGGGTCGGGGGCATCGCGACGCGCAATGACGTTAGCAGCGAGGGTAAAAGCGCTGGAAACGTAGTAGCGACCCGGTTCAGCGATAACACGGATAGGCAGTGGGAAATAAGTGTCCAAGGCTTCACTCAGGATGCCGGAAAAGCCCTCAAACGTGCTCCCGCAAAAGCCACCACCGACATCCAGCGTGTGGAGCTCGTGGCCCACTTCCGCAGCCTGGTCGAACACCCACCTCGCATCCTGGACAGCTTTGACGAAGGCCTTAGGATCTTCTGCGCCCGAACCGACGTGGAAGCTGACACCGACGACCTTCAATTTCAAATCACGCGCCAACTCGAGCAGCTGGCGAGCGACGTCCAGAGACGCACCGAATTTCATGCTGAGCCGGCACAGGCTGGTCGAGTCATCGGTCAAGATACGCAGGTACAATTCGGCGCCGGGGAAGTGGTCTCGGATTTTGTAGAGCTCGTCCGCATTGTCAAACGTCATCTGTTTGACGCCCACTTGAGCCGCATAGCGCAAGTACGATTTGGTCTTGCAAGGTTGCGCATAGATGATGCGGCTGGGGTCGACACCAGTCTCCAGAGCCAAGTCGATCTCCGATTTAGACGCGCAGTCAAAGCCATTTCCGAGCTGAGACATGAGACGGAGGACCTCGGGATCGGGGTTGCACTTGACCGCTGCGTTTCGCCACATTGTCAACCATATATACAGACATACATTTGCCAAGTGGACAACAGGCGAGACCTACCATAAAACGGTTTGACACGGCCCAGGTTCATCTTCCAGCGAAGATGCTGGCGGTAGATCTCACCCATATCAGCCACGTAAAACGGGTCCTCCGCACCAGCTTCACACCTGTCAACGTCGACTTCCGACGCGCGTTTCTTCAGGACATCAAGGACCAAGTCTTTGGCAGCCAACTTGGATTGCGAAATCTCGTCCCCGCCATGGTTGCCGAAGGGACTACTAAGATAGTCGTGTTTATCGTAGTCAAATTTGGTAGCGATGTAAACTTCTTCAGCAGGTGCACAAGCAGTAGGTGCCATAACCATGCGGCCTTCGGGTGGAGTAATCTCCCAGAACAATGAATGGAAGAGGGAAATATGTATCAATCAAGATGTACGCGACAGCGTGTTAGGGAGGACGAAAAATTTCGCAACCGAAGTCGACTGGACCAAGCCTCCTAGACCCTTCCTCCTGAAGAGGAAGAACCTTCAGAGAAGTCCTATGCGGCAGCTCAAGGGTCAGGGAAAGAACTTGAGAGGGTGTCAAGATGTCAGGACACGGCGCGCCGGACGGAGACACGGAGTTAAGCAGCAGCAGGAGGAGGGGGGATGTTGTTAAGAGTGTGACGGGGTCGTCGAGGGGAAACAATTTGACGAGTGGGGGCGAGCGAGGCTACGAGAGCCGTGGTGAGCAGCGCCTTTGGGGATTCCAAAGGCAGAACAGACGATTATGCGTGGTGGAAAGAGATAAAAACAATGCAGAATCTGTCTGACAGAACAAGCGATCAGTCACTGGAAGGAAGGATGACAATTGTCGGGGGTGGTGAAGAGCGCAAGGTTCTGGGGGAGAAACGGGGTGAAGATGCGGATTACCGAGCAGAGTTTTTAAGGAATTGTGGTGACCCGCGAACTTAGGGCATGTGGCAGTAGTTGCCGCTGAACACACACACAACCTCTCCAGGAAAATTTTTACTCTTAGTGAAAATTAGAAAAGAAGCGCTATTCGGCGGTCCAGGCGATCAAAGCAATACAGAAGCTGCTGCTTCAGATCGAGCGCAAGTCCAGACTGATCTGCAGCCTGGTGAGCTCACAATGCAGGCAGACAGGAGCCGCCCACAGGATCGGTCTTTCTATGGTGAAGGCACCCATGCTTTCTTCCCGAACCACGATTACATACAGCCTCCGATCCATTGGTCCCGATAAATAACCTTGGAACGGCAGTTGACGACTAAAAATAGGAGGGGTTAGATCCGGGATATTTACAGCCTTTTCGGAGCCAGGCGGGATTCTTACGGGCGTTCTCTTCCATTTGTTATTGATTTAAGTTTCCATTGAGAAAGAGATTGCAAGCTAATCAAATGGACACATTGGATACAGAATTGCTAGATCTGACCTTCGCTGCCCCTCGTTCATCCGACAGGGCCCTCCTTGTCGCTTCTCCCATACAAATGCATTAACCCCTGCTTTGCCATTATTAGTCGTACCTTAGGTAGTTCATACTTCTAATGTAGCAGCTCAGCAACAACACTTCCGGAGCCGTTCATCTTCATCCATAATAAACTATAGTGGTTCAGAGCAAGTCAGGTTGACATAAAAGCCTTTTCAACTATCTACAGCGGGCGCTCTGCTGATAGTTCACATGGGAACGGAACATAGCGTGAGGTGGATGGATCGCGTTTTGGAAATATTTCCGTGGTAGGTTGAGATGATGGGGCTGCGCCTGTTAATCGATGCCTAAAATCCGGGACGTATTTTTCTGAGCTGCCTCAGACGCTGACGGGCACTCGGAGATGAGTAGGAGTAGGGCTAGAATTGAAGTGACTGTGCTTTTGGTCCAGTTGATGTTCACCTTCCTTGCCTTCCATAGGTATACAGTTCGATTCGATCATGGCCATTATGTTGTGACGGAAGCAGGACCGAGTCTTCGCGCAGCTTCAAGAATTTTGCTGACTGCATCAAATCAAAAAACACTGCTTCACTGTCATGTCGTCTCTTCATCGCAACCAGGATGAGAGCATCTGGGGACAGCTGTACTAGCTTTGTCATCACAGATATGAGTGCTGGCTGACTGTCTGCATTGTACGTACAATCAGAGACAAGAATTAGGTCAACCCCGTCATTCTGTACGTCTTTTGGGAGTTCAGCTTCCCAGTCGATGACTTGGAACTCAATCAGAGAAGAGTCCGTGGGCTTCGCAGTCGCTAAGTTGTAGGCTACGATGTCCTCGACCTCCGGCAGGTCTGTGAGTACAACGGAGCATCTAGAGGACAATTTGGATAAGGCGATGCCAACAATTCCACAGCCCGTCCCTAGTTCGAGAACGCGTAGCGGAGCGTTACGTTGGCTCTGTAGGTACTCTCTGAGCAAGGGTACAGTTTCTATCCGGCCATCAATTGCATCTCGAAGATATATGATAGATGCAAGTGCAGCATCCCTGTGGGTAAGAGATCACTTTAGACCAGAGCTGGTGGCTGAAATAGATAGAAGATTAGCTCACCAGATGTGACGAGCGATGCTGTTTCCAGTCTCCTCCCAAACCCTCAGATCCAGTCCATCCTTGAGACGAAGACGTCTCTCGATTAACTTATCAGCTACAAGGGACCGTGACTGTCCGAATGGTGCACTCCATCCAGATATTATCAGAGGGACACTGGATCTATCCTGTAGGCTATCTGCAGGAAATGGATAGGGTGGCCTAGAAGGCATTGCACTGACTCCCAAGATAAGGGTTTGCTTTAAGAGATGAGGAGGGAACGGTCCAAGAGACAAGTTGAGCTCTCGTTTGCCGGCATGCCACACAACGGTTTCTTGCGCTTGATAAGGAGGGCCTTCAGTGTGCGCAGTAGCTAGTGTTACAAGCAAATTCACGGTCTGAGACAGGAACGAGTCTCCGAGGTCCGTGGTGATACACAACAGAGCGGACACGGTGCATGGCCCGCCTTTCCGTGCCTCGACTCGCGGGGGTTTGAGGAAGCGAACGTAATAGACCATGGTCGAAGCCAGACAAGCTGTGTATGTCCACGTCCACAATCTGCTCAGCACGAGTCCTCGAGGCACGTGCAGCTGACTAACCGCTGCGAGGGCGTTGGGACGCCAACGTGCGATGACGACCAAAGTGCCCGCATCTCCGGAGATTACGCGGGCAGCAGGCATGCTGAATCTCACTCTTTGCAGTCTTCGCCCTTATCACCGCTTTGGACAAGTAATGAGTTGATTGTTTCGCTGCCGGGTCCATCTACTCTTCAATCTGCCAGTTCACTGTTCATAGCTCTGTTCATCACGGCCTAGGAAACGCCCGGCGCGGCGGGCACTTCAGGCGACAATGCGACCCAGCGATCCCCGGATCCGTCAAAGGATCAATCAGATAACCCAGAATCTCGAGTCCGCGAACGAGAGCGCCCAGGAAGGCATCTACGCATTCTCCCACAATTATATATCTCCTTGCTTTTCCGCAGTAGGGAATTGCGTTTCCTCTTGTACTGCTCCCTGCTTTCCTAGCAGAGAGAATCAGCTACGACGCCGGAGGAGGGGGCGCGCAGAGGCCAACTTCGATTTTTACGACGACTGGGACAATGACCTTGCTGGTGATGGTCTTCTTGGATGGGGAAATGATGAGCTAGACCGCCTACTGGCCGGGAGCGGGCTGGGACGGGGAAGCTCGGAACAGCCACGCAGGCAGCGGAAGATGAGTTATGGAACACGGAATCCGCGACGGAAAAACACTGCACTTGCACCAGAGGTTCGCGATGATCCTACTGTCATACCAAGTTCGTCGTTCCTAGGATTCCTGGAACGATTCCCGTGGAGGTTTGGGGCGAGGAACCTGAAATACCATCCATCGGCAGCCGACCTGCAAGAACACCCGAAAGGACTGCATCGGTATTCCCAGGAAGATGAACCGCTGATGGGGAGAAGTGATGAAGAAGGCGGACACGAGGAGACCGTTCTCCACAGTGGGAGCGGTAGGGATAGGAGTGGGACACAATCGTCACGTGAGACAAACACTTCGTTGAGTTCAAGAGGCGACCTTATTCCCAGCGATGAAGAGGAAGATGCCATTCCATTGGATGACGAACTCACTATGGCTTTGGCACGTCGTGAAACTGGTTTCGACTCGGATGATGTGCCGCAAGGGGGGCGTCCTGTCCGAAGATCTGCTTCTGGAACACTCAGCATGGGCACAACTTCATCAAACGGATCAAGCCGAAAGAAGAAAAAGAAGACGAGGCGCAGTACTGCAGCGAAGTCTGCGAGGGCCCTCTCCGCAGAGGCGATTGACAACGTGGAGACCGTATTGCCAACTGCCGATCTGAAGAAAGAAGAACAGGAAGCAGAACTCGAAGAGGAACTACAGATCAAAAAGAAGAGGCTTGCTGCCCGAAAACTGGCAATAAATCGGGGTCTCCGTCCAGACAGTAGTGTGGTATGTGAGCCCTCAGTTCATAGACTCCTCCAGGAGCTAACAGTGAACGATACATTGCAGCCGATTGCGTCATCTCCCCTTGTTCGTTCCCGGACAACTTCGACCACGGATGCTCATGAGAACAAATCACCTGCCGTTTCTGGATTTGACTCCGTGCACCAAGGGGAAGTTCTCGAAAGTTCTGGACGTCCTTCTGTCCTGTCGTCCAGGCGGGCATCACACGAAAGGCAGTCAGATACTGAACCGTTTCCACCTTTGCCATTGACCGAGATGCCTGCCGAAGAGGAATATTTACAATCCCTTGATCGGGCAGATCCGCCTGTTTCCAATAGTAACGATCAGCCCTCTGCGGATCTTTCGAAGAGCGACGACAGAGCAATTTAAATGAGCGACTAACGCGATCGCATTCGTTTGCAGGTCAAACCTGTGCGGTTCTGCAATAATCCATACATATGTGTCGACGCGCAACACAAGCGGGGAATCCCTTACGAGACTTCTGGACGAGGCATGATGATATTCCGTTCGCACCTCTTTTTTTTTTTTTAATAGGTGTTTATTTCTTGCCTTCTTTTCTCTGCTATCTGTTCTTGGTGTCAGCAGTGGAGATTCCTCGGACAGCGGCGACGTCGTTTGCCAGGACGCGCCTAATGCGCAATGCTATTAATACGGTATCTGTACAGATCACCCGTCGGTCTATACACCAACAAATGGGTGGAAAGAAGATCACACCTGGAATGTGCTGTACAATAGATTTCAACGCGGGGCGTTTACTTTGGGCACGTCCGTTTAATGATAATGAGTTATGACCTCCCACTGCATCCAGCGCGGCGTGATGATAGACTTATGTGGTCTACTAGCAGGGCGTGGAATGGCTTCGCTGAATAATTACATTGTATCATAATTCTCCAGTTACTTCTCACGCGATAATGGCAATCTTCGAGATGCACTCTATCTACGTCTTCATTGACAGTAATGTAATGTACAGCCTTATCCCACCAGAGATAATGAGCATCAATATCCGCAAGACAACCCAGTCAAGCCGAACCGCTAACCTAACTACCATTATTACCCTCCATCCGAGTATCACGACCAAATATCCTATTCAAAGTCGAAGGCCACACATCCGGTGTGGAACAATGCCTGCCGGATTCGAAATCCTGCGCATCTGGCCCCTCCATGATCAAACTGGGACCCGAACCAGAACTAGTATCATAATGCGCCGCAGTCTGGGATAGGGCACCCTGAAAAAGCCACGGTGGGTTTGCGAGGGACATCGTCTCCTGGTCGAAGATGGTCCACGAGTAGTCTGCGCCGGGAGAAGGGAAGGCGAAATCAGGCCCGGAAGCGGGAGGCGTATGCATGCTTTGTATGGCGGATTCGAGGCGGCCGGCGAGAATACTGTGGATACTTTTTGCGGGCTGAGGGTTTCTCCCTAAGCTGTTTAGATGCGCTTGGATGAGAGGGAGATCTACGTTGGACAAGAAGGCGTTAGTTCATCGTTTGACATATACGAGTATTACGGCGAAGGCGCATACCATCTTGACGCGTTAAGCCGTCCTCTACGCCACGAAGGAGTAAGATGGCTGCCCATGTTATCATCTGTTCGCGTTGGGACTCGGTCAATGTCTGTCGGCGTAAAGTCGAGAGGAATCCTTCCCGTACTCACCACGAGGTCCCAGTTGGACCATATACTAGCGTCATCTTGCCTGAGCCGCAAGACTGCACGAGCCGAAACGAGAAGCTCTTGTCTTTCGACTGAGCTGATGTTCGCAGACCCGAGGTCGAATCCTCGAGCCGGATGATATATCGACAGAACGTAGAGCTTGTGGAGATGATATTGGAGGAGAATAAGTATCCCTTGTCGATCAGACGGAGACGGTTCTACAATCCAAGGTTAGAATGAATAGGGACATCAATCGTCAATCATGTCTAAAGGCGCCTTACGGGACGCCCCGTTATAACGAATCAACCAGTTGTCCAGCCCTTTTGCCCAGAGTCGGATCACCTGCGTGTCACGCTCGGTAAAAGGTGTATGACCTGAGAGCGCAAAATCCGAGTTTGTTGCACTTAGGAACGACCAAATACTGGGAAGTCCCCGGCCAACAAAATGACTGAGACCCTGATGCATCATTTGAGCAAGGCCACAGAATGCGTTTCCTTGATGGCTGTGCATCTGCTGCAGTGCCGGGGACGGCGGCTGGCTTGGAAGAAGAGGATAGCACATGTGCATCGAAGCGTGCTCGACATCAATTACCTGAGGGTAAGTAATCAGCTACAAGCTCGAGAATGAAACAAGCTGCCAGTTTCGGGTCGTCACCTGAAGGCCTGAGAAAAGACCACGCCAATCAGGAGCCGCCTCATCGGCTTCCACACGGCAATGATCGAGGAGGAGCCGGTAGGCAATTGCTATCCAAGTGCCTGTAGTCTCAATGTACCCTTCAGAGCTTAGACTGGCCATGATAAGTCCAAGGATATTGTGAAAATGTTTCTGTTCATCTGCAACCGCCGTTGAACTACGGTCTTCCATCCTGGCCGCTGTCTCGGCAGAACTAGGTGTTAGTAAGGGGGAAGACAGCTCGGCGATTGCACAGCAAGTTGCTGCAAAATAGCCAGTCGCTAGAGACGCAAATTCTGCCGATGGATGGTGAAGAGCAGAAATGTAAAGGATTGAAGCGAGGAGCAGTGGCGTCGGGGAAACAAAAGCTCGCTGATCTGAAAGGAAGTGAAGAAGAGGTAGGTTCTCGAAGAATCTACATCACCATCAACAATTGTGTACTTTATATCTTTTTCACCCTCCATACAGATAGGAAAACGTACGATCGCCAAAGAGTCTTGACAATTGAAGGAGACCAGATTTCGTCCTGCGGCGCCGGTCGAGTAACGGTTCTCAGATGCCCGACAGCCTTCCACAGACCATGGAACGACACCCCTTCCGACTCCTGCTCTGAATCCGACTCAAAATCAAGTGACACTGCTGGTTGCTGCTCCTTTCCGAGGCCCAGGACTGCTTCAATCCTATCCAGGCGGCTCAGGACCGACTGGGGATCTTGCGGAGCCCTGGAGGTGTGCAGCGTGGTACTGCCCCAATGCGGATCTACTAGCTCGTGTACAGCAGCCGCCTGGGTAGCAGGTCAGCAGAGAAGCTTCTCAGGTGCATCGTGTCAACAGAGATCAACGTACGTTCGCTCTTGGCTTGAAGACGCACGCCGAGTCAGTTTGTCGGCAACGGCGACATGGAGGAGCCCCGTCTACTTCGCATCGCATCTCGGAGCGTGTCAGTACGAACCAGCCGGAGGAGAACTAGTACATCATTTCTGACCTTTACTCTCCGACAATTCACTATGTAGGAGGCCCTCCAATTAGCATTTCTCAGGGGGGTGTGGTTATGTTTATTGGGGGCGGCATTTCTCACTTACCGCAAGCCTTGGTGGGCTTGGGACCCAGCACAATCGTGCTCGTCCTCTTCATGGTGACCGACTGTAAGGCCGAAAAGTACCTATTCTACATGACTGAACCCAGAGCAAGAAACAAGGGCGTAAGATACTTAGGTACGCTACGAGGCTCGGGTCCTGTTTTCAAACGTCCCAGTAGTCCCTTTCCCCTTATCGTCTGATACCAGATAAGCCTCGCCCATTATTTGCAGCAGCCATACCGCCGTGACGGCATTCTAGTCCATGCCATCAGACTGGAAGGGGTATGTTATTATATGAAGCCTGCATTTCCTCGCTATCTCTTTTTGGACTTATGAAGCCGATTTAAGCACACACCTCTCATCCTTTGATATGTTTATACAATCTTAAACAAACGCGGTTCTGGCCACCACAGAAGTACACCACCCCTGAGGGTACTAGTATGTCCTGGTTGCAGATATCACAGCATGCGAATGAGGCTTCTGCTGGCCCGTTTCCATGCCTTATTTTGAGAATCTGCATCTTGAGTGCCATGGCACACTGAGCGTCCTTGTCTAAGCCAGTCCATGCCAGCATCCTGCCAAGACTGTCCAGACATGATGCCGATGGTGTATCAGAGAGTTCAATACAGAGAGTGATGAGCGATTCCAACACTCTCGTGGCTTCGACGTCGCGGTGTTCGGGAAGTGGCACAAAGTCGTTGAGGAACAGGCGGTAATACCATGTCCTATACATGGAGCTAAGGTGCCCAATAGCATTGTCCTGTGCAGCATCGTGTTTCTTGATTGCCTGCATTGTTGTGAATAGAATATGCTCGGCCTCGTCAAATCGATCTTGCTCTATGAGCGCCTCGGCCATCGCGAAGGAGTTGTCGATGAAGCGCTCGTGGAACATGCCGACTACCCGATGACCATGAAGGCGATCAAGACTGCGGCGGAGAACCGATTCTTTAATCGAAGGAATTGGTATATATGCCGAGGTGTGCTCGAGAATTTGGAGCAGCTGGTGCCCAACGAAACTTTCGCCGAGATCCATTGTGCCAAAACTGCAGGAAACCCTTTGGAGATGGTGGAGATGCTTGGGAACGAAGGTCAGGAAGATGGGCATGCACTCTCAATATGGCGGCTCTAGTGGTGTATTTATCTATCTCGCCTTTGCTGAAATTGTGGCAGTGTGCATGCCTACGTGGACTAGAAATCAAGTGACGCTAACCCCACCAATCATTTCAGGAGGAAATGTGAACATTAGATTCAAGCACTTGGAGCAAGCCTTGTCGCAATATACCCAGATGACCGTAATATTTTGTAATCTCATAAGTGTTGGGGTGTAAGCCTAATAGCGCTCGATTGAGTCCGGCTTCAGGCGCTGCTGGGTGTTGAGCGATTGCGGTAGTTAGGTACAGATAAGGACCTCAAAAGTGAGGCGGACTGCAGGGTATGATGCTGCTGCGGAGCCTGCGGGCTAAGGCGAGGCGGTGCACATCAGTATGCTGTTAGACTTGGTATTTGGTTGATTCTGACCTGGTTCTCTGGAGCACCTCAGGCTCTCCATGATAGTCATATCATAGGTCTCCTACTTGAAGCGGTACCTGTTGGAAGGGCAAGACCAACTAGGATGCACATGAGGCGACTCTTGTCTCGTACAGGGCGAGCCTCTTCTCAAAGTTGTGAAAGATCGTTTTATTCGTGCAGTGAGCAGTAGTGTATATATCAAGACTCTATATAGAAGTCAAGCGAACGAGAAGTGTGCCAAGAACTAGTCGAAGCCAGAGGCTTTCAACCTCCAAGTACAGCGTTTATCCTGCTACGAGTAGGATGTCCTCACAATTTTAGTCCGCCCTGCGTAGGCTGATAGGTAATCTCCTCCTTGACAAGGAAGGGATGTACAGGGCGGGTCTGTTAATGGAGACGAGCTGGGCAGTGTATCTCACCCTCGCCGTTAGAGCAAGGGGATTCACATGCTTGCTGCTTTTGATCTTGCGCCCTAAATCTCCACGTCAACATATAAATGCTGCGGGAGTGCCAAGCGTCGCGACCAACATGGAAGTAAACGCTGGGAGACGTGGCCTGTGATTCTGTTCTTGGATAGCGCGTGGATAGGTACTGTTGGTTGTCTGAGGAGGGCCGGTAAGAGAGGAGACAGGTCGTATATTGTAAAAGGTCGACATGTACAGAATTTTGTCTATGGCATAAAAATACAAGGCCCAGGAAGGTATATTAAAAACAAGGAAAGGGCCATCACCCAGGGCACCTCAAAGAAGAGGCAGATCATAACGCAGCTTATTCAAGGTCGGTCAAGAGGGGCAATAGATAGTAGTGTGTTATATCGAAGCGGCATGGCTGTTCATGCCGATGCTGAACTGGCTCCCGACTCCAGAGACCCTGGTCCAGGCTCATCTTGGTTGTTCAAGCTGAGTTTTCGCACATCCCAGTCCTTGGCATCGGCCCAATCTCTCTTCTGGCCTAGCACACACACGGCCCGTTGAGATCCTTCAACCAGGAATTTGTGGGCTGCCTCATTGACGTCCTTGGCGGTAACGTCCAGAACCCGCTCCCTCCAGCGCTGATCCATGTCATGAGTGATGCCACTCATGAAGTATCGAGATCCCTCTTCATCAACGCTTACAGGGGCATCGAGGGATTGGAAGATGCCTAATTTGGCCTCCTCGAGTTCCTGATCGGACCAAGCACGGTCTCTGGCAAAAATGCCACTCTTTCCGAAGACGTTGAGGGTATTCATAGGGTTGGGATCCCGGTAACTAGAAAAGGTAAAGAGACCTTTGACGGGGCCATTGCTAGCACCTGCACCATAGGCACCCCCTTTTTCTCGGATTTCGGGGTGCAAGTACTTGTGTGTAAGAAGCTGAGATAGGACGCTGAGCGATGCACTCGAAGGATCGACGAATGGAATAGTTTGCATTGCCTGGCCAGAGTAATAAACTTTGTAAGGTAGATCATAAAAGGCCTTAGTGAAGGCTGGCTTAAATTCCCTGCGGGAAGCGCCAGGTATTGGCGGACCGGTCTGTGGCAAACCAGCTAGCCACTTTTGCAATGCTGACTCATTTTCGGTGGCACGATTTGGTTCGCAAACGATGCGGACTCGGGTTCTAGATGATCTGGAGATGGCAAAGGATTGGATCAGACGCAGTTTCTTGATAAGCTCTCCGAGGCGCTCTTCAGAATGCTCGGCGTCGCGAAGAAGATTCGCCGTAGCCTGCAACTGCACAAGACCAGATTGCTGTTCCTGAATCCAGGAGCCACGAGATATGCTGGCCGCTGCAGCATTGACCGCATACCGGTGACCGGCTCCTGCAACCGAGTCAAGAGCTCCATTCGTGCTTAGCCGCAAAAGCTCTCGAATGTTATCCCGCGCAGACGGGCCCTTGAAATCGGTCTCAGTGACAAGCGCAGTAAGAATTTCGAGCATAGCAGGAATGTTCTGGTCAAGGGCGAACCCGGAAAACTGCAAGCCCTCATTGAATCTACCCAACTCGGTCGGCGACGTGGAAAGGAAAGTAGAGGTCGAGATACCACCAGTGTTAAGCTTGATCAAATCCTCCCACTGCTCCATCGATTTATTCGCGGTCCCAAGGCGCATCACACAGTCATTGAACAGTGGTAGCAGAAGACGCAAAGCATCAGGAAGGTCCTCGAAAGAGTTTAGGGCGTGGAAATACGTGAGACCGTTTGTGGGAGCCTCGCGCCAGACGACATCAACATCGTCAACTTTCGATTCCCGCACAGGCTTGAATTCCTTCTGTCTTGATATATCCTTGACATGCACTGAGGGCAAACAGCTCAAGTCTGAGTGCTGTGCCTCTTCTTGGACCTTCAGTAGCCGTAATTCTTCCTCCTCAAGCTCGGAAACCGCGCCTCCGATGGACCCGTGCTGCTCGATGAGCTGAGAAAGCTTCCGTTCCCTGCGAGCGGCTTCCTGCTCGTCTAAGTCGGCGTTGAAAGTTGGAGAGCCAGCCATTGTGAACGTCATGTATTTATCATTCATGAGATACTTCTGCATCAATGATTCCAGGTAGCCACCCTGTGCGTATCGCCTCTTAAACTCATCGATAACTTCATTCCAAGCAAGCTCCTTCATAGGATCTGATCCATTAAACCACGAGGAAATCGTCTTCTCCATCACGCCGAGACCAAAATTCGCTGTTTTGTGTCTTAGCGCGAGCTCCATCTGATGCAGAAACCCCTGCACTTTATCATTGCTGAATCCCGTCGCCAGTGACTCCCGGAAGACATCCTGGACGGCGTCTTTGACAGTCGGAACTTGCTCTTCGCCGACACCAGTCACACCAACCGAGAAAATAGGCACCTTTCCCGTAGTATCCAGGCCAGTATTGGGTGTGAAGGAGGACCCCAATCCGCTTTCGATCAATGCTCTATACATGGGTGAACCGTAGCCATCTAAAAGAAGAGAAGACAGTATACCAGCGGAAAATGTCTCCACCACATCCGAGGAATCTCCCATATACCAGGATGTCGACGTCTTAAATTGTCTATCCTCGGGGGCGAACGTATCAATAGGCCCTGGGACAGTGACATTCACCGGACCACTGAGGTCAAGTGGCAGTTTGATATCCTTATCAGTCTTGCCCACGTCGAAACCATCCAGAACATCACTTATTTGCTTCAGGTGGTCGCCAAGAGGCATATCACCATAAGTAACTATTTTAGCATTACTTGGATGGTAATTTTGTTTGGAAAACTCAACCAGTTGCTTGTGCGTCAAGTCCGTAATATATTCGGGGTCCCCACCAGAGTTTCTGATTGCAGGGAAAATGCTCTCCTTGAACCTGATGTAGTAGAGATAATTGGCATCCGACATCTGCCCCTTCATCTCATTGTAAACGACACCCTTGAAGACGATATTCTGCAGTCGCTGCTTCTCATCTACCTCTGCATCTTTAGCCTGGAGGGCACGTGGATCCTCGGGGCCAAGTCTCCACCCTTCTTGTCTAAAATCATCCTTCTTAAGTAGGGGATGCAGTGTGGCGTCAAGATACACCGAAAGAAGGTTCTGGAAATCCTGTCGATTGGTGGTGGCAAATGGGTAAGTTGTGTGGTCCGAAGATGTGAACGCATTCATGAAATTCGACAGCGACCGAGGAAGCATCTTGAAGAACGGATCACGAATTGGGTATCTATAGAATCAATACCGATCAGCAACAGCTGGAATGTCACCAAAAGATAATCAACAGGATAATTTACTTTTCGCTGCCACAAAGAGTAGTGTGCTCTAAAATATGAGGGACCCCTGTAGCATCTGGAGGGTTTGTCTTGAAACCTATGCCAAAAACATTGTTCCTATCTTCCCTTGCGACATGCAAGTAGTCTGCATTTGTTTTGTCATGCTTCAGCAGCACAGCTGTCAAGTGCAGCTCAGGAACGTGTTTCTTCTCCCGAACAGTAAACCCTCGGAGCTTCTCTCCAATGTTCGGAAAATTGTCAAGACTTGTCACCGTTGAAGCTCTTCGTCTCCTAACAGAATCCAGCAGTCTAGGAGCGTAGTTCGACTTCAGGGACCGGCCATGATTAGGCAGTCGCAAATTGGGCAGCCGGCAGTTGCCTATGCCCAACGAAGACCGCAGCATAGTCGCACGCAATACCAGCGAAAGGGAAAATGAAGCACTCTGTCACCCCCGAACGGCAGACTCAAATCGATGCGTTTATCAAGGTCCGAAGAATGTCCACGAGGAACGGGCGGAAGCCTCGCCTGCAAGTTGGTAATCCTCCACGAGGCGACCTCTTCCCGGGCTCGGGAGTGCCGAATCAGCCGTGGTTCTTGGTCATACACACGAGGTACCACAGTTGAGTCTGTAACGCTCGCGGTCAGGATTCTTTCACCTTTGGGGCCCTCAGGTCAAATTTTGTGAAAAAGTTGACGAAGCCTGAAGCTCCTCTACCATCTCTGCTTTGCTTCCGTGAGTGTTTTACCGCCAAGACCGCGACTGGATGGTCGGCGCTAAACCATATCCGATAAAGCGCCGTTCCCCTCTCACCACTCGATTCACTCTCCCAGACAAGTTCCTCGAGACACGACCAGCCTTTCATCCGGTCTGAACCCTGCCAATTCGCGGCACTGCTCGCTCTTTGTTAAAGCACCAACCCCCTCATTCGATGAGAAATCTTTATCTTCAGTATTCTATATTTGTATTTTTCGGATCTGCGATAACTGTCGACTCCGCGTCTCGGAACCTTGGGGGAAAACGTGACTGGCCTGTCCGCAATTCTCGAGCGTGTGACCCGAGCCACCACGAGAACATAGCGCTTCATAAGGTTGGAGGAGCACTGTGTAGGTAAAGAGATTTGATCTTGTAGGAGCCTCTGTCTGAGTGTCCTTCTGACGACCGACCGTCCTCCGTGAAAGCCCGACCGCCCTCTGAGCCATATTTTCTAGTTCCTTTTCCGTTCTCTTGGAGCCTGTGCGAAGGGCTGCCAACCGATCTTCCTGATTGCCGAATTTTCTGAATACGTTTTGGTCCGATAGTCAATCATGTCAGCCGCCACAATGTCGAAGAAGAACAAGGGGAAGAAGGCTACCGACCCGAACGAAACCTCCAAGCTCTTAGCCGCCAAAATTTCCCAGTTGGAACAGGATGCTGCCGGTGAAAAAGATCAAGAAATGGAGATTGGTGCGTGATGTCTTCTGCAGCCGTTGATATTGCTTTTCCCGTCTTTGCAGCGCCCAGTCAATTGCTTTCGTATGCGACGGAATGCGACTAATATTTCATTCTGCAGAGCGGGAAGTCAAGAAGGCTACTAGGGATCTAAACCAGCTTCTCAGTAACATTGAGTCACCCATGACGCGTCTTGAAACCGTTCATAAGAAATATACGGAGCTTCTAGCGGATATGAAGAAACTCGACCGCGATTACGCCAAAAGCCGGAAGCGTGCCGATCAGCTACAGAAAGACCAGGACAAGGGAAAGTCGGAGTTGAATAAGACTGTGACCATGAAAGACAAACTTGAGAAACTTTGCAGAGAGCTTACGAAGGAGAACAAGAAAGTCAAAGTGCGTCCCGTCAGCCCTGTACTCCTTCGATCCCTCGTATATGCATGCCGTGGAAACCATTCTGATTGCGATAATTCTCCCAGGATGAAAATAAGAAGCTCGATGACAATGAGAAAAGGGCGCGAATGGTCGTCAACGAACGGCTAGATTCTCTGCTATACGACATTCAAGACGTCATGGCTGCTAAAGGGAATCCTCGCAGCGAAAAATTAGACATTGACTTGGACGAAGCGTGAGTTCTAGTTGTGATGGGCATAGGCAAGCTTTGTGCCTACTGACGCTGCATCATAGTTTACGCACTAAGATCAAAACGATCGGTGAAAAATTTGAAATGCGAGAGCTGCAGTACAAGGCGATCCTGCGAAGCAAAGACGCCGAGATTCAGTCACTCACTGCGAAATTCGAAGAACAACGCCGTGCGACAGAGAATGAAGCTGCTCGTTCCCGCGCATTAAGCTCCCAAGTCTCTACCTTCTCCCACACTGAAGCAGAATTGCGCAGCCAGCTCAATATCTATGTGGAGAAGTTCAAGCAGGTAAGCGTCATTGCCCAGCAGAGATACGCTCCTAGATTTTAGTCTGAGCAGTTCGTAATGACTTGCATGCAGGTGGAAGATACCCTCAACAATAGTAACGAACTTTTCTTGACTTTTCGCAAGGAGATGGAGGAAATGTCAAAGAAGACCAAACGTCTGGAGAAAGAGAATCTGACTCTCACGCGCAAGCACGACCAGACGAACCGCAACATTCTCGAGATGGCCGAAGAACGCACGAGGAACCACGAAGAGCTTGATAAATGGCGGAAAAAGAGCCAACACTTGGAGGCACTCTGTCGACGAATGCAGGCTCAAGGGCGCGGTCAGAGCCTCAATGCCGAATTAGACGGTGATGACGAAGGCACTGAGAGCGAGTACGAGGAAGATTACGAAGACGAGGAAGACGAGGAAGGTCTTAGTGATGAAGACTACGAGTTCGACAGCACGGACCGGCCTGTCAATGGCGAGCGGCTTGTCCACCAACCACCGGAGAAACCGGTATTTGGGCCTCCACCTCCGCCTAATCTCGCCGAAGCTCGAGCAAATGGAAATAAAGCAGTGGTAAATGGGTGTCATTGACGTCTCTCCCGTCCAAGCACTTGGTACGGATTGGATGCTGGGTCCTATCTGTTAGCACGCGAGTTTCCGTCCTTGCTTTTGTGTATCTATGCTGGCACGTCTTGTTCAATTCAGAGTATTTGTCTGCATGCCGAGAAATTTGGCCCACACAGGAATAATGAACGGCGAATTGTCGGCATGGAGCATGGGTATAAGTAGTATTTTCTCCTGACCAAAGCACATCCACACTCGGTTGCGCGCATGTCAAGGTATAGCTGTGAGTTTTGCAAGTCAATGTACTTCTTTTCCTCGCCTTGAGTGTATATCCAGAATTATTTGTTGGCTCCCTAGTAAAGGCCGTATTTTCACTGAGGAGATTACGCCGGAATCAACAAATCCGTTGCACTCATACTTCCATGGATCCAGGCCAGCAGAGAATCAACCAAGACGGTCATCACAATTTGCTTGCTGGCCCACCAATATAGGAACCTCCTAGCTTCAGCATATCCACCGCTTGTCGAACCATTTCTTGCACTATAGCGGCTGCTGGCTTAATTTCTTGGATGTTGGCAGAAACATCACCCATGAGGAATGGGAAGTCGATGTCCTTTTCCTCGTTCATATCGTGCTCCATGGGAACAATGCCCTTCGCTGTCAGCCTGGCAATCTCGTCCGGCCTCTTCTCCCACTCCCTGATATAGTCGTTAGGCAAGACGCGCAACGGCCGACCAGAAACCACCAGCGTCCTCTTGGTATCACCGAATCCAACGCTCACCACGCTCTCCTTATGCAACCGGCTCGCGCCGCTCTCTTCGGACGCCACAAATCGCGTTCCGACCCAGACACCAACTGCACCGAGCATAAGTGAGGCAGCCAGGCTGCGTCCGTCGCTAACTCCTCCCGCCGCAACCACCATGGCCGGCTGTCCCGTCAGGGGACTCGAATACTTCTTCGCGACATCCACGACAGCAGGAACCAGTACACTGAATGGGATGTCACCTGTATGACCGCCTCCTTCGCCCCCCTGCGCGCAAACAATATCTACACCCTTCTGGAGCGCCTTCTCAGCATGCTTCGGCGCCCCGACCATATTCATGACTAGGATCCCAGCCCCATGGAGATGCTTAATGACCCGATCCGGCGGGACACCAACCGCAGACACAAACAGCTTCGCCCCATGTTTGATGGCCACGTCAATGAGCTCGTCAAGCTGGCCGTGTGTATAGTCGTGATTCGTAGCGCGCGCTCCACCGCCGACTTGCGGCAGGGCCAGATCGACACCAAATGGAAGATCTGGGCTGCGAAGGAGGGATTTGAGCTCTGTCAGGATCTCCGCTAGCTGGTCTGGAGAGTAGCCAAGTCCGCCCACGGTGCCGAGACCGCCTGCATTGGAGACGGCGGCGGCAAGCTCAGCGCCAGATGCGCGGGCCATGCCGGCCAGGAGGATGGGATGTTGAATTTTGAGCAGGTCACATAGTGGAGTGTGAACCGGCATATTGACAGCGTAGTCGACTACTGAATCAAGAGACTGTGGGATCAGTTGGAAGAAGCTGTCTCTCGATGTAATCGCTCTTGTAATGGATAAATTAGATAGACTTCAACAATGTTCAAATATAGGACAGCAAGCGCTCCGCTTGCCTTACTCTGAGGCAGAGAGGGAAGGAAGCGAGAATCAGCAGTCGACCAGGCAGCAAATGCGATTCACCATGGCTCCAAGAACACATTTTCGGCCCTATATACACATTTCCCATGCTGCACTTCCACATGCAACAGGAAAATGCGGGGAAGCGGAGGGAGAGTGAGATGAGTGCAGCAACCGAGGCACTGCAGCATAGCAAGACTCTGAAAACGATCTGCGTCTGAGCACAGCCCGAGTTTGATCTGTTCGCGCGTTGCCAAGCGGTGGACCAACGCCAACTCGACGCGTTCGCGTCTCCGAACATTAACTAATTACTTCATCGCCGAACGGAGCAACCAAATTATCCCCATGTTACACCTACATTGGCTTGATTACTGTTCTTGCCTCTGCACAAGTCATTAATTCAGTCTTATGAGTGACCGTCCGCCACAGTGCTATTAAAAATGACGACAGAATCCGAGTTCCTGCGTCCTCCTAGGTCTGCTACATCCCCGCAGTGCCCCTCGGGAAAGCTTGACTTCTCATGGGAGTAAATTAGCTTTGAATCGTCCCTAGCTAACGCCAGTCCGACCTCGGTGTGCTGTTTATAGTGATACGGAATACGTGCCGGCTCATCGCGAACGCTCCCACTATAACCCGCTTGACACTTTCCGCTTGCCGTCTGGGAATGACCGACATTACCAACAACAGTACGGTGACTTGTATTTCATTCGATTAGCGAAGCTAAAGCCGGCCATTGAGGAGATCGCAACGGAGAGCTGGGATGGATTCAGTGTATGTTGGGACTTGCGAGTTCCCCCCCTTCCCCCCGGCCCCAGCCAAATGAATTTGCAACTCCGCTTGACATCGTTATGCTGACTGTGCCCTGTGGTCGCTACTAGATTGCAGGAGAGAGCGCGCGCCGCGTGGATCGAGTACTCGACGTACGGCAGGGAGAGTTTTGTTGGGTTGCTGGAACTGTATTCATGGATATGCCGCTGAAACCGAATATCCTCGATGACCTAGCGAAAGAGGTGAACACCAACCACTATCCGGATATTCCTTCCATACCTATCATTAATCTGATTGTTGAATATATCTTGATAGCAATTTACTTCCTTGCCACCACCTCGCCGCACCTACCTGGATCCCTCGAACCGCTCTACGACGCAGATTATGTTGGAAGATGAGTCTGGCCGTCTTCGTCTCGCGGGACCGCTTCTCTCATCTGTTCAGCTTGTTACTGGTGCCGTGATCGCCGTACTAGGGACGGAAAACTCAAGTGGAGATTTTGAAGTGATCGATGTCAAGGTCCCCGATTTGCCTCGACAGCCCTCAAGATGGGAGCGGGATGAAGGGAAGGATGGCAACAAAGACAGAACCAAAGGCAAGATCGCCTTCGTTAGCGGTCTCGACATTACAGGAAGTTCCAGTGATACCCTGGCTCTGGAACTCTTGACAGACTACCTCCTTGGCTACATCGGTTCCTCTGGAGACGACGACGCACTACCACCGAATGCATCGAAGATCACACGTCTAGTGATTGCCGGCAATTCGCTTGGTCCGGATGTGACGGCCACTGCGGATGCTGCTGCATCTGGTCCAGGCAGCACGGCAAATACGAAGAGACATGCAAAGAAATATGGATATGACGCCTCCTCATACAATGCCTCGCCTATCACACAGCTTGATTCGTTCCTCGCTGAAATTCTCCCTAGTATACCCGTTACGCTCATGCCGGGGGAAAATGATCCCGCAAACTACTCCCTTCCCCAACAGGGAATTCATCGGGCGATGTTCCCCAGGGCCAGAGCATACTGCTCACCTCCCCCTTCCAGTAACGAGACTCCCGAGCCGGGATGGTTCGATAGTGTTACCAATCCGTGGGAAGGAGATGTGGAAGGCTGGCGCGTCTGGGGTAGCAGCGGTCAGAACGTCGAAGACGTCCTTCGCTATTTAGACTTTTCCGACGATGGTGGATCCCTCTCACCGGATGATGATAGCGCAGACGCACGCTTACGGATATTGGAGGCCATGTTGCGATGGAGATGTGGAGTACCCACCGCGCCAGATACTCTCTGTACGTTGCTGCGCTGTTGCCATCATTGCCTCATTCTCCTTCTTCCTGGAGATACTAACAGTTTGGCCTGATCCTCATAATAGGGTGTTATCCATTCCAGACACATGATCCATTCATCCTCCAGTCCTGCCCGCACATCTTCTTCGCAGGCAACCAGCCGCAATTCAAGACAAGCATGGTAGAAGGCGATTTGCCCCTACGGTTAAATGGGGCAGATACCGAGATGACTGACGCTCCTGAGGCGGCGATTATCCCTCAGGTCCGGCTCCTGGCTATCCCAAAGTTCAGCCAAACAGGGGAACTCATTCTGGTTGATTCCGAGACATTAGAAGTAGAAGTTGTTAAGTTTGGGGCATTTATAGGGAAAGAGGATAGGAAATAGATCAACCTGATACCATCGAAGATATGATATACGACTGTATTATTACTGCTAGTTATTCTCGGAGGTTATTCGTCGTTTGGCTGTAACTATGCGGTACTATGCCAAGACCGCGAAAAGTCTACCTAGGCTCCAATTATATACCACGCCACCTACAGACACTCAACTCTGCAGCTGCATTGCAGTCAGGCGAAGAGAGGAATGATAATCAGTGCGCTAGAGATGGTGAGGTAGATGAACTATTCCCGAAAACGGAGAAGCAAGCTACCGCGATGCTGATCAACGCGAATACTGGTGTGTGCGAGTAGCCCGCAATAAAGCCCTGCAATGGAATACTACCCATTAAGGGGAGCATAAATACTAATCCAATACAGCCATCTCTACCTCGCAAGTCCTCTTGGTGCCATACTGCGAACAGCATGTTCCAAGGTACCATGAATGGATGAAAGACGAGGCAAGTCTATACTTTTAATTCGATTCAGACTCCTTTCTGGTCACTGGAGCCACCCACTGACACTGACAGGGGAACAGGAGATCCAACAAGCAACGGCATCAGAGCCCTTAACTCTGTCCGAAGAGTACGGCATGCAACAAAGCTGGCGCCGGGATGCTGATAAGTTGACATTCATCGTGTGTCAGCCGTTAACCCGGACTGTCAATGAAGATGGCGATAATGGCCTCCGTGAAGACGATGACGCATCCGACAAGATGCTAGGTGATATTAACCTTTTCCTTCAAATAGAAGAAGAAGACGATGACGACGAACAAGGAGCGAACGGCGAAAATCCAAATTCATCAACAGCTTTTCCCCTTCAGATTATCGGGGAAGTTGAACTGATGATTGCCGAGAAAAAGCACCACAGGAAGGGATTCGGGAGGGCAGCGCTACTTTCGTTTTTGAAGTACATCTCTGATCATGAAGATGAGATTCTTTCCGAGTTTACGAACGGCGATTCAGTAGCTCGAAGTGCTATATCTGCGAACACCACGAATCCAGCACCAGGGAAGAAGGCTGGGCTGACCTTCTCGTGTTTAACCGCGAAGATCGGGCATACGAATTCCAAGAGTCTGGCGTTGTTTGATAGCGTTGGTTTCAAGCGGGTAACGGATGAACCCAACTATTTTGGGGAATTCGAGTTACGGAAGACAGACTTGCATTCAGAGGCCACGGACGAAGCGTTGAGGGAAAACGGGGTTATGCGATATGTCGAGTTGGCTTATCGAAGTGTCTGATGAGATGGGATTTTATTCCGATGTCTTTTTTTTTTTTTTCTTCTGTTAATAATTGGATATGCAGAAACGATCTCACGTTGTTAGAAGATAAATATACAGCGGCTGCTCCAAGACACGCATCTCCATCGAGAAGCACCTAGCATTTGCTAAGCACTTCAAGATTGCAAGGGTAGACGGAGCAGGGTCTAACTAACGACCCCTGTGGTTGCTCAGGTAGCCAATTGTTTACTTCAAGGTCAGAGGCAGCTTTGGCATCTTCGGGCGCCAGGGTTCCTCTTCAGACAGAGGGGACCAGCGTTCTTCCACGCAGGAAATGCTCATGCTGCACTTCGATAAGATGGTCAAGGTGACGCAAAATGTCATTGTGAGCTGCCGGACTACCATCGGTTGCAAAACTTGTAAGATCGGCCCTGTCGATCTACGTCGCGACTACGTACGCCTCTTCTCAGCACTCTCGGTGGTTTCCAAGGACAGGACCAATTTAACACAGACAACCTTGATCTCACTTCTTTAGGCTTGCAGTGAAAATATCCATTTCTGGCAATATCCGTGACCAGACTTGTGTGCGATTGACAAAGAAAGAAGTGTGGCTATGCGGAGCCCTAGCAGGTCAACTCAAATCCCAAATTTCAAGGCCATTGCAAGTCGATCGTTGCAACAGATATTAATTGGAAAGCTTGAATTTCGGAACCATTTCCATACCATTCTCGTCGGCCTACTACTCAGCTCTGGATGGACAGCAGAATATCATGTCCACAGTGCCGTCCCTATAGTGATAACGAGTTTCGTAATGTTTGAGAGCCATTGTTCACCTCCGTACGCTTTATTGACCTGTTTCGTTATCAGATAAAATACCTCCAGGCTTATACCCAAGTCTCCATGGTTATCACCTACACCGAATCCGCAGCCAGCACAACCGCCACAAGCAGTAATTTGCGAAGCATTGCTGGCGCCACATTGCCATTAGCAGGCGTTCCTCTGTACGACCGGCTAGGACTAGGCAAGGGTAACTTGATGCTGGCATTTATTGCATTGGGATCGGCAGGTCTACCACTACTATTTTGCAAGTGTGGTAGGTAGGCATTTGCAGGTGAAATTTTCTATAGAGCTTGATCAAGCGTAGTCCCTATATAATTGGGAGCATATTTCATACTCCCCTTCAGGGCTGGAGAGGGTGGATTTGCTCACACAACTGTAAACCATACGTCATCTTAGAGCCAAAGTCCCACTCCGCAAGATGTAGAATCAACTTATCTACATCTTCTGAAACATTTATTCCATGATCTTCGCACTGTTAATGTTGAACACGTAAATGGATAGTCTCGACGTCAGTGATGATGACATCTTCACGACGGTACAATCTGCGCCGGATACCTGGCAGGAATTACTATGAGAAGGTTCACATGGAACCTAGATCTCGAGGCCGCCCCACACATGTGAAGCCCCCAGTATATGCCAAATCCGATAGCCATCACCTCGTTGCACCGTCAGAGGCAGCTCCGGGGGCTCTATCCGCGGACAGTCGTTTGCTTTACCAGGCTCCACGGACCTGGACTCTCGAGCATCTCAGAATCACCAATGTTAAACAGAAGCTAGACGTGCCATTGGACAGCATCGTGGACGCAAAGTATATCCCCACTGATGGTGACCCTGGTAAGTGAGCAGCTTGGTGCAGTTAGCACTGGTAGTAGTTCATTTTAACGCTCAGACAAACAGAATTCGAGCGCATAGCAAATCTATTCCAGGACACTGTCGTTGAAGAAACAGATGCCGACATAGAACAACAAGATATCGGTGATACACAGAATCCATTTTATCGTTTCTTCAACGACCTGCGAAGGTATAAGAAGTGTGGTTATTTGGAATCATATGATGGCAACATCAGGCTAGTGGGAACCATTGTCCGGGAGATGTACCCGGATCGATCCTTGTTTGTGTAATCATCCACGCTGTACAGTCTGGGCTTTGCTTCTAACTTGCCTAGGGCACTGAAAATGTTGAGTCGCCTTCCGCTCAGTATTGCTGCACTTAAGGCCGGGAAGGGTGTTTGGGTTGACGGGTCTATTCTACGGATTTCAGAAGCGACTGATGAAATGGGTATCCCGTTGTGTGTTGTGTCTGTATGTTCCCTACCACTTCCCTCTTTTTTTTTTCTTCTTCTATCTAGTTAACGCACGCTAAATCGACCTAGCTTAGGCATGAGCCAGGCGATCTGGGAATGGCACGATACGAGATTCCGCAGCTTCTACTGCAGGCAAATATGGTGTTCAACTATGAGAAGACTTTTGAAAACTACGAGGCCTTTCTCATCAGCGCTGAGAACTACACCTATACAATTATCCGGGCTATTATATTGCCGGACTATCTGGCAAGAATTCGGACTGGCAGGCCTATAGCTGGTAGTTTTCAGTTACTACGTAGTGTATCGTTGGATATCACCTACTGGGAGACACGCAGGGAGTTCTTGAGGAGTATCATGGCTCTAGGGAAGTACTTGGTTCAACGTCCAGAATTTTCTTTCCCCATGCGAAAATACCGTATTGTAGGTTGAAGGCATCAGCTAGACAAAAGATTTAATGAAATGTTACTGCGACTACATGGCTTGACCTCAGTCAATGTATGTACTTGATCATACCTAGTGGTCGTAGTACTCCCCCTGTGTGGCCGCCAACGTCACGCATCGCTTAACCATGCTCACCACCCAGCAGACTGTCAAAAGGCTGCCATTGGCACTTACATGTTATTGCAGACAACGACTAAATTGGCAAATCAAGGCATGAAATACACCGTAATGCTGTCCCCTTGATCAAACCCAACGATCAACTGAATTTCTACCTAGCGCGGAAAAAAGAAACGGGGCGCTGCTTCCAGTCGATTAAGCCCATGCAGAGTGGCATTGGAATTCATTGTTCGTGTACCGTCTCTGGAATTACCATACTGAGTGGTTAATTTAGGCTAGCTCTTTCCATTGAAATCTTCCATGACTCTCTATCGTTATGTTCCACAGAATAGTCCGTTAAGTGAATGGCCATTTAAGTGAATCGGACTAGGCACCAGATATCATTCACAAGAATAGCCCCACATGATCTAGCTACTACTAATGGTTAATTATATCTGTCAACAGGTTCCCAAGATGACTATGCCACACGCATCTACCCATCTACCCACTTAGCAAGTCAGACGTGCTCCAATCTATCTTGAATCAAACTTGAACCAACATGGTTACTCCTACCGCTGCAGAGCTAGCATCTATGAGGGTAGTCGATGCTGGCACCTCGATGCACAAGTCGGGTCTTCGGGAATCAGGCTCCAAATGGGGTGCAGAGCACATAGATGCTCTTCATGTGCAACGTTTCGATGATATTGCCTTGAACAGATTCTTCCCGGTGCCTATGCCAGCAGATAACGATGCAGGTAAGTCCTACGCTACAGCCACAGGGGCTCTCTTCCGTTTGACTAACGGGACCGCCGTAGATTTCCAAGTCTTGCGGTCCGATATCATGGCGCCATCATACCTACAGCTGAAACGCGGAGAGATCGGGGCGAATTTCGAACATAACCGCTTTCTCGAATTCTTCAACCATCTTTCGGCCATAATGGCCACAGGTCAGGCGGAAGATGCGGGCAAAGATACATCAGACACGAGAAGCACCCCTTCCGGCTCCTCAGCCGAGGGAGAGCCCGAAGTCCATTCTGAGCTGGCCTTGAAAGACCTCGTGCACGCAATTTTGAGGCAGCTGGGTCGCGAGCTTAACCAGGAATGGCAGCTCCAAGTGTTTGTGCCCCAAAGGAACTGCCACGTTGTAATAGCTAATGGAAATAGGTCCGACAAGAAGCTAAGCAGCCGTCTGTGGATTGGTGCAAACCCCAAAAATCAGCAGCTCAAAAAGGCAGAGGGTATTGTGCTTTCGAACCAGTCCCCTGGAAGTGGGTCTTTCAGACCGGGGCGGATTCCCATCGTCTCATTTGAGGCAAGTTCCTCTAATGTCCAACTCAATTGATATGTACTGACGATGGATGGATAGGCGAAACCCCTGCATCTGGGACTCGGGGTCCATTACCACTCGAACCAGCCGGAGCCGTATAACACGCCGACCTTCGCACAGGAATTGGCGGAGCTGCTAGGCCAGGCGTTTGAGTGTAGTCAAGGAGCGGTAGCAAGGAACTGGGCGCCCCATGATGGATGGCTCATAACCCTTCACGGGTCCAGGCTCAGGTCCATACATGCCCATTTCAGCGAGGAGTATCTGAATCAAGTTAGCAGCCCTTTTCTCCGAGCGGATCAAAATCTTTTGGTGTGGAGATCGCGGCAGTTCAATCTCAAGTACCCAGGCGAGCGAGAGGAGGTCTTTGTCAAGGACCTAGCATGCTGACTATGCTACTAAGCCACTGCGCCAAAAAGGCAACAGAATAGTAGCCGCTAAGGCTACTATGGTTCAGCACCCCTTATAAACCTATCCCCGAGCACATATCCCTGACAGTCTTGAAGGGCCTCATCGCGCTTATTCGCTCAGTCAAAGCCGGGGGGTTTCCAAATAGGAGCCTCGCTGGAGTCTTGAAAACTTAGGCTGCCCGTTCGACAGACTGCGCCTTTAAGATGGGTGTCAGTGAGTGGATGTTGTGGATGGAGGTAGAATACCAGTAAGGGAGGCACTCCACGGATGCGCCAAGAGTGGAAATCCGGGGGTGTGGGGTAGTCAACTGTTTCCTAGGCCTGTTGGTTATCAGGAGGACACTTCATAATGGAGCCCTTTCTCACTGGTCTGCAGTGTCTTATCAATTCTACAGGTGAACTCAATTGGACTCGATAGAGAGCATTGGCTGGTAACCCTGAGAGGCAAACATAAAAAACCACAAACAACCGGAATGATAGTAGAAATAACCGGCGGGATCCTCGGATATACCTCTGTAGCTATCCGACACGCTTCGGCTGTACAACCCTATTGTAAATAACGCCCTTTTCTCCGGGCTAGAAGCCCTGCAAATGCTAAGCAGACATATAATTACGTATCTGGAAAGAACAAATGCCGCTGCGTCAAAGCGCGATGACGGAATTGAATTTCTTCTTCCGCTTCCGGCGAACCTGCCGACATACTTTTCCTCCCTCTCAAGCCTGTACGTATATATACATAACCCTCGAAAGTCCCATTCCGCCCTCCTTTATGCACGCAGGATAACCAGTTCGTATACTGGAAGGATTCGCTGCCCCGGCCCCGTGTCTCAGTGAGAGCCATTGTACGGAGCCGGGTATTCGGCATTTCGGCCGGATACTTGCAGTCATCATCGACCGGAAGTCCCCCGCCCCCACTCGCCATAGTATATTATCCGGACTCGGTATATAGTTGAAGCCATCGTTGGTTGATGTTGTACCCTTTGCGGTGGACTGCGTGCGGCTACGCAATAGAATAAGGCTCTTCATGCCTTTTTTTTCCAAAGGTCCCATCGCCCTCTTTACCCCAATACAAGCGCCATGAGCGCAGACGCGTCGCAAAAGAAAGATGCAGCTTCCCCCGGGACAAATGCGGGGGACACCAATACAGAGGAGCCGTTACCGACGCCTCGCCCCGAAAAGGCTGGCGTCGACAACAAGGTGAAACAAAACATTTCAAAGGCCGACGAGACACTCCTGCGAATTAGCAAGTAAGTCCCTTTCTATCCCCTTATGGGCCTTGAAGTACTTACAAGAAACAGATTAATCCAAACAACAGCTGGTCTCAGCGCCGCCTTCTCGACGCTTAACTACTCAATCAACCTCGCAGCGTACATCCATACACGATCACTTGCACACGCTCACCTCCTCCCAAAAGTCTCTCTTTCTCGCTTCCTGGGTTATACGTCGAAGGTAGCGGCCCCCGCTGCACTCGCCGTAGCGCCTTCCGCCTCGTTTCTCACGCCATTGGGCTCTCTGATCTCCGATTGGCGTAGGACGCTACGCCTAACCGGCCTCATCCCCTTGTACCTAAGACTGAAATCGGTGGCATCCGGGAAGGCGTCTAGGGACATGGACTCTACACTTCGTTTCATCGCCATTCTTCAATGCGGTGTCTATATTGCTTACCAGATTCTTGAAAACATCTACCACTTACACGGTAAAGGGGTGCTCCCTCCATCCATTGTTGAAAAGCGCGGTGGACTGGCTGCGTGGATACGATGGAGTTGTCGAGCCTGGTGTCTGGGCTTGATCACCGGCCTCCTTCGCCTCTGGCGCGAGGCTGAGGTTCAGAAAAAGAAAGTGAAGGCTGGAGAGGAGACAGCCGAAGAGAAGAAGGCCTTTGATCAAAGGTGGCGTAATGAATTCTCGACCGCAGTTTACTGGATGCCTGTGGCCATTCATACTAGCTTTTACCCCGAGGGTATTAAGGGTATGAATGCGGGAACCCTCGCCTTTTTTGGTCTGCTTGCTGGTCTGAATAATTTCAAAACTCAGTGGCGCGCAACAGCCAGCGAATGACCGCCATAACGGTACATAGATCTTGCCTAAAACAATAGATAATTATGTGGGCAAGCTTACTGCCTCGGCATCCTGAGCCGTGTTTCATATGGTTTGTCGGTAGCAGTGCATGAGAAAGCAACCATTACCGGACTCTTAGCTTTGATTTCAAATGTGCCATACATTCTTAGCGTCTGAGACGATTTCATGCTTCGTGGTTGAAGCTCAGGACGCACTCAACGTGGACCGATATGAGCGATCGTGTCATCAGGTCTGTTATATTCTGCTAGCCATCGAATTGATGGATCAGGGAAGATATCAGGCGCTGAGCTCTGCAAAGTGGGACTGATAGATGACCTTTCTCTGGCCTGCGATAGTAGGCGTATAGCTGTTTTGTACTGGGGATGGCCCATTCTTAATTGACAGCACTTCTTGTCATGTGAAAAGAGGTTCGGTATACCAGGAGATTGAGAAATAGAGCCAGTTAAGGGCAAAGCTCAGACCAGCCAAAATGCATAGCAACTTTCCTTGTTAGGTATGGGGACTTACTGTAAAGTGGACATGTTGGAATGAGAAGGAAGTACCTAGGTATATAAAAGCTCAAATGTTTCTGTTTTCTGCCAGTAAGATTATGATCAGTCAAGCTCTAAATAGGTCCGACACAACGATAAGAGAGAACAATGTGCTTCCACACTTGCAACTCTTCGCGATCAGCTAGCTATTCTGCTTTGGACAGACTAAAATGATTGAAATGAATAAATCGGGTTTCTAGTTTGAGTGCAATTCCGATAATGGGAGCAAATTAAGAAACTGAATTGGAGGAGAATTCCTGCTGTTCAAAGTTAGTCCTTATGTATGGCTCTAACTGATCAGATATCACTATTAAATGCAATGTGTTATGGGCAGATATGGTGGTTCATGCAAAACTATAGATAATTCCGGTTCTGCTGCTCCAGACTACGTTCCTTGCAAGGCAGGTTAATAATACAGTAGAGTCTCGACATAGGTCCGATATATATATCGGGCATAGAGACCATTTTTGGCTTATTTTTGGTTACGCATGAGAGTATTCTATTTTGGAGGATATTTTCGCGACGCTATGCTGAGACGTTAACGTGTTGACTGCCCACCTGCTTCCCAATGACTAACTATCTTTTCTTTGGACAAGCTGTATCGCCGTACTAAGTGCAAGTTTCCAAATTAAGTAGATATTGTCTAGATGCTTGGTTTTCAGTGATGCCTTTTGCGCAGAGTGATGCCGGAAAGACAAATCAGGAATCTGCTATTGGCATTATTGCCGTCCCTCAAGGTATCAATGTCTCGATGTCTCGCTATGATATTTCGAGTACATAACAAATAATACAAATACCTATTGGATATTCCAAGGTTTCTTCTTCAGAAGGCAAAGGCTCTTTTAAATTTCCCAAGGAGGTTGTTATTTAATTTTCAGTTGATTTGATTGCCTTGCCGATTCGGCTGGCAGGGCTGAGAGAATATAACCAAGTCCTTGGTAACCTGTGTATATTATACAAGTAGCTTATCTTTATGAAAGTTTTCCATATCCAGTCCATAGAATTTCCCATAAAGCGTGTCTATTCAGGAAAGATATACTCCGAGGTGGGAAGTTCCCCAATTTTCATCGCCAGGGCTGTCGGTATTATAATCTTCGACATCAGACTGGTTGAGACAAACGCTATTTCCATTACCTGAGAACAACTCGAGGATACTTGTCAACGTGGTAAATATGACAGTCTTCAAATGTTTATTTTGCTTTTCATTATGCCGTAGAAGCCAGGAAGCCCCGACAAAGCCTCCTCGGGCAAAATTATCTCCAGACAAGTCATGCAGGTCGTCCAACCGATGTCCATTGCCGTGTATCCGTAATGCAAATAATAGGTAGTAACCGGTAACAGGCGCAGAAGGCGCAATCCCTAACGCACTTGAGCATTCCTGTGTCGGCCCACACGAGGATATTTCGAAATGTCCATCCCATGCCAGTTCCACTTCCTACCACCCTGACAAAGCGTTGCTTTTTGCAAGACCCCCCTATCAACCGCATTCTTTCACGCTTAGAATGACTCATTTACAGAGCCTTCTTCTTAAGACCCTTGGAGACATCGACGACCTTGAGAGCTGTTGGGAAAAAAAAAAAAAAAAAAACCAGTCAGCACGCCTGTCCAATGTCTATAAACGCAACTCGATCCAATCCAGTCGAAATAATTTCCCCCAGAAATCCCACCTCGGGGTCCTCCGGAAATTCAGAAACGCACCTGGGGGCAAGCTCTGCTTAAGCTTATCAGCCTTGTCGGTATCCTTCAGGACAAGCGTGTAGATGAACCGGTGGCATCGGACCTTGAACTTGACCTGCTGCGTCTTACGATTGCGCTTGATGCGAGCGGCTAAAACAAAATCAGACAATTAGCCCCCAATGATGCAGTTGGTGGATCGCCGAACAAAATTGGGATGATAGATTTATATCACGACGCATGGAAGCGATTGTTACGTACAAGAGGCATCCTTCCGTCGGCAGATCTCAATGAACTGCTTGATATCGGAGACTTCGCGAGGCATGGTGAGCGGCGGTGTGGATAGAAGCCGGATTTGTCGTACAGTAGAGCCGGTTGGGGAGGAATTCCTTCTTTCGCGTTCTCTATTGTATTGGAGACGACCGGCTCGGATTTAGATGTGTGGGATCCGAGAACTTAGGGTTTGGGGCTTGTAGTTCTTGGCACTTCCACATGGCGTGGCTGTGGTGGCGTGTGTGTGGCTGTGTGAGAGGTTGAGTGGCCAAGGCGCGCAACGATAACGAGTAGATGGCATGGATTGAAACTCTAGAACTTTTGCTTGTCGCTGATGAAGAAGTGAAGTGACTGGATCCTTGTGATCGACATGCTATCCATTGTGTCATCCTAGGATCGTCGGACATTCTGGTGGCATTGACTGACATGTGGCACTACTTCGTCACCTCCATAGTCCAGGCTGCAGTCAATAGCAAGAAAGCGTATATTTGAACAGCTGTCATCCTGTCTACGGACTTCACTTCATTTTCGTCTCTCCTCCACTTCCACAATTCCCTGTTCCCGAGCAGAGCGACAGTGCCTCGGCCGTTCTCTTGCAGACGCTATACTGCAAGTCTATCATACTAAGCATCCAACGACATATCACAAGATGCCGACGGCTCTGGACCGAGCGATAAGTTCGCATTCAAAGGTACAATAAATCCCCGGGAAACAGTGCCATTGACATAGCAAACTGACAAGAATCAAGAACTTTATCTTAGGTACATATATATCCAACAATAAATTACAACAGCCAAGATATACCCAAGCTAAGTAACATATAGGCTTCGCTGGAATGGTAACAGCCGTGGCTGCCTGGTCAATCTGGCATAGCGATATGTTTCCTTTGGAAAAGGATCCAACTGGAGGTACGCACGAGATCCTCTACTCGTTTAAGTGGACAAATCTGACGTTGAAGGTTAAGATCCCGAGGATTGGACAGTTGATGAGATGAAACTGTGGTTGCGCTTGGTATGTCTCTTCCAAGGTTCCCCTTTTGAATTCCCGTTTTCGTTTCGTTCGATAATTCTGTTGCGCTCAGCCTTCTGACAACATCACAGAGAGGTCTCTTCCCTAGCGCCAAGGCCACGCGGGAAGAGTTGCTAGAGCGGATCAAAGCGAATTTGCGAGTGCCACCGAATTCATCTGAGTAATAAATGGCACGCGACCAATGAAGCACATTATTTTTTGTGAACGCGTGATAGGCGCAGGAAATGACCTGAGTGCTTTTCTCTTCTCAAACATCACTCGACAGTCGTGGCGGCTCTCTAATGACGTTCATCTCTGGCCTCTTCATCTTTTCAATGCTGGTGTCCGCAGCCTATTTCCGCGGGCTCGGAATCCCACTCAGGTGTTGTGTGGATGATCCTCCACTCACGCTCCCCCGGACATAGTTCAACGAACTAAGATTCTTCTCTTCTTCCAATGATTGTCCAACAGACACGTAGCCTCAAACGACTAGCCGGAAGTTCTGACTCTGAATAAGCCAACCACCCCTCCGTCTGCCCTTTCCGCCTACGTTCGGCACCAGAACGAATGTTTCACTGAATCCGCGCTGTGGCTGATCTCTCGATCCTCCAAATTGAACATATCCGCTAACGATAACCAATATCGACATGTCCTTGATAGTCAACTGATTGGGATGCTTATACCCAGCTGGGGTAGCGGTGGGATACGCTTTGTTGATGATCTGACAATCGAACGTTTGAACTTCATAACGCGTAGGCGGCATCTGGTGTACAAAAATATCTTGAACCGCACTTCCATCGGCGACGACGTTTCCGTTAAATAAGATCGTAGAAGTCGTTGGGCTATAGAAAGAGGCTATTGAAGCGCGATTGGACTGGAGGGCGGGATAGAAAGACTGCACAAACTCCTCAGCCGCTGCAAATAGGATGGTTAGCACTGTGAAAGACAAGGCCCAAAAAAAAAATGTCGGAACTGAAATCATTCAACAGAACCTTCAGTAGATACTCTGGTGAGTCTATCGTCTGTTGCAGGCTCCATCGTGATAACCAGGCAATGCTCTGCGGGATATGACGCAAGTCGCCTATCGCAGACACAGCTTGCTCAGAGCACAGGTGGGGATGTATAAAGAGTAGTCAAGACAAAAATAGTCAACTGTAAGGACTGGAAGCTATGAACAATAATGAAATGCGGACAGGATCTTTTGGGGTGGCCAAAAAGAAAAACCCAAGATAAAGCTCGGACCAGCTTCGGAGGTGCTGGAGCGAAGCCGTGAGATTATTCTTTCCGGAACGGAAGGCCCGCGACTCTTCAGCACTCAATTCCCGTCGCAATGGCTGTTCCAAGGTCTAATTTCCGTGCTATTTCTTGGGCCACTCAGTTCCTGGCCTACAAACGGGCATCATGGAAGTGTGCGTCCTGCAAGGATGTGAGTCGCTCTGCGATCGTCGCGCGACGAAGGTTTGCAACATCCGCGGAAGCTCCTCCGCAAGAGTCAAAGAAACCTTACTATGTGACGACGCCCATTTTCTACGTCAACGCAGGTAAAGTCGCTGTGTCTGCTCTCATCTAAATTAAACAAATTGGCAATCTTGCTAATCTGAAACGGTTTATCAGCCCCTCATATCGGCCATCTATACTCAATGATCATTGCGGATGTCTTAAAGCGATGGAGAGTGCTTCTTGGAGACACCGACGCTCGGCTTCTGACTGGAACAGACGAACATGGAATGAAGGTACGCATTGCTGTTTTGGGGGGAGCTATATGTATCTCTTCTGACTGAGGGAGAAATAGATTCAGCAGGCCGCCCTTGCTGCTGGAATGGAAACCCTAGCGTTTTGTGACATGAATTGCAAAACATTCGAGGTCGGTACTCTATCCAAATACGGACTGCCCATCGCTTCTCTTCTAAATGGCTATGGCAATTGATACAGGCACTGGCAAAAGCGGCGAATCTCAGCAACGATTATTGGATGCGTACGACGAGTCCAGAGCATAGGGCAGCGGTCGAGTACTTTTGGGTATGTCGAATCGGGCGCCCTTCTTCGTACTTCATGGCAGTCTAACTCATTATGCAGCAAATGCTGGACCATCGGGGCTACCTCTACACTGCAAAGCATGAGGGGTGGTACTCTATCAGTGACGAGACGTTCTATCCTCAGTCGCAGGTACATATGGCTTTAGACCCGTCTACAGGAAGGAAGAGAATGGTGAGATACTCGATGTGTATCTTGTTTTTCAAGTTAGAGACTTACCCTTTTCAGGTTTCGATTGAGACTGGCAAAGAGGTGGAATGGTCGTCAGAAACGAACTACCACTTCCGCTTGTCTGCCTTTCAAGATCGCCTTCTAGACCTTTACAGCGAGGGGCGTCAATGGATAATGCCACCTCACTACAGGACAGACATTGTTAAGTCTGTCTCCTCGGGCCTTCAAGATCTCTCTGTCTCTAGACCCGCAGAGAGGCTGACTTGGGGCATTCCCGTCCCCGGTGACGAGACACAAACTATCTATGTTTGGTTGGACGCTCTCGTGAACTATCTGACCAAAGCAGGATACCCCTTTCCTCCTGGCCAAGGAAGCAAATTGGGATGGCCGGCCAATGTCCACGTTGTGGGGAAGGATATCACTCGGTAGGATAAGTCCTTCCATGGCTATGGTCTTGAGCTAATAAGGCTTCGCAGTTTTCATTGCGTATACTGGCCAGCGTTCCTCATGGCCCTTGAC
This sequence comes from Byssochlamys sp. BYSS01, assembly GCA_002242795.1. NCBI lineage: Eukaryota > Fungi > Ascomycota > Eurotiomycetes > Eurotiales > Thermoascaceae > Paecilomyces > Byssochlamys sp. BYSS01. The sequence goes on from NIXA01000008.1 coordinate 268,079, forward strand.
CTTCCTCTCCCGCATAATGTACTTGTTCATGGCCATTGGACCATGAATCGGGAAAAGATGTCCAAGTCCACTGGGAACGTTGTCAACCCTTTCTTTGCCATTGACCGATTTGGCGTCGACACCATGCGCTTCTTCCTTACTTACCAAGGAGCTTCAACTGGTGATGCCGATTATGACAACGACTACATTGTTCGTGACTATAAGAAACTGCTCCAAGGCGGAATTGGAAACCTAGCGCATCGAACTATAGGAATCGCGAAGGGAAATTTGCGGTCGTGCATCATCGATGCTTCTTCTGGGAAGCTCCCCGCGGCTACCCCCAGGGACGTCGAGTACCAGACACAACTTAGCGAAATACCCGACACTGTGGCTGCGGAAATGGAGTCCTTGAACCCGCGAGGTGCATTACACCGTATTATGTCGATAGTAGAAATGGTGAGAAAGTCGATTGCAAAGCGTATAGAATCAGTTCGTGTACTAACTCCTCTGTGATAGGGGCATAAATATTTCCACAGTGCGCAGCCGTGGAAAAACCCAGCAGAGTCGAAACGAGTCATCTACAATGTCTGCGAATCGGTACGGATCGCAGCCATCTTGTTGCAGCCGTTTATGCCGACGAGGGCTCAAAGTCTCCTGGATAATTTGGACGTAGATCCATCGAAGAGGGGCTTCTCGGATGCAGCGTATCAAGCGGATTCAAGCTACGGAGAGAATGTCCAGAAAAGAATCGTCTTTCCCAGCCTTCTCGCCGAGAATTAGATTACCACAGTTGTTGGAAGATAAGAGATTGGTCCACACACCGAGAGGTCTAGACAGTCTTGTCGGGATCCTTTCCGCATGGACGGATGAACGCCATTTTGTTCGCGCCCAGCAGCCACCGGATTGCAACACCAATGTCGCACTACGTACTACACTGACATCAACAAGCATTATTATCGACCAACGACATGCTCTGGTGCTACTTCAAGGTTATCAGCGGAAAAGAAACCGGGCGACGTTTGCCGTTCCATGGATAGCAACGATGGCGGGTCGGGAAAGTCTATATAGGTAGTTCCCCGCGGGAAACCTGTGGCGCCTTTGTATATCAAACGGAAGCATCGTCTTACTTCAGCTCATGTATCATCAGGGTCAATTGTTTATTGATTGGTACACGATTGGACACCTTGCCTCGTGGGAGTGGTTTTGTTCTGAGTCTGGCTCTGATTTTGTTTTCGTCACCTCCTGTTCTATTGCACTGAGATCCTTTCCTTGCCTTAATGCTGAGCCCCGGACTGAGTCTTCTTATCCCAATTGTTATTTGCTTGTTTGCAGTCACATCTCAGCGCCGACGTTAATTACCCGCTTCTTTACTCAAGAGGAAATTGAAATCATGAGACCGGAAGGCATTGCTCTCGATACCCCAGAGAATATCCGAGACTTTCAAGGAGACGATGCCAAACCGACAAAGGCTCCATGGCTGGAGACGCCCCTTGCCCACTCTCCTGCCTTATCGAAACTAGCGAACTGCAAAATATATCTTAAGTTTGAGCATCTCCAACCAAGCGGCTCTTTCAAGTCTAGGGCCATGGGCAATCAGATCTTGTCTCACCTCTCGAAACTTAAAGACGGACAGGGGAAGCTAACAAGAAAGGTCCATTTCTTCGCTTCGTCTGGTGGTAATGCAGGCCTAGCTGCTGTGTGTGCTGCACAAAGCCTTGGATACCCTTGTACTGTCGTGGTTCCTGCGTCCACGTCTGGGCACATGGTTGATAGACTCTATGCGGCGGGAGCGGCAGAGGTGGTAAGGTTCGGGGAAACGATTGCAGCAGCTGGGGCTCATATGAAGGCTGTTGTCATGAAAGGGGCTCATCGAGGAAATTGCGAAGAAGATAATGTGGGCGAGGAAACCGCAAAGATCGCCCTCCACCCGTTTGACGACGAGTCGATCTGGGAGGGAAACAGCACTATTATCGACGAGCTGGAGCATCAGCTTCCTGCTGTCATTGGTGATGGAGCAGACGACGATATCTACGAAGGAAAGCCTCTTCCTGTGGACGCCATTATTTGCAGCGTCGGTGGAGGAGGACTTCTGAATGGCCTTATCACGGGGCTGGAGAGACTGAAAGAGAGACGATGTCAACAACAACAACAGCAACTGGGGGAGCCCCGAAACAAGACAAAGGATATCCATCTCCTCGCTGCGGAAACCGAAGGAACTCATAGCCTTTCCCTTTCTCTATCCCGACGGACCCTGACTACACTCCCTCGGATTACATCAGACGCGATCTCACTCGGTGTCGTTCGTGTTTCTGAACGGACTTTTCAGTGGGCCCTTCACCCCCCGAAGGGTATTCAAATCCACAGCGTCGTGTTATCAGACGCCGAAGCCGCCAGGGGGGCGCTCACCCTCATGGATTCAGAGAGCGTGTTAGTTGAACTAGCTTGCGGCATCTGTGTGGATGTTGCTGTTGGCCGTGGTTGTTCTAGGTCGTCTCCATTACTCCATCCCAGAACATGTTCGAAGATTGAAACGAGTGGGAGGACCATAGTGACAGGGGATGTCCCGGAAGACAGGAAACGAAAGAGAACCCCGTCAACGAGTCACAGCGACCGAGACAGAGTTGCGTCGTCGCCTTACTCCGAACCAGAAACAGATGGTGACACGGGTACAAATTCATCTGCCTATGAATCAGATTCCAGCATTTTGTCTACACCGACGTCTTCATCTTCTCAGAGCACGAGAGACACGCTCCTCTCGGATGACACTACCGCTGAACCCGACCTGTTAATGTCGATGTCGACGTCGACGGACCCATTAAAGTCGAGGCTCCATCAGCTTGTTCCCGACTTGACGCCGCAGAGCAGAGTTGTTATCATCGTGTGCGGAGGAAGCAATGTCACCACTAACATGGCTGCTGAGTGGAGGAGATTGTTGAAGGAGGGATGGGCTGACATGCCTTAATGTGCCTTAGAATATCCAGAGCTCTCCAAGCATGTAGTTATTAATCATTAATTCATCCATTGCATTATTGTGCATCAGTTTAGTTCATCAACTGCATATTGAGCTATCTCTCCTCAGACTGTGCCTCAACCTCCATTCACTGCTCCATTGATCTTTTTTTTCTTTTAACATTTTCTCTTCCTGCCGTTCTTCTCAAGCAGCAGAAACCTCAGTCTGAGCAACCATAAGAATCCTATAATCCCAGTAATTCTTTCGAATAGGATCATATTTCTCCTTCAGCAACGTAAACATGCGCACAGCCTCGTTCTTCCTATCTTTACCCCCTCCCTCAACTTCCTCAGCATACACATCAGCCAACCACTCAACAGCATGATTACTCTTCACCTCAACATCAACCACCTCCCCATCCTCCGCCAACTTCTCAGTAACAAACTTCCCTGCAAACCCCTTCCACTCAGCCAGCGACCTCCCGGAAGCCCGGAACACACCCCGCGCATACGCCCAGGGACTCCTATTCTCAGCCGCCATGAGAATCTTCCGCTGAACATACTCGAGTTCGGAATCAACGGCATCTTCATCGACGACAGCAAGCCTGCCCCTCTCGCTCGGCGAGCTCAGCGCACTCGGCATGCCGGCGTCGGGTTCCTCGTCGCCCCGTGGTCCAAATCGGAGAACGAACCTGTGGTTCCACGCTGAGTTGTTCCGCACGTCCGCCGTGAGAAGGGCCTCGACGTCCTCGAGCTCGCGCGGATCGTCCCAGAGCTTGAAGTGTCGCACGAGCCAGTGTCGGTAGGTCCAGACGTGGTAGTTCTTGGCGTCCTGCGCGAACATGTCCATGAGGAAATCTTGTTCTCCCGCAGGGAGAGTCGGGAAGTTGTCCGTCGAGGACACGATGACTTGCCGGTGGTGCCTGTTTGGTCAGGTTAAGATACCAAGCGGTCAAGTTAAGATACACACACACACACATATACATGGGCATGTAGATACTATTTTTTGCAAGGTGTGGCTAACGCACCATATCTGGTAATTCTTGAGATACTTCAGCGCAACCCGATTCAACCACTCAAGCTCCTCGTTGAGATCCTTGTTGAGAGCGAACAGGATCTTCGCGCGGTAGATCCTGCGCGTTTGCATGTCAGCCATCCACGTACACTCAAAGCCATGTAGAACCAAACTCTATCAATCTATCTCTCGTCAGAGGAGAGAGAGAGAGAAGGAACGACGCGATACTAACCAAACAGTGTAATGAGCCGGATTCATCGAAATCACATGCTCGGTCAACTGGAGCGCCCTCTCCGACAGCTCGTTCGCCGCCATCACGGCCCGCAGGTACGACGTGGCCTCAAGGTAATCCTCGGAGTACGCGATTGTCGCGAGGGCCGCGACGCCGGAGTCTGACCCGTCGTTGAAGGGGATGGGTTCGATGGAGGCCCATTCTGGGCCGGAGTATTTTCCGGGCATTTTGTAATATGGGAATAAGATGGATGGAGAAGGACTTGATTGTTGTCTTTTTGAGTTTCAAGTGCAATTCATACGAAGGCAGATCTGGCCGACAAGCTAGCTCTATGCAGCTCGACCTGGCCTTCTGATATGGGTCTGTCTGGTGGTAGTTTGATCGTCCGTCGGTGAAGCTAGCTGGCCCTTCACTGAGGTATCAATGATAGCAACCACAACTGAGACTGTTCTCTTATCAGAATATTCTGCACTGATGCAGCATCAGTTCTGGTAGAGACAGGAGAAACTAAGAGGCCAGGATGGGACGCCTCTGTCCTGGAGCATTTAGCCAGGTGGGGCATTGAGTGAATGAATACACGTGTGGATGCCTGAGGCTGAAATCACAATACTAAACCTTGCAGACAAAGACTGTACAGTGGCCAGCTAAATCAGCCTGGCAACTTCAAACAATCATCATGCTGCAGCTATATTTTGCAAACTGCTAGGAGTCAGACGTCAGATACCCTCATATCAGAATACTACATGATCAAGAATGTGCAAACGCCTATGTACATGTAACTTTGCATATAATACATAGACAAAGAGCTAATGATTGAACATTTTCCCTCCTAACCATCTTCCTACCCCGATTACAAGCCGACAATTTTAAAATCTGAGAAGACTCGTATATACACATTTCAACTCATTCCTATCTTTGCTATACCATTTACTATACTCACTGTTTGCACAAGAACTTCGCTATGGCTTCTCGCTACAGTCTTGTGGATTACGATTCTGATGAAGAAGCCCAAAGATACCCAGAAATTCCTATTTCTAATTTGGCATCAGCTGCACTCTTCGTTGCTGGAATTTTGGACCAAGCAGGAATCCTATATGGCATCATGGGAGGCATGGCTGTCAAGTTTATGGGAGGAATGCGTGATACCCGTGACGTTGACATTGCCTTCAGCGCTCCAGGAAAGATGCGGGACTTGTGGCGTGTATTGGAGGTGCAACCGCGGTATATATCACGCTGTATGAAAACCTTTCCACTCGGCCACTAACATCATGCATGTCTGCAGTTTGATCATTCCTAAAGAGAGGCTCATCAGCAACATCATGCGAATATTTGTGAGAACTGGGCCTGGCTATGACAACTGTCCCAAGAGTATACCCGTAGAAGTGGACCTTATTGAGTGTGGTATGTGATCTTGCTTAGGGCTATTAGCTCTCCTACTCCTTGGATTCATCTAACAATATCAGGCTACCAAAACAGTCCCCGAGACCTCGGCAACCATCGGAAGGAGCTTCAACTCACGGTTAATTCAGAGCCCAGATCAATCTATGTCATCGATCTTCTCTATTTGCTGCGTGGAAAGATGGCAGCTTTCATGAGCCGGGGCGGCAGCAAAGACCAAATTGACATACAATATCTTTTGCAAACCTACCCAGAAGCGATCCAGGGGATCAAGGATAAACTTGACCCAATTGCTGTCGACCACTTCCTGGAAGCTGTTTCGCCTGAGAACAGAGAATACTGGACTAGATTCTTCGGCCATTGAATTTCCGGAGACGAAGGGATCCGATCTTTTATCTAGGCCACTGCTTAGATATCAACCTCATGTCAAGTCCTCCTTGAATTTACCTTCTAACTTCATTCTTCCTATCAGGGCGATGAAGGTTAGGACAGCTTTTGCTCTTTGCGCTCTTTGTGCTTTCCACATTCATTAGCGGTTCAGAACCTGTCATTTTCGTTTTAGTCGTCTATTTGCAGTTTCATCCTGTTGAGCTTATTGGACCAAAAAGGGCCGAAGGCTCTTGTTGGTTTCTAATAGTTCGTTAAGGGGCCCTGGTATCTATCTGCTCAACACATACTCACAATCGTCAGTCTTTTCTTTTTGTTACCCGATTGAGAAGTTTTGTTGCTCTTCTTGACATGTGTGTATCATACACTTGTTACAAACTGAAATGCTTATCTGGCTGGCCTTTCTACAAGTAGAAAACTAATCTGTAGCAGTGGAGTTCTAAAAGATGGTGCAAGCCAACCAACTGTCTTTAAAATCCCTGCCTATCTTTTGTCCGAGGGTCCTTAGAACCGTGACGTCGCCACCTTGTCGCATAGATCTCCGGTGGATACTTCCACCCCATTCGTTTCTGTTTATTCACAACATATTCCCGCCATATCTCTCGTCGGGAGACAGATGTGGGGTCAATGAAGATGAATGGTCCTGGAACACCATCTTCTTTAAGGGCATTAATATATTGCTTGCTCCATTCAGAATCAGTCCTGCCTTCGAGATTAAGGTTCTCTTCTCCCCATTCCTCTGACAGGTCTTGGGCGTCAATGAGATCCTCCAAATCTACCCCATTTTTGGTATCGATGAGGCTTTGTGCATAAACCTCAAGCTTTGGGAATGGGAGTCCACCTTTTTGAGGTTTGTTATTGAGGATTTTCCCAAAGCTAGAGGATATTTCTGCATCAGTGAAATCATACCTTTGCTCCAATCTACATTTTCTGGTCTACAGTCAATGTTGTAGTAACTTGCTGGGACTAATAACCAGAAATCGGTCCTGCCAATTGCCTTGAATCGAGGGTATTTATGGTTGAGAGAGTCAGGACGTTTGAGTGGGAGTGGTCCACATGGTTCTAGAAGATAACTGCTGGACATGAAGAGCTGAACAGCTTCTTGATGCTGTTCATCAGGAATGCACAGTATACGGTCCTAGCAGCATGCACATTAGAATTGGTCACAGATTTCGATAAATGCAGGTATAGGCAAACATTAAGTACTCTCCCAGCTCCATAATAAATCAATGCAAGTTCATCAACAAAGAAGCAACATATGCCAGCTTTTTTCAAGATGGATAATATGGCTAAGATTTCTTCGAGAGTTGGTTGCTTATCCCCAGGATTTCCAACTGCAAGCGGATGAAAAGCTGGAGAGATGATTGGTTCCAGTTCCTTAGCAGATGCTGCTTGTGACCCAGCCATATTCTCAATATTAGGCATGGTGCTGGAATAGTCGAGCTGGTGATCTGTGCTTGACAGGTTGAGTGAGGTAATGAAAGGGTGGTTGTAAGCACCCACCTTTTCAAGGAGGGGTCTAGGTCTTACTCAGCAAACCCATGAACCTAGCTAACTAACTAACTAACTAATGTGTTCAACCACTGAACAGATCACACCCCTGAGCGGATCACCTCTGTATTCCATATAAAATGTGTAAGGCGCGGGGCACTTACAAGATCCCTCAGTGCAGGATCTGGGTCCTATCCGCAAGCGCGGATAGTGTTGGTCTTTTTGGCCTTGTAGGGGAACACAGGCGACCCAGCTGCACCCCTTACATTTACACTCTTCCCTATCAAATCATTATGCTGGCTTGCACCCATACACAATCTGAACATGTTATTGTATACATGTGGTTCAACCAGTCTTTGATCTCACTCCCTACAAATTTTGCTGTGAGGTTTACTGTCAGAGTCAATGTCATTTGTGGTCTAAATGATATAGCCACTCACTGTAACTATTCCACTGCACAACTTCAGGGTTTTCTTGCTTATTGGCTTTCTTTCTTCTTTATTTTCATGTTCTATTGCTCTAAACTTTTATATAGTAATGAAATGTTGCTAATATACAATGTGATGCTTGAGAACTCACTCCTCATCATGGTAGTTGTAAAGTCTCTTCCTATCATTGACCCACCATCTTACCAGCCGATCTGCATCAGCAACCCAATGCGCTGCCTCTTCTCCATACTTGTGCCGAACGGCCGTCACCAGGCTGCGTAGACTGAACTTCCTGATCGGGTGAAGTTCGTACGGATCGCTATCCAGGTTGGTGAACGTGTACTCCTTCTCTTTATCCAGCGGCACAACCATCCGGAAAGGAGATGCTGCGGACCCTACGGAGAGTAGTGTGCCGCCGGGGTTGATATTGCCAAAATGCCACGAGTCCCGCCCGTTGTGGGAATTTTTGTAGGGCCGGATGAGCGACTGGCCTTCATACTCGTTCACCAAGTCCAGGGCTACATTCGTGTCCACGTCGTTCAGTGATCGCGTGTTAATGAGTAGATCCAGAATCGTAGGGACAATGGACATCGTTGATGCATTGGCGGCAATCTGGATAGGAGGCAACTTAGGATGGTAGAAGGTAAGGGGAATGCGGAAGTTGCTGATATGTCCGTTCTCGTACGTTCCGGTCTTCGGGGTGTCTTCCGCGAATGCTTGCCCACTTAAATAGTGATGTCAGTTTACCTTGCCCTTTTTCTTTTTCCTCTTCAAGACCAGGAACTTACTGGTCTCCGGCTAGAACAATCAATGTCTCATTTGTAATTCCTGACTCGTTGAGCAACTTCAGAATATCACCCAGCCAGTAGTCGACGTAGCGGACTGCATTCAAGTAGTCGTTCATATCCTCGTGCTTAAAGGAAGAGCTTCCGTGCTCAAAGTAATCCTCTTTGTGGAATCTGCTGGGCGTTCCCCATGGGTGGTGGGTGCTGCTGGTGAGATGGGACAGGAAGAGCCTGTCACCGTTTGACAAGGTTTCATTGATGAAGTCTTTTATGTACGGGTATAATTCCTCTTCAGGATACCTACTCACGAGTCAGTCGAGTCGAGCCCAGCAGGAGGCCAAAACGTATACAGTAGTCTGTGCTCACCCAAAGTAGTTGACTTTCTCCATCCCGAAATGATGGTGCTTTGCCAGAGAAGTCGAAATATCATCTCGGAATATGGACTTATCGAAGCCCATCTGCTCGGTGAGCTGTGTCTGATCTCCAAATTCGCCGGTAGTGGATTGTACAAAGAACGATCTCCATTTCCGCTCCCGAAACTCCTCAGCTGTTGAACTGCTCTGCTCACTCGAGGTGGGGACGGACAAGTCTTCTTCCTTGAATTGATTGAACAGTTTCATTATCTGCATGAGGCACGGCTGATAAAGCGTCTGCTTCACCTCAGCCATGAAATCGACCGGTAACGGGCTCATTCCGCAGTGATCCAAGAGAACACTCTTGCACGAGAAGCTGCTCCCAGAGACCACCCCGTCGACGTTTATGCCGCCAAACGCTGATGCTGCTGGGGTATCCTTCCCCACACGACGCGCTCCCTCGCTGTCATTCAGGGGAAATGGGAAACCTCCGGATTCACCGGTCAGCATCTCCGCATAGGGTGTCATGCGTGAGAGTTTGGAGTTGAGTTCTGCAATAGTCTCTGTATCGTTGGAATCGTAAGACTCGAGAATCTCGTTGTACAGGCGCGAACCATACTTGAAAGGGAAGACATCCTTCCGTGTACTCTCCATCATGATCATAACAATATGAGTTATAGGCACTTCATGTTCTGCAAGTGCTTGTGATAAGGGCTCGAAGACGTTCAGGTCGAGATTGGTTATCCTCATCGGATCCGTAACCGGATTATAGAAATTATGAGCACTAGAGTTGCCCAGGCCACCAGACCCGGGCTCTCCAGCAGTCCACCGAAGGAAGCCTGGAGGCATCGTCCGGAAGGCCCACTCCGGACGCATATTAGCGTCTTCTCCTGAAGGAGGAGGAGGAGGAGGTGGTGGTGGTGGAGGAGGCGGGGGACGGTGATGAGGGCCGTGAGGGCCATATGGCGGCGGCGGAGGCGGCCACACTTTAGGGGCCCACCCCTTAAAATGTTCGCGGGGAGGCTCCCAAAACTTCTCCTCGAGAAGCCCAGGGAAGGGGAATCGCATGCCGTCAGGGGGTCCATGACCGTGATGGTGGGGAAAGAACCCCATAAAGACGGCGAATGGAAGAGCCCCGGACATATGATTAAAAGGGACTGGAGGTCTGATGAGCCACAGTCCCAGAGTGCCCAGCACCAAACCAGCAGTGCAGGCTCCGACTAAATCCAATCTCATCAAGCGCTTTCTCAGTTGACCTCCGACATTGAACACCGGCAGCTCGTCAACCGGTTCATATGGCATCTCGCTGAACACTGAAGACCACCACCACGTCATGAAGAGGGTTATCCCGGGAGCCAACACAAACGCAACGGTTAAGAGGGAGAATGCAGCCCACAAGAATGGCGTTAGACCACTCAGCATCAGGTTGAGCCCTTCCGGGTCACTGCCCACGCTGGCAGCAGCATCCCAATCCACTTCACTACCGGTGACGAAATAGAAAGCAAATTCGGATGAAGTCGCAATAAAGGTGACGGCTCTAAGAAAGGCAGTCAAGGTTAGTCACAGCGTCGGGCCGGAGGGTAAACGAAATAGAAGGGAAAGAAACATACGTCAAAAAAAGAGAGAGAACCGTGCCGGCGATATGTATCAGTCCGGACGTCCTCTGCAGCAGGTACCAGACCCCGGGGAAAAGTAGTCCTTCAAGGATGAAAAAGGTCGGGAAGTAGACGACTATGAGGAGGCCATTCACAAGACCCAGGTGTAGATACAGCACCAGTGCTTTGGAGGCCAACGCCGAAACGACAAGGAGGGAGAAGAGGAAAGGACGAAAGGCGTATGACGAAAGACATGAGCGCCAGAGAAGCATAACGGGCAAGTTGTAGGACCATCAGACTCAACGCTCACATGGCGCGGTAGTTTTCAAGAAGAGAATGGAAAAAAAAAGGAGGGCAAAAATGCAGCTCCCAGATGGGATCAAATACGGAGAGGTAGACAGATGGACAGATAGACAGACAGACAGAATGAATGTGAGAATAGACAATGAATAGCACTGGATAATGAAAGGCGCCAAAAGGACAGAACAAGCGATTGAAGGGAATCAGTGCCGCATGACCGCATGCCAAATATGGAGAGTAAGCTCCGTCATGGAGAAAGACGCCAGGATCGCCAGGATCATCTTATTATTCATCGACCACAAATATATCGCGTAACTATCCTGTTTTTCATGCGTTTTCATTGCTTGCAGAGAGGTAAGTGGCTGGCTCTGCGGGGGTTCAGGCACCCAATGTCCTGTTGAACCGGACAGGACTGTGGCTAGGGCTGCTTATTTATGGGTACTATTTGTCTTGTTCCAAAAATAAGCTATGCATGAAATATGACAGCGAACGAGATTACCGCGTTAAGGTGGGAATCAGCGTGTTTGTCTGGCGAATTATAAAAGACCAATAATGACTGGCGATCCTTGGATAGAGCTGATTCGGCGTAGCTGACGAAAACCAGCGGATGGGTCGCGAATTTAATTAACGACCCGCGGAGCCCGCGGAAGCGATCTTCGGGGAATGGACTGATCATCTGGATCGCGCACCATGCTAAGCATCTGATGGAACGCCAGAGCCGCTCTTCCCTGCACGGAGGAAACAAAGGTACCGCTCCATGCAGTGGAGGCTGAGCTCGAGCTCGGGGCATCTCGACCAGCACTAATCCAGGCGGCAGAAGCGGCGCTGACAAGACAGAATTGCCATATCACTGTCAAAGCACTGTCAAAGACAGTAACCGTAGAATATGACCAGATTCTAGCGAACGATCCCAGCCTGCACGATACACGATGTGATCATCGCGATGCAAGGGCGCGAAAGCTGACAAGCAACACGCAACACGCGAGCCGAGCCAAGCCGGCTGTGGCGGGCGTCGAAGCGAGACACTGAGACAGACTCTGAGATGCTGAGACAGTGAGACGCCGCCCCCTGGCTGACTGTATGCGCGACCCAGGAATCCGGATAGAGATGCAGGTCCAAACTCTGTTCTTTGGTCTCAAAGCACCGGAGAATAGGTACCTGGGAAGCTTTGGGATGCAATGATGCCTTCATTCCGCGGTCTGATCAGAAGCTTATCTCTGGAGCTGGGCATTTCCCCCTAGGTGGACCTCCTCAAGTGCTGGAATAACCGTCAGCCCGGTAAATCTATATATAGGCCCAAGACCAGAACGAGGAAAAAAATAAAAATAAAAATAAAATAAAGGGACACTCGAGACCCCCGAAATCCGGAATCTCCAAGTGGAGGTTGACACACCGACAACATTTAATTAGTTAATTATTACCCGAGAGGTAGGCTCAACGTGTTCAACGTGGCCCAAACGTTCGCCTGGATGCCCCTGTGAAAAGCCCATGTGGTTTCTTGTCAGGGGCTCCAGATATCCTTGCATGCCCCCTGTTCTAGAACGATTGGGACTGAATGACTGCGCTCAGACCTTTTCATCTTCGTGTGCTGGGGGGAATACTAGATAGTAATATGCGGCAACGCGGGAGGGAACTGGAGCGTAATTTGTCTCCGCCAAAGGAATCGCACTCATATACGCTGCTAGGTAGCCAGCAAACAGGAACCTGTCATGTCAGAGACGATGCATGTCTGCCAACAGGGCCACCCACGTCTAATACTCCTGGGCTGTCTTCGCCCCGTACTCCTGCTTCAGGCGGTTTTCGCGAGAAACGAGCCAAGACTCTTATCAGTTTTACCAATGGATCGCCCTCGATAGCCTCCTGCTCCCCGCACCGGGAGAATTTCGTCAGTTATCTTTTCGCCTGGTTCCCTTCGAGTTCTGTGCTAATAAATTCTACATAGCTGTCATCCATGGCGTCACTCTGTGTTGTGCTATCGTCTTAGCCGACTCGATTGTTGCCTTCTTAGCTGAACTTTCGTTGTCCGACGATGCGGCGTGTCAAAAAGTCCCGGAACGGATGTGCGCGGTGCAAGAGTAAACGGGTAAGTCGACTGCGCTCCTCGACTGCCTGTCATGTTCCGTGTCACTGACCTCTTCTGTTTCGGCTCCAGGTGAAATGCGGAGAGGAAAGGCCAGAGTGTCATCGATGTGTCCGCCTGGGCATCAAATGTCCCGGTTACGTGCAGACGCTGCGTTGGGTGAGTCACTATGAGACGCTAGACAATGGAATGGAGTCGCCGTCCGGCGCAGGCATAGGGCTGCCACCGTCCAGTCCGACTTCCAGTCACCCGGATCTGACTGAGCCGCTGCCACAATCCCTGGCCTTCGACGGGGGCCCGAGTCCCGGTTTCCAGTCTACGCCTCACTCAAGCACTGGGTTTGGCGCGATCGACTCCGCGATGGACACTCTATGCGACGGCCTGTGGGATCTCCAGAGGACCGGCTCGCTTCCTGAATTGGCAGATCTTGATGCTTCATTGCTCCCTCCAACTGCAGCTACATCTCCTCTCGATGCAGGTTCTGTCGTTGACCACGGACTGTCGCCGTACCATAACGTAGTGGCGGCGTCTTCACCGGCGTTCCCTCGGGTAGATCAAGAAAACCAGGACGATCATGATGATGCCTTTCCAGGATTTTCACCTAGGGAAATCGTCCGCAGTTACCCTCCCCCCACATCTCAGAGGCGGCCCCGTCGCGAGTTCATGTCGATCCGGCAGCCTTTGAACAATCCCTCGTGGACGCTGATCGAGTATTACTTCAAAGAGGTGGCAGGCTTGTTCTCGAGCTACGACAGCCAGATGAATCCTTTCCGGTCCACCGTGTCACGTCTGTGGGGATCGTCGCTGGCTATCTGCCGCACCATGCAGAGCATGGCTGCAGCAACCCTCGTGAATGATTTCCCACAATTTGGACCGATTGGATTGACGATGCGCAACGAGGCAGTTAAGATCGTCACCAGTGAGCCTCTCATGGATGACATATCACTCCTGGCGCTCCTCATGCTCGGGCAGACTGCAAGCTGGCACGTTCCGAATGACCTAGGCGTTCCTTTCTTCAATATGCTCCGCAAACAGCTCGAGGCCACACCGTCCGGCGCTGGCGGCCAACCCTCTGCCCCTGCACTTGGAAGGAGAAACAATTATCGTTTCTTTGAAGAGGCGCTTATCTACTGGGAAATGCTCCTGTCATTTGTCGCGGACAATGATACGCTGGCCTTGCCTCAGGCTGGGCACGGTAGAGTCTGGACACCGGGCGGGACAGAGACTGGGTCAGGAACACACGAGTCCATGATCCTGCAAAATGTCCCACACCCTTGGACGGGCATAGCCCGCGATACGCAGTCGACCGTGCAAGAGGTTGGCCGGCTTGTCCGTCTCGAGAGGAAACGCGTCCGCAAAAGGACGTTTACCTCGCGGGCAGACATCACGCAGGCTCAAAGGGCCATCACTAGAGCGCAGGAGCTGGAAGAGCGTCTCCTCAACCTTGCGCATCCATCGGAGACGGAGATCGTCAGCCCAGGCGACGACGACACCCCGGTGTGGCACCTCCTAACCATGGCGGAGGTCTATCGATGTACCGGTCTACTCCAACTATACAGAGCGTTTCCCGATCTGCTTCGTCGAAGACTGCCGTTCGGCAAACGCAACAAAGGTCTTTCACAACAGGATGCCGAGCAATCGGATTCTGATTCGTTTTTATTCTCTTTCCTCGAAACGGGTCGTGACGACAGCCACAACAACATATCAGGAATCAGGCTCGCCGATCTAAGCAGTCCCACAAACATCTTAAACAGCCAGATCCAACCCGAACCAACAGACGAAGAGTTAGAGACCAAATTCTACAACGACTGGCTCACAAAATTCGCCCTGACAACTATGGCTCGTTTAAAAACCATCCCACTTGAATCCCGCACAAGATGCCTTCAACCGTTTCTCCTGGTGGCCTCGAGCAGCGAGCTACGACTTCCACGAACATCATCCCCTCTAACCGGTGCAGGAACGAGGCAACCTAACGAAAGCGAAGCCATATTCGGAGACGCGGACGACGACGATATCGACGTCAACATAAACACTCATATCGGCATCCCCTATGACGCCATCGAGGTATCCCAGACGCGGAAATTCGTCCTTGGCCGGTTGACGTCCTTCCTGCATGTGCTCCCTCCGAAGCCAATCGATATCTGTCTGCAGCTTGTACAGGAGGTCTTGTCGCGGATGGACCGCGGGGAGGAAAATGTGTATTGGGTTGATGTTATGATTGAGAAGGGATGGGAGACGACCATGGGATAGACCTTTGTTTGCTCTACTGTACTAAGAAAAAAGAAAGAAAAAAAAAAAAAAATCCGCCACAGGATTGTTTGTGTTGGCAGATAAGTTAGATACCCAGGAACAAAATTGTTGATTTTATTTTATGACCGAGCTTTCTTCTCCCCTTGGTGCTCCTGGTGCTCTAGCGCTACCGCATGGCTAGCAGTTTATCTATTCGAACAGGAGATACGGACATAAGACAAGAGCAGGCGATACGAGTGGTGCAATATTAGGACTGAATTGCGTATCCAGGGACAAATGCAAATCTACTCGATGAACCCACATACAAGATGGAGTTTAACCAACATTATCCGCGTCGCCGACATCCAAGCATTCCGGACCTAATTATCGCGGATCTAACTCCGGAGCTCCCCTTGGCTGTGTCTCCTTGCTCTGTCGTGAGTCGCAACGACGACAGCAGCAACAACAAGTTCAAGTGAACCACGATCTCGCCTGGTGTGTCCCGGATAGGGTTACCATTTGAATAGCAACCCTAATCATGCTCTGCATGCAGAAGATCAGTGGGAGAGGTGTGGAGGTTCTATGCAGCTTGAGGCATCATGTCCATCACCGCTGGGCCCTAGCATAGATACTCGCTCTCTGCTGAGGCATGGAAACTGGATTGTTGTTGACCTGAGTACTACATATTGGCTCTGGACTATTATTACAAGGCTATGACAGCTTGTTTAGTCTAATATTTTATCTAGTCTGGGGTTTTCGGGTTTAACATAAGATTATCTCCATCGTCGTCAAAAGGCATGGGATGAGAGGTTGATCTATACACACCTAAACATATAAAAAGAAGAAGAACAAGAACAAGAAACAATGCTGATATCTCGCAAAGCGACAAAAAATTGCACCCTCCCCGCAAGCATCGCCCAGCCAAAATGGCCTCCGCAGCCTTCTTCCCCAAAGACTCCACAGTCCTTGTCACCGGCGCAAACGGCCATGTAGCGCAGCACGTCGTGCAACAGCTTCTCAACACGCCCTCGATCACCAAAGTCAAAGCAGCAGTGCGCTCAACTGCATCAGCCGCTGGCCTAAGCCACACATTCCAACCGCAGCTTACATCCGGTTCGCTAGAGATCGTATACATCCCCGACATCACGGTAGAAGGGGCTTTCGACGACGCCGTCCAGCACTGCACGCACATAGCCCACATCGCATCCCCGCTCGTCGTCGGCTCGACGAACGTGGAAGCGGAAGTCCTCCAGCCTGCTCTCCGCGGGACTCTGTCCCTGCTGGCTTCCGCGGAGAAAGCAGATAGTACGCTCGTGTCTGTCGTGATAACGGGCTCGTTCGCAAGCGTCGTCGACTCCCTCTTCGGTCCCCGACCGGGCTACACCTACACTCCGCGCGACTGGAACAAGCTCACCTACGAGCTCGCAGCGGATCCGGCGCTGGATCTGTCGCGGTGGCCGGAGCCCTACAGGAAATACATCACGTACCAGGCGTCGAAGACAGTCGCTGAGCGGGCAGCGTGGACCTGGTATGCGCAACACAAGCCGAGATGGGCCCTTTCGTTCGTCAATCCCACTCTTATTCTGGGTCCGTATGTCGTGCTGCCGCCGCCGACAAGGGAGAAGATGAGCTTCAGCACGGGACTGGCTTGTGATATTGCTTTTTCTAAGCCGGGGGATGGCCTTCCGGCTATCGATTTCCCGCACTGGGTTGATGTGCGAGACGTTGCGCGCGCACATTTGCTGGCCCTGACCAAGGAGGCGGCAAGAGGGGAGCGGTTCATTCTGGCTACGGGTAAGGTGCCGTGGTCTGCTATTGCGAGCGTGGCAAGGGAGAAGCTTGGGCTTCGGCCTTCAGAGGAGGTTCAGGATTTGCCGCCTTTTTATGATGTTGAGTCTACGAATTGTGAATCCGTACTGGGGATGTCGGAGTGGGTTTCGCTTGAGGACTCGGTGGTCGGGTTGCTGAGACAGGTTATTGGGAAGGAGGGGGTCTGAATAGGACTGATAGATAGGACACACCTGAAGGTTTGACTTCTGAACCTTTGCTGCGCGGCTCAGTGAGTTAAATGATTGACATTTCGTGAAAAGATCAATTGATATATGCTTATCCCGTTGCGTCTTGCGGCCTGAGAGTCAGTCCCCTGCAGAACCATACGTCCAGCAGAGCAGTAGTCACGCTATTGAATATAATATTAAGAGACTAGCTAACTGACCTTGAAACTCACCCTTAGGGCGCTATTCAGAGTAAAAGTGACCTCCGCATGGAGGGAGGGACGGCGTAAACAGATATTATATACACGTAATGGCCGCTGCGGGGAAAGGCAAGTGAAAAAAAAGGGTGACAACGAATAAGAAGACAGAAAGAAGAAGAAATTAAATGCCTAGGGCAAATATTCGATCCCGTTTTTGCTTTCCCCAAGTCGCAGGGAGTGAGCCACGTGCGCATCTGCTGAAAGGAAGACACTCCCCCCAATGCCATCCATTGCAAAAGGTTAAGAATACTTCATTCCGATGCTGAAACCAACGACAGGTCGCTCTCTGTTAAAAAAAAAAAAAGTAGCAGTTCCATGCTGTGAAGGAGTTAGGACAGTGTCAGGACAGTGTCAGCTCTGGTTAACTGCTCGTCTCCAGAATTTCCAGCCCTCCCGCATTCCGTTCACACCCACGCCGACAAGACGCTCGATTCCCTCGGGGCCTTCCGCGTTCTCGAACTTGTGTTGGTCAATTTCTTGGCCTCCCTCCTCATCGGTGCCATTGCGAAGTACCGCCGGCCATAACACCCCCACACCAGCACCACCTAAAGTAGTCTCGTATTTCTCGAACCCCTCCTCGGATAGCTGCCTTTCCAGTTGCTGGAGCACCTCCTCGTTGGCGTCTGGTCGCAAGAGAGTGATGGCGCAACCACCGCCTCCAGCTCCAGTCAGCTTGGTCCAGCCGATATTGGCAAAATCCACGAGCTCGCGAATCCGTTCCAGACGCGGGTGAGATACTCCTAATGAGACCAGGAATCCGTGATTCACGCGGATCAGAGTTCCCAGTTGCTCAAGAGCCTGCTCAGAGATAGTTTCCGAGTCGCTACTCTCGGTGAGCTTCTGCGCCGACGTTGTCACTTTGTCAATGGCATCCAGAATGGACTCTGCCACCTGCGGCTGCTCCTTCTTGAGCTTGCCGACTTTGGCCACTTCCACTGCTGTAGAGCGTGACTGTCGAGTGTTGACGAGGAGTAGAGGTAGTTTAGGGAAGTTCGAAAGTGGTGTGATGATGGGTGGTTTCGAGTAGTCATCTCGCCTATAGATCACGGCCTTCCCGCCTGCGGAGACCGTGTTATCCAATCCGCTCGGGTTTCCATGTATGCACAACTCCCCCACAAAAGCCCAACGGTTAATACGCTCAATCTGAACCTCTGCCTCCTCGGGGGGTTGATCGGGGTGCGGTCCGGCCAGGGTACGGATCTGGAGTAGCAGCGCGGCACTCAGACACACGCAGACACTGGCGCTGCTGCCTAAACCTGCTCCAACGGGTATGGTTGATCGAAGGGTGTAGATGGTCCCGGGACTCTCGGGAGAACCGAGGGAGAGAAATAGATATAGGAAAGCAGAGGCCGATCGTAGGTGAATCTTCCGTTTTTCTTCCGGTAGGTCCTTCGAAACGCACTCCACGTGAGGTTGGATGGCTTCGACGAGGTCGGGATCGAGGTCCGTGACGAGGTCGTAGTAGAACTTCTTCTTCGAAGGGTGCTTAAAGACGCTCCACGGCAAGCAGTCGATGTCCCACGTATGATCCAAGCCAATGTCATGAAAATTCAAGGTGATTGTGCGTTGCGACTTGGAGAGCGTCGTGACGTGCAGGTAGGATCGCAGGGAGATTGCCGCCGCCATTGCTGGCTTGCCGTAGACCACGGCATGTTCTCCAAACACAATGACTTTCCCTGGGGCGGAGACCATAAAGGCCGGAGCCATTGGCGACGACGCCTTTCGCTTCATTGCGCCTCGGGGTTTGCCAACACCGTTGGAGAGAGAAGACCCGGCAGCTCTGGGCGCGGAGGAGGAAGGAGAAACCGAGGCACGATCGCCGTCTACAGCTCCGTTGCTAGCCATTGAGACCTCAAAGCTTGTTCGGAAGCCGTTTGCGGTGCCGTTCTCTTGTCTGCGTAACTCTGTTGTCTGACGTTTGGTGTTCTCGAAGGTCTGGACGCCGCCGTCGTTTCGTCGAGCCCGGAGAGTGTTGACCATCGCAATGAAGAGACGGCGGTGTACGAAGGATCAGAGTGGGCTATAGTACCTGCACGGTGAATGCAAGAGACCAGAAACACATCACAGAGCAATTAGTAATTGGATCCAGGTAGCAAAGAGGCGTTTGGAGGCTGGCGAAAAGGGGGTCAGGCGCCGGCCATGTCGATGTCTGGTTGGGCTTAATTATTATTATGGTATAACCGTCCCTGCGGCGGAGAATAATAAATAATACCTCAGAGATCTCTCTCGCCTTCGCCCCCCTCATAGGACGCGCCACAGCCCCAACATTCTTATTAGTTCACTCCTTGATCATTGGCCCGTGTCTCTGCCGGGGGATCCACGCGTTTCCATCCATCATGGATGGATGTTCAAAGAGGATGCCATCTATCGCCGAACGCCTATGTACGCTGTCTATTCTTCGCCAAACTCTGACAAGGATGATACAAAGAAAAAGATAGCAAATCATTCAGAACCATGACACTTGCCTCTTTGGATGACGATAGAATATTAAGTGACAGATAGTCAAGTGCTCTTTGTTATATAATCGAATTCGGGTTGTGGAGTGCGGGAGAATCCTATTTGGCTCACAGATAGGACGACAAAGAGCCTACGAATCCCCAACCGCCAAAAAGGCCCAAAGGTTACGACATTTAGAAAAACTTGGTAATAGTAAATTTCTCGAGGCAATTCCAACGCCAATACCACCGAATAGAACTAGAAAGTGAGCGCAACACCCAAGTTCCTCGCCTGCCAGTGGCAGTGCCTATGGTGCAGTTTCAGTCAAAAAAAAAAAAAAAAGGCGATAACGAACGATATCGGCATCAGCTAGCCGTCGTAGAACGTGTGATCTCCCGAAATAGATGTCAACGAGTCCCCAGGCAGCAATAATAATAATAATAATACCTACTACCTGTACTACTAGGTACCTCCAAGGTATCAGTCTATGGTGTCCTCCCCCAACCAGTTCGCCTTTTCAAATACGGATGTGCTGATTGGTCATCATATAATCCCCATCTTCACTTCCGAAGGAATCCATCCCAAGGTTGGATCCATGCTGGAGAATATTACGGCCCCCACTACGCTGTTCATTCACGACCTCAGGCTTGTTCAATTCACTGTGGATCCCATAATTTCTAATGCAAATGCTCCCGCCATTGTGAACAAGAGACGGATACGCTATACACTTATCTCGATAAAACTGGATATATAACACCCCCCAGCACCACCGTATAAACAGATAGATACACCAGAAAGAAAAGGATTCACGGCGTCGTCAAAGATTCATGGTGACCGTCATGCTATTGCTATGTACCAGTAGACACGGGGGTAACCCTTGCCACAAGACGCTTAGGTCATTCAAATACGACTCACTGGCCTCTTCGCTGAGCGAGCAACCTTCCAAGGGAGACGGCAGCGTTGTAAAGATGACGGCGGTATCGTCGCTATGCCGAACCATCAGTTCATTCAAAATAAGATGTTGCGCCCGGCTAGGAAGATCGTTGAAAGAGAGCGGTACAGACGCTTGACTAGGATATCCGGACGCCGATGTAGATGGGTTCGTAGACGTTATTTCCAAAGATGCACGACGCGCGTATATCGATTCGGCCTCGCCCGAAGACCGAGGTAGTGGCAATTCGTCCGAGAACATGATGGATGGACCTGCCGTTTCTTCTGTGCTGACTTTGGCCTCGGGAATAGGCGACGAGCTGAATCTATTCCCGGACTGTGAACGGTGGATAGGGGGTCTGGAGTCGGGTTTGCTCTTCGGCGATGGCGGTGTATCTTCATCCGTGGCTACGATATATGGAATGGCTGGTCGTGGAGCCTCGCCTGTCGTAGCTGAACTTGAACTCGAAGATGGAGATGGAATAGCAGCGACTTCAGCTGGCGCAGTAGCTGACCGCCTCGGTTTTCGAGCTGCAGGAGTGCCAGGGCAGTCCTCGTCCGTAGCGACTTCGTCATCAGGTCCGGATTCTGCTCCACCATGCCCACCGTCATCATAACCATCGCTGTAGTACCCTGCAAAATCGCTGTCGTCGCTGATTGACATTTCGTCGCCCGTACTGCCACTATCATCGTAGTCGACTAAGGTATCAGGAAGACGATGCGTCTGCATACCCAGGCTCAATCCCCCCAGAGCTCTGAACTTGGAAATAGAACGCCTTCGTCGAGCGGATCGGATCAAATTTCGTAGATCATCCGCTCTATGCTTCGTAAATCTAGACCCGCTATCGTAGCTTGACGGGCCTTGCAGCCCAGACAGAATTTCTGCCATGGTGGTCTTGTTTCGCTCCCCCCGAAATCGAGAATTCTGACGGTAGTTCTGGAGGTCCTGCCACCAAGCTTCGTCCTTCAGAAGCGATTGCACGATGTCTAGAGCATCCGAAGTGGTTGAAGAGGTGTCGCCATTCACGATTATCTGATATGTCTTCAACTCACCGCATGCAAGCCAGAAAACGAGGACTTCAGCCTCAATTCTCAACTTCTCTAGAAGGGCTTCGACTCGTCCCCGTTCATCCTCGACGTCTGATTCATACTCGACAAAGACGGCAACGCGCAGCTTGTAAGTTTGCTTCCAGGATGGAACGGTCAGGAGGATGCACCCCAATTGGAGGATCAACGTGTAAGTGTCAAAATTCGTAGTAAGCAAGTTCTGCGTGCTTTCAATATCCGCGCCTAGGGCAGCGGACATCTGAATAGGCCAGAGGTCAACGTATTTCTTCGTGTTGCTCCCATCGGCATGCGGCTCTTCCAAATTCTCGAAGCCTTTGGCTACCGCGACGTTGATTCGCAGCTTGAAGAGAAGGTCTTCAAGAATCATCACGTAACTTTGAGGACTCATGGGAGGCACATGCGCATCAGTGTGCCTCCAATGGCTCGAAAAACGCCTGCCCTTCGAATCCCTCCTATTGAATGGCTGTGTCTCGACCGTCTCGACCGGTGGCTGCTGTTTACGAATCTGATCAATGACGACAATGTTCGGCCTCATACCTCCCAGACCGGAATTCAGCACAATGTTCCGGATTCCCCATTCAGCGGTGGGAGAAACGGCAATGTTAACAAACGCCTTGACTTTTGAAAACTCGACGAACTTGGTCCACGCGTTTTGTTTATGACGCGCCTCGGGAACACCGACCGAGAAATCGTCGGTTACTATAACATGTCCCAGTACAAACAGCGCCCCCTTTTTCAGCGAGTTACAAAAAGAGACCAACTTGCTTTCTGTCTCAATATCTTTCACGAAGAGCAGGATCTGCGGGCGCCAGAATTTGACATGCTCTTGTCGAAGGCGCAGCAAGTACTTGCGCACCTGGTGATAAATCAAACTCTGGCTGACATCACCCCACGACTTAGGAGGTGAGGAATAGTGTATAACCAAAAACAAAAAGACGAGAAGGCCGACACAGCCCGACGCTGAGATCCCGTCAACAAAAAACATACTGGCTCCGCTGAGAACAGTGCCCGCTGCCGCAGTCTTCCAGCTGAATAGATGAAATGAGGGACGGAAATTTGGTGCCGATCCAATCTTCAACAGGAAGCATGCAAGGTTTGTCACCAGGAATGTCATGAGATAAGCCATCGTGATGAAGGCTGCGATACGATTGATATCAAAAAGCATGGTGAGCTGGGCAACGACGAAAGTCACGATAATTGCATGAATCGGTTCATCATTTGCCTTGGTGCCTCTGCTGAATATACTAAGTCCAGGCAATAGACTGTCTCGAGCGATTGCTTGCAGAAGCTTTGCAGATCCGATCACTCCCATCAAAGCTGAGAAGAAGGACGACGCAAACTCACCAAGAAGAATAACGACTCCAGAGAGATTTGTCTATGAATTATTTATCAGCTCAGATTGTTCACATGGTCAAATCCAGCTGGCTATGCAGAGTCCTACAAGTTGAATAACATTCACGTTATTGTAGAAAGATTCTCGTGTGATGGAAGCAGCCATCGCAAGGATCACGAGGGTATACAAAACGAATGTCAAGGCCAAGCCAGCGAGAGTACCTTTCGGAATCGATCTACTTGGATTCTTCAAGTCACCAGACATACTAGAACCGCTGCTGATAGGTTAGCTGCCGGTCTATTAGTCTTTCGACTTCGAAGTACATACGCGAAAATCCCACCGGTCGCCGGGAAAAGGATCCCGAAAAGGTCCTGGAAGTTTTCTCTTCCGCGAAGCTGACTGCCGGCCGCGCCCTTCGTGAGCTTTGGCTTGAGGTTCTCTCGAAGCGTCCGAAGGCGGATCCCAGTAAATTCAACCCCTAGGCGGGGGAGGCTGAACGGTTTTGAAACAACTGCGGAAAAAGGGATGCTTAGGGTTGCAATCACGAGAACGACAAACAACCCATTGCTGGCCCTCGAAAATATGGAACTTCCAGCTAGACAGATTCCGGTACAGATAACCAAAATGATAGTTCCCCAGAGGTACTGCCACCAGAAGCCTTCCTCAAGGAAGCTTCCCCAAGAACCAGACTCTATCCCAAAACTTTCCGTAAAACAATCGACGAGGCCGACGGCGTTCATGCCCGTATTAAGAACATATCCTAAATAAAGCATTATGCCGATCGAACCACCAAACTCGGGCCCTAGCGATCTTGATATAAGATAGTATGCACCGCCACCTCGAACAGTTCCGTTGGTGGCAATTGCAGAAAGGGACATCGTTGTCACTAGGTTGATTATATAGGAGGCAATGAGCAGCCCTGAGTATGATTATTAGCAATCTAATATATAGAACGATAGCGTAGTGACAGATTACCCATCGTGCCCAATATACCACCTTGTCCAAGAATAAACCCGAATCGAAGGAACATAAGAATACTGAGAACATTTAGAGTCGTCGGCACGAAGACACCGGAGAAGGTCCCTAGCTTGTTAGAGCCATCTGCAGGCTGGAGCTTCCGTCCATATTTGTCCTTGCTGTCCAAGCCAGACTCTCCTGAGTGCCCTGGGAATAGCGCCAATTGCGAAAATCGGCGGCCGCTGCTACCGCCGTTATCTGGTTTCCCATCGTTGCTGTGCATACCCCGCCAGTGGAAAAGACGTCCGAAAATAGCGGAAGATGTAGTGTGCTGGTGCGGAGACGGTTGGGAAGCAGAGTTCAAAGGTTCGTATGGGCGAGACCGCTCAGTTTCAGAGGATTCATAGACCGAATCGCCCGGCGCCAATCGCCAGACATCTTCCTCAGCAGTGCGCGTAGAAAAGTTTGGCCGTTTTCGAGGTACAGTTTTAGAGGTGTCCCCGATTCGGTGGCCCGTCATCGCGTACTCTTAGTCTCGAAGTGTTCCGGAAAATTGAGCATGGCAAAAGTGACGACATGAAAAGTTCTTAGTGGGAGAGTGGTCTCTGGAGGAGACGGGCGATCATTCCTCGTGATATCGCTAAACAACCTCAGTTGGGACGTATCCAAAGGAAATCGAGATTTCATTGTCGATCCTCAACGGCGATGACTTCACCTGCCGCAGGCAAACAGTGCAAACCTTCTCCAGTCATCTTCCTCAGTTTGATCGTCTCTCTCTCTCTCTCTCTCGTCCCCTCTTCATGCTACGACGGGATTCTTGAGAATTCGAGGAACCAGCAAACGGAATATTTAGCCGCCAGCTGGCCTCGGCTGCCCGTGCTCCCTCTACTCGCTGCAGAATCCTAGGAATTGACCTTGATCTCGTGGTCGCCGCAGGCGCACAGCCACCTCTCCGAACTTTCACTCAGGCTTCCCCGTGACAGGTCCTCGATAAGCGTATCGCATTGGGCTAGGATTCTGATTATTACGATATCATACTTGAACGCAGAAGCACCCGCGCTTTAAAGATATCATCTAGCAAGTGAGTTCTTGACGCTTTAATATCCGCAAACGAGAATGTCAGACAACGGAGAAGGCCCTTCGACGATGGGTCCCAAACCGGTGCCCATATCGACCTCCCCGAGACGCTCGAGTTCTCCTGTATCTGGCTCCTTCCAACGCCAGGCATCTATTGCACGCTTGGCATCTCCGGTACCGTCACCCTCAAACAATGTGTCTTCGTCCTCACCGAAGCAACCTCCCGTTCAGGCGCAGTCGGAGACCGAGCAGGATCTCCGAAAAGTCGATGTGCCGTCCTCTCTAGCCGGCGCTGGGAGTTCTATGATATCAGCAGCCCTCAGGGACAGCCTTGGTCAATCACCTCCAAGACTCGGAACACCACCGAGACGGGCAGCTTCTCCGGCGCTACACTCTGAGAGTCCGGCGAAAACCAATTACGGATCTTTCGACAGCAGATGGCGGGAGGATTCTGAATACTCCTCTGCCGCTCCGTACGAGGACCCGGAGGTTGTGAAGAGGCACTTGGTCCTGCCTCAGAACTCTCCAGATCGAGATCTCGAGGCTGCGAGGGAGACCACAGGAACGCCTGATCACAAGGAATTCTCTAGTCTGCAACTTCAGGGTGGAGATATCACAAGACAAGTGTACCGATGGGCGGAGGATGCGGAGGCTCAGTCATCTGGT
Source organism: Byssochlamys sp. BYSS01 (assembly GCA_002242795.1). Taxonomy (NCBI): domain Eukaryota; kingdom Fungi; phylum Ascomycota; class Eurotiomycetes; order Eurotiales; family Thermoascaceae; genus Paecilomyces; species Byssochlamys sp. BYSS01. Next base: position 294,021 of record NIXA01000008.1, read on the forward strand.
CGAATGCCGCCCCGGAGGAAGAGTTTCAGTGTTAATCGCCCGCCACCAGAGACCGAAACCGAGGATATTAACACCATCAGGATCCCCGGAGGTTTCCGGCGGGACTTCATACGAAGAGCGGCTGGCAGCCCCCAGCCTACGAGTCGTGCTGTTCCGAGAAATGGAACGACATATAACCAGCCCAATATTCCGACAAGCAGCTTTCTTGAATTCCTTTCCCTCTACGGTCACTTTGCTGGTGAAGAGCTTGAGGAAGATGATGAAGTGCTGGGTCCTGATGAGTACTTCTCCTCAGATGCCTGGGAAGAAACAGAAGAACAAGAGCCGCAAGAGGATTCGGCGCTGTTGCGACCGGGAACCGCTGGAGGCAAGAGACGCAAGCATAAGCTGTCTCGCGTGAAAGGGACCAACAACAGAACAGGTGCAGCTCTCCTTTTACTTAAGTCCTTTGTTGGCACAGGTGTTTTGTTTCTACCAAGGGCCTTCTTGAATGGAGGCATGCTATTTAGCAGTCTGGTCCTCCTCGCCGTCTCAATTCTCAGCTACTACTGTTTCATCCTACTTGTGGATTCGCGAGTAAAGGTTGATGGCTCTTTTGGGGACATCGGTGGTGCGCTTTATGGGAAACACATGAGGCGTATCATCCTATTCTCTATCGTTCTGAGCCAGTTAGGTTTTGTGTCTGCTTATATTGTCTTCACCTCCGAGAACCTGCAAGCATTCGTTCTGGCTGTGAGCAAGTGCAAATCGTTCATCGACATCAAATTTATGGTGTTGATGCAGCTAATTATTTTCCTACCTCTTTCGCTGGTTCGTGACATCAGCAAGCTCGGGTTCACGGCCCTCGTTGCGGATGTCTTTATCCTACTGGGTTTGATGTATCTCTTTTACTATGATTTCTACACTATCGCGGTCCAGGGGGGAATTGCAGACATCAAAGCCTTCAATCCGTCCACTTGGACGCTCTTCATTGGCACCGCCATATTCACCTACGAAGGAATCGGGCTTATTATTCCAATCCAAGAGTCTATGAAGCATCCGCAACAATTCCCTGGTGTCCTTGCTGGTGTTATGGTTATCATCACAATTATCTTTCTCGGGGCTGGCGCTATCAGCTACGCGGCTTACGGTTCCGCAACCAAGACCGTCGTCATTTTGAATCTCCCTCAGGATGACAAGTTCGTTAACGTGGTTCAATTCCTCTACTCATTGGCTATCCTGTTGAGCACACCTCTGCAGCTCTTCCCGGCCATTAGGATCATGGAAAACGAGTTGTTTACACGCAGCGGCAAATACAACCCCGGTATCAAGTGGAAGAAGAATTTCTTCCGCTTTATTCTTGTCATGATTTGTGCATTCGTTGCTTGGGGAGGCGCGAGTGATCTGGATAAATTTGTTTCGCTGGTTGGAAGCTTTGCTTGTGTCCCGTTGATCTACGTCTATCCGGTAAGCTCTCCCCGTTAGACTGTCTTGCCCCTTTCATGAAGCCATGCTAACAGCTGGACAACTATAGCCTCTTCTCCATCTCAAAGCCTGCGCTACATCTAGAAAGCAGCAAATCGCCGATATCGTACTTGTCGTTGTCGGCGTCATCTCCTGCATCTATACGACTACACTGACAATATATAATTGGATAGGTGCAGAAGATGTGAAAACCCCTGGGTACTGCGATAAATGATTCGATGATACGATAGAAAATTTTGGTTGCTTTTTGACCCCCGGCTTGAATTTCCAGCAAGTTATAGACTCGACTTGTTCTTTCTGGTATAGGAGTTCTGTGTGATGGTTGACTAGCTTTGACCTGTCTTTTTTTCATTTCCAACTTTAAATTGTCTTTATGCGAGTGTCTTCTTGCCTGCCTCAAGATATCGCCCAGAGATCTCCTTTGTTAGGCGGTACATAAGTGCTGAGAGTAAGATGATGCACTGAATGTAGGTGGACTAGCAGCCGTCAGCGCTTGTTGGCTCTGGTCGCTGGTCGCTGGTCGCTTACTGGAATTGTGTATATATAACTCTGTTTCTTGATATTGAATCAAGAACAGTTAGCTTGGTAGACAGTACATTTTGTTGACTCCCTGGCCTCATGCTTGTACGATAGCATTGGATCAATCGACATGTCATACTGAAGTTACCTACGCATGACGAGCATATTTTTCACACAAAGTCTCCGAAGACATGTACGTGCCTCATTTTTAATTGTCGTGATGGTATTATATTACCTATATCCAGCCAGGAATACAAAGAGCCCCAAAAGGAAAAGAAGTACGCCCAGATTGTCTCTTACGCTCCTGCTTCCGTGGCTTCCTTGCCCTCCTTCGCAGCCTCTAGGAGCTTAGCGTCGTGACCTCCCCAGCTAGATACAAAAAAAGAACACGAGTTAGCCAACGAATCTCGGTGAAATTTGTGCCTGGAAATTTGGAGGAAAGTAAATGGTCGAAGTAAAACATCAACCAGGTGAGTCCAATGCAGACGAGGATAGTCCATACTTCCAATAGTTCAAATACCGGTATCCTTGAACAAGCTGTGCGGAGAAGTTAACGGCATGGCAGCCAAAGAGAAGGTAGTTCTTAGGCGTAACGGCGAGGGCATAACGCATGAAGGTAGCGGAGTAGATGACCAAGGTGCCAGTCATGGGTCCGGAGATACTGTTTGGAAGAGGTTCGAGGTCAGCGCCTGCATGTCGGCCTTTCGAGTAAACTCAACTCGGTCGAATCTCAATCTTCGAGCGCGAGGAGATTGAGAGAATGACTAGGCGTATGGCACTGCATAGAGGGAATGTTCATGATAGAGGGAGGAGGAAAGCGAGGGTGCATACATCTCGGGGTCCTTCTGGGTATCCATAACGGCAGCGATGGGAATGCCGAAATTCGAGGCCGGCCCCCAGAAATCTAGGCACGAATATGGTCAGCATATTACTCCGTCATGCCAATTCCCAGACAAGTCGAAATCCTTCGGGCACTGGAGTCTCCGTCCTCGAGAATCACCAATACCTGCCTTATCACTAGGCTGGTTTCGGGGAAAGACTAGAGGGGTCTGCAACATACGGGTTGAGAAGAAATAATCCAGAACCTTGTTGGAACGGATCTTCGCGTTAAGTGCCTTGATAGCAGCCGCCATCTTGAACTGGTCTCTAAGGGATGAAGATGGAGAAGGGGAGAGATGCAACGGAGACAGAGAGATGTGCAGCTCTGTCCGGTTTATGCGCAACTGCCGGTCAGTCACCGACCTGCCCGATGCGGAAAGCTGGGGTACATCACGTGTCCGCTACACAACGTTGCGGATAAGGTCGGTGATGCATCTCAACATGCAGGGTTACAATGCTTATGAAATCTAGAAGGTAATCGGAGAATGTCGTCGAGTGAACTCGGAGAAATGCGGCGGAATATATCGCGCACTTCATGTGGATTATGGATATCACTATGGAAAGACAAGCCTTGAGCGTAGACAGCCAACTCAACTTCCGCCTCCGCATCAACTTTTTGTTTCTCTTAGACACAACCTTCACCCGCACGCGCCACAACGCCTTGCCAGGTAGAGCAACAGTGCAGTCTGCTGCCCAGTTTCTGATTTAGGTTGACATCTTGGAACATTTTCCAGGCTTCAGAGTTACCCGGAGCTTCTCCGCGATTTGGACTTTTTAATCCATTATGCTATTAGAAGAAAAACCACGTTACCTGCCTCCAAATCCAGGCGGCGGGAATCCTCGTCCTCCCGACGGTGGCTGAAATCCTGGCGGTGGTTGAAAACCTCCCGCTGCAGTATCAAGTTAGCTAGGTTACTAGTCAGTATGTAACAGCAATGGGAACTTACGAGGTGCAAATCCGGGAGGGGGTGTAAATCCAGGAGGCGGAGCAAATCCAGCTGCAGATGAAATTAGATTAGTCCCTTTCGCTCTTGATTGCAAAAACAATTAACCGGTTAGAGGAACTTACGCGGACCTCCCGGTGGTCCTCCACGTCCAGCAAATCCCGCCGGCGGCGCCCCGGGAAAACCACCAGGTGGGAAACCTGGGAACCCAGCAGGCGGTGGTGGCCCTCCAACACCAGCAGCCGGACCACCCAGCCCAACAGGGAGACCTCGTCCTGCGGGTTTGCTAACGCCTGGACCTGCAGCAAAAGTGGCTGCCGCTGCCGCGCCACCAGGCACACCTGCTCCGAGACGAGCGGAGGGGTCTGCGGGAGGTGGCCCATCGACGGAACATGAAACAACAGTTGTGCCGCGTACGATTGTAAGCCCCAGCGTTCTCTTCTCTTCGGCTTCGACTAGAGGGGCGTTCGAGGGGCCGGGAGCTGGTTTGCTTTTCCGCTTGACGCGACGGAACTCTTCTGTATCTGCTAGAACAAGGTTCATATGCTGTGAAATACCATATCAGTCGCTTACCCAACAACCGGATCAGTTGTAGCCATCGCGTACCTTATCAAAGGCGAGCATTTGTCCTGTCATCTGTCGGCCGTCGTCTAGAGTCACTCTCATCCGATAATTGAGCTATCGAGCTCGTTAGACATGGTGCAAAACGGATGCGAAATAGTCATTAACCACGGAAAGAGAAACTTACAAGGTTTTGCTGTCAGAAGTTAAGAAAAGAAAGTCAGTGATATATACGATATTCGACGTTCCTGACCTGCCTTGTTGCACTTACCATCTTGCCCTGCCTGTTCGCAGCCATGTTGTCTTGAGATGCGCACGAATGCGACTTAGACTAGAACCAAATAATCGCCAGATACAAGACAGAAGAGAACCCCTGCTTGTTTTCTTGTGAGCTAAACCGCTGAGCCAGCACCAGGACTGACTTTGGATGTGGAGCGCTGATAGCTTTGCCGGAGTTGATCCTGACGCGGCTCTGCAGTAGCGCCCACTGGCCAGCGCCAAGACGCTAAGGGCTCTCGCTTCCAGCCCAACCCACACATTGCCTTTGCACATTTTCGACTCCAAGATTGATTCTTCGATCTCCATCCAGCGAAGTCGCCCAGCCCACGCCAACAGGAGTCGCCATGGTATGCCGCACAAAAGCCCTTCTACTGTTCTCCTAATCGCTACAATCGAGGAAAAAAATTTTCTGTTTTCTAACCGCAATGTCTCAACAGTCGGAAGCTCAAGACAAGTCCGCGAACCCCATGCGCGAACTGCGCATCCAGAAGCTCGTCCTCAACGTCAGTGTTGGCGAGTCTGGTGACAGACTTACTCGTGCCGCCAAGGTGCTTGAGCAGCTGAGCGGTCAAACTCCCGTTTACAGTAAGGACACCAAAACTGCACAGAAAAGAAGGGAAGGAGTAAAGAAGAGAATCTTGAGAGGGAAGGCCGCTGATTTCTTTCGCTACGCATTACAGGCAAGGCTCGCTACACCGTCCGTACCTTCGGTATCCGCCGTAACGAAAAGATCGCCGTTCACGTCACCGTCCGCGGCCCCAAGGCTGAGGAGATCCTCGAGCGTGGCCTCAAGGTCAAGGAATACGAATTGAGGAAGAGGAACTTTTCTGAGACCGGCAACTTCGGTTTTGGTATCAGCGAACACATTGACCTGGGTATCAAATATGACCCTGGCATTGGTATTTACGGCATGGACTTCTACGTTTGCATGTGAGTGTTATCTGGCGATGTTCCCCCGGGGAAGAAGGGTGATGGGAATATCTTGCTGGAAAAGGAATTTGGAACTGACAGGCCTTCTATATAGGACTCGTCCCGGTGAGCGCGTGGCCAAGCGTCGTCGCTGCAAGGCTAAGATTGGTGCCAGCCACCGGATCAACCAGACCGAGACCATCAAGTGGTTCAAGAACCGCTTCGACGGAATTGTTCGGTAAATAGTCTTGCTTGGATGATCTGCTACGGGACGGAGGGATTAGGTGTTCGTTTTTGTGATGAACTTAAATAAAAAAGAGCAGGCGAGTTTGTGTGTTTCATCGATCTGCTCCCATGATGTTCCTACCACGACATAAGGGATAGGCGTGCTAGAGATGGCAAATATCAAATTTTGAAACGCATCAACCTTTCACAATGGAGGCTTCACGAGTGGTGATGATTCCGTATAACCATTGATGGAAAGCGCTGCATGATGCTTGGGCGCACCACGAAAATGGTGCATCCGTGGAGCTTGTTGGCCTTGCGATTCCCGCAGTTCGGGATTCGACTTCTCTTTTCTGGTCGTGGAGCGGGTCTATCTTCTTCATGAGCCCTTTACTCCTATGCCATTTCGTTCGTCTCGGGACGAACGTTGAGTACTCTCGTAACCATGTAGGCTTGAATGTCCGTATTTCCCCTCGAGTCTCAGACCCTAGATGTGGCAATCCAGCTTCGACCATGTAACGGAAGAGGTAACGCGAGAAGTTGAATGGAACGATGTCTATTGGCATGAGACCTGCGGCCGATGGTGCCAAATCGTGCTCGATGCAGGCCCACGGCGATACGGCGGCAGCAGCTTCGAATAGCAGGACGTGTCTCGGTACTAAGAGAACGCCGCGAAGGCCAATTGCCATTCTCTAGGCCAGCAAGTGAAGGACTAGACGAAGAAAAGAACTATCATTGAACCTCGTGCGTCCAAGTCTGCTTCAGATTGGTGTTCTACATGCTGCAAGTACGACTGACCATAAATTTCGACCGTCTCTCTCTTCATCTGGTCTGTAGGAACGAGCAAATTTCAAATACAGACATGCTCAAGCCAATTCGGCCGCAATTTGTGCCACGCGAACTTCCACTCAACCAGCAAAAAGGATCCGTTCTGAGGCATCCTTAACCTTACTGGCCCCTAGTATACTTATCCCACCACTTGGATAACACGCCGCCCTTGGGGGTCTGCTCGTCCCAACTCTGCCTTCGCTGAGCGAGAGAAGGATCTCCCGTATTACGCTTCTGCTCTATCAGGTTCTGGAAGAGGCCTGAGGAGCCAGAAGCGCTGGATCTTCTCCTCTCTTTGGCACCCACATCGCCCGTGCCCGTTCCAGCGACGTTGACATTGTCGGTGGCAACGGAGACGCCGGATGTCGTCGATGTAGCGGACGCGGCTGATTCCTGGGACTATTTGTCAGAGCAGAGCAGAGCAGCGGAGCAGCAGGACAGAAGCATTAAACATATGTCAACAATAGTCATACCCGTCTTTCTTCTATGGGGTTCATCTGGGCGGGTTGCGTAGCTGGCATCTGGCTCTGCGCAGCACCACCTCTAACCCAGACGTTCTGATGTTCATGGCGATCACCCATGACACCGTGCCAATGTCGCCGGCCGTCAGACATGGTTGCTTGTTTGAGTCAGGTTGATTGGTCACCGTTCATAAGACGTATTAACTGTCCTGCATGTCAGCGGGAATGGGATTCAAAAAGCGATATTCGCTGTATGCGAGAGTTTCAACAGCAAGGCCCCTTTCAAAATAAGACGAAAGACAGTACAGATCCTAAAGATCATACATAGCTGTGCCACCATTGTTGGACTTAAGCTGATTGATATGTAAGGGTATCGCAAATAGAGTATGGCAGGAGAAGAGATGGACTCAATCGATGAGCTACCTCGGACGCTTACCAGGTACACACACAGTGAAAATGTTAACGATCTGCTACAATTCTTCTCAATGAAAAGAGAAGACGGGCGAGCACGAGGCCCCATGGAATATAACAGACTCAAGTCAAAAAGAGGGGAAGGCCAGGCTGACAGCTATTGGCGAACGTCCAAGCTCCAGGGATGGATGTCCTCCGAAGGAATCGACCCAATAATACCCACAACTTCCCCTCTCCTCTGCTCACTCGATTGCATCAACGTCTGTAACAGCTGACTGGGACCGTTCTAGCCTAGTAGTATTGGCTCTCGGGCGTGGACAGGAAGTACTGTGGCGCGCATGGGTCGTGAACATGGCTGCATGCGGTTGGCTCCGGGGCGACCTGAGGACTCACGCCCGAGTTACAGAGTTGGAGCGTTCAGAGTGGTATGTCAGTGTTGATTGGGTCGAGAACCCTGTTCAGAACTATCCTGCATGTGGCCAGACTCTGAATTCACGGCAAGATCATGGTAGGAGAAAGATATTGACGTCATTGTAGATGATATAACTTCCCTCTGGGACTGCGGAGTAGCTCGTGCTGAACCAATGAAGAAACTTGGAACCAAATGAAAGGCGACAGTTGTGATTAGCCATCTGACTAGAGCCTTTCTTCCATTGGAGGACCAGGGAAATGTCTACCCAGTAGTGTTGTTCTATTATTAATTGAGACGGGAGGTTCGTTCATCTGGCATTGGTTATGATTATGTGGTATTATTGACATAGAGAAGCTGGCCAAGGGAAAATAACGTCACGTCGAGGGTATCCATCAAAAAAGCACAGTCCATTAATCCAATTCTTGGTGATCAACCTCGGCCAGCCTTGCGTTGTCGAGCCCTGCCATTCAACTTCTAATGAAACATGCCTGTCGACCTTTTTCGTATCCTCCTCAACCGAACATGAAACAGCAAAAACATACGAAGGCATCTGTTCATTCCATTCCTCCTCGAGTCTGCTAACAAAGAGCCCGCCATATGGCGTAGAGGTCCCTGAAGACTGTTTGTCATCCACTGGGACAAGACGTGCCAGGCGAATTTTCTGGTCGGTCCGCATGGCCTCTACCAATTCAGGGGCCATCATATCTTGATATCGCTTAGAAGAGCTACGGTTTTCTCGATCACAGTCTTCATCCAGATAGTGGCGGAGATGCTTCTGGATTTCCTGGTAGTGATTCCCCGAGTCCCTGGAACCCAGCTCGTCGGTAAGATGCTTCAACCAGGTTCGCTGGTGGTCGTCGAGCCCGTTCGCTGGATTGGATTCATCCGTAGGCCTTTTGGAAAGTCCAGTGAGTATATCCTCTAGCTTCCATAGGTGACCAACAGTCTTAATCCCCTCTTGCAAAAGGGTCACATCAACAAAACGACTGTGTTTAATAAATGTAAGTTCGCGCTGGCCGAAAGGGGGCTTGTAATTGTCCAACGATTGCTTCCTTAAGAAATGAAATATATCGTCCTGCCGGGCACTCGCGTCATTCTTTTCGTCATTTACAACAATATCGCCATTAAGCAGGTATAACGCTAGCATTGCAAGGCTCATGCTGCAGGTCTCTTTCTTCAGCATTGTAGTGTCCAGACGGACCGAATACCCGCAGCAGTTGGCGATGATCGCCAAACGGTCGGAATCAAAGGTGAGCCCTCGAGATCCGATATCTGCGAATATTGTTGGCGACATTGATCTGCGTACAATGGAGCCGCCACGCCCATCAGTTTCACGAAGCCGAACAGTGTATTTTCCTGCTCTTTGTAAAATCTGTTGACATATATGCTCGTCCTGTCCCAGTTTTTGGTAAGCATCACAGAATCTTGTAGCTTCCTCACGAAACCTGGCCGACTTGATGCAAAGTTCTCCCGGGAGTTCTCCTAATATTGAAGACACAGCTTCTTTCTCTTTTTCGAGAGTTTCACAGTGAGGAATAAGCAGGATCATCTTAACTGACCCACGGTAATCTTCCTGGAATGTCCAAGCTCTGGTCCACCACGGGTCAGATGTCAGGTATTTCAAAAGTTCCAGTGTTTTCGAAATCCTTAGTCTTGACACTCTGGGCCTAAACTCTGGTAATGGTGATTTCTCTCTTGGCTTCACAAATCTACCACGTAGGAGGTCTGTCAAGAGACGCAACTGTTCTTTTGACTCAATGTGCAAAGATAGCGGGCCCACTGGTAGATCACTGAGACTGTACACATAACCCATGGATTGTATCGCGATCTCCTTTTCCACAGGGTCGTCCTGGTTGATATTCTCCTGGTCAATCCAGAAGCCTCTGCTGTTGCGATATCTCATGTAATTCGTGGCTCTATGTAACACCCGGTGCCTGATTTTGCTCGGGCCTGGTGCCGCTTGGTTCCTTGATTCCACAGAGAACTCTTGAAAATGCCCATCTTCTTGAAAATTTGCATCACTGCTTTGATCCTGTCCCCAGATGTAAGAGACGGCTACATAATTTCTCTCGGAAGGCTCAAGGGCGTTGATGCGCGTCCGCCGGAGCAGCTTCTTTCCCTGGCCGCCTGCCACGACCCCGTCATCTCCACGAAGCCGTTTGCGAGGTGGGTTCCCCGTCCCTGCCACGTATAGAATTTCCAAATTCTCAACCCAAGTGAGCGACTTCTGCTCCTGGTACTTCTGGTCTTGGATGTCGAGCAGAATCGAAGAGATAGGAGCCTGCAATTGACTTCGGATACTCTCTAGGGAATTAGAAGTGTCTAATTCCATCCCGAAAGTACACGACTCTAAGGCTTGTAGTTTGTCGGCATAATGGTGATCAAGCATTTGATGGGATGCAGCAATCGTTCAAGCATCGATCTTACATTCCTGGCCCGCCCAACTTTTGCGGGGAAAGCTTGCTGTTTCAGAGCCCGCTAGGGTCTAGGGGCTGACACATGTCATGTGATGTACCTGGTCTCTCCTGTCTGCAACTCTCCTCCCAACAGTCAAATCGTCCACGAATATATGCAGGTCTGTGCTGGGGCGCTATGCACGTCTGTTTCGCGGCTTTACTTCCACCACCAACCTGATAATAATGGCCCAGTTTCGGATCAGCTCCGGACATGCGGGACGAACGGCCGCGGCCTCGGAACACATGCCGTAGGCACAGTGTGACTACTTGTTTATTATTCTCACCTGTGAATTCCAGCATGCCTACCTTATCACAATTTTTGGAGTAAACTGGCAGAATCAATCTGTCCATTTATCTTAGTTCATCCACAATCTATCCGCACTAGGGAGTCTCGCTGATAGCAATCACTCAACTTCCCCGCGTTGCAACCAACTGCAGTTCAGGTCTCTCAGAATCATTTACATTGGCCAATTTATATATTCGTTTAGACATGGATACATCTCGGAGCCCTCACCTCAAGTCCTTATCCCACCGTGGATTTATTCGAGGCGTTACTATCATTTCCAATGCTACTCATGCTCCTCTCTGTCACTTTTATGGGGGAGTACGGTACGCACTAGCCCCTTCTCAAAGGTGGAGGAGTGCGCAGCCGCTACCTCCAACGTACGTCTATGGTACCAAGGAAACACCAGGCGTATGCGATGAAGGGGCAGGCGTCTGTCCCCAGCCAGGGTATAATGGTCTGCCAGAGGATACTTCCAGGTGGACGGAAGATTGCTTTCAATGTAATGTTTCGGTACCTGTTGGGGAACCTCCAAGCGCTGGTATGTTAGAATATATTGGCCTGTAAGGGTCATGTCGATTGACTTACGTGTTTAACGCTTCTACGTTGATACGATACTGATTGGATTTCCTTGTTAGGCTGGCCAGTATTTGTCTTTTTCCGTACGCTCCCTTTCAAGTACCGTCTCCGCGTTTTACTACTCGTAGAAGGATGTCATTCTTCAAGGATCGCCCCATTATTCTACCTTCATTGAAATGCTTGCTGTGTGCTGACCGATGATCTTGTGTTCCTAGATGGTGGCTGGCTTCAATTCGGTACCCCAAATTCTTTCTCCGTAACTTCCTTGCTTGGAGAGACGGCGTTCAAGTGTGTCGTCGTTATGCCAGCATATCGACTGAATGTCTTCGGATTCTTGTACTCCTCTGAGATCGAGCAGGACACGGCATCGGCTGGCGAGACAGCTGGCAACCACGGCTTCTGGGATCAGCGACTTGCCCTGGAATGGACCAAGGATAATATCCATCTTTTCGGGGGCAATCCGTCTAACATCACAATATCAGGATACTCCGCGGGTAATGCAATCAGGACTCAAACATTCAAGGGAAATTCTCCTGCAAAGTGCTGACTCCCTTCTCGCCAGGTGCTTTCTCCGTCTTCCATCAATTGGCCTACGATCTACGCCTTCCAGAGGACAAGGCGGTAATTAAGCAGGCCTGTATATGGTCCAATTCTCCAGGAGTTCAACCCAAGGCTCCAACAGAAGCCCAAATTCAGTTCAACCAGCTTCTATCTGCCGCCAACATTCCTGTTTCTCTCACTCCGGCAGAGAAAGTATCCCGTCTACGCTCCATGCCCGCGAGATCCCTTCTCCAAGCGGCAATAAGCATAGACATGCATCAGTTCAGGCCAACCACCGACTCCGCCTTCATTCCTCCTACGCTCTTTGCGTCTCTCGATAATGGGGATTTCGCACGCAAGCTCTCTGCACGTAACGTGCGGATCATGTTGGGCGAATGCCGTGACGAACACTATCTCTACAGTATCTGGTTTCCGCCAGTCGAGGACTCTGTCCCTGCGCTTCGTCGGCGCCTCGTAGCCGACTATCCTCGTCGCGTGGTCGATACGTTGATGAAACTTTACTACCCAGACTCCCGACTGCCCCCGGACTGTGAAACCTGGGATTCAGACGCGTTTGGGCGCATGTACGCCGATATGCAGGTTCACAAGCTCCAAAGAGGTCTCATATACTCGCTGGCTACCCACGGAGCCTCCCATCTGCTCTACCGCTATCGCATCGAGTATCGGCTTAAATGCGTTGACAAATACCTCCCGCCCAAGTGGGGCGTCACCCATTCTACCGACCAGTGGATGTGGTTCTGGGGTAATGGGGATGTGCTAGAGCCTGAGGAGAAAGCCATAGTACAAAAAGCGTTTCTTGATCCTCTTGTCAAGTTCGTGAACGGCCTCGCGGATGTGGACTGGGGCACCACTAATTATCGGGAGGTGAGGAGGCTCAAGCCGGATGGGACATTGGAGATCTGGAACGACAGCATGTGGGACGATGGGCTCCGTGTCTGGAAAACTCTACGGGAGATAAGGGAGTCTGTTGGCCTTGACGCAGGGAATGCGAAGTTGTAGATCTTAACATGACTAAGTTCGTCAGTTGTAGTTATGCATTTGGGTGCAAATAAAGATACTAAGAATGTGGGCTGTCAAGCAGCTCGGCTGGCTAGGCTCACCCTTTCACAAGTATACGAGTCACTACTCTGCGACAACAACAATACCGGACGGCATAAGAAAGAAATCCTGACAGGATCGTCCGAAGAGTCAGGCAGGTATCACAAAACCTTAAACGCCCGCTGCTGGGGCGGATGGCCGGCAGTGGCGAATCACGGTCTCTAGCATTTGGTCACGTGTCACCCTCTACCCGCCTTCGACTCAAACCACTTCGCAGCATTCGAGAAGGTTCAGAACCATCCATGCACGACGACTGTGCCTGTGGCATTCCGGTCAATCCAGATAGTCCAGTCTACTGCAAGCTTTTGTACCTGCTCTATGACAGACTTGAGCCAGTTCTAACCGCCCAGTATAGGCCCATCCCCCGTCGTTGTTCATCGCTGATACTCTGACTCTCCACCGACCACCGGCTACCTACCGCTCCCTCGATCGTCACTCCCAGCCCATAGGCAACGAGCTGTCACTGGAGGAGGATATAACACCGTTCTGTAGCCCATTCGCTGCAGCCACAAATTTGGTCAGACCTTAACGTGGTTCCGCTGAGGGCTCTATGAAGAGAAGAAGAGACCGAATCCTATGCCCAACTCCCCTCTTCTCTCTTTGCACTGCGCCCAGACCAACTCATACGAACTGGCTTTTTCCGAGCCTCCCTTCATTGCAACATAAACCTCGGTCGCGTCTGTCCCGTTAAATGGCAGATGGTACCTACAGGTTCCAGCAGCCTGGGACCGGGCAGTTTTATTTCCAAACCCAACCGCAACATTCCCACCAACGTCACTTCATTCGAAACGGGACCAACTCTCCAACCGGGAAGCTCAAGTTCAGCAACGACACCCCCTCCCCATCTCGCTCTCCTCCCCTCCACCAGGCAACGGCGCTGAATTCGTTTGCAATGTACAACCAGACCCACCAGGCGCAGCATCCGTTAATGAATGGTGGTCATGCCCACCAGAGGTTTGGCATGCAGATTCCCAAATTCCAGCCGCAGAACCACCACCCTCACCATGCTCAACAACAACACCATGCACAGCATAATCAGACCCCTCATACGATTAACCACCAACACAATTTCTCCGGTGGGACACTGGCAAACACCACGCCTCACTTTGCGCCTAATCACGTGCAGAGTGGAACACCAGGCAATATTGATGATGATATTGACGAGTCCATGAGTGAGTATTGGCAGCAACAGCTCCAGCTAGCAGCGGAGTCGAGGCAGGCAAACTCCCCGCATTACTATGCTCGTTCTGTTGCCCAACAAACAAAGGGCATTCAAATTGTTTCCAACCTCCCTGACGCCCAGGAGACGGAAGTGGATGAACGCAATGGCTTGGTCAGGTCCAAGCCGAAGTCAAGACAGACCTGGAATTCTCTCGATTTTGGTGGCCAAGGTCTCCGCGCTCTCTCGACCTCACTGTTCAATTACGCTTTTCTCGAGAAGCTCTATCTCAACCACAACAAACTGAGGGTGCTTCCTCCTTCAATCGGCTTGCTGCGAAAGTTGGACCATCTTGATCTGTCTGGCAATGACCTGAGCGAACTCCCCGAAGAGATCGGCATGCTCTCGCGCTTGAAGAAGCTCTACCTCTTCGATAACAATCTCCGAACACTCCCTTATGAAATGGGATATCTCTTCAGGCTGGAGACTCTTGGGATAGAAGGCAACCCGCTAAACGATGTCCTGAAGTCTCAGATCGTGAAGGAGGGAACCAAAGGGTTAGTCAGATATTTGAAAGAAGAAATGCCAGGTTGGTTCACCATTGTGCTTGAATTTTTTTCCGCCCTATGTTCTGCCGCAGAGATAGCTTACTTAGCTCTTCTTCCCTTAAAGTCCACCTTCCACCGGCCGATCGAGACTGGATAGTCCTTGACGAGACCGCTAGTTCGTCCAACGCTCCAGTTGATAAAGTCTCGGTTCTTTCGTACAACACCCTCTTTGAAGCTGCCGCAACTCCGTCGCATTACGGGTTCGCTCCTTCTCGTGTCCTGGCATGGGAATACCGGCGAGAACTAGTTCTGAGTGAGATTCGGTCTCACAATTCAGACATCGTATGTCTCCAAGAAGTTGATCAGGGTAGCTACAATGACTTCTTCAGGGAGAGGTTGGCTTATAACGACTACAAAGGCGTGTATTGGCCGAGAGGGAGAGCTATGGGAATGCAAGAGGAAGAGGCGAAGTCTGTTGACGGTTGCGCTACTTTTTTTAAGGGAAGCAAGTTTATTCTGCTCGACAAACAATTGATCAACTTCGGTCAGACTGCAGTGCGACGACCGGACGCCAAGGGCCAAGATGACATTTACAACAGGCTGTGGCAAAAGGATCACATCGCCGTGGTTGTTTTCCTGGAAAACCGGCAGACCGGGTCCCGGTTTATTGTTGTGAATGCTCATCTCTATTGGGACCCTTTGTTTAAGGACGTGAAGTTGATTCAGACCGCGATTCTGATGGAGGAGATCACCAAGCTCTCTGAGACATATGCCAAGTGGCCTCCATGCACTGATAAAACGGCGTTCCGTTTCTCGGAAGCAGACGGCGAAGAGACAGTGAAGCCTGTTGAGCCCGCACCATCTGCAGAATATACTTGCGGCGATCAGATCCCGTTGATCATGTGCGGAGATTTCAATTCGTCTCCTGGAACCGCGGCGTACAATTTGATCGTTCATGGCGGGCTGTCAGAAGAGCATCCAGACCTCGAAAAGCGGCTCTACGGAAATCTCAGTCGAGTCGGTATGAGCCATCCGTTCAAATTGAAGTCTGCGTACGCCTCCATTGGCGAGTTGAGCTTCACGAACTATACGCCAGACTTTAAGGATATCCTTGACTATATTTGGTATTCGTCAAATTCGCTCAACGTCACCGCGTTGCTCGGCGATTTGGACAAGGATTATCTGCAGCGAGTTCCGGGATTTCCCAACTTCCATTTCCCTAGTGACCATATCGCATTGCTTGCGGAATTTTCCGTTAAGCCGAAAAAGGGCAAGGTTGTAGACGCGGACTTTGGACCGCAAAGGAATTGATACATGGGAGCATACCGGATTTTCCAGGACCGGTTGGTGTACGTCGGACGGATTCTATTATCATGGATTCTTCGGAATATCGTGGGTCTTGCTTGTTTCTGCAGCGGTTGCGGTTTTTATGGTTGTTTGCTTCCTCTTCAATTTTTTTCCTTTGCCCTTTCTCTCCGCTTTTTTCTGTACGTTGTGGATTTGCTGCTCTTATCGCTGTTGCCAGAGGACGTCTGTTCAATTGAACTCGTGTATCATGTTCTTGGAAAGAGTCGTCCGAGCTGTGGTAAAGTTCTTCATCCTACGCTTTCCCTTCCCCTAGTTCTTCCGTGCTTTTATGTCAGGTCCTATGGATTTCTTTACTATATTTTCAAGCTCGGTTTCATCCAAACTGATCTTAACGCTCACGAACGCTGGGAGGGATATGTTGGTGTTTTTGGGGGGTTGAATCAAGGCCGGGATGGGGACATCTTTGATTTGGTGTACTACTTACTATATTTGATCTGAGATGAGGTTTCTTCTTTCCCGTTTTCCCTTCCGTGTTCTGAATTAGGCGAACGGGGTTCTTTTTGCTTTTGTCTGTCGTCTTCTCTGGCTTCAAAGTACTAGTCCTGCTTCCTTTAGAGATCAAGCTGTTCTTTCAAGGACCGAGTCGATCTAACCTATCTTCCTGGGTTAACATAACCCGTAAGCGAGCCGCGCACCTGCCCAGGCGACACCTGAGTGGAACAGAGCCATCTGTAGGCATCTACCTACCTAGGTACCTAGGTACAATTATTATTGCTGGGGATTTTTGCAGTGTTGGGAACTTGTTATCAGCAGAAATTAAGGTGCTTGGGTTCCTCCTGTTCCATCATGAAGCATGGCTGACTGCTTTAACTGGAAGTGCCAGCACTTCTGCACTGTTAGATTTCACACATAGGTAGTTGTTCCCCTACTGTACCCAGAAATACAATATTTCACCTTTTTTTGTCTTTCATGCCAGCAAAACTTGGGAGTTCAGTACTATTGAACCTCAAGAATGCTGCCTCACAGTGACCAACTCCATCCCATAAGAATGAGATATTTTTGAAGCCCCAGCTTTCGACCGCGTATCCTGCGGCAGTTCCGCGGGTGTGTTGCCGGGGGGAGGGCTTCATCCAACGTTGCCATAGCGTCTGACATACTGGACGCTGAACGAGGAGTCCAATGACCCAGGGCCATAGGTCCTCCACCGATGATCCCAGGGAAACTTAACTAGTCCCTATGCATAGCTGCTTCCTATGCGTAGCTACTCTTTGGCTTTGCAAACAAGGACTAGCGATGCTTTCCATCATCGTCTGGATCGCCTCCTTTTCTTTTTTCCTTTTTTTTCCCTGCTGGGTTGCGTTAACATTCGATCCATACGCAATAGCAACCAGAATCCAGAAACTCTTACCAATCCTTACAACGAATCCCTGGAAAGCCTGCACAGAGCGTATCTAGCTCCACCTGTTTTGGGTGCGTTATCTGCTGAGATGCTGAGTATTTGGCAATGAAACATAGAGAATATTCATTAGAACATGTTCATCAAGAATGGCATGGGGGCATTGGGCTCTGTGTGCAGCAAAGTATTATCCAGTTCTCTGGATCTGTGTGTGGAATGTCTTCAGAAGACTGGACCTTGGCCAAGTGCTTCTTGGAGTGGATCTGGTTGAGTGGGAGGCAGGACGATGAGCACTTTACTCGACCAGTATTTTGATTTGAATGAAGGTACGGAGATCACCTTCTTCATATATAAGGGGAGACACACCTCTTGCTCATCTGAAATCGGAATTACTGAATGGAAGAATCAATAATTCGATTTTCTGCCCATAAGGCTGCCTAATCCTATATCTAGGAGATTGTCCGAGTGACACTCCCTCACTTGATTACGCTCCTCTTCTAATCATTGCTCGCTCTCTTTGCCGGGCCAAAGCTGTTCTTCCCGTCGTCCCTACCATGCCCCCAAGAAGGAAAAATTCGGCAAAGAAATGGTCCATGCATCCAGGACTTCATGATGATGTATCCCGTCTGCTGGGAGAAGACGCGATCTTCGTGAATTTCCACGAAATTGACAGCGACGAATATTGCCATCGAAAATACGACACAAACGTCATGGGTCGATTCATATGCCGCAACCCCAGATGTGACTCAAGCAGATGGTCCAGCAAGAAAATCGCCATTACCATACGAATGTACTCAGATCAAGAATATAATGCGAGGGTATACCATCAGCGTTGCAAGAACTGCAACAGTCTCAGCCGACCAGCCCTTGATGATTCATATGCAGAAAGGGTTTCCTATCGTATTAAAAAGTGGTGTGGAATACACATGGAACCGCCACCCCATTTTTCCCATGCAAGCAGGGGTCCACACAACAGAAACTTATGTGAGGGATGCAGAGCCGGTCACTGCTGTGAAGAGAGTTTGACATGAATCGTACACTTCAGAATATATCAGGACAAGAAAATCTCATCTCTTAAAGAGAATGTGGATTGCATGAATTTGACAATATGAATGGAACTGTTAGGAGATGGGAATGCACCTACAAAGTTGTATTTGAAATAACCACACTGTGCATAATATACTGCGCACTAGGGATACTAGTGTCATTGTTTATTTGGAAATGCATTGACAAATGAGTTGTGCAACTTATTCGGTATTCTAGAGACGACTAGGAAAGGGTCTGGTTTTTAACCATAAGCCGGCTCCAGCCCTAACTGGGGACAGTAATATCAGTCACTAGTCACAACCTTTATGCTCACCTCTTTTCGGTTCTTTGAGAATCACATGGAAGATTTTCCTGGAATCTCAATGATGTCCCAACATCCAGTTGACTAGCCGGGCCATGAGCTTCCCTTGACATCGGACCAGCTCACACTCACTCATATCTTTGATCATCCTGGAAAGGGCCTCCGTTGGACAAATCCAGAGGTTCTCTCTTTCTCTCTCTTTTCGCTCCCTCCCATTCTTCTTGAATTCTGCTAGTGAACGAGACTCAGAAGCGTTTGCGATCCTTTCGTCTGCTTTTGAATCTCCTGCGGGCTAATTTCTTCTATTAAAAACGGCCTTGTTTCCCGCAGCGCGTTATAAATGAGTGTCTTCAATAAGGGCAACACAGCTGCACTAAAGTCTCGAAGAATCGGCCCCTGCGACTGTTCTAGGATGTGGATGAACTTTGTGAAAGTCTCCTCTTTAAGTCTTAGAATCCTACTCACGGTGTAAGCCTTTGAATCTATCGTCAATGGTAAACTTACATTCTCTCTGAGATAATCATGCCAATAGTACCTAGTGGGGTGTAATCCAACATGAGGGCAAAAATTCCTGAACCAAACTTCTCGGCCAACGTATATAAGCGTTTCCCAAGTTTCCGTAATGTCCTGACGATTTGTAGATTTGATTGGTATTCCTTTGAGTCGGGCGGAAGATCTGGGAAAATATCTTTTAGCATAGCCCTGGCTACACTAGAGTCGTCGATGTTCCTTGGGTTCCCTATTGTCTTCGTCCTATTTTCAAAGCTCGACCGTGTGGTGACCACATAGCTAGTATTAGACCGAACCTCGGGGCCACCGCATTCCCGAAATAATTCAATTATATGGTTCCATTTGAGAAGCTGTATCGTGGCAGATTTTCGATCGAGGTCTCGGATCAAATTGAAACGTTCATGCCGTGAAAGCCCATCCCTCAGACAGTGTACCTGCAAATTTCCATTGGCCCTTTCGTGGCAAACAATTTCTCTCAGAGCCAGCACAGCCTGGGGGCTGGCAATTGCAAGAAAAATTTCTTTGAAGTCGCAAGAGGAATCTTTCTCCAATGCTGAAATACTCTGCTCGATATGTGGAGAGAAATACGTTTCTTCGGGAGCGGAAAGATGTTGGCTTTTGCATTTCTCTCTCTCTTCGAATAGGCGATCTCGAAGTCTCTTGCCATCAAGTGGTGATCTGTGATGACCATTTGTTTTCCTTCGCTTGTCCGTCTTGTGGGATTCAGCAGGTCTCTCATTCCTTAGAACAGACTCTGATCCACTGCCGACCTCCTGCCATGTGCCACTATCAAAGCTTATGACTCCTCCTGTACTGGAGCTGAAATTTTGGGAGTTTGACCATTCTGAACTTGTAAAACAACAAAAGTTGTCTGGATGCTGATCTTGATGTACAGTTCTGGTCTCTGAACTTCCCGGGCCACTTTCTACATTAGAAATTGGAAACCGGGCAAATCCCCGGGCAAATCCTAGTATTTCAGCTCCGAAAGGTTCCTCGTCCACTGAACAAAGAAGCGCACCATCAGTGATTGAATGGTTGACTTCTGGGCTCGGATTGGGGAGTGAAGGCTGGAGAAACACCGCCCCAGGGTGTGGTGAGGTAGCTGGCATTGCCAAATCTTGACTAGGAAGACTGTTTGATGCAGGATTTGCAGCGTCTTCCGGACACCGTTCATGTACTAGCAATGCCGCTTGGTTGAGCACTCCTGTGTCCTGCGCCAGTAATAGCTGTGTATTTGTGAATGCAGGGTTGGCGGTTGGCAATGCGGATTTAGTCATGCCATATCCTTCATCAAATATACTACCCAAAATGAATGTGCGCCATTAGCATGGTCCTCCTCAGAAAGACAACAAGCAGAAGAAAAGGTGCAGCGAGTCGTTTCTTACCGCAGAGTAACATGCGTAGTAAACCTGATATCCCAGGTATCCAAGAAAACCGCGGCTATAATGGCATTGAGTGCTTTGCGAAGGACAGCTGGCGATCCTGCTCCTGGTCGCTGATCATACTTGATACACCGATCAATACCAGTCCGTCTTGCAGCAGCTACATAGTGATCCTTCTTGGTAAATTCCTGCCTCAAGTTGGAGATATTTTCTTCAGATCTGTGATCAACAATGAGGTCTGACTCGATTTTGGTGAGGAACAACTCACCTCTGGTCACGTTTGAGTCATAGACCATGATAGCTAGAAGGACATCGACTAAAGAAGCACCAAGCTGTGACAGCTTCCGATTCCCATCGTGATCACATTGCTCGGCCCCGGCTGCTATGAGAGCCTGGTGGATAAGAAAGTCTGATGAGAAAGTATGACCAATTATCCGCTGCACTTCACGTACTTGCGCGGCCATTTTTCATATATCTCCATGTATGTGGGGAATTTAGCGAAGAAATTTCTTCGGAATTTCATATTGCGAGCCAGAAACGATCTTTATGCCAGTAACTTGGTCCCAAAGAGTCTACTAGAAATTCCGAGTCATTTCAGGTTGCCTGATAAACAGAGTTCTGGAAGTAAATCACGAGAAGGTAGGTGGCTTTTTAGATGGTAAGCAAGCCAATCAATGGTATTATGCCGCGTCAACCATGAAGTCACCATTGCATTGTTGACATCAATACCTGCAGAGACAAGTTCCAAAAGGGAAGTAACCATGCCGTGGTTTTCTTATGTGCCGAGAAAGGTAAGTGGTCTCCGCCGATCACTGCCAGCTGGCCCACAAAATATGTTGATAGCTACCTACATAGCCTGAAGACCTAAGACCTTACCGGCCTCACCTCCTATATTCGTGGCCTGTCCCCGCTTTGCTGATGAGCACAGCTGTGTGGCCGCCACAAAACCTTCAAACGATGGCACAATAACCGCCTATGACCATCGAGGGTACAACTTGGCTCGGTCCTCACTTGGTAGGCGTCACCCATCTACATATAAGTAGCAGACATGTAAACTTGGAATTAATAGTTGAGAACCTTTTCCTTTATATCCGTCAACTACATTCGAGGAA
Source organism: Byssochlamys sp. BYSS01 (assembly GCA_002242795.1). Classification (NCBI taxonomy): domain Eukaryota; kingdom Fungi; phylum Ascomycota; class Eurotiomycetes; order Eurotiales; family Thermoascaceae; genus Paecilomyces; species Byssochlamys sp. BYSS01. The sequence goes on from NIXA01000008.1 coordinate 315,653, forward strand.
CAGGATTATCAAGAACAATCTACCACACGATTTACTACCGATCATGCCTTCCCAGATGTCGAAGTCAGACAGTGCCCGCATTCAGTCATCCCAGGTAGGTGCTTTCAGCCATAAGCATGGTCTGGCTATTCTGATGTCCTATTATAGGCGCGCAGCGGCGGAGATATGTCCTCCCACGGATTTGCGGCGAGGGCACAATCTGCAGCGGACCGCAACACCCAGGGAGCGTCATCCGCTGGCTCAAGCAGGACGATAGGGACTTCGAGTCTTACTAGCTCTAGGTCGGCGAATTTCGAGCAGTCCAAGCCGAGCGGAGAGAAGGCGGCCAAATGACATGCATTGGGATCAAAGCACTGCCGAGTTGGCGTCTACAGCGATTTCTCGGCACAGCTGTAGACCAGCAGTAACAATACGAGTTGGCAGAGCCTCTAACAAAATTTTCCATCTCTTCTAGTCATGTTCTTGTCTGGCTTTGCTGTATTTCCAATGTTGTTCACCCGTTGCTTCCGTTCCTCAAAACTCCGATCGTTTATGGGCTCCTTGTGACTCGAAGGAAAGGACTACTCACTTGAAATATTATATTTGAATCCAACTTGATTTGCGTGTCAATTTCTGCTTGTACGCGAGGTCGTGACAGGCGGTAGGGTCTTCTGTTATGATTAAACTTGGCAGCCTATCCTATATCCTAGTCTGAATAGTAGTATTCGTAGTCCCAGCCGCTGATGATGTCCCTGCAGCTGGTCGGACCGTCATCCTCCCAATCACAGTCACCATCATGTCCTTCAGGCCAGTTGAAATCATCCTCGTCACAAGCAAATGCATTTTCCAGAATCTTATCATTCCATTGATCTATTGCTTCTTCAATAGACTCTCTATCCCAAGGCCCGCGGGCGTTGCTCTTCGATGTTCCATCAAATCCCGGACTTTGTGAAAGTCTGATCCTTTTTTTAGTTGCTTCCAGCACATAAAGGTCCCAAAATTTTTCTCCAGGCTGACGTAGCTTAGCGTTATATATACTGAAGAGGTCTGGCAACAAAGTAACATCTCCTGCGCAGTATTTTGCAATCGCCGGTTGAATAGGACGTTCATCAAATATCTCGTATCGCCCTCCCAAAGCAGGGTCAAAGAGTCGTCGAGTATTGTCTTTGGTAACCTTCCATGCCCTTTTATCCGAGGCAGAAATTGTGCTGTGTTTCTCGATACATTTGTCTAGACCAGAGAGGAAATCCTTTGAGCCCTTTCTTGTTCCAAGTTCCATTAGTTGGACATCTCTGATACCGTCAACGGAGATTCCGTAGAGGCTGAACAATGCATCTGAGTCATGTCGAACATCGAAAAGTACTTTGAAAATGGCGGAAGATTCCAATATGAATTTGAGAGATTTGCCGTCGTTATTCACGGTGGAAAATGCTTCACTTCCCAGTTTGAATATGTCAATGAGGTATACTCTCTCCCTGGACGGCACGTAGAGCGACAAGATAGATATTGAACCATGTCGGCCAAGCTGTCTCCCTTCCAGATCGATAAAAAGCGACGGAATGTTGGTTCGAAGTCCAATGACCACATCTATGACAGATCGAACGAGAGACACCGAGTCTACGACGATTGTTTCAATTCCAGCTGATTCAATAGGCATGGTGGATTGAATTTGGGCTGCAAAAATGTATGAAGGTGGGGGCGCAGTGAAGGCCAGTTAGTGAAGATTCAAGTGAGTTGTTGTATGGGAGGTTCCGGTCGAAGGGAATTGTCCTCTAGGGTTGCAGAATTGGCTGGCTTCAGAGGATGTTGGATACGGAGCTTAGGGCAGTCTCAGGCTGGAGGCTAAAAGGAGCACACTGAACAAGCGCAGCTTAACCGACAGCTGCCAGTAAGGAAACCAGATGCTACAGAAGGACACCGTATTCTGTAGGAAGCAAAAAGACGTGAATTCTCCTATCTGCCTATGTAGGGGGGTAACAATCTATTTATCCTCATTTGACTGAGGCCGGGGCCCATTCCCGGAACATTCGGCCAGGTAAAACAGGAATGAGAAAACGCCAACAACTTTAACTACCTCCTCTGCAGCAGCGACCTTCAATTGGCTGTACCCCTGGTACATTGTCGCTTACCAGTCACCAGCCACAAATGGATATCACCTCTCCAAGCATAGGCATTCAAATTGCTGACATTGCTCCTCTAATGGGGAAGGGAGCTCTATATGACCGAACTCAGAATATTCAATATGGCTCATGACGTCTTGTTGATGAGCTCAGACGCTGCATCCGTCCGAAAACGAACTTATTTTTGGTCCAATAATATGTTTAACAACCTTAGCATGGTAGGTAGTAGACAGGAGACAGGCCAGTTAACAGGTCAGATCCTGGATGACTGGAGAAATTGGTCAACTAACTGTATTTGATATATCACATGTACTATCTTATGATGCACCCTGCATACTGCAGATACGAATCCCTGAACCCATCCAATCTGACGAGGATCGCCACTTAAGACGAGATACAAGGGAATTTCTAAGTGGCTTGATGTATGAGCGCCTAGAACATACAATGCAGCTGTGCACCCTTGGGCTGGCTGATCCCTAAGTTCGACAAGGCAGTTAATAGTAAACTTTTTAACACCACTCAAGTGCTGCCACGTCGAAGAATCTTATGTGCCATGCAAAAGATATGCGGTGCAGCGCGACCCTGGAATTAGAACGACCGAAATCTCGTGTGGGACGCGGCAGGGTACAGGTGGTAAGCCAAATACTTGCTACTTTCTGGGTCTGCGACGAAAGCCCTTCGCCTATAATAATATCTTACGTGGCTCGCGAATTCGGGCAGGGATCTATTGGCCTTACGATTCTGATCTGCGCACTGAGCATTTGCCCGATCCGACGTCATAGCAGCATGCCTCATATGAAAGCCCCCAAATTTTGGAGACATATCCGCCATCTCTCCTCAAGCTCGTATATGCCACTTCCTTAATAAGTCGATCTCGTATCATACCACGTAAGTTCTCTTACTGTAGTTGCACATCCTCATGCTTTTAGTGTCAGTTCCAACGGACGCGAAAGCAGCAGTTGATGTCAAGACATCATGAACTCCAACTCAGGAGCCTAGCAAAATCAATATTCTCTAGCGTGGCTGGTCTTCTTGAGATGCTAGCAAATCTGCCAGTTAACCCTCCATCATTGTTTGTCGACCTAGAGGGCGTTAATCTTTCGCGGCATGGAACCATATCGATTCTTCGGATTTTCGTTGGACCTCTGGGACAGATCTACTTGATTGATATTCACACCCTAAAAGGAAAGGCTTTTACAAAGGCAGGAGCCGACGGTCGAACACTTAAACAGGTTCTAGAAGCAGCCTCTATTCCGAAGGTTTTCTTGACGCTTGCAATGACTCCGATGTCTCTACAGTCACTTCGGGATTGAACTTGCTGGTGTTCAGGATCTCCAGTTAATGGAACTGGCAACATGCAGTTTCCCAAGAAGATGAGTCAGTGGCCTAGCGAAATGTATTGAACACGATGCTCCTATGACACCGGCAAAAAAGCAGACATGGAAACATGGAAAAGAAAAAGGGTTAAAGCTGGATCCCAAATGTGGCGGAAGTTACGAGGTCTTCAACATTCGCCCACTTCCCGAAGACACCATACATTACTGCGTTCAAGATGTTCGGTTCTTGCCAAGATTGTGGAGCAATTATCATAAAACATTGACCCCTAGGTGGACGGCGAAAGTTGAGGCAGAGGTCAAGAACAGAATTGCTCATTCGAGGTCTTCTCTTCCGTAATTCAACGCATGTAGAAATAGAACGTGTATGATATAGGACATACCTGCAACAGGTTATTCATTTCTGGGCACCCAGGAAGTCATGACTGCTGCTTTCATCGGCGCTGCACTATAAAATCGATTCACGGTAGGCCTCGTATGCCTTGCGTTCCTGTATCCAATCGTTCCAAGCCAGATGGACGTGCATCTGTGTAGCTGCCGCGCTTCGATGATTACAAGAGCCGGGGTCCTCCTTAAACAGCCCAAAGTTTCGACCAGGTAAGGGTAGACACGTAGCAAGCACGTCAGAAGTTTGCCTGACTGATCTGCCCTGGCTGCGAGATATAGGAGCATCTGCAATCCCAAGGAAACACTCAATTGACTCAAGATACTAATGATCAGTTTCCCAAATTCGAAGAACGCTGAACTAAGCCAACTTACTTATTCTCCAAGGTCTCCAAGACTCTACTGCCATAGCCATGGTTCAAGAAATGCTCTATGCTATTAATGACATCCCAGGCCGAGGCCAAGCGGTTGTGGCGACTTCGAAAATCCTCAAGGGGACGCGAATCCTCGATGAACATCCATTGATTACTATACCACGACGATCAACCAGTCTCGAAGCCGTTGGCCGCTTAGTTGACGAGCAGCTTGACAAGCTAGACAATGATCAACGACAGTCATTCTTCAAGCTCTTCAATGCTCACCGCGGAAAATACAGCGAAACAATAGGGATTGTTAAAACTAATGCACTTCCGTTGGGATCATCTGCAGCAGAGGGTGGCATTTTTCTGCAATTGTCCCGCATCAACCATTCGTGCTCCCATAATGCACAGAACACATGGAATGAAAATACAAAGAAACTTACGATCCATGTCTTCAAAGATGTCGAAGAAGGCGAGGAGATAACAATAGCCTATCTGAATGAGACCCAGGATCGCGCCAGTAGGCAAAAGGCATTGAAAAAAGCTTTTAATTTTGTTTGCTCGTGCGAACTATGCTCCCTTCCCCCGGCGTTGTGCCAGGAAAGCGATCAACGACTAACCACCATCTCTCGGCTGGATAACTCAATTGGGGATTTGGATCGTATCCTTCGCTGCCCACAAGCGTGTCTCCACGATGCTCATATGTTGAGACAGCTCCTCCAGCAAGAAGGCATTCATGATGCAAGAGTTCCTCGAATCTACTATGACGCTTTCCAAATTGCGATCGCCAATGGCGATAAGGCAAGAGCAAGAGTTTTTGCGGAAAAAGCGCATTCTATGTGAATCATCCTTGAAGGCATCGACAGCCCGACGACCATCCGGCTGAGCAATCTCGTACGGGATCCAACTGCCCATCCACTTTACGGGACGTCCATGAAGTGGGAAAGTGCTATGAATGCCGTACCCCGATCACTACCCGAGAAAGAATTTGAAGAGTGGCTTTGGCAGAAAGCCCCGGCTCCGCGCAGTACAGAGGTAGCAAATTTGAGGGATCGGACGTACTTTCCGGCCTTTGAAGATTTACCAGATGAGAATGATATTGACCTCGACTTTTACGACAGTGGGGATGGATTTCACTACACCCCACGGAAGCATTGGTGTTTTCTTGCTGAAGTAGTAGAAGTTAATCACTTTCTCTGTCTGATGCTCCTTGTTCGAGACATGGCGGGTCGGGAAGTACCTGTCTCCTTCTACACAGATGGTCGGGGAATGGAACCGTCTATTTGTCATGTTCAACCTGGTCATACCATTGCCATTTTATACGCACACCAGCACGGCTTCCTGGATCTCTCGACCGGAATTCGGCAAGAAGAGATCAACACTATCCAGGTAAATTTCACTCAACAATTTTGTGGGAAATGTGCTGAAGTCAATTAGATCTTTCCTTTCACCCTGAACAACATTCTCGGGCTAAATGACAGCATTCAAGCAAATTCTAGGAAGACGGACGGACAAAGATTATGTCATGGATGCGGGCTAATGTCACCCAACCCTCGTAAATGCAGCAAATGCTCTTTGTTTTGGTATTGTGACAAGGTAAGAGCCCTGAAAAAAGTTTACTTATTTCTTGTCTGACAAGATTTAGGAATGCCAGACTATTGGCTGGAAAGACAAGAATCACAGATCTGACTGCAAGATGCTCGACAAGGACATGCGGGCAATTTATAACTTTTCATGGCAGAATTTCAAAAGACATCTCCACTTCCCTCTTTGATTAGCAGTAGCTGTCTTCAGGAGCCACAGATCAGTTTTCTGTTATGTTGAGTTGTGCAGGATACCAACTGCCAGAATATGAATAACGTTTGTTGGATTTTCACTGCTTGCTTGATGACTAGACTTGTACACTTTGTAACAGCCCCTTTTCCAGCCATTACTATGTCAAATAGACTAAAGCAGGCCTTCCTTTTAAGGCAGAATTGCCAGTATGGGAGGACTCGCTGTGGCTACGGCGTTGAAGGTCTACTTCACGTACATCGACTCCATAAAGGATCTGATTCAGGTTCAGATATTGCACGAGGTGTGGGTAGCACAAACGCAGAGTGAGATACCGAGGGCCAACCATCTATGGATGTCTCTGCGGAGTGTAAGGAGCGCTGGGAAACGATCAAGCAAGGAGGAGTGTACGTCAGGCTTGGGCTGTCGGATATTGCTAACTCCTAACATGCCAATAACTGTCTCAGAGCGTACAGTAGACTGATCATGAAGGCCTCGTTATGAATGGGGTTCAAAATGCTTAGGAAGCTGTGCTGGCAGAATGTAAGGAGACAGCTAGTCCCCAGTGCGCTACATGAGCAGGGTCTGGGTCTTATCCGGATAATGATGGTCTTTTTAGCCTTATTGGGGAGCGCAGGCGACCCAGCTGTCCCCTTACACAGAACCAGCTTCACCTACTATCCAACCACCTAAATGGGCACAACCAAGGCGTAGTGATCGTCATATAATTGGGCATAAGAGGTCACAATGCCCTAACTGCAATAGCAATTAGTTCTTAATGAAAAGTGCTTTTTGGGGTAGTTAAATGGTATCATAGTTTCAGACCGTGGTTAGAGGTGGCCGCTCGCTCGCTGGCGACGTTATTGATGTTGACGCTCCTGCTGACTAAGACTATGGCTCTTGTAAGAAAGCTTGCTAGATCCCTGACCTTCAAGACTCTCAAGACACAGAAACTTTAAAGCTCCATTCAGCTTTTTGTGTTGTGCACGAGGCAGGTTTAGCAGGCAATTATGGCAGCTTACCTCAGCACAATCTCACATCAGATCAACATCCCCACCAGAAACAAATACGAGGGCTTGAACATCAACTTCATCTACCGTCTATTTATTCTCCTCTTCGCCCTCCTCCCTTGTTGTAGTAGCCACGGTATCTCGTCTACACAGAATATCTATCTGAATAACCGTTAGGACAGAAACCGAAAAAGCCATGGCGACAACAGAAGAAGGCACCCATACAGCCCCAGATGGAACCAAGCTATATACCAAGACTTGGAAGGTTTGTTTCACTCAACCCCGCAGTAAGCAGTGACAGAAGATGTGTATAGCAGAAGCTGGCTGCAAGTGCCTGTCCTTTTGCGCGTACATGTGTAATTCCCGCTCCAGGCAAAAAAACCAAAGAAGAAGACCCACGGGTTAATCAGAAGGACCATCACTCATTGTCTTGCAGTCTTCGGGAAAACCACAAGCCATTCTTGCGTTCCTCCATGGGTTCGGTGACAATTGTCTGTTGGCTAAATCTCGTATCCTCTTGTGCTGAGTAGAGACTAACGAGCAAAATCCAGGTAATCAATACAGTGATTCATTCGATGAGTGGGCATCACTTGGAATTGAAGTTAGGGCGCTTGATCAACGGTAGGTCCTTTTATATTTTCATGAGAACCTCCTTCTTGGCCACGCTCCTTTATGTTCCTGTCGGAATAGATACGGGACTTCTCGAAGTCAGGTCAGGTCAGGTCAGGTTTTACTGGGTTTACTATATAACCCCAGAAGGGAGCCGGCGAGGGCATATTTTGAGAATTCTCAGTCATTGAGCGTATCTGACCCGGCTGTCCCTTTAGAGGCTGGGGTCGTTCAGTTACCGAAGTGAAATACCGAGGACGTACGGGTCCTACGTCTGTCGTTCTGTCCGATATCCACTCCTTCTTGCAGAGTCTGAGTTCTCTGGTCACCGAGACCACGCCGCTGTTCCTCCTGGGAAGCAGCATGGGTGGAGGCGAAGTCCTATATTACGTTCTGCACCCTGAATCACTCTTCAACATTGATCCAAGATCTCCTCACATCACTGGAGTCCTGGCATACGCGCCACTCATCGCCTTGCATCCCTCTACTCGCCCGTCGGCTCTAACTCTGACCATGGCTAGGTTAGTAGGCAAAGTGCTGCCGAACTTCCAAATGCAAGCTGCTGTCAAAGCCGAGTTCATAACTCGCGATAAGAAGGTCCGTGAGAATTGGGAAAATGACCCGCACCGTTATGGCGTGGGCACGCTGCAGGGAATGTCTGGCATGTTCGACAGGGGTTTATGGCTGGAAAGGTTGTCGGGGCCGAATGGGAAGTCTGCCATTGAACAGCTGAAGTCCAAGGCTCTTCCGAGTCTCTGGCTCTGTCATGGTAGTGGCGATCAGATTAACGGTTATGACGAGACGAAGAACCTCGCGGCCGCTTTAGAGGGAAGGGATGTGACGTTTCGGTCGTACGAAGGGGGATATCATAAACTGGATGGTGATTTGCCTGAAGTGAGCCAGCCGTTTAAGAAGGATGTCGCTCAGTGGATTCTTGCAAGGTGTCCTTCAGCAACGTCATCTGGTTCTGCTGCCCTACCCGAAGAGCCTTTAAAGAGCGAAAATGGAACTGCTGAGGAGGCGAACAAGTCCAAGCTCTGAGATAAAGTGTTCTCGACGGGAAGAATGTAGCGGATATCTGATTATATGTCAGACTATTGTATTTTCGTTTTTCTGGAGATGAATTTTCGTATCCATCATATTATTGTACATGCTACGCAAAAGGGTATCCAAAAACATAATCAGTACTTCAGCCTTTTTGGAAATCTTCTGTTCTCCTCCATATGCCAACGAAGCCTCCGCCGACAATCCTCGTCCCGACCTTGGGTCTGCAGACGAGTACGCTGTCTGATTCCTTCTGCGCATCCTCAGTCGGGAGCGGGTTCTCCGTAGCCTTATGCTCGGGACTTTCACCACTGGCCTCAGGACCAGTATCTTCTGACTCTGAGGGGGGGGCTGAAGCTTCCTCTCCCCACGACGATGGATCAGCACGGGACTTTTTGACTGCGAACCGCACATCCCACAGGCGTCCACTGCTAATCCCCGAGCCCAGTTCCACGACCTTATCCAGGAAGAACGGTAGCCGCTGCTGGCGGATGAGGTCGACGCACTCGCCAATCTGCGTCACACTCGGCATGAATACAGCCAGAATTCCGTCCCGTCTTAGAACAGGGGCCACGTGCGGAATCCGCAGCTGAGCTGACGGCATATCAAGGATTGCGTAGGAGAGAAACGGTTCAACAAAAGCGGAAGAAGAACTTTTCAAAGAAAACAATGACCTTGACGACCGTGACGCCCGCAGCTCGGACTGCTCTGCAATCCAGTTTTCGACAGGACCGACATAGAAGTCGACATTGCCCGCGTATATCCCGCGGCGGAAGCCTCGGACGATCTTCTCAGCATGTAGAGAGAATTTCGGGGAGACATCCACGGTATGGATGATTGCTTTCCGTTGCCCACGCCACGTATCCCACTGCTGCTGGATCGGGTCTTCCGCGCCACCTTGCTCATTATCATCCAATTTTCTTCCCGCAGGGTCTATGCCCTTTGTTGTCTCTTTCTCCACATCCTGAGCCCCTGGTCGTGTCGGTCGATTCCGCAAGTATCGCACTTGGGATCTAGACGGTACCGACGGCGGAGGGGAATTGGCCGCCTGAATGGCCCGCGCCAGATGCAATGTCAAAGACCCATGGCCCGTACCGGATTCGAGAATCTCCAATGGTGGCGGTTGTAGACCTTGTTCCTCCCCTGCACCAGGCGGCGCGACGTGAATATCGAGCAGCGAGACGATAAGATTGGCATCGGCCGCGTAAATCTACTAAAACCGCGTTAAAAATAAGGAATTGCTCTCTCGTCGTCCATGCGAATTAAGGGCTCGAGCTCGCAGAGCTTACCGGCGTGACCAAACGAGGGGTTAGGGCGACATATTCGTCAAGCGTTGGGTAGGTGAGTCGGTATTCGGGGCCTACAAAATTTGAACGCGTTATGCCTTTTTTTCTTTGTCTTTTTTTGGAACACCCCGTGCCTTCTAAGTGTACAGAACACACCTTTATGAGCCCGTATGAGATCGCGTATCCTCTGCCCGATGATATTATCGTGTTTGAGCACTCCCCGACGGACATCGGTTTTGCTCCCTTTTGTCAAAGGTTTCGTCAGGACCGGATGCTTGCCACAAACTAAGGCTCTGTCGCCCTCTAGAACCGATAGCAGAGACGTGTCAGCATTATGCACGTAGAACAGGCACGGGCAAAGGGACGAATTGGTGACAATGCGTGCCTTTGAAGATGGAGAAGTCCGTGTCAATGGACCTTGGAAAAGTGGTAAGGACAGGGTTCCGCTTGGACAAAGTCAGCCCCAAGACACGACGTAGGGACCGGAGCAGGCGATCCATCCAATTAAAGAAATATAAAGCAAGAACAAGGAAAAGAAAGGGAAAAGAAAAGAAAAGAAAAAGGGAAAGGAAGATATCAAGAGACAGGACTTGCAGTATTAGTATCTATGTAAGCAGATGGAAAAGATGGACAGTGACTTTTGTTCTGGCGATAAAGATATTTTTTTTCGCCGGAGTCCGACATTGCCGCGGTCAAATCTGTAGATGGGTAGCTCAAGCTCCAGAATTTCGATACAACAGTTTAGAGAACATCAATTGTGGCCTACTAAATAGCTAGAAATAGTTTATGTTTGATATTAAATTGTCCTACACAAAGGAGGAGACCAGAGGAAGAAGGTGAAGGAAGCTCTTTATGCTTTGAAGGATTCCTGGGCTTGAGCTAATTATCAGCCGGTCTTTTTTACTTGTAGATAGATAGTGAAGACTGTCTCTCTAGAAGTTTATATCTTCCTGCCACTGAAACTGAAGGTCCTATGAAGCGCCCACCCCTCTCCCAGCCTGAGTCCTTAACTGTCTGTTTTCACTCATGCAGTTCATTCACTTCTGCCTCTGTATAAAGCAGACAACCAGTCCATTCCGGAGAGTGCTGGGTCGAACATAATTCTTCTTATACTCACCACCTTGTCGCTCCAACCAACCCAGCCTCACGCGTTCCCTCATGAGAGCTCCAGTCCCACGCAGTCTCAAGATGGGCTCTGTCAACCTTCAGTACATGAAAACTGGTCCCAAGGTCATCTTCTTCACAGACTTCGATGGCACTGTCACCCAGCAGGATAGTAAGTTCCGCTGCGGGAACGCATTAGCATGGGGGAAGTTCTATATAGCTGACAGTGGTCAACTTGCAGCCAACGACTACTTGGTATGTTCTCCCTGCCTCGCGTAGTACGTGACAGATCGATTAACCATATCAAATAGATAGATATTCTCGGCTATGGTAGAACCAGACGTCGCGAGAGGAGCGTTGCCGTGCTTGAAGGAAGAGAACCATTTCGGTAGGCCTCGCTCAACCAGCTTTTCTGTTGCATTTGAGCTGGCATGATGATTGATCCCTTCCAGCGTCGCTTTCACCGACATGATGAACAGCATCAACGCTCCCCTCAATGAGTGTATTGGGTATCTCAAGCTGAAGATGAAGTTGGATCCACACTTCGTCCACTTCTATTACTGGGCGCAGGAGAACAACGTCCCGATCGTAATCTTATCCTCTGGTCTGGAGCCAATCATTCGCTCGGTTCTGGATCATTTGCTTGGACACAGCACCGAGAGCACTCTGTACATCATCGCCAACGACGTTGAAAGCCGCGACGGCAAAGACATTAACACCGCGAACGGTTGGCAGGTCAAGTACCGTGACGCAAGGTGAGCTCGCTCTTGAGTGCACAGCTCCTATCCATTTTTTCGATCTCTAGCTTGCTAATTGGATTTGTCGCAATGCCATTGACTTCTGAACAGTCACTTTGGCCATGACAAATCTCTCGAGATCAAGCCATACGCTGCGCTGCCTGACGAGGAGCGTCCGGTACTGTTGTACGCGGGAGACGGAGTCTCGGACCTGTCTGCGGCAGCCGAAACCGATCTTCTGTTCGCCAAAGAAGGACGCGGTATTTTGCATTTTGCCTTTTACCGTAGCTTGGAAGCTGACTTCAACTCCCAGACCTGGTGACATACTGCGAGCGCGAGGGCGTGCCGTTCGTGACCTTTAAGGACTGGTCGTCCATCCTCGCGACCACCAAGGACATCCTGGACGGAAAGGTGACCGCGCAGGGGATTGCCCAGGACGGCCAGAACGGGGGATCGAATGACAGCCAGCAGGAGAGCTACAACTGAGGAGAGAGCCGATCTTGGCGGAGAATCGAGGTTTTCATTCGACAGCTGTGATGCTGGTTACGCCAATAGGAGAAAGCGGTCTGGGCGTTTCGAAGAGGCTGTTGCATCAACTGATCGGTGACGCTCATGGCTTCACATGGATTTCTTCTTACGGCTTGAAGGGAGGGAGCTTTTCTCAAAAACTAGATAGACGGAGCGAACGTGGCGGATGAATGCCCTTGATCATTACCCTTTGAAATACTGTGTAGAAGCCCAAGACAGCGATCTCTCGCGTGCCCTCAGTGTACCATCAGTGCCACTGCCGAGCGCCCCGGCCCACCTGCGGAGAAAAGCCAAAAAGCCCCAAACCCCCCCAAAAGGCCGACCCCGTCTCGACTTCTCGACCATCATGGCCACTTGAGATGACCTGTTGACGGTCTTCTCTCCCAGGTGTGCCTGCGCGACGAGAAACACAGATTTGGTAGTTCCTCATGCTCATCTTCTTCATTCTCCGTGATGTTCCCACACGCAGTTTCTTATCCGCTGAACGTTTCAAGCTGCTAGGGGTAATCCTTGCTCTGCCGTCATGACTCGTCGCCTGGTATGCCTGTTTCCTCTCCGCATCCTCTGGTGTATCATATATTTTATATTTGTCTATCTGGATCTTCGTGAGAAGCTAATGTATTGCGCCGTAGATTCGAACGGCCGTCCAGCTCGGTCTCCTCGCCATTTTCGTCTTCACCCTCGTCGTGGTCCTGGACAACAAAATCCGTGTCTTACCTGCCGCCATCCATGGCCACCTCCCCACACACCATCCGGGCTTTGTCGTTACCGATGTAACGGTCTTCAGCTGCTCGGTCTTCGATGTATTCTCTAGTTGCAGACGCAACCCACAGTATTGGACCCGTGTCGAAAAGGATCTCTACCTGAACAGTGCATGGACATCTAGCGCCTATGTCCAGTTTGAGCGGAAGAAGGAGGAGGAGCTACTTCCTACGGATAAGGTCGTTACCGATTTGAAGATAGGTCGCCTCACTCCCGAAGCCGATGGGGAAGATAAAGGTTCGGGCGACCAGTGGGAGAAGAGACCGGGCGGAGTCTGGTTGAAGCGAACTGCGAGGCGTCATGCGAGCGACTCGCAGAAGACGATCACATCAATCGATGTCCTTTTCGGTGCCGATGCTGTTGAGCCACGTCCAAATTGGGAGATCAAGGATACTCCGCTGCTACTGGATAGCCGGACGGAGGCCCTGGAAGCTCGTCTTAGCATCCGCAGAGGGTTCCCTTCTAAAGCGAAGAAGCCCACGCCGAGAATCGGCGAAAACGGCCGATTTAAAATTATGCAACTGTCTGATCTCCATTTCAGCACCGGCGTAGGGATATGCCGCGAGCCGTACCCTACGCTGGATCAAAAGTGTGAGGCCGACCCGCGCACACTGGAATTCGTGGGGAGACTTCTGGATGATGAGAAGCCGGATCTCGTAGTTCTTGTCGGTGATCAAGTCAATGGGGAGACGGCCAAGGACGCAGCGACTGCACTCTTCAAGGCCGTCAAACCCATGGTCGACCGCAGTATCCCTTACGCGGCGATCTTCGGCAACCATGACGACGAAGGCGACCTGGATCGGTCCCAGCTGATGGCCATTCTCGAAGAACTGCCGTATTCCCTAACAATGGCCGGCCCGGAAGAAATCGATGGGATAGGCAATTACTACGTCGAAGTTCTCGGCCGTGGCAAGACGGCGAATTCCGCACTGACCTTATACCTCCTCGACACACACGGCTACTCTCCGGACGAGCGACAGTTCCGCGGGTACGATTGGCTCAAACCGAGCCAGATTAAGTGGTTTAGGAACACTGCACAGGGCCTGAAACGGAAGCACAGCGAGTATTCGCACATCCACATGAACATGGCTTTCATCCACATCCCACTCCCTGAATACCGGGAATGGGGAAATTACTTCAAAGGGAATTGGACCGAGTCTCCCACGGCTCCCGCCTTCAATTCTCACTTTAAAGATGCCCTTGAGGAAGAGGGCGTCCTCTTCGTTAGCTGTGGACAGTAAGTGGAAAAAAAAATTTCCCCTACCTACCTAGCGTTGGTGAAGCTCATGCCCGAACGAATCATCCGGCTAACGCACCCATCCCCTCTAGTGACCATGTCAATGACTACTGCATGCTTGATCAGGACCAGGATAACAAGCCGGCTCTTTGGATGTGCTATGGCGGCGGCTCTGGATTCGGCGGCTATGGAGGCTATGGAGATTATGTCCGACGCGTGCGGTTCTACGATTTCGATATGGGGCCTGGACGCATCACGACCTATAAGCGCGTCGAATGGGGCGAGACGGAGGCTAAACTTGATGAGATGTTGCTGGTCGATGGCGGAGTCGTTCAGGGGCCCGGAGATGGGTAGAATGCGTAGGTCTGGCGAAAAATGGAAGAGATACCACTGTTGTTTGACCAGTTTTTCAATTTGTTCTCGTTATTCTCTTTCTTTTTCCCATATATCCAAGCACGTTGTACTTTTTTTTTCTTTAAAACTTTTTCGGTGATTCTCCGGAGTGCCCATGCAATCGGCAGCAATCTATGGTGTTATCTGTTTTTGCCTTGGCCGTCACAATGCAGGATTCTCGAAGTTTGTATCATAAAACGGAAAATGGTTCTTTTATATCCCCACTGCTCAAATCCGTAGTGAAATCCGCCTAGCTTCTCACTCACTGGGTTTATATTTCGGGTCTAGACACTACATACAGATCGACAGAAGATACACTATGCATACATCTTGAATTCTTGAGGGATATGCCTAGGATACTAGCAGCGGACATAGATCACCACCACTTTTCGTAAAGCACGCGATCACTCGTATCCTCTCCATCCCCAAGCATCTCCTTCAGGGCATCAACGGTTTCATCCGTCATGTTCGGGGGCCCGCACACATAGCACACCGTGGACCGCCCAGCCGCTTCATCCACGCTGCTCCCATCCGTGCCGGCGAAGACAGCATGCCGGAGATCCTGCTCGTCGACCCTCCGTGGGTGAATTCTGAAATCATGAGGTGGCGACGTCAACAGAGAATCGGCTGGGTGTCCCGTTGGCTGTCGGGATAAGTCGGTTATGAACAGGTCCAAGGACATTCGCAGACGGGACGAGTGAGAGAGTGACTGGGTGATTTGGCGGAGACGGGGAAGGAAGAGAATTTGCGAGAGAATGCTCTCTGCTGTCTCGGGCGACGTGGGGTCCGGTGTGCTGTTGTTGTTGGTTGGGATTTGGGGTAGTCGAGTCGAGTACAGGAAGTGGATGTTGGAGTGAAGTGGGAGGGACACGGATTCGTCGTTGTCGTTTAGATGAGACAGAATGGAAATCAACGGGCTATATATAGGTTTGTTAGCAGCTGTATTTTCAATTTACGTTTTCTTTCGCCTTCCACAGCGAATGTCACCTAAAAATAAGAGCCTGGATCCGGTATATACATATAATATGCCCATGGTGGAAAATGTACTTACTTGATTCCCACGCCCCCGGCAACGAAAATGAGACTTTTAATCTGCTCCAAATTGAGTCCGGCTGGAGGCCAGACAAAACTACCTCCAACGCGGATACTCAGCTGCTTTCCGAGTATCTCCTCCTTAGGTTTCCAGAGCCATGCTGCCGGTGGGTTGGACGGTGATTCTTGCACGGCAAGTTCCACGTACGGTTCCCTCCCTCTGGCGTGCACGGGGGGTAGGCCCTCTTCCTCGACAGACAAGGACTCTGTAGGGGGTTCTGGAGACGGCAGAATGTGTGCATCGGCTGGTGTCGATGTGATGGTAAACCCACCAGCCTGTGGAATGGAGGGGATGTGGACATCCAGCCACTGGCCCGGGAGAAACGTGAAGGGTTCTTGTTCTTGTTGGTCCGACTGTCGATAGATCAGTTAGATAATTCCAGAGACACCGAGAGAAAGCAATACTGAGGAAAACAATTAATTCTTACTCCTTCTTCTTCGTTATCTTGATTCTCAGGTATGGTCAATCGGAGCAGCCGGACATTCGCATTGACTTGGTGGATGTACGAAAGCCGAACATTGTACAGTCTGTTCTGTCTCGGCTCTGATGCAGTGCGTTGCTGGTGAGGTATGGAATCGGAGTCCTCCCTTGTCAAGCTTATATCACGCTGTACCATCTTGACTATGGGACTACAGGAATAGGATTTGCAGAGGAGCAGCAAAGAACGAGGACGCAGACGAGGACGCAGCTGTCTTGCAAGGAGCAATGGTGGATACGAATTCATCCGGCTGGGAACCTAGTCGTGCAGCTATGCTGTTTTCCTCGTGTTGTCTATTTGAATGGTTCTGTCGCCATCTGAATAACAACCGATGCTTTGCTTTATGGTGCGCAGCACGTTGGGTAACGGAGGAGGTGCATGGGGAATGACAATGACGTCGGTTGATCGAACTCGAGTTCCCGATCCTCCGAGGATCGTCACCGGCTCTATCGCTCATCAAAGTTCCTGTTTTATTTTACTCTTAAAGGGTACCGGTAACCAAGAGCGAGTACTGAATTACTGACGGAATAGCAGGTGTTGATGAACACGGTACAGCTCTGTGCGCAGGTTTACCGTCATCACAACAGACGGAACCTTTGAATTCGCGACTGCCGATCAGTTCTACAGCTGGGGTCAGCAGCACTCTGCAATCCACACAACCTTGTTTTCTCATTTTCGGCACGATAAGGGAGCAGAGCGGCACCGTGGTTCAATGGGACCTGGATTTCTCGAGTTAAAAAGCGCCTAGCCTTCTACTACTACTAGTAGTGCTTGCAACAAGAGATGCTGTATCGCGAATCTCTGGTCGGGCAGACAAAGACTCGGCGATCACTGCTACCACACTTCGGACGGGTCATTGCTGGATGCAGAGCGCTTTCGTCCAGTCACGTCTGGCCCGGGCCTAAGTGTGTGACGACGACGACTGCAGGCATTTCTGCCCGCTTATTGGCGATGCGGGTGCCGCTGTCACAGCGCAGCTCTGCGGATCAGCGCGCTCACTGGCTCGTCCTTCTGCAGGAAGCACCAGCCAGTTGCACACGCTGCAGGACCCCAGCGCTTCGAGCTTCAGTTCTATTCGATTACGCCGCATTGCCGGCGCTGACTTGCTCGGAACCTCTCTACTACCACCTCAGATCATGGACGGTGGTCCGCGACTAGATAATGCTTGTGCCGCCAGGCATTTTTACTGCCCCCTCCGTCCCCTCTGCTTGCCATCTTTCGATCATCTTCCTGTCTAAGAAACTTGGTTCTCGGCTCGATGAAAGGCGGGCTCTCTGGACAACCTGCTGGCCAGGCAAAACGGGTCAATACCTGAATTGAGTTCGTCGTAACAACGTCCATTTCGTTCTAGCGAACTGCGTCTACCGGGCGGCTTAGCGACGTCGAGGAACGATTTCATCCAACGCCTTCACTATGTACCTACCGCGAACTTATCGCCACTACTGGCCGGTTCTTATTTTAATAGCCTCGGAGCTCCCTTTCGTCGTTGTTATTTTGATCTTTACTGGCATTGCGGCACATAATCGATATCGGACAAAGCTATGGCAGGATGGCTACGACAACGGTTTCAACAGCGCACCGAACGAGGTTCTCTACGCCATGGCTAATTACAGACCCTACAGTGTGCCTTTAGTTTGGAGCTCCATGTGCGTGCCACTAGTCATGGATCAATCAGAACATCACTGACACCTCGGTTACAGTATGTCAAATTTCAACCTAGTCATCGGCGTGCTTAGTCTATTCTTATGGATAGCTAAGATGCCGATGCACCTCCTCCATGTCTTTTATCCGCCACTTTCAGTTGTCATCAATACTTCCATGCTAGTGATGTTTATCGTCTCTGCACGATATCAAGCCGGCAGCGACATGTCAGACCCTCGACACCCGCAACCTGGCCCGCCATGGTATATCACTAAGAGCTGCAGCGTTGCTGCTCACAAGTCCAACGTTGGATACTGCAAGCAGGCGAAAGCTCTCTTTGCGAGTTCGATAGTTATTATGTGCGTTCATATCTGTGAATCCTGCTTTCACCCTCTCGCAATACCGCCAGCGCTCGGCTAATATTGTGCTTTGATAGTGTCATCTACGCTGCCGAGCTAGTCCTAAGTGCGATTTCGTGTTACTCGACGAAAGAGGACCGGGAGGCGCGGCGCGAACGTCGCAAAGAAAAGCGTGAACTGAAGGAGTGGGAGAATGACTTCCTAAAGGCATCTCCTATGACAATTCCCTTGACTCCAGCATTTCCCACAGGGACACTGCCTCCTTTTACCCCAAGGACACTCGCATTCAACCGTCTTAATGGCAGCTCGGACCTTCCTCTCCGTAAGAACTACAGTCCGTCGAAAACCCCTGTCTCGTTGGAGCAGGTGATGGAAGAATCTGCGCAGACCCCAGCGCATAGCACAACACAACTATACTTCCCCCCACCACCGAAGAAGGTTGTCACCAAATAGTGTACTGCATTTTGACTGTTTCTGGTCCATGCCCAACAGGTTGTGGATTTTGGCTAGTGGGTTAATTTCGTTCGGTAATGCTACCAAGTTAGTGACAGAAACGAACAGCCCAGCATTGTCTATTGTATAGGTAGTTGTGAGGACATATCTAGCAGTGCCACCTCTCAACTCAGATGAATTGATATGACCAATCTTGCCTGGTTATGACTCGGACGTTTCCAATACTCGTAGAATTGTCCATGGCTCTGTTTAATCCCGAACAAACCTCGAAAACCCAGCCCCTTATTTTCAAATCCGGCAGTGATAGCGCTGCATCTGGTGCTCAATAGACATTAGAGGCATCCGTGACCATCAGTTTCCTGCATCAAGGGCAGAAATTCAGAGAACGAACCTGCCTCTTTTCAGGTACTAATATTGGTCGTTTTGTCCTCCAGGGTGGCACGTGACTCCGCGCCTCTTCCCGCGTCTCTTCACGCGCGGATCGATCACGCCGCCGACGGCTCTCCGAGAGTACAGCACCGAACCTGACATCAAGGTAGTTTGACGGCTGTAGTGTGGTAGCGTGGCTGACACGCCCTCGTGTCGTTGAAAATGTGAGTTTGAAGATAAACCTGCCGACCTTCTCTTGAATACACTTGCTGAGATCTTGTTTCACAATAGGTGTAAGTCAAGTTTGACTTCATGAATATCGAAGAACGGGAAACGGAGTCTGACCGGAAATCTCTAATCACTAGCGAAGATCGACAAGCTTTCGATTCTTGGGTAGGAAGCTATATTCATTACTCAGACCCTGAGCTTTGAGGTACTGACTATTGCGACTTTCCTAGCGTTCGTTCCTTTGACAATACGAGAAGCGAGACTATACAATTCCACACACCCTTGACTTTAATTGTCGGATATAATGGATCAGGAAAGACGGTATGAAGTGCACCCGAACGTGCATGCAAGGCTGCCTCTTCATATCTGTCTAATGGACCACTTCATAGACGATTATCGAGTGTCTCAAATATGCTACCACTGGCGATCTTCCCCCTAATAGCAAAGGCGGGGCGTTTATACATGACCCGAAGGTATGTTTTTGTGAGCTTTAGTACTCTATTCTGAAGTGTTCCAGTTGCGACAATTACTGAGACTGTTGGGTTTCAGCTTTGCGGAGAAAAGGAGGTTCTAGCTCAGGTGAAGCTGTCTTTCAAGAGCACTTCCGGTGCAAAGATGGTAGCTACCAGAAGCTTGCAACTTACGGTGAAGAAGACGACAAGACAACAGAAGACTCTAGAGGGCCAGCTGCTGATGGTAAAAGATGGCGAGAGGACTTCCATTTCCTCTAGAGTGGCGGAGTTGGACCAGATAATGCCCCAATATCTAGGTGTATCAAGAGCCATACTGGATTCTGTCATATTCTGTCACCAGGATGAAAGTCTATGGCCGATGAGTGAGCCATCTGTTCTGAAGAAGAAGTTCGATGAGATCTTTGAAGCCATGAAGTACACGAAAGCAATCGACAACATTAAAGCTCTCCGGAAGAAGCAGAATGAGGAGCTGGCTAAGTATAAGATCATGGAGCAGCACGCGAAAGAAGACAAGGATAAGGCTGATCGTGCCGAAAAAAGATCGATCAAACTTCAAGATGAGATCGAAGCCCTGCGGGATGAAACCCATCAACTCTCGCAGGAAATGCGACGTGTTGCTGAACTTGCGGACAGAGCCTGGAAAGAATCTGAGAGCTATGCCCAAGTTCTCGGCGCTCTGGAAGGCAAGCGCATAGAGGCGAAAAGCATTCAGGGGACTATAGAGAATCTAAAGCGGCATCTCGTTGAGCTCGATGACCCTGACGAATGGCTAGAGTCAAGTCTAGAGCAGTTCGAATCCAAGCAGATCCAGTATCAGCAGCAGGAAGAGGCCCGCAAAGAAAACTACGTGGAGATCAAGGATCAAATTGACCAAGCCCGTCATCGACTGGGTCTCAAACAGGCCGAGCTTGGGAAGCACGAGAATGACAAGGCCCACCACCAGAGACAAGTTGAGCGACGGCAGAATATGATCAAAGAGGTTGCCCGCAACAACAATATCCGCGGGCTTGAGGGCAACTTGGACCAGAATGACATCGACGAATTCATGCATAAGATGCGAAAGTTACTCAAAGAACGTAACCAAGCCCTGGATCGTGCAAAGAGAGAAGCACAGGTCGAGCTACGTGAAGTGCAATCAACACTGAACGAGATTGGACAACGAAAGTCTGCCCTGCAAGAAGCGAAGAACTCCGCAAAGCGACAAATCGCTGCGAACGACAAAGAGATAATAACATACCAGGGGAAGTTCAACGAGATTGATGTCGATGAAGGTGTCCAAGCTGCAATTGAGTCGAAGATTGAGGACATCCAGTCACGTTTGGAGCGCGCAAAGGAGCGCGAACGTTCCGCCTCCTGGGACAAGGAGATCCAAGATGTGAACACTGAGATTCGGAACCTCGAGGACGAAAACTCGAGACTCAACGCAGAACTTATTGAGTCAACTAAAAAGGCTGGTGATCTTGCTCGGTTAGACCACCTGAAGAAGGAATTGAAAGACCGGGAGCGCAGCCTGGAGACTATGACTGGAGCGCATGGTGAGCGACTCTCAAAATTAGTCAGTCCGAGTTGGAGGCCAGAGACGCTGGAACGAGAATTTCAGTCGGTCTCAGAAAATGAGTCGAAGCTTGTTGCCGAATCTGAGCGCCGTCAAGACGGATTTAACAGAGAACTTGAACATCTGGAATTCAAACTCAAGGCCACCAGGAAAGATTTGAAACAGCGAGAAACGGAACTCAAGAAGTGTCTCGATCAGATCAGTGAGGCGATTGATGACGAACCGACGGAGTACCAAGAAGTCGTGAAACAACGGCAGGAAGACCTCGAAGCTGCCAAAAGAGATGCCCATACAGCTGCAGGGATGTATGAGTACCTCAAATTATGCATTGATGCCCTGAACAAGGCAAAAGTCTGTAGGACCTGTAGGAGGGGTTTTGACTCTGATGCGGAATGCCAGGCTTTCAAACAGCAGCTGGAAAACTCAATGAAGAGGCGTACTTCGGTTGGTAAGGATGACGATCTGCGGCAGTTGGAAGCGGAGCTTGAGACTGCTCGCGCAGCCAGCACTGCTTATGATACATGGGTCCGCCTGTCCGAGACGGATATTCCATCGTTGAAGCAAGAAGAACAGACGTGTGAGTCTCAACGAGAAGAACTTCTGTCGCAGCTGGAAAGTCAGGACAAGGTGGTCGGCGAGCGAATTGACCGAAAGAGAGACGTTGAAGCTCTTTCGAAAACCGTCAACACTATCGTGAGGTACGATACAGAGATCAAGGCGCTCAGGTCCCAAATCGAGGACTTAAAGTCGAAACAGCAGGCAGAGAAGGCCCTTCGGACTCTTGAAGACATTCAGGACGAAATAGCTGCTGTTGGGGAGAAGACAAGGAAGCTCAAAAAGACCTTGTCTAAACTTACGGGCGATAAAGAACAGACGCGAACTGAGATAAGTACCCTTGAATTGCAGTCTCGGGACGTTAGTCGCAGCCTCGATAATGCCAAATTCCAGCTGGAGAAGAAGGCCGGCCTCCTAGCTCGGTTGGAAGAATACAAGGATTTCAATGCTCGCCAGCGTGAAGCCATTGAAAATGCTGATAGGGATATCGAAAGCCTTACTCCCGAGCTTCTCAAGGCCCAAGAGAAATACGATGATATAAGCGGCCGAGCCGAAGCTCGAGAGAGGGAATTGAACCGGGAAGCTTCTGAACTATCGGACAGCCTGCATCAGCTGGATCTTGCGAACGACGACATCGGCTCGTACATTGAGCGAGGTGGTCCAAGTCAGCTGGAGCGGTGTAAGCGAGAAGTCAAGAGCATTGAAGATGAGATATCCCAACTGGAAGTCGAATTGGGCAATATCACTAGAGAAATCAACAAGATATCTGCGCAGCTCAAGGATAGCGAGAACACGAAACGGCAATACTCCGACAACCTAACATACCGGCAAGCAACCAGGACCCTGGACAAAGTCACGGCGGAAATTGAGGAGTTGGAAGCCCATAATGCGGAGGTTGACCGCAGTCGTTTCAAGGAAGAATCGGAACGTCGAACTCGGGAACACAATGCCCTGGCAGCGAAGCAAGCAAGCAAAATGGGGGAAATGAAATCGAAGGACGATCAACTGATGCAACTCTTGGCCGACTGGAACACGGACTACAAGGATGCAGCGCACAAGTACAAGGAAGCTCACATCAAAGTGGAGACTACAAGGGCTGCGGTCGATGACCTGGCCCGTTACGGAGGCGCTCTTGATAAAGCCATTATGAAGTACCACAGTTTGAAGATGGAGGAGATCAACGCCATCATCGGGGAACTCTGGCAGAGGACCTACAGGGGCACCGACGTTGATACGATCCTCATCCGGTCCGACAATGAGAACGCAAAAGGAAACCGATCTTACAATTACCGCGTCTGCATGGTCAAGCAGAACGCAGAGATGGATATGCGTGGACGTTGCAGCGCGGGCCAGAAGGTCCTGGCCAGCATCATCATTCGCCTGGCTCTAGCTGAGTGCTTTGGCGTGAACTGCGGCCTGATTGCGCTCGACGAACCGACCACGAACCTCGACCGGGATAATATCCGGTCCCTGGCTGAGTCGCTGCACGATATCATCCGCACTCGTCAGCAGCAGGCGAACTTCCAGTTGATCGTGATTACTCATGACGAGGATTTCCTAAGATACATGCAGTGTGGTGATTTCAGCGATTATTACTATCGGGTTTCCCGCAATGAGAAACAGAAGTCGATTATAGAAAGACAATCAATCGCAGAGGTGTGTCACGTTCTACTTATAACTCCTGGAAGGAATATGATCTGGAGGCATTGCGCTGACGACCAACTAGGTTATGTGATGTCCAATCGATGGAGACTTCCTCTAATTCCGTGCTTGACACCTGATGACTCTCTAAAATTTCAGTCTTTTTTCGTAATTTCGTTCTCATTTTGGGGTGTTTCAATACGGCCGTACAAGGTAGATGTTAACCAAGGCAGCAGGCGTCCAAATGATGGTTCGGTGTTCCGCAGGATGGCAATGAATGGCTAGTAATGCATTTATCTACATGTCGGAAAGGCATAAATTTTGAAAGACTCTATTCATCATCTCCCTCTTCTTCAGTTTCATCATTCTCAGCCTCATCCTCCAATAGTGGTACGAATCTAAAATCAACGAAGCTTACAATACCACCTGTGCCCGCCCCAGGAGCCATTGTAGCGGAACTTGCACCACTAGAATTGGCACTTTCATCAAATTCAATCATGAACTGAAGACTGAGCACCCCTTGTCTATCACCCCGAATACTAACCTTGTTCGCGACAGCCATTGCGCGGGACGCCTTGCGAATCAGAGCGAATCGGTAATCCTGCTTGATCCGGCCTCCCGCAGAAGAAGGGGGATTCACTAGGAAAGTCTCCGTGACAGTAGGGGCCATCTTAGTCTTTTTCGAACGGGACTGACTGGTCTGCGTTGTTGGCAGCATTCTACCATTCTGGGCGTGACGATTATTCTGTGGCTGTTGTTCGTCGACGGAAAATTCAACAGTGGATTCGCTGAACGGACCGCCAGAACCAGAGAGGGCGAAAAAAGGTTCACACTTTGCAGATGCAGAGATTCTAAGAACGGTAGGGTTTGTGGAGTCAAGTTCTGCAACGGCGTTGTGGAGCCATGCGGATCGCATGATGATCTTCATGACTATCGCATCTCGCAGGAGTGGAATATCAGACTCGTCTTCCTCGGGTTCGTAGGTTGTCAGTTCGCAGGTTGTCTTGACTCCCGTCTCGGAAAGAGTGATGCTGAGCGGGGATCCGGGTTGGAGATATTGCAGGGTGCAGGAGCGATCGAGTAGGAGGGCAGGGGCAGTGAAAGCGTTGGATGCGGAGGCTGTTTGCCGCTGAAAGCTAATGGTCGACCTGGACTGGTCGGTGGAAGAAGAGTCATTTATGCCGAATATCTTCAACGTTTCCAGGAGAGCTGAGAGCGAGACGACGAAATGCGGGTATGCGGTGTTTTCTGTGATGTCCTCATCGTTGTCGATTCTCTGCGAGTCGTCGTTCACACCACTGCTCGTTCTCCCATGTGGTGCTCTGAAGATGTAGCTAGTGAAAAGAGCCTTGTCAAGAAATGCCAGTCCCTGTACCACCCTGCCTTCTTCGACAGACACCCGGATTCCGTCAGGTGTTATTTGAACGGTAGCTTTTGGAGAAAAGCCAATGCACTGGAGCAAGGTATAAAGCTGTTGGGCGTTGCTGGAGACAGCAGAAAACATCGCCTCCATCTCTGCTTTCCTGATTCGAGTTGGACTGCTTGTTTCTTTTGGGGAGTAATGACACAGTAGCACAAGACACTCGACTAAATTGTGAGGCCGGATGTCGGTGTTGTCTAATAGTACAGGCCCAGCAATCCCTTTCAACAAGCGAGTTTACGATACATCATAGGAAGCACGTGGGAACAGTTTATCACTCAGACGTAGACCCCAACGGCACAGATCATGTATACGGCTCCGAAGCTGCGGGAAGCATGGGAATGATTAGTGAGAAGACGCATTTCTGGGCAGTGAGCCAACTTACCCAAAGGCGAATGCAGCGGGAATGCCAGACAATACGATGCTTTTGACGGATGGATCTGTTTTGTGAAACAAATCAATGAGAAAAGTGTCGCTCTTAAACTCGAGAATTGCTGCTCGGGAAATACTCACTGAGGCCAAAGAGACCAGAGTAGATGACGGCTGTCATGTTACTCGAGTCAGTCAATTTCTTTCAATTTTGTTCCTACTGCTTTGCAAACGACGCTCTAATTCTCACCAATGAGCAGTAAACCGAAACCAACAAAGAATTGCTGGTTCTTCTCAATTGGGGGGCTGTAAGAGTTTGTGGAGGCCGCCTCCCAGACCTGATTCAGAGACATTTAGGACAGGTGGAGGTTCCGTAAACAGTAGGAGAAATCAAAGTATTGAGGATACAAAAAGTCCACTACAAATCAAACTGTACGTGATAGACAGAGCAGAAGATGCGCGGAATGCATTCAGCAGGTCACAGACTTCCTCAGTATTAGAGCGCCGTGAAGAGTGAGAGACACAGTGCCTTGGAATAGTGGCCAGACGAGACATTTTCCTTTTTGGGAGCTCCTCCGGATAAATGTATTCCCGGCGCCAAATCCCCGGTTGTCGATAGTGGCGGCTCCAACATGGGGAAGCCCCGAAGAGCTCTGGACAGTCCTCGTCAGACTATACGGCCTACTAACATCATGCCCTCTACATTGGAAAGTAAGTGGTGTTCAATGTGCGCTTGGAGGAGCGGATTATAACCGACACATCATTCAGATACGAAGAGAAAGGCTTCGGAAGAGGCCCTTTCCCCAGATTCGCAGCAGCGGAGTAAACGAGCTCGCACAGCGTCGATAGACGGAGAAGACAGGGTCTGTGATCTGTGCCCCGAATTTCCTTTGTAGTTGGTTGGATTTTAGTTGACTGTTAGTGTGCTTTTCTTTTCAGGTCGAAGATGGCCCTTCTCCGAAGCTCTTCAAAGTCGTCCCATATCCTGAGAAGGTAGGGTATCAGTCAAAGATGCCGGATTTTGAAACTTCTTGTTTAGAATATTGACCGTTTCATAATTAGCCCGCAGTCCTAGAAGAGCGTCGAGGAGATATTGAATTCCGCGTCGTCAACAACGATGGTTCGTGGGACAGCTTTATCGTCCTTACCGGTTTGAAGTGTATATTTCAGAAGCAACTCCCGAAGATGCCCAAGGATTATATTGCGCGCCTCGTGTACGACAGATCACATCTTTCTATGGCTATAGTCAAACATCCGTTAGAGGTAGTCGGGTACGTACATGTAGCCCTCAAGGTTCTCGCGTGCTGTGTTAACGATCTGCGAAAGTGGGATTACGTATCGTCCATTCAATCACCGCAGGTTTGCGGAGATCGTCTTTTGCGCAATATCTTCGGACCAACAAGTCAAGGGCTATGGAGCGCATCTCATGTCTCACCTCAAGGTATGATCTGGGCTGATGGTCTATTACCTGCGCGAACACGCGAACGCTCACTGACAACCTGCAGGACTATGTGAAGGCAACATCCGACATCATGCATTTTTTAACTTACGCTGATAACTATGCGATTGGGTATTTCAAAAAGCAGGGATTTACGAAAGAGATCACGCTTGACAAATCCATATGGATGGGGTATATCAAGGACTACGAGGGAGGGACCATAATGCAGTGCACAATGGTCCCTAAGATACGGTATCTTGAAGTTGGCCGCATGCTCTTGAAGCAGAAAGAAGCGGTCTTTGCCAAGATACGCGCTTTTAGCAAATCCCATATCATCCACCCTCCACCGAAGGAATGGAAGAACGGGCCGTGCAAGATTGATCCTTTGAGCATTGCCGCCATCAAGGAATCTGGGTGGTCGCCTGACATGGACGAGTTGGCACGACAACCCCGCCACGGACCGAACTATAACCAATTGCTGCACCTTCTGAATGATATGCAAAACCACAGCGCAGCATGGCCCTTCACTCAACCCGTTAATCGCGACGAGGTTCCCGACTACTACGAAGTCATCAAGGAGCCGATGGACCTGTCGACGATGGAGGAGAAGCACGAGAAGGACATGTACCCGACGCCGCAGGACTTTGTCAAAGATGCCATGTTAATATTCGACAACTGCCGAAGGTATAATAATGAAAGCACACCGTACGCAAAAAGTGCAAATAAACTTGAGAGATTTATGTGGCAGCAGATCCGGAATATTCCAGAGTGGTCGGTAAGTAGGCACTGCACGGTTTTTGAGAGATCTTCAAACGTGTTTTCTTCGCTAACCATACAATAGCATTTAGCCGAAGGGCATTAATTAAGGGTCAGCATTTTGGTAGGAGCTCTGGTCTGTTTCAAATGGCGATACCCTTGGGCGCTGGACGCTTGGCGAATGGCGAATTGATGTGTTGAATTATATTGGTTCGAGAAAAATCTCAACAGGGGCTTGGGGAAGATTCAAGACAGATCTAAAGCACAGCAAGAAGAAATGAACTGGGCTGTGAGGCGAATCAGTTGCTGATGGTCGTTGTGAAGCCAACCACCGTAATTTCGGAATAAAGTTCCCACAGCCCGCAAAGAGTCGCGGTTTCACCTGCGAGTAGCCCCGATCCACGCCCAACGCTCGGCGCTGTGTAAATGCCAATTCGAGCGGATAGTGGGTACCCTCCTGAAGGATAATAATATGAATCCATGGATTCACTGTGATTTCCGCTGCGGGTTGGCAGCTGTCTGAAAAAGCCTCTTGCTTGACCGTTCACTACCTATTTCGTGGTGTCACCGCGAGTCTCCGCCCCTCTACTCGTCCTGTTGTGTCTCACCAAAATAACCACCAACTCTCACCCTCTCTCCCGACGATTATCCCGTATCGCTCACAGTCTGTTTCCGGCGTTTATTCTGTCATCTCGTTCTTCGTACAATCATATTTGGCTTGGCCAATTGAGGAGTTGTCACAAGCTTCCCGAACACTTGACTACTATATGTCTGTTTTCGCCTGAACACCCCCAACGTCGATACCCCCCCCCCTTTTGGTCTACGCGACGCCTGAGAACAAGCGAACGTCTGGCGCCATTGACCATGTCTCAAGGCTCTGTATTAGAGCTAGAGCAGCGGAAACGCCTCCCTACTCTATTTGAAGTCCTCAGTCGTCGGACCCTGGCCCCTGTCGACCTCTACTCCTTCTACATTTACATGCGAGACCAGCAGCGGTCTGTGGATTATTTGGATTTCTGGTAAGTAAAGATTTTAGAAATTCATAATCTGTACTGAAATTACACCAACTGAGCTAACTTCCTGTATAGGCTTGATGTATCACAGCACATGTCCTTGTGTCGACACTATGTCCGAGAGCTGCGCCGATCCGTCCTGATCGCGACCCCCGATCTTGAGAAAACCAGCAGTAGCAGGCGCTCGTCAGGAGTTCTCGAAAATGTGGAAGGAATTGGCGATATTCCATTGGTGGAAGCTGGTCCCTCTACTTTCCTTAAGACAGAAGAGAAGGATGCTGATAAGAGACTGTCCGCTTTTCTACGACAAGAGGGGCGTACACCTCCAAGCAGCCAGGGCTCCGATTCTGCTCTTGCTCATATGTCGCCTCATGATCAACCTCCTCGTCCGAGTTTTGCACGGTCCGACGCGCGAAATGGATCGTCTAGTTCTCCAGGTCACACTGTCGCGCGTGCCGATATTCGTGCCAGTGCAGTGAAGATCTTGTACACCTACCTCCTTCCTGGTTCCGAGCGAGAGATAGTTTTACCGGACGATATGGTGTCATCTATCATCAATATGGTGGAGGACGATGGCAGAGACGACCCAGAAGTATTTGACCCTGCCAAAGACTACGTTTTCCAGGCGATGGAGCGCGACGCTTTTCCGGGGTTTCTGCAGGCAAAAGCCCTTGGAAATTTGGTTCCTCTTAGCCTCCTCGCACGTCTTACGATCGCCCTTGTGACTTTCGGTGGAGGATTCTGGGGTGCTTGGTATGTTGTGCTCAGGGATAAACCGAGGCACATACGCTGTTGGGTATGTTTGTTTATATTCGATTTCCTCCCATTGCTTGTCCCTCTGTCGCTAATCGTCTTTCAGTTGATTCTTCCCTTCGTAATTGCAGCCTATTTTATTTCTTCATACCAGTACAACATCGATCCTATAATGGCGTATCTGGGTTTCAGCGAGTATACGTTCCTCAATTGGGCAGGCATCCGCGAGCCTTATGTTCGAACGCTCCTGAACAAGCGCGCGACGGCGACTCTGCTGATTGGTGTCCTCATCGCTGTATCACTCAGTGTCTTATTTATTCTCGTTCCTGGGACTATGTTGTGAACCCCGCATCAACGTTTCCTTTTTCTTCGGCGTCATGCGAGCGTACATTTACGGCATCATTTTCGTTACGTTCTTTGATTTTGCTCTCTTCTTTTGATTTGTTACATTGCAAAAGCGGTCTTATCCTACAAGGCGTTGAGATCCGTCCACGTTGGTTCGGCGAAGCAGTGGATCCATATTTACAGGAAGCAACTGGGCCCGGAATAGGTTGTTGCAAATGCACATGTCAACCTGATTCTCGACCCAATTCTGGTGGAACTCTGTCCTCGAAGATGGTTTGCATTTGTCTCTGCACCTAATTGCAATCGCTCCTTACCTCGAGACTTGAGAGTATTAACTAATAATAATAGTCTTGCATTCAATTGTGAGCGAATTGTTCGCGCCTGGTTGGTGGCTCTTCGTCTTTTTTCCTTCGGGAATTTCTTTTGTCATTTTTTTTTTCTTCTTCACTATACCCCATTTTTTTGTACGTATGTGACGTGATATTTTTTTCAGTCCACCTATTGTCCTTAATGCGGTCGGGGCAAATTTTCGCCTGGCTATGGCAATGTCGTGTCTCTTTCTCTTCTCTCTTTCTCTTCGTGATAATTGGAGTATCATCTCCATTGGCTATTCCCTGACCCATCTTCGTAGCAACTGAAGTTCGATGAGAAGAGCAAAATGAAACTTGAAACGGTCAATTTGCGATTCTCGTCTTGATATTATTATCAATGCTCTCTCCAGTCTATCCTCGACCTGCCCCCCATTACACCATGAGCGTCATGCATGCCGACTTTAGCCGGATGCCGATAATCGATCAATCAAGACTTCTTCTTCCCGAGAACCCGTTTCGCATGCCTTGCACTGGTACCGCCGCTAGTCCCGGCCCTAGAGGTACCAGGACCCTCATCGATGTCCATCCTTGACGATGAGGTCGGTTCGGCTGGCCCATCATCACCATGGTACCCTTCATCATCGCTGAACTCCCGCTTATTGCTCCCAGCAGCGCCGCCAAAGCCAGCCCCAGAACCAAGCTTCACCCCACCTCCATCCTTGGGTTGGCCTCCTCCCCGTCTCGATCGAAGGTCAGGCCCTCCCGGATATCCCACCGGCTCCGACATGACCTTCTCCAACAGCAGTGCCCTCGCGTGTTCCCTCTCCCGTCGCTTCTTTGCGTCAGCGTGGATCTTCGCGATCTCAGCTTCTATTCCATTGATAACGTCCGCGCAGCGCAGTTCCCATTCCGAGAGCATGGATATCATCGTAGGCAAGGATTGAGGTTTGACATCTCTCAGGGGAGCGACAGAAGTCACCTTCACGGTGGGCGGGTTACTAGCGGGGGAGAGGCGGGCAGTGATGAGCGACGAGTAGATGGCGGTCGTGACGAGGGATTCGAGTTCAGAGGGGGTGGAAATAGAAAGTGCAGTGATGAGTGTGTCGTAAGTGAGGGGATTGACAGTCGCTGCCAGACTGAGGAGAGAGAGGAGACGGAGTTTGAGTGTTTGCGCTTCGTTAAGACGGGGTAGGTTGGGTGTTGCTGTCAAAGCAGTTGTCAGCGAAAAAAAAAAAAAAAGGTTCCCCTTCTTCTAACTCCCAACAATTCACGACCAACTCACATTGGTAGTCTTGCCATGTCCCCCAAGCAAAGATCTCAAGGAGAGTCAGGTACCCCTGGTACTCCGGGGGGGTGTCCTTGGACCGAAGGGCCTGAACCGTTGGCGTCTCAAGCAGCTCCGCAAAGACATAGGTATGGGGGTTGGAGGTGGCGTTCGTAATCAGGTTGGCGACAAAGCGAGGAGACGTCGCACTGTTTGAGTTGGCTAGGTGGATGAACGGCTGTAGAGCCTCCAGGGCTCGTGTATGTGTCTGGTCCATGGTCGGTCTGTCTATCTGTTTTCGGCGGAGGAGATTAACGCGAGGCAGAAGTTAGGGGGTCAACACAAGTATGGATCTTTATCTAAAGGACTCTCCGAGCAACTGACACCTGACGAGAGCGTATCCCATGCTAACTTGCCAGGAGGAATGGCTTAGAAATGTTGCAGCAGTCGAGAGATGACGGAGGTTGCTCGGAGGTGGACTGCGGTGACGATACCAGTGTTTGCAATAAACGCAAACAGGCGCATGACCGCCAATTCCGGTACACCTGAACCAACATCCCATATAAGACCAAGAAGGCCAACATTATCCGCGTTAGCGGACAAGACCCAGACCCGGCATATGCAGCGCACCGAGGACTAGCCGTCTCCTTACACCACGGCACCTTGTTAAATGCGGCGTCGGCAGGCCTCGAATCGCAGATTAAAGAACAGAACGCGAGAACTGCCATCCAGAAGCAGATGCTGAGTCTCTTCTCTCGTTCAGGCCTTTCTGGACGTCAGGGAAAGGGCCTTTCTGACCTACCTCCGAGATTTTTAGGAGGACTATGAGCTTCTCGCTCCAAAGGGCGATCTGTGCGGGGCGAGAATAGCCTTGCTAAACGAAAGTATCTTACATGGTGGCATGGCTGAATCGGATGCAGTCATGTTGTCACGGACTTAGCATGCTGGCCATGCTACTAAGCCATTGCGCTAAAAAGGCAACAGAGTAGTAGCATAGCGGCTACTACGGGCCAGCATCACCTATATATGGTGCTACTGCTACATGCTAGGCGCGCTACGCCTAACACATGCTCCTGGAGAAAAAAAGCTGGTAAAAGATCTTGTTCCTTTTGCCACTCTGTATGGCCCGGAACCTTCACTTATAACTGAGCTTGGTAACCTTTACTCCCCTTTAGCAGTTCCATTCTTTTGCTAATACGCATGTCTAAACACTAGCTTCCGGAGAGCAATTTTGAACATGCTAAATGCTGTCGGCGGGGTTCATTATCAAGGTCATCACATGGGAAAGGACCAAACAACAAGCCTTTGACAATGCCCTCAACTTCGCTCGTGATGGGTTTTTGACGCTGCCGAGGAAGCTGCCGGGGATTTCCCTTTTGATGAATCAAATCCGACGCTAAAAGGAGAAGGGAAGGAGGGGGCGGAATATGGATGAATGGTCCGAACGTTGCCGGAGGTGGGTGCATGCAGTCGATAAATGATATACTAGTAGTCACTGGTGATACAGGCCCTTGAATCAGGAAAGCTCAGCTGTTTAATTTCGCGCTGGCGTCAGTCAGATTGCAAAAAGGAGCTAGGAATCTGTGGCTTTTGTTCACTCTCAGAATGAACTATAGAGACAGTAAGAACCAGCGCGATCGCGTTTATAATCCGATATAATATCCCCGACTTCGAGCCTCGCTCTGAGTTGCATGTTGCGATTTAGGAAATAGCACAGTGTATCAAGCGAGCTCAGCAGGCAGGGGGCTCGCGTTGTTGTACGGTTGAAAAGCCTGGCAATCTTGCCTTCCCCACCCCTTATTTCTCTTTATTTGCCCCTTATTTCCTCGTAATTTCCCTATCACCCCAAGTTCCCTTGAATTTCCTTCGATTGTCAGGCTCTCAAAGGCCCCACCCAGCGCATCGAGAAGCGCTACTTTGGCCCGCGAATACGCAATCGGACTGGTGATTTCAAAATCTTAGACGCAATCATGCTGGAGGGTGTGTACGAGATGTTGCGAGATATGGAGGTTCAAGACGAGTAAGCGGGCTTGGTAAAAGGGTCTGGTTCCCCATACTTTCGGTTATTTTACTTAATTCATTGTGCGTCTTCTACTTCTCACATATATATTTAGTACATATTTGGTCTTTTCTGTGTACCGCTCTGAGAACTTTTCCCTTTCGGGTCAGTGAGATGTGCTATCTTGTAGTCGGCTTCGAGGGCGGCCCGACGACGTCAGCATGAACGGTGCTTGTAGAAGCAGCAATGACAACTGCACAATTTCAGAAAAGGCTTTGCAGACTTGAGATGATTCTTTGCGGCCAAATTCACAGGCAGTCGTTCTCTTGCCAGAACCTACGTATCGGTCAGACACTGTTGTCTTCATAGTGGCTCTAGACAGAAGGGATAAGTGGGTGGTAAATAGGCTCTTATACTCTGTTTATCACTCCAGGCCATGGAGAAAGAATTCATCTGGCACAGCAAGTTCCGATATACCTCCCAATACGTCGCTCCCAAAGAGAGTTTGAAAGATCCCACCGTCTTCCTGTCCGTCTTCGGCGCCTAGAGAAGTAAGCGGTAACAAATCCAAGGAAGACGGCATTGACTCCATGGGAGCTGACCAGTCACCCAAAGTTGGTGAAAGCGGTAGCTCTTGCTCACGTAAACAACAGGGACCGGCCGATTGAGAAGGCAATGAATCAAAATGGAATTGTGAACTCTCATCTTCGGGCCCCGGTTGAAGCAGCATATTGTCGTTGCTATCGTTCTGCGGGTCCGTACGTTGGTTGCGGTCTTCCATAGATGGGAGACCGGCGGCAGAGCATGAATCGAAATGCGCTGGCATTGATTGGATGCTGTCAAATATCGCAGAACTCTCAGCATCGGCGACCGCTGAATTATGCACGCATGGTTCCGATCGCAGAAACTGACTGGCATCCTCTTGACCACGATGAGCTGTTTTCATGCGTTTCTGTGATGTATTACCTGTCGCAGCTTCGCCAGACCGGAATGAAGTTGCCATGGGCGATTTTTCCCGGGGCCGCTTAGAAGAATCGAATTGAGCAGGCTTTGATCGATGTGATTCCAGGCGATTCAAATGATGTCGAAAAATGTTAGCTATCTCCCGATACCACTGGATACCTTCGTTCACACGGAGCAAACACGAGGTAGGTATGTTGGGGTCACAGAAAGCATCAAGAGCCTCTGCTACACTGTTAATAAGGTCGAGGTCTCCCAGCAGCTCTCGTGTCAGGTTAGAGAGGAAGGACGAGAAAAGCGCATGAATGCTGACCAAAGGATAGTGTCGAAACAATCTGAGCGGCAAGAAATGGTTAGTTTCAATACTAAGCATTGCTGTATTGCTACAGCACCAGTGTCTGAATGCATTGACGAACCTTGCGAGAAGCGATACGGACCCCTCGGTATGCTTAGATTGAAACACGTTCTTGATGATGCATAACGCCGCCCTGGCGTTGGCCAGCATGACTTGCCGACTACATTCCTTACTGGAAGATCGATGTATAAGGATTTGAGCGACGTGGAAGGCGTACCTCAATTCGATCGGCCAGCCATCAACGGCCAAAATCTCGGCCGGAAAGGACTTGGATAAGAGAGAGACATTGCGAGTATACCATTCACGGCAGAGGCGGTCGAGTTTGAAGATTTGACAATGTCGGTAAGAGGAGCCTTTGCGAAATGCCCTCAGTGAGTAGAGAGATATATAGATCTCCTCCCAGATTGCCATCATATGAATGTAGGCTTTCCAGCTTTGCCGCGTCATGCTCTGGGTTGTAAAAGTCTGGAAGAGCTGAACATCGGCATCGTAAAAGTGAAGGTCGAATTGTCGGCCGGCAATGTATGCCCGATGCTTGTCCATGATGTAGACTGCCCAGTACAAGTCCCACCGTTCTTCTTCCGTATGAGAGAGGTAGTCATCATCTCCCGTACTGCGCTCCTGAAGTCCCATGGACTTCACAGCGTTGGAAGTAATGTGGCAGACCGTATCAAACATTCTGCTGTCGTGATATTCCCGAGCCACCATGGCCTAGTGATGTCGTAAGAATTCAGCAAGGTGTCATTGTGCATGTCGAGGTTGAGTCTATGAGCGGAAAGCAAGAGCTTACCAGAGTCGCTAGTGCCTGGATACAGATTATACGAGGCTGCAGAAATGCGCTTAAGTGACGAAAAGCCCTCAAAGAGTTATTCAGAAAAGCAGGAAGAAGTTCGTCACTCATACCCGTTGGAGAAGTCTGGTCCATGTGCGCTACTCGGGACTGTAGCCCCAGTCCCAGGACAATGATATTGCTGAAGCACAAATGGTATGCCTCGTCCGCCTGATAAGCCGCATTGCAATAATACAAATCGATAGACTCTCTTAACCTTGATTCATTAAAGACAGGGGTTACGGCATTGAAGTATTCAAGGAATATTGGGAGAGAGGTTTCCAGAAGAGATCGAGGTGGCGAAGCCACCGGCTGCACATAACCAGAGATCGGCGGAGGTCCTATACTAGGGGTGATGGGATATCTCTCGTACTTGGCCCGTAATTCGGGTTCGATCATGTCGGCTGTAGGGGACGTGAACAATTCGCCATATTTGTTGTAGTTGCTTACGGGATTGAGGTCACTGTTCGAGGAACATTTCAAGCGCTCCAGAAGATCCGCTAACATCTGCCGGGAATTCTCAAACAGCGATCGCGCGGCTACGTAGCCTGGGAAGGCGCCGCGTCCCTGGCCGTCGCTCAGCGACCGAGAAACAGCAGAGTCTCCTCCATTGGTCCGAGTAGGACGATTCATGTAGAATGTCGATTCCACATCCTCGATTTCTGAGCAAGCTTCAATCTCTGGCACCAAGACCGTGCCTGATGGGAAAGAAGGACTAGAAGTCGACAAGGGCGGTGCTTCAATTCTCGACAACTGCTGGGCCAGAGAGCCGATGGTCTTTTCAATCGAATCCAGCCGGGAGGAGAGGCCAGAGACATCCTCGACGCTGTGTACATGTATCAGCATACCCAACGCCATCGCGAGATAACTCAGGTTCCTTCCTCAGGCACCTACAGCTTCTTGAAATAGTTGACTCTCTTTTCCCGGTTGGCAACCTCGCACTGAACGCCAGCCTTCTCGCAGTTGGAGCACTGTGGAAGATGCCGGTCACATCGCACTTTGCGAGTGCGACAGTTCTCGCAGGCCGCTGGAGCTAAAGGCTCCTCCGCGTCACCGTTGGCGTACGAGTCGGGCTCCTGCCCACTCCTCGACAGTCCAAGTAGGCGGCGGACCATCGCCGCATTTGTCGATGTCAACAATAATCAATAGGAATGTACGCTACACAGGCTGGTTCCTCATCGAAATAGGACTATGCTGCCAAGTGCGCATCTCTTCAGCATGGAAATGTGGACGGTGACGCCAACTGCGCTACTTGGACGAGGATTGATAGGGACCATACTGCCGGCTTTATCGGCATCACCGCCGCCAGTTCCGCCTACCGTATTCAGCCACTGCTTTTTCAGCGTCATCGCATTATCAAAGTGGTTCTTCTCACTCCTCCTCTATTTACAATCCTATGTGATTTAACTACTAGTTAAACTTTCAAAAAAGTTGCGCTAAACAGCGAAGAGCCAGAGTGGAGGTACGAGCAGTATTATTGATGATCGACATCGGCGTCCTCTGAACGCCGGGAAAGGAAGTGCAGCTACGAAGATAGAGAGCCTTGAATGACACTCGAGCACCATGGAGCCCGCATTAGACTTTGCCTTTGAATAAATAGCGGCCCATCATGTACCTAGCTCAGTACCAGGTATATTAATATTGAAGTTTATGGAATTGAATTAATATTGAAGTTGATGGAATTGATTAAGTCTGACAAATCCAGCGGCCTCTTATCATGACCTGGGGCGGTCACATGATGCACGAATATGGCATAGTGCATTACCATGAGGTTCGGGACCCCTTCCCTCCGATCTGCGTCCTGGGGCCGATCATTATTACCCACCAGATAAGAAACCGGAATCTTACCAGAGACCACTGGATTTCCTTGATTAGATGGCTTACTTCTTAGTCAGGCTGCAGTGTGGAGCGCTCAGCCAGCAAGCTTTTTAGACGCAGGTGGTGTGATTTGATTACGTGCTGACCGTGAGCAAGGCCGTTGTCCCCTTCAGGCAGTCTATCCTCCAACCCCT
This sequence comes from Byssochlamys sp. BYSS01, assembly GCA_002242795.1. Taxonomy (NCBI): domain Eukaryota; kingdom Fungi; phylum Ascomycota; class Eurotiomycetes; order Eurotiales; family Thermoascaceae; genus Paecilomyces; species Byssochlamys sp. BYSS01. Next base: position 352,981 of record NIXA01000008.1, read on the forward strand.
TCCGACGCGCCACGCCGGCTCTTTCAGCCTTATGCTTACGGAGCATATTTATCCCCAGCCAGTCCCTATGTTATAGTTCATTTTTCCTCAGCATTTACTACTGCTGGTTCACTGGTTCTGAGCCACAATGGTGGCATCTTCTGCCGCGGACCCTGCGCCGGAAGCCTCGGACTCAACGAACCCCAAATCGACCGCCGCCAATCTAGCGACAACCACCCTCAAGGTAGATGGTATGACATGCGGGGGATGCACAAATGCCATCAACGGAGCGTTTGATCGTGTCGATGGGGCCGCAGACGTGTCCGTGAGCCTAGTCCTTGGAAGAGCCATGGTGCGTCATGACCCGACTCTCCTACCGGCCGAGAAAGTCGCACAAATCATTGAGGATCGCGGGTTTGACGCCACCGTCCTCTCTACGGAGACGCTGCCGAGAGAGCCTAGTACCCATGGCACCATCGATACTCGAGGTGGAGGGCCGGCACGATTTTCAACGACCACTCTGGCCGTGGAGGGCATGACCTGCGGCGCATGCACCTCTGCCGTTGAGGGAGGCTTGACGGATGTCCCCGGAGTCAGATCAGTGAATGTCTCCTTGCTATCCGAGCGTGCTGTGGTGGAACATGATCCGGCAAAAGTTCCGCCAGAAAAGCTTGTCGAAGTTATCGAGGACCGCGGTTTTGGTGCCCGTGTGCTGGACACCGAGCACGGAAGCGAACCTCAGTTCTCGCATGATGGGATAGACACGGAGCACTTGCCCCAGGCTATGGTCATCACCGTATCAATCGCAGGCATGACGTGTGGTGCCTGCACTTCGAGTGTACAGAACGCCTTTAAAGATGTCGAGGGACTGGTCCAGTTCAACATAAGTTTGCTCGCTGAACGCGCTATTATCGTTCACGACCCTTCCATACTCCCTCCCGAGAAGATTACAGCATTGATTGAAGACGCCGGCTTTGACGCGACTGTAGTTTCATCTCAGATGCAGTCGTTTTTGTCTAAATCCCCGCACCATGTGAAGCTAAGTCTACATGGCGTTCGCGACGCTGCATCCGCAAGCGCGTTAGAGGCTGCTCTCCTCCTAATACCTGGTATCACCGCAGCGTCGACGAACATGGCTACGTCTGAACTCTCTGTCTCATATGACCCGGCTCTAGTTGGGATCCGATCAATCGTCGAGGCGATTGAGGCTGAAGGCTATAATGCCTTGATTTCCGATTCCAACGATACCAATGCACAACTTGAATCTCTAGCAAAAACCAAGGAAATACAGGAGTGGAGGCGTGCATTCCTATTTTCAGCATCACTAGCGATTCCCGTCTTCATCATCAGTATGATATTGCCGATGTATATCCCAGCTCTCAACTTCGGCAGTTTCTCATTGATGCCTGGTCTTTACCTGGGCGACGTAGTGTGTCTCGTTCTCACTATCCCCGTGCAGTTCGGCATAGGGAAGCGATTCTATGTGTCCGGCTTTAGATCGATAAGACATCGTGCACCAACGATGGACGTTCTCATTATGATGGGTACATCGGCTGCTTTCTTCTACAGTGTCTTCGCCATGGTTATAACTGTTATCTGCGGCAAGCCTGGCGTCCGACCTGGCACGGTTTTCGACACAAGTACCATGCTCATCACATTCGTTACTCTAGGACGATGGATGGAAAACAGAGCCAAAGGGCAGACGTCGGCGGCTCTTTCTCGTCTTATGTCCCTAGCTCCTTCTATGACCACCATATACGATGACCCAATAGCTGCAGAAAAGCTCGCGGACGAGTGGTATGCTGAAATAGACTCCACGGATGCGAAGGGTCCAGCCCCGCAAAGCAACGGAAAGTCAACGGGCCAGAAGACTATTCCCACAGAACTTCTTCAAGTGGGCGATATTGTTATCCTACGACCCGGCGACAAGATTCCCGCTGATGGTATTGTCATTCACGGCGAAAGTTATACAGATGAGAGCATGATTACTGGAGAAGCTATTCCAATCCACAAGACGAAGGCCAGTCTTGTCATCGCCGGCACGGTCAATGGAACAGGCTCCGTGGATTTCAAGGTCACCCGAGTCGGCAAAGATACCCAGTTAAGCCAAATCGTGAAACTGGTTCAGGATGCGCAAACGAGCCGTGCCCCGATTCAACGCATGGCTGATATCGTGGCGGGCTATTTCGTCCCCGCGATCCTCATTCTTGGACTGATCACCTTCGTCGGTTGGATGTTCATGAGCCATGTGTTGCCGCACCCTCCGAAGATCTTCCTTGCCGAAGAGAACGGCGGCAAGATAATGGTGTGTTTGAAACTCTGCATCTCCGTTATTGTGTTTGCCTGCCCATGTGCCTTGGGCCTCAGTACGCCAACCGCAGTCATGGTCGGTACAGGCGTTGGTGCAGAGTACGGTATTCTAGTCAAAGGTGGCGCTGTTCTCGAAGCTGCAACAAAAATAAACCATGTTGTTCTTGACAAAACTGGGACCTTGACTTCTGGAAAAATGAGTGTGGCTGAGTCCAGGCTTGAACCGAAATGGACGACTGATGGATCGCAACGTCGCCTCTGGTGGTTGGTTGTCGGTCTCGCAGAGATGGGCAGCGAACACCCCATCGGCAAAGCAGTCATTGCCGCTGCGAGGATCGAGTCTGGCCATCTCGGTGAAGGAGAATTGCCCGGAAGCGTAGCTGATTTTGAAGCTTGTGTTGGTGAAGGCGTGTCCGCAACCGTTGAACCAGCTACCGGTCCTGATCGTCCTCGATATCGAACTCTGGTTGGAAATGCCAAATTATTGCTGTCGAGGGGCATACCGGTTCCCGAGTCAGTTGACTTCGATTCTCAAGAGCTGGAAAATGATTTGGAAGATTCAGGTTCTGTTCCCAAGCCTGATGCTCTGGCCGGCTTAACCCAAATTTATGTAGCGATCGATGGGCAGTATGCTGGTAGCATCTCGCTGCGTGACACCATTAAGCCGACCGCCGTAGCTGCCATTGCAGCCCTGCACCGAATGGGAATGTCAATCTCCATGGTTACTGGCGACACACAGTCATCCGCTGTGTCCGTCGCAAAAGTTGTCGGGATCCCGACCGAGGCAGTTCATGCCTCTGTTTCTCCTTCGGACAAGCAATCCATCGTTTCTTCTCTGCAATCGTCAGGCGATCGCGTCGCCATGGTAGGCGACGGAATCAATGATTCTCCCGCTCTCGCCACAGCCAGCATCGGCATCGCCCTGGTCTCAGGCACGGACGTCGCCGTCGAGGCGGCCGACATTGTGCTTATGCGAGCAGAGGATCTCCTCTCAGTTCCCACCAGCCTTGCGCTCTCCCGCTCGGTATTCAATCGCATCAAACTGAACCTTATTTGGGCATGTCTTTACAACGTGATTGGCCTCCCCTTTGCCATGGGGCTGTTCCTCCCATTTGGCGGATTCATGCTGCCTCCCATGGCGTCAGCTGCGGCAATGGCTGCATCCAGTGTCTCCGTCGTTGTCAGTAGTCTCCTGTTGAAATTTTGGAGGCCTCCACGCTGGCTGGATGCTGGACGACTCGAAAAGGAAGCTGAAATCGGTGGCATTTCTCCGCCTCGTTCTTTGTCCAGGAAAGTCATCTCCTCGACATCATACATCCCTTCTGTTGGGAATATTAAGAATGCGGTCGGTCTTACTTGGTCGTTACTCACAGGCCGGAAGTCGAGTGCTGTTAGGGCCAATGAGGGATACATTGCACTTGGGACAGTGGAGCCGACGCCTGTCTAGTCTTTACTACAGGTCCTAGTTCTGTGCAGATATGGGTGGAATTCTGTATTGGCCTTGCATGGTAGATAGTTCACCTTTTTCTCTTTTCGTTGCCATTTTCTTGTTTAGCTCTTTTCTTACTTTGAATCATTATGATTATTACATCTTGATACCTCTGATGTTGTGAATGCTTGTTATGGCTGCCATACGGTCTTAATAATAGAAGGGTAAATGAATGGTATATATATTTTCCATGAAGATGTTTTTGCCTTAGTATTATTAATGAATCGATCGATAAATTCTGTGAGAGACACTGAGTGAAATTATTCCCCGTCTTTCAAGGCCTGGAAAGGAGGGCATGTCATTGACCATTAAAATACATGCAATCCGTATTAGTAAGTTCGGTCACTTCGATCATTTTTCGACTCATTAATCGTAAATTTAATCAACCATAAAACAGGGATGTGAAAATCGGGGTTATTCTAAGCGCCCTTTTCGTCCTTAGTCATGGTCATATCTGTGTCAACCTGCTGCAGCTGTTGACCTTTCGAGTCTAGCTCCGATTCTGCATCCATAGCCATAGCATCCTGGTCAACTTCTTCTCCGCCTCTGATGTCCCCGACAACCACATCTCCATCTGCGTCTGCGTCCGCATCTCCTTGCGCATCACCTTCTCCGGCTGTCGATGACCCAGACTCGGCGACATTCCCACTGGAAATAGTAGTGGTAGAGGGAGAGTCACCAGACTCCGTATCGATGGATAAGCTCATTTCCACGCCTCTTCCGTTCTGCAAGCCCACATCTTCCACGCCAACGACTGGTGGGCCACGGGCATGGGGAATCTCTTCCGAAGGATCAGACGGTGGAGGGGAGGTAGGATCTGTAGGGCGTTGACCCTCGATAACGGGATTTAATGATGGCAGATGTGTTGGTGAGGCCTGTTCAATGGCGGCTGTGGCAAGGGTGGTTGTTTGGGGTTGTTGTTGTTGCAGTTCTTGTGCTGCACTTATCTCCGCGGAAGATATAGCGCGCGATTCTGGGTCTGTTTCCATTGTTTCTTCTTTTATTAAAGAACAGAAAGTTATTAGGGGAGATACGATTATATGATGAAAGGAAATAAATGTAAGATCGAGGACAGGACCGAGTAAAACACACGTACCTTGATCCCCGTTGTCGTTTTCCATAGAGGCATTGCTCAGCCATGGGATCGGCGTCAAGAGAGCACCGCCCAGAGATTCATCGCTCCCCAGTCCAAGATCTGTAGGCATGAAACTGGCCTCGCCATTGATGGCGCCATTAGGCTGGTACGTCTGAAGTGGAAAAATATCCGCACTGCTCGTCACTGAGACTGTTCGGTCGAGGGCCCGTAAGTAAGCAGGGAGAGTTCGATAGTGTGTGTTAGGATACAGAATAAGCTCTGCAAGCCTTTGGATAGTGTATGGGGGTCTAGAAACGAAGAATGTTTTTAACGTCGATCTTATGGAGTTCAGTAGTAGCTGTAACGGAGGGGCAAGGCTATCATCACCCGTATGTGGGGTGAAGGACTGCGGCTGCGAATCTGGAATACGTTCAGTGGACTGTGAGGACAAGGGGCCTAGTCGTGGCGGAGTTTGAAGGCCTTCAGGTGGCGTGTTTTCCTTATTGCTGCTGAATGTTTGAGAGTTTGGATCCCGGGAAGGGTACAGCGGGGCGCGAGGGTGATGGTTCAAGGAAGAAGTCTCAGGGGAAAGTTTTGGCATAGGAAAGAGATTGTAAACAATCTATCGAGTCCATCAGCCAAAACGTACTATTGAACAATCAGATTGGAAGGTGCGCACATATTCCAATCGCTCGAGCAAAGGGTCCAACATGGGCGGCCATTTCTCACTGCGGTCAAGGTTAGCACACTTGAGATCACACTTGGTTTCGACCGCTTGCTCAGCGTACTAGTCCATAGTGTCGCCTTTGGCGACCGCTTCTAATACATCTTCGTCTGTAGAATCCAAGTTAGTCACCGAGCAAGAGATCCATGAAACAATACTCGACAATTAGTGGCATGGAATTAGTGAGCAATCAGTGCTGGGTCAAGCTGCGACGTAACATGGACAGAAATCACACCATGTGTTTAGCTGCAATAGCAAGCTAATAGGATCAAAACACAAAATCACGCTTTCACCTACCCAGAGGCATTGCTATTGGCATTTGCGCAGCTGTAGAAGAGACGCGAATTGGACCGTCGTCTCGGTCGCGATGCTCAGCGATAAGAAGCAGCAGCTCACATGTGGCGACGCGGCTACATCGCTTATCGCGTCTGTTTGCCCGAGTCCCCGAATCATCACGTGCCTTACAGCATCGGCCCGATCTTGGAATCTTTTAAGATTTGGAATCCGTAGGAAGACTTTGATAGGGTATTCCAATTCGTCGCAAGCAAGCAGCTTGAGAAGGTAGACTGCTGAATCTGTCTCGATCTCTGCTGGACCCAAGTTTCCGTGTTATGTTTTCGCAGAGATGTGGAATTCACGGAAAGTAGGAGTACTCGGTGGCGGGCAACTAGGCCGAATGCTGGTTGAGTCTGCAAATCGACTGAATATCCAGGTGAACATCCTGGATGCAGGTAATGCTCCCGCAAAACAAATCAGCGCACACGAAGGGCATGTGGTTGGCTCCTTCAAAGACCCTTCAGCTGTGCGAGAACTAGCAAAGACTTGCGACGTCGTGACAGCCGAGATAGAGCATGTCGATACTTATGCTCTCGAGGAGATAGCCTCCGAGGTGCGAGTTGAGCCTAGCTGGCAAGCTATCCGCACCATTCAGAACAAATTCGACCAGAAGCAGTATCTGGCAAAGTACGGTATCCCGATGGCTGACTATCGAGAGCTGGTTAAAAATACGCCGGAAGAGCTAGCCGACATCGGAGAACAGCTTGGCTTCCCTCTAATGCTGAAATCAAAGACGATGGCCTATGATGGGCGTGGGAACTATCGTGTTCAGTCAAGGGAAGACATCCCTGCGGCTCTCGAGGCACTGAAGGATCGACCCTTATATGCAGAGAAGTGGGCCTATTTCAAGATGGTGGGTAAATACAGTTCTTTAGTTTTGGCTGAATTCTTCTTTGGCCGAATTTATCTTCTCTGACATGTGCCTTTCAGGAACTAGCCGTTATAGTCGTCAAATCCAAGGACGGAGTACTCTCCTATCCTACTGTTGAGACTATCCAGGAGGATTCAATATGCAAGCTTGTCTACGCGCCGGCCAGAAATGTCTCGGAATCAATCAACCAAAAAGCCCAAGACCTGGCTCGCAAAGCCGTCGCAGCGTTTGACGGGAAAGGCGTATTTGGCGTCGAAATGTTTCTTCTAGAAGACGACAGTCTCCTTCTATGTGAGATTGCCAGTCGGATTCACAATTCAGGCCACTACACCATTGAAGGTTGTGCACTTTCGCAGTTCGATACCCATCTTCGTGCTATATTGGACCTTCCCATCCCACCGAACAGCCTTGAGCTCCGCCAACCATCAATAATGCTCAATATAATCGGAGGTGCAGCACCAGATACGCATTTAAAAGCAGCAGAGGCTGCCCTTTCCATCCCCCATGCCAGCATTCACCTTTACAGCAAAGGTGCTGCTAAACCGGGTCGGAAAATGGGCCACGTAACTGTGACTGCGCCTACAATGCACGAAGCCGAGACGGCCATCCAGCCGCTGATCGACGTGGTAGATGAAATCCGAGCACAGCGTAGTGACATCAAGACGAAAGCGCTCAAATCTGGCCCTTCCAAGCCTGCTCCTGCCGTGGCGGTGGTCATGGGCTCCGACAGCGATCTTAAAACGCTTGTTCCGGGACTGAAGCTGCTGAAGGAGTACTTCGGAATCGAGCACACGGTCGAGATCACCTCCGCCCACCGAACTCCAACATACATGGCCGAATATGCCGCCAGTGCTGCTTCGCGTGGCATCAAGGTCATCATTGCCGCAGCCGGTGGTGCCGCACACCTCCCCGGCATGGCTGCCGCGCATACTACTCTTCCTGTTATTGGGGTACCGGTTAAAGGAAGCTCCTTGGATGGAGTGGATAGCTTATATAGCATCGTGCAGATGCCGCGAGGTTCGTAGTCTCCAGCTCTCCTTTCCTCTTCCTCTATATTTACGGAACTTTTACTTCCCAAGTCATTTTTTACTAAACTCATCTTCTCGACTTGCAGGTGTCCCCGTCGCGACTGTGGGCATCAACAACAGCATTAACGCTGCTCTTCTTGCGGCAAGGATCCTAGGATCCTTTGATCCTGCCGTGCAGCGTAAGGTTGAATCATACGCAGAAAATGCGAAGAATGAGAATCTGAACCTGAAGGGGACAAAACTGCGGGAGCTTGGATGGGAAAAATACTTTGAGCAGATGCAAAAGTAAATTATATCTAAATGATCAAGAGTGAGCAATGTCCTTGGAGAATAGATGTTCTTCGCAGTTTATGGGGTATGGATATGTCTATGTATGGCAGATTAAAAATAGAATTTTAGAGTAAAAAGAGGACCTGTGAATTCGGTAGCTAGGTAGTTGGGTCGGCTCCTACCTCTTTTTGGTAATTCAACCATGTTGCCCTAGTTGTCATCTCAGCCTTATTATTCAACCTTAGGAGGTATTATTGCCGAAGATGGATGGTTTATTGGCCAATACCATCACCACCCCTCTGGGGTGTGGAGAGTAACAGAGCCCAGAGAAGCCTACTGCAGAAGAAGTTGAGGAGGTATCTGTCTGAGTATGATGATATCTTTCTATCCATTGATAAATTCTCATGTTGGTTTACAAGAAGACCGCGTGGATATAAACAGACCAAGTGTTGTAGAATCAACACCACTGATAAAAGGCCTGGAATCGCTCACACAATAAAGAGAACCCATTGGCATAGTTTACCTTGTTTAACAACAAATGAGGGAAAAGGCCTTTTTTTTCATATCAAGACTCGGGTAGTCTTGTAGCCCAGAGGTATTTTTCTTTTTCCAAATCCACTGACGTGATTCAATATTTAACATTTTAAATTGCGGACCTGTAGATGCTATTTTCTAGGCTGCCATGCGTTCAGCACGGCCCTGCAGCTCCTTGACCATATTTATTCCGACCTTTGTCGACTCGTCCAGGCTCTCATCTGGCAGTCCAAGCGCCTCATTCTGCGCCTTGATCGAAAATTCATTCGGATCATTCGGGTAAAATGCCCTTGCGTACAGCATCTTGCTGAACCCAGCCATATTACCACCTTGAACTTGCGCTAGACCATCCTCGTATCGCTTCTTGGTGGCCTCGTGAGTAACCGTCCAGTCGGCGTCAGTGGTTCCGGTGACACGCTTGACGCTCTCAAATATGTCGTTTTGGCTGACTACAAAGCTCTTAATATACACACCCTTGTTGAGGAACGTCGACAGGGTAAGGGTCTGGTCAGTTTCGTCATAGAGAAGTTCATTGAGGCTCAGTACATTGGCCACGGCGCGCCCAACTTGCGACAATGTCGACGTCGAGTTTTTGGTGTTGCCATCGTCATAAATTGTCAGAGAACGCTTGTCAAAGTCGAACCCAAAGCGTGCCTCGCCGCCCGCCAAGCTATAATCGTACCAAAACCCACAGCACACAGTAATCCACCGCATGCCAAGCCTCTCAATCTCGTCCCTGTTGGCTTTGGCCACGGGGCCTAACATCGTCTCCTCACCGAGTTTGATGTTGTCAATGTCACCGGCGTACCCGTTAGGGATAATGTAAGGAACGCCAGCCTTCGCGGCCGCCTGGACGAGCTTGCTGTGAGTGTCCTGCGGCGCGGTAGGGGCCATGGTTATGATAAGAAATTGCTGATCCTTGAGGGCAGCGACAATCGTAGCCTCGTCGTCGTAGTTGACTGAGGCGACTATGACGCCCTCAGGGAGTTTGTTAGGGCTGTCTTTGCGGGAAAGGGCCGTGACTGTGTGTCTTCCAGTCTTGAGGAGGGCAGCAGCAATGTGCAATCCAACGGTGCCTCCAGCCTGAGGGTGTTCATCAGTATCGTGTACATGGTGCTGTTGAATGGTTTACTTACCCCAACAATGGCCACTCTCTCGATGGCGTTTCTGAAGCCGGCGGGCTGATCTTTGGCGTACTTGGGCATTTTGCCTGCTTTTTGACAAGACGTTAAATTGACGCGTGGAGTGTATTAATTGTTGTGACTGTGGTCGAACGAGGTGGTTGAGCTGTTTGAGCTTGCGAGCAGTTGGCTATTCCTGCCTGACGCAGAGAATACCCGTCCATTTATACATAACTTCAGTCTCGATTCCTCTATTTCCAGGAGTTTCTTTCCATGTCAGCCTACATCTGAATCAGGAATATCGGACAACGGATCTCCATCGGACTTACAGACCTACAGACCTCCAGTGGGCGAAGCCAGACAAAGGAAAGTTGGTGAGAGGTGGGTAAGTCCGCGATTCTCCGCCGCAGCAGCCGCGCGCGGCCGCACACTAACACTCTGTGATGGGGCGCTGGTGCAGCGATAGGCGACTGACTCCGCAATAGCCGCAGCATAAGCCGCATAAGATGCTTGGGCAGTGCTTATTTACGGAGCTGCGGGTATACCTGCAACTTCCAGAATGCCGTGAAGTACAAATTTCAAGTTACATACACTCCATTGCTCCTCACAGCCTCGAGGACACAATGTCCAATGACCCACGCGCCACTATAACTGGACGTCAGAACCGAGCATCGACAGATATGGCTCGATGAAGAACTGGCCCCAGTCCAGCTCCCAGTTCATGTCTGGTACAGAATTGATGGCCTCGGATGCCGGCTGGGTCTGAAAGAATTGATAGCTTGCCTCGACAGCTTCCAGCTGAGCAAGCTCCTTTTGCTTCTTTGCCATATTAAGGCTGAGTAGATGCCGCGCTATCGACAACGCCTCACGTGTTAGTCCTGTATCAGCAGCCTTGACAAGGTTCTCCAAGCCCCTGAAGGCAGTGATGATGTGGGCGGAGGCGGCTGGCGTGTCTATAGCCAACAGGATGCAAGCATACTGGAAGACGCTGCCGATGACATTCCAAAACAAACGACCCTGGTTAGCTAGCAGCTCGGCCGCCTCCACCCCCGCGTTGCCGCTATCGATGACGAGCTTGATGAATTCGTCCGATATGCAGGTATTAAGATGGTAAATGCGCCGATAGAAGCAAAACGCGATGTCGGCCTTGGTCGCCACCAGGAACGGATGGGTGACTTGGAGCTCACTCAATGCTTTGAGACGGCCAAGTAGCTCCTCGCTCGGATTTGCAGGCTGAGATTCAAGGTGGAACGGGGAGTTGGGCGCCGGGATGATTTGGACTAACTGTACAAACTGGCTGGCAGCTGATCCTGGTGTCGGGATGATAGCCTGGCAAGTCACAGCCCGAAAATGGACAGCTGAACAATCTTGCTCATAGGACAGCATGTTATGTCCAGCCCAAGAGATCCAGAAAATTCTCCTCAGACGGTCCACGTCATGTCCAACGATGGCGGCGCCGGCCATGGACGCCATCTTCTTGATATTCCCTTCCTCGTGCAATCCCACCGTTTCACATAGGTGCATGAGAGTGCAGGAAGCGATCCAGGCATTGTTAGGGCGGGTTGTGGCGCGTAGGTATAACACCCGCATGCCCCACGCGATGATGTGGTCGATGCTTAGCATGCGCATGGAGGCCGGATCATCGAGAATGGCTTTGGCGTACTGCACCAGGTCAGACTCCCGCGGATGTCTGTTGGGGGATAGGAACGACCCAAGACTGGCTACGCCAGCGGCCACCGCGGCAAAGGCAACCCCGGTGCTGCCGGAGCCATGGTAATAATCCTGACATCGCTGGGCGTAGATTCTCGGATCCAACATGTCGCAGACAGGGGCCAATACCGAGAAATACACACTTGAGAAGGAGGCGAGGTCCTCCTCCGAGATGAGCTTCCCGAGCAAGCAGTGAGTGTTAGATGCCTCTTCTGGGCGGATGCCAAAGTTATAAGCGAACGATCGCATCTTGGGAGGGCTGTCGGAGCCGAGAGCCACGCCCAGGATGTGTGGAAATGCCATGGCCGCTGATGCCCCAGCGTATCTTGACTTGTGCTCGTCGAAGATGCCTCCGGACGTGCTGGCTACGACGGTGGGACTCTTTGTCGATGAGCCGTCGGCTTCGTGTGGGGGTTGCTCTGCATGAGACCGGCTCGTCAAACGACTTCTGCCATCGAGGCTGATACGCTTGGCTAGGGGAGGAACATGTACGCCGTCGCCCGCAGTGCCAGTGGTGTTGTCGTCGTCGTCGTCAGTGTACCTGCAGTTGTAGTCGTAAGTGGTGCACATGCCACAAGGATACTCGGTGTCGCATTTCCGCTTGCGATGGTGACAAGGGATACATGCCTTCCTTGCACGCTTGCGCTTGGCGATTGTCGTCGACATGACTGACGAGAGGGAGTGAGTTTCAAAGCCTGTTACTGTCGAGGTACAGCCGTGGTAACGTTGACGCGACTGTGTGCGTCACCACAAACGCGTAAATTGGCACTGAGTTATCGGTTATGATTATTATAAGCTATGCGACTAAAGGCGGGCTCTTATACTGGATATATCGAAGTATCTGGAAGAGGCTGGCGTTGGTCTGCAATCCTTGTCAATTTTGATGCATTGACTGAGCCTAATGAAAGTGGAACCTCTTGTCGGTTTCCCAACCTCACTCAGGTCCGGAATGTACAAGAGAATCCAGAATATAATACAAGGTTCTATATTCAAAAATCTACCTAAACATCTATAAGCATTGGCGGTGCCCGGCCTGCTGCTGCCTAACGTTGCCTGATGTGGGGCCGCCTACGTTCAACTATAGAGTTCGTGGAGAGGAGCCACAGTAGTAGTATCTGTGGCCAGGCACGATCATTATTATCTAGAAAGCATTCAGCTGCTTGTCGGTCGGCAACGCAGTGACACTTCTAATTTGTGCTGGCTGAGAATGTGAGTGAGGACCTTGATGGACCGTGACCAATACTGTTGAATGAAGATGCGTCGTGAGCAGCATAGAGTTTAACTAGCAGGTAGTCACATTTCGGGATCTCCAAGAAGTCATCATTTAGAGGACTGGGAAGAGAGCCATACCGAATGAGGGGGGTGTGTGTGTGTGGCTCCGACGACTTTTCAGAGTGCTGAACAATCATGCGGAAATATAAAGGCCTGTCCTTCCAACCGTAGATGAGAGACAGACATTCATTTCTATACATTCTCGCTCAACTTTTCTCACCTGATACACAAAGTCGATATATTCTGGTTGGAAATCATCAAGAAAGACAATTATGACAACCAGACCACAACTGCGTGTCCTTTTCTTCGACGTCTTTGGGACTTGCGTGGCTCAAAGAACGCCAGTAGCGGACGAACTATGGAGAGCGGTTAAAGAGGCGCTGGAGTCGTCGTCGTCGATTAATAGTGAAGTCCGGTCCAAGGCGACGAAGATGGTATGCCCCAGCCAGTAGTCGAGTACCTACCTAAAATATAACTTAATTTATTTTTGCAGTCATACGAGCAGTGGTTCGAATTCGGAGGGGTCAGTAGCTAACGAAATGACAACTACCACACATCTACTACTAGTAAATGCTAACAGGAACAGGAATGGAACAAAGATGTGGACAAATTCGTCAGCGATAGTAAAGCAAAACACAACAGTGTAGATTGGAGAGCAGTCGACAAGTATCGTCTTGAATCACTTCACAGACTCCTAGCACAGCTCGGCTTAATCATTGCTGGCGAAGATGCCAGCACCTCAGAGCTCCGCTTCGAAGAGGGTTCACTTTGGGACGAGGCACATCTCAAACAACTCAGCCTTGTCTGGCACCGTCTACCCCCTTGGCCCGACACCTGCCGTGGCCTGGAATTGCTTAATAGGCAGTTCTCTACCGTGACCCTCAGCAACACCTATAACGACTTGATGGAATTCCTGGTAGCGCATAGCAGCATACCCTTTCAGCATGTTTACACTTCCGACATGTTCCAATCGTTCAAGCCGAATCCCAAGGTATATCTCGGAGCGGCAGAGAAGATGGGCGTAAAGCCGGAGGAGTGTGGGCTCGTGGCCGCGCATCTGAGTGATCTGAAAGGCGCGAAAGCCTGCGGATTCTACGCATTATATGTTGACAGACCATTGGAGGAGAAAAATCCGGAGTTACGAGAGGAAAATATTCCGGACATGTGGATTAAAGAGGACGAGGATGGGTTTGTTGCTCTTGCTGAGCGTTTGAGAGTACAAGCTGGTTAAATGGCTGTCAACAATCGCCAAGGAGTAACATAACTCTGAGAAAGGCTGTTGCATTCGAAAAGTTCAAATTTTTTTGAATCTGTAGAGGTATAACCTTATCCATATCCACTGTAGCTTGTGTCTGTTGGAAACCATAGTCGAAGTTGCTGGTTCATTTTACATCAACTGGTAGTTAACTAATACACTGGATTAATCAACAGGTGAAGGAGTAACCGAACATACAGACAGATGAAGCAGACATTAGTACTAAAACTACAAAAATAATCATGAAATCTGCAATTATTATTACTAGACAAACCTGGCCTGCAGTCGTTCTGTGTTTGTGTTTGCCGCCAAAGTATCAATCACCGCTGGCGTTCCCCCTAACCTTCTCGACAACCCGATCAACAACGGCTGAAGCCTGCTGTCCTAAGTTACTGGTCACAGTCTCGCTTTGGGTGTTGGTGGCCACCCTTTCCTCTTGCTGGGACGGATTGGCGGTGCCATTGGCACCAGCAGCAGCAGCAGAGCCGTTTGCGTCCGTAGAGCGCTTGCCATTGGTATGGCCGTTAGCAGTCTGCTGCTTCTCTTTCAGCCTACCCTCTGCAGCCTCGTGTGATTTTCTAGTGATGGACGTAGATCGTGGGATATCGCTGGACAGATGAGGGTTGGGGATGTCAAAAACAGGTGACTTCCAGCGGTCTCCCTCGGCCGCAAGCTGCTTGTAACGGGTAGCCGACGCTGAGAGGCTATGTGGCAGTTTGATATCAGGGAATAGCGCGTTCTCGTCTGTAGCAGCCACGTTGACTTGAGCCCCCTCGCCCTGGGCTTGAGCCTCGCCCTGTTTCGATTTCTCCGTGAGCCTGTAACGCACAGCGTTGATGTACCTAGAGAAGGCGTTTGCAGAGCTCTTCGAATCGTCTCCTCCTCTATCTTCCCCGGCCCGCTTGACATCGCCTTGCACTTCGTATGCAAGCGCGTCCGCTTTCATGAACAACTCACGGATCCTGTTTTCGAGGACTTTCTCTAGGGCTGGGCGCACCGCTCGGTACAGAATAGATTTGAACACCGCGAAGAGGACTCTGTGCCTGGATTTCTTGACCTTGATGTTCAGGTGTCGGATCTTAACGGAAACATCGTCCACATTGAAGAAATGCCGTTGTAGACTGGGATCTTGGACGTTTGAAGCTGCGATCTTGAAGCCGAAACCTTCGTCGCTGAGGAGTATGTCCAGAACCCCCATGTCGGCGATGGAAGGAAATCCCTTCTTCTTCTTAATGTAGTAACTAACATCTGTGGATCAGGGAACCAAGTTAGTCAAAATGGTGAAATTTAGCGATTGCGATAGCTCCAGACCCGTCCTTACCTCTGAAGTCTGCTTGGACGCCAGAAAAAGAGAGCATGATCTGCAAAGTATTTCGATTAGCAAGCCTCGATGGAGAATCGACTGAATTTAGGTGTTGGGTACTGACTCTGTGATCTCGTTTGTCGGCAATTGTTTTTCGTCCCCACCGCATATAATTGTCGTTGTCAAACTCGATTACGTTGGGAATCAAGTTGTCGCTTTCGATCACGAGGTTTTCAACGACCTTCATTCAAGGTTTTCCTTTCGCGTCAGACTGATCTTGAATACGGAAAAGAGACCGAACCTAGGGCATATTTTACTACTCACCACATCGACCATTGGGTCCGCAACCTCGATGCGAGAAATCGGGATGTATCGGATATTCTCGAAAATGGCTGGCAAGATGATATCCATGAAGTCTCTCGACAACTGCTTTGAGACGTGAACTGGGCCGTACTCACGACCTCCAAGGTCTCTGAGCAGTCGCCCTACCGAATCTCTTATAGCCCTGTTTTGCGGGTCGTCGTTGAATTGGTCGATGAGGAACTTGGACTCGTCGACGATGCGATTCATATGATCCTTGTAACGTTCGCTCAGTAGAAAGCGACCTTGGTCATAAAGTCCTTCCCATTCAAGTCTACTCTCCTCCTGTAAGGCGAATCCTTGTTCTCTCAAACATTTACTGGTCGATACTTAGTATTGAGCCACGTCTCGCTATTTCTTTTTCACCCATAACAGGAGGTGCATACCGAATATATGAGTCCAAGTGTTTGAACCATCCCTTGAGTACAGGATCCTGGTCTGCATCGCGATAAATATTGTTGAGGGATTCGAAGAAGTCGTCCAGCGACGTGCCATTTGCAAAACGTTCGACGAGAGTCTTTCAAAGAGCATCAGCCCATGGTCTAGCACATTACAGAACCAGATACATACGCGTAGGTGAGTCTGGGCCAGTTTCACACTGTCCTTGCCCGCGGCTTCTTGCGCGGCATCCTTGCCTCTCTGAGTAACATCCTTACCATGACCGATATACTGTTCAGCCAGATTGAGGAGCGTGTCGATAGCTTGCTGGTCTGAGGGCGAGGAACGATAAGCTTGGTCAGTCCAAGTCCGCTCACTGTTATATTGAAACCAAATCTTATGGAAAACGACCTACAGTCACCGCGACTCTGGATCTCGTCCAGCATCTTCCTTAGACGCGACGTGAATATCTCCCGCCGTTCTTGGGGAAATTTATCGACCAGATAACCCTTGCCCTTTTGGACCAGCTCGTTATTTTGTAACCGTTCAGTACCGGTGGGAGCACTAGCTCCTGCACCTTGACCGTCAGTTCCCGTGGTCGCTGTACTGGCAGTTGCACCAGAGCTATCAGCGGCCTATATGAGCATAAGCATAACCCATAACCATCAGCGATCAGCAGAAGAGAAAATGGGAACACTTGCAGCAGGTTTGTTCTTCTTAGACTTGGACTTCTTCTTCGATGGTTGTTCTGGCTTTTGATGCCAGACGTTCGCCTCTTCCGGTCGATCGACCTGGGAAAGCTGCTCTTCCGATGGCCGGACTCTGCTGCCGGCTTCTTCAGACACGTCGGCAGCCATATCACGAAGGAGGAGAGACGCGTCATACACTGCGATGATCAGTGAGTAACAGTTCAATGCTCAGGTGGTCAGCATTCATCGTCCTTACAAAGTTTGCGAAATTCCCCATTGGTAATCAAGAGATTCCCGAGGGCCTTCAGGCCGTCCAGGGCTCTATTAGCATCCTTTTGCAACCCTTTATCCTCCTTCTCAATGGCAGACATATCGGGTGCCCCAACTTCCCGTACAGCACAGCATCCGACTTCCCAAGAGAACTCTTGCAACAACTGGTCTTCGTTCTTGCTCAAGATGAGCTTCTTGGTTTGTTCAATAACATCCCTTAGGTCTTTGACAATAACTTTCCCTTCGTCAGACAGTTCTTCTGGCGGGGAAGTGAGAAACTTGGAATCGAGAACGCTATTGAAAGCGGCATCGCATTGTTGATTCTGTGTTGAGATGTCGCACTCTGTGTTTAGCAAGGCACCAACTACTGGTATCAATGGCAAGGGAGCAAGCCACTTTGCTCAATACGTACCGACGGAAGCTTCCCATTCTTGAAGGCTAGGAGGGGTTTATTTTATCAGCTCAACGTTAACAAGTTTCCTTAAGGTCATAATTTTACCGTAATAGATTCCTAGAAGCCGGAGCTTCTGATCGACATCCTATAGTTGGGGCATGGTGAGCCGCGAGGGGCTGATTTCTTTCTTGCTCATCCTTATGGCTGACATACCTTTTCCTTCTCCTTCAGATCAACTGGATGATTGACTAACTTCTTCGAGGGCATGGCCAAGACGATTTCAAAGGTGCAGAGAATTAAGAGAAGGGAGGAAGCCGTGGTATGTACTACATGCAAACATGCAAACGAAGAAATACTAGTACTCAAAAGGAAATTGTGAAGCGCGATAAACCATTGCAGGATCACGATCCAAGTAATTTGCCCAGTGCCACTATGGTTGCAAGGGTTACTCTTGATGAGGAAAACACGACGTAGAGGGGCTGCGTCAGTATATTTAAATTCCAGGGATGAGCAAATGTAACCAAGCAAGACGCCCAATACTAATCGGGTTGCGCCTTATATCAGAAGACCCATCGGAAACCATACTGTCTGTAGAGGGGGTATTTTTTCGAGGTCTTCTAGATCTTCAAAGAGGCGTGCCCTCCTCCGCCGTAGTGACGTCAGCATGTCGTTCATAAGGCTAGGTTTTGGTTTGCCGGTAAATACGATTATACGACCTACGGCGGCATAACTAGTATAACTTCCCGAGATACCTGGGTATATACCTGAACTAGCACACCAGTTAGCATGAATCAGATACGATGGTATTTCTTTCCCAATTCGAAAGAGAACTGGAATCGCGAGTCAAACTACGGCAAAGCGCCTGTTCCTAGTAGTTGCAAGGGGGTTGAGATCCTCACCAAGGTTGCTCTGAGTTCACACCTTGACGTCAGGCGAAAACTCAGTGTCCAACTCACTGGCCAGGAATAGACTAGCGAGAGTTGGGAAATGCTACCTGATCCTCGGGAGGAACCGAGAAAGGTTAATGGTCGACTCGCACACCTTTCCATGGTCGACTAGTATCTCTCGGAGAACAACTCCGCGTATAGCCCGGTTAACGCCAGTGGCGAGTCATGTCCGGAGCGATTCTCAGCTCGTGACAGCCCGTCGTCCATCTTTATTGCAGGCAAAGGCACAGCAGTGCTACCGTTAGAAGTCAATGGCTTCCCGGGTAAATCCCGATGGTATGCCAGCTTTTCCCCCTCCGACCTCAGTAAAGGTGAAACACGGGTGCCCTAATCAGTTTCCCATAAAGCGGGCGATGAGTGTCTGTCCATTTCCTCATCCATTACGAACTTGAGTATATGGAAGGCAAAGAGCGTGTAGCTCAGCTTGCATTCATTACTCTTCGAGCGACCCTACTATACAGTGGAAAGAGGGATCATCGCTGCGCAGCAGCATCGCAGGAGCTCTGAAGAGCTCGGTCGTTCTTAGGTGGCAAATGGGGCAATTACGACTGTTCGCATATATTCTAGGACCTGATTTAGCTAACCAAAGTGGTCTATGGGCAATGATTGAATGATAGCTGTTTATGCTAATATTCCAATCGGCACGGAAAGTCGATATAAGTATCCATGTCCATTGACAGGAATTTTGTTGTTCAGCAGAGGATCCATGAAGTTCATGTGGATGAAGACAGGGAATGAGAAGGTGTGGGAGACACGCAAAACACATAGCAGCCGCAAATTTTGAAAGAAGGTCCCTTTTCAGAGACATTGTTAATGTAAAATGAGGACGCAGGGATCTTTCACAGTTTCACTATTTCCAGAATGGGTGGCTCCCCAAGGTACAGAGATATAGGAACCACCCTTGCCTTCTTCCCACAGCTTCCACCCCAATCCTCTGCATTCTCTCCATCTGCTGCCCTCATTATTCCTAAGTTTTAAAGATGCAATGGGGATTCTCTTATTGGAGTAAGAGTAGTTGCAAATTGTCTTACTCAACAGTAAGACTCTCTCTCTCTCCTTCTTTTAAGTAGATCGCTGTTATGTTGTGAAATCTGTATGTCTTAGCAGCTCTGCCCTGGGCGCTGTTTCAGGTGTGTCTCAAGGATATGGAGGCAAGACAGCTCACAGGCTCGCTGTCAGAGTGTTTGTGGGTGTTCCCTAAGATGTCACAGTATAAAGAGTGTTCAGGGCCTTTAAGCCCTAGAAACTGCGGCAGGGCTTGCATTAAGACAAAGAAACATCTTATCCGGTCTTTGCTTAGCCTATGGGAGCAGACAAAGATAATGTTTTCATTGATTTCATCAATCTTATTGCGAATTGCGAAGTATGAGCCACACACTTTTGGCTGGATATTCTATAGGCTAGGCCTCATAACCTCTGCAGGAGATCCCCTGGCTCCCATCTCTGGTTCACTAGGAATAGTATCCAAACTCAGATCCTTCAGTATCTCAACCAACTTCTCAAGTTTGAAAATAATCTGTTTCATATTCAAATGTCAAACCTCGGCCCTTTTAAACCTAATGACGAAGAATAGACGACGTTCTAACATGACTGGAACATCTTGGAAAGACCATCTCCATTAGTAGAGAATTCATAACTGCCATTCTGTCTTAATTCGTGGACGTTACTATGACAAAGAGTCACATAAATTAACTATGGACATACCCTTGTCCCTTTTGGCTCTGCACCAATGCCAGAACGAGCTCAAAGAGCCTTCAATCCCATTCGCCCCTACTTTAATGATCCATCCGATGCCCGTTTTCTCATCTCGTTGGGAGACGGCTTTGTGCGGCTTGTTTCAGCTGCATGAGACTGCTTATCATTGAGAGTTGGAGATAGGAAGTCCTGGCTGCTGCTGCTTCGACTCTCAGATGCACTCCGGGACGATTTGGAGCCATCAGCTAACGCCCCAAAACGACTGCTATAACGCGCTTCAGCCAGATGCCGAAGAGACTCTGCCGTCATTGAGCCAACCAACTGCGCTGACCTGCCCGTGGACAGCGCTTTCTTGACATCAAAGAGATCAGCTAATGTATTCACCACTACCTGATCACTGTCACCATCGGCAACCACCTCTCCGACCCTGTATATCTTCTGGTTGGAAACTTCGCTAGCCACTTTGCACACCTCGAGACATTGCTTTGAAATATTGATATCCTCCTGCAATCGTAATCTCTCGTCGCTATCGAGAGGGTCGCCGTTCGTGACCAGGACCCGCAGGCGTTCCTTGATGCGGCCGATGACCTCCGCAAAGCTATCCCGGTTTGCATCGAGGGCATGACGCGTTAGCACCTGCACGTCAAAGCTGTCCTGGGTCGCTCCTTGCAATAGAGACGATTCTTGATCTGTCAAGGATTCGATGTAAGACCTCGCATTATCACAAATACGAAGGCACTTTTCGGTCACTGCTCTCTCATCTTTCAAGTCGACGTTTGTGTCTGAGCTGCTAGTGCTTTCGACTGTAAATCGTGCCAGTTTCTCATCAACTTGCTGCAAATGGATCTCAAGGTTATATGCCGTGTCTTGGATCATCTCATTGTACTCTTGAAGAGCTTTCTGGGAGACTTTGCAGGTGCGCCTGATGAAATTGTCAGTAGAGTCTTGGGTAGAAGAGGGAACTGTGACCAACATAGTTATAGTGCCTAGACCAACAGAGATTGTTGCCTTATACCCTGCAATAGTGTCTATAAATTCATTTATAGTGCCTCTCATAAACTCCATCTTCGTCCAATCTCGGATGCCCGTCCTTGATTTTCCATTGAAATCCTTCATCGATAGCTCAAACTCGCGGCATACTTGGCTGCATCGGCTGATAGGATCTTGAAGAATTGCCAGTATTGAAGATTCGTCATTGATTACTTGCGTCAGCAAGTTCAAAATTTTGGTAAGATCCTCAAGCTCATCTTGAAGCCTCTGCAAAGTTTTGTTTCGACCTTTGAAACGTTGGACAGTCTCATAGAGTGACTGTGTTGACTTGACGGCGGCTGTAATAATTGCCAGGACTGAGGCAGTAACGCTCAAGGGATCTGCCATTCTCGACGGTGGTTGCCAGATCTCTTAAATAATAACCTTTGCTAAAAGTAGCGGTAGAAAGTGCATACGAAAGTAAATGCTTCTAATTGAGGTGAGGGTAGCTATGTGTTTTTAATGCCAGCCTCGATATCGACCCTGCCCTGCTAGGAAACTTTGATTGGCCAAAGTTAGCGCCGTGGCTGTATTTTGTCGAGCAGGTCACTGCAGCATGCTGCTATTTTGTAAGAATTCTGATGTAAGATGACGTGTCGTTCATGCGCCTGCAGAGGCCATTTTGCGAGAGGTGTATCCGCCGGCGACAAGGTTGTAATCGAGATGGTGAGGGGCAAGAACAGCGAAGAGCCTCATAACGTGGGATGTACTCCGCACCCGCATAGTGTTACGACATCCACATTGCAGCGGGTAAATCTGAGAACAGGCCTATATTGGGCGAAAGAGCGCTCAAGTAAAACGTTGCGGCCCGGCAAGTGTTATGGAGTAATTAGCTGGTGCCCCCTGAACAGCCACGCGATGTAATTAGACGCGGGTTCCGGGCTGCTGGGTGTCGTTTCAGTCCAGGAGCTCAGGCCTGCCCGCCCGGAGCGGAGCTGATCCTAGGGCCCTTAATGAGCCATTAGGAACCAACTAGAGCCTTAAGCCCCTTTGGTCCAATAAGTTCGACGGCTTCTGATCCAAATGGCAGGGGTCAAAGTGTTGTGTCTAGCATCCAGGGTCATAGAACCTTTTACAACAGCAACCATTAACTTCCGCAAGGCCTTAAACCAAGCCAGAGCTACTGAGTCATTTCTGAACCTGATTACTGAAGTGGCATGTAACCAAAAAATTTCCAGTGAAACAGCTGTCTCCTGAGAACATCTAGTAGTCATTCTATAAGGCATGGTCATTCTTCATGGCTGCCACCCCCACATAATCCCCAAACAATTGGTCAGTATATTTAATCATCATGCCAACCCATCAGTAAAACTCTTGCTTTGATGTCTGAGACACAGGGGTTACAGCGCCCACGAATTGGGTCAACCCCTCAGCAAGTCATTAATTACCCTGAAGTCACCGTATATCGAGTCGTAGTCAATACGAATAACTATCATACTTTGGCCCCTTCGCAGCTGGGATACATGACTACATGATTTTGTCAGGATAAAGTCCACATCATGCGCCATCTATAGATTATTATTTTTCTTTATTTCCTTGTTAGATCCGTGACGCCTAATTTTCAATACGGAGCCCAGGAACTGTTCAATGACATCGTCTCATCAACCTCCCGTCTTCAACTGAAATACCAGGCTCCCTTCCGGGAGGATCGTAAAGCTTGTAATATATGCCCTTACTGTAGTTACAATGCAGGAGTTCAAAGAGCGCCGGGTGGATTTGACATGAACCCCACGCCAGCCATATGCATGTACAAACAGACAGCCAAAACAACAACAACAAAGACAGAAGCAAATATTTAAGAGCCAAGGGAAGGTTTAGTTTAAATGGACTTGCAGCCACATTGTAAAAACTCAAGTGAAGAAAACTGTGACACTTCATATGTTGCCTGATCAAAATTAGAGTGGAGCTGACTCTAACTGCGCAGAAGATCATTTTTAGCATCACTTCGGATGCTAGTTGGAACTCATGCAGCAGAATACTTGCTGAGGCAGAGCGAAAACATCACTGCAGGCTAGTAGCTAGATATCACTTCACAGGTGCAAAATAACAGTTTGATGGGCATGGCGGGGTAGCTGGCCACTAGGAGTTACGGGTGGAAATGTGTCTGTAAATGGCCTTGGTAGCTGTCATTTTAGTTTTAATTCCAAAGGTCCTCATATTCCAGTTGTAAATGTTTATCTTGAACTTCAGGGGTAATCGTATCGGAGCAAGATCTTGACCCTCAGTAAGAACGGTGCTAATTAACCTGTCCAGCAATGAACAACTATGGAGAACTTCTCCGACGGGGGTCCCATCTATGGGCTCCATCGCGGTGTAGATCATATTAGCAAGAATTCCATGCGCGACTTCGACAAGAAATTAAGCGAGAACGCTGGAGGAAATAATGAGAGCCGCCTCCAGAGCCCATGGTGGCAATGATTATCAGCACAGAGAGCATTCTGGAATGGTTCTATGTATGGATAAACCATTCACTCAACAACCAGGTTGGGTGACTTGCAGGTTTGATGCACTTCTTGCATAGTCAGTCGCCAGAAACTTGTTCCGATGAGATATTCTTCGATAAGCCGCCAAGGCGGACACACAAATAAGGTTGGCCTTTTGATGCCAATCACCACCACGTCGGCTCTGTCATCGCGGTGTGCCACAGCCGCCTGCTATGAAGTGTTCTCGGCTTCTTTTTGGTGCCGAATCCCACAGGCCGGCTATCTTGACTTGCACAGCTTGACAATAATTGAACAGCCAGCACAGCCAGTGAGCGGGAATCAGCTGAGCAGATGAAGCGATTGGAAAGAACCCACCTACAGTTGTAGTGACCTGTTACCAGAAGAACCAAACAATAGAAAGCATTTGAGCGACGGGAATTACGGAGCACGGGCGGGAATCCGCCTTTCGGGGGGCGACTCGGGGGCCGTATTGGCGATACCAAAATTACCACAGATCTCTTTACGCGTGGGAAGGTCGCTGGCCACGTGACTGTACCACTTTGCCTTCATCCCAGTGCCCAAGAGCGTCCCGGTTTCCTCCATCCAAAGGGCACTCGTCGCTCTTCACCACACACCACCACCGCTTCTGCCATCTTCTTCTGGGCCCCGGGTACTTCGTCAAGGACCCCTCCTATGAACGCTGGAGTTATTTACGTGGACTGTGTGACTTCTAGGCAACTGTGGAACATCCATCCTCGCTCAGCTGCCCTTCACAGCGTCTTTCCCCTACCCCCGGCACTCTCTTCGAATGTTCGCGATCCGATCCATTTATCGTCTCCACGGGCCCTGAACAGCTGACATATTGGCTGCTTCTGGACCTTCATCCGTCCCTTCTCTCTGGGCTCGATGTCTGATAGCACTTTATCTACATCGTTCCCTGCAGGACCTCTTTCTCCTTCATCACCACCTTCCATATTGCTGATAGAGAACAATTCGCATTACAAACTTCACACTCCAAATTCTCCTCCGTTGATGTCGATAAGCTCTCAGAAATATGCTCCCAACCTCGACTCCTCTCAGCTATCACCAGTTGGACAGGCGACGTCGCAACCCACGAATCTATCTTCCCCCCCTTCATCCACACCGATGTCTACACAAGTATCGCACCAGCCGAGTATAAGCGCAACTGCTTCGTTTCCTACTCCTGCAAGTAGTGTGAGTGGCCACGCCGTGACTGCGACATTCACCGACGACACTGAAACTGTGGAGAACTCGTTTGGTGTGGATCCTGCACCAGGCGCTCATCCGGAAGTGACTGCAGCGTCAACACTTCAGGGAGAACACAGAAGGACAGATCATGACCGAGATTACTCACGGAAAAATCCAGAGACCGAGAGTCGTGAATCTTCGAAGAACTTGAACGCACTAGGGAAGGAAGCCAAGGATGTTGATGCGATGGATATTGACAGGGAGACCGCAGCCTCGTCTCTGGACGATGATTTCAGCTTAGATTCCCTTCAGAAGGACTTCACATCAGCTTTCCATCTCTGCAAAAGTTGTAAGGCCTCCCTTATATGGATCCCCTTTGTGGCCGTTGCTGCGCAATGGATTTCCGTTGATGCTTTTCTGAGATTGATCTCTTGTTAACGCCGTGATCTAAACCCTGACAGTTCATCCTCCAACCGGTCCGGACCCGGCATTAGACTTGATTTCATTATACGGATTAGGTTCTGTTGCGAAATCGGTTGCAAGGATGGATCCGGTAACAGGAGAAAAGATCAATCGGTTGAGGAAGTCCTACGAAGGGAAACTAAAAGGGCTGGGGCTTTCAGGAAGGAATAAGCCAGTGAAACAGGAAGTTGGTGCCCCTGGCGGGCTAAGACATCTGACCATGTGGCCCGATGAGGAATGGCAAAATCAGAAAGTTTCCGGGAAGGACATTAAAATCGCAGACATCGACTCGGCATTGTTTAACATGCAGATGAGAGCTATGAAAATGGAGCCTGGTACCGTGCCGAATAACGAATACTGGGCTGACGTTTTGGGGCATGAGAAACCGTCGAAGCATGCGGGCGGTAGTGATGTTGGGAAGAAGGCTTTCAGTCCTCCATCGAACACTCCTGGGTCAGCCGGGCAGCAGTCGAATGGGACGCCTGTCGCTGCGGAGCCTGAGCGTACGCGACCTACTCGTGGTCGTAAGCGGACTTACGATGACAGCAGCTTTGTTGGCTATGGCGAAGGCTACGCGGACGATGACGACGATATTGCTTTCTATTCAAACAGTGAGAGTGTCGGAAAGAAGAAGCGGAAGAAGGTGTGATGAATTCCTGTAAGGGTGGTAATTCATATTGGATATCCGGGTCACTGACCTTCTGGGGTCTCCTCAAGCAGGATTCTGTTTTGAAGGTATCAGTCCCTCCGCCCGAAAGACATGGGAACTACGAAGCAAGCATGCTTGGGGTCGGAGCCAAGTGAGGAAGGAAAAACAGAACAACGAAGAAAAACGAGCAAATAGAAGGAAGAAGAGGACACATTGTTTGAAGAAGCTCTTCTTGCCTCGAGAGCTGGAATGGGGCTTGTCCTTGCGGATCTGCACGATGGCGTACAGGCCTGTAGTACAGTGGTTTTATTACTTTCAGTTCATTTTGCATGACGGTGCTGGATATACCCGGCTTTTATCAGGTGGGATGGCGTTTGGGAGGGGAGCAAGAACTCTTTTTTGAAAACCTTGTTATGCGGCAACACCTAATGGCTTCATTAGCTGCCTTTTTGTCCTTATTATTCTCTTCTTATTTCTTTTTCATGGGCTTTGTTCTAGGGTTTTTTCTTTCTCCTTTTTTTTGTTGCCGTCGTCCTGGTGGCCATCTTTATTTGAGCAGGTTTTGTTTCAATCGTCGTCAATGATCGTCGTCGATGCTGTCGCATCAGCCGATAGACGACGTTTTCTCGAAGTTACGGGCATTATTGTCTGCATTTGACAGGTGGGAAAAGAACCGGAGGGAGTGGATTCCGTCTTTTCTCTTCGCCAGATGACTACTGGCAGTGCTGAGGAGAGACAAATCGACCAGCAGCTCAAATAGTTGCCGCTGGTCCACGAGCTTACACTGTGGCATGGGCGCGGGTTTATGACAAAAGTGCGGCCACCATGGGACAATGTGTTGGATGAGCCAGGCAAATGGACTTGATGATGAAGAGTTCAACAAAATGAGAGATACTATTGATGCCCTGGGTTCGCCATTTCAACCGCTGTAGAATTTTTAGAGCCGCAGGTTACGGGTCCTCCGTTCTTATCGACCGACATTATCGGTTTGTCGCTAACGCAGTTTAACCATCTTGAAATCCTCCACTGGACGCTGCACTTCACAATTAATTACAGAACAATGATCCATAGAGAACGACAGGCATTTTGTCTTCCCTTTTGAGTTAATCCTATAATCCAACGCAAAGCATGTCCAAATTCGAAACAGCCCTCCGCCTCATCGACGAAGCACACTCCGAAGACCCCAACCTAACCACCACGACCGCGACAGACCCTGATGACAAGACCAAACTCACCAAATCCACAATCCCCTACGAACTCCACTACGCTCACCAAACGACCCGCTACTTGACCCTCCTCCGTCCCTCAGCCCCAGAGCCTCTCCAACTCGCCGTCCGCGCCCAACACCTCCGCAGATGGGAAGTACCCCGCAGCTCCTACCCGCAGACCAAAGCTGGGTACTACGCCTGGCGGACGTACCTAGCGAAGCGTCAGGGCGAGATCGTCAAACAAATATGCCTTGATGCGGGGTATTCAGGCGCGGAGGCGGAGCGGATAGGTGCGTTGGTGAGGAAGGATGGTTTGAAGAGCGGTGATCCTGACACGCAGACGCTGGAAGATGTGGCTTGTTTGGTGTTTCTGGAGGACCAGTTGGAGAGTTTCCACGAGGGCTATGATGAGGAGAGGGTTGTAGTTGTTTTGAGGAAGACTTGGGCTAAGATGTCCGTCGCTGCAAGGGAGATGGCGTTGAAGATTGAGATGGCGCCCAGAGTGAGGGCATTGGTTGAGACGGCTGTTAGTGGTTAAGGGAGGTGATCCTTTTAGAATTAGAATTGCGTGTGTTACTATGCGAATCAAGGGGATTGATTAATGTCTTCAAGGTATGTTCGAGGTATGGGTTTTCCTTGAACTCCCTTGAACTAACCAGAGTCAAGATGTTCGTCTCTTTCCTTCCCTTCTCTCCTTTTCCCCTATTACTAACTTTAACTGTTAGATGAGTCTCACAAAAACGCCCACGGATATACCATATCCCGCTAAGAGGCAAGAACGCCATTAAATGCAATAGTACAATAGTCTTTGATCCTCGACCTTGACCCTTCACCTGGCGCCGTCCACGTCAATTAACTTTACGAGACCAATAGCAGCTCCAGCCGCAACACCACCGACCAGAAACATCTCGATCCCTCCCTTGATGCCCGCGATAACGTGCCCTCTTCCGACCCATCCACGGACAATGCAGGTCTTGACATATCCAAACAGGAACAGCGTGATTGCCATCACTCCGATACTCCAGTAAAGGGCCACGATGACCTTGTCGACGATGAAGTACGGGATGAGTGGGATGAACCCGCCAACGAAGTACCCGATCGCGAGCGTCAGGGCGGATATCCATGCCTGATTACAGTCGGGCTCGGCCTCTTTGTGGTAAAATGTGATGAGGAAGTCACTGAGCTGATCTCGGGAGGAGTGGAGAGAAGTGTTGATTTGGCTGATGGCTTCGTCGGATATGCCGTATTTGGAGAAGGTCGAGTGGACCATGGCGGCCGTTTCTGAAGGAGAGGTATCGATGAGTTCGTTTGTTTCTAGGACAGTGGTTGCGTATGATTCTCTGATCGATTGCGTTAGCTTGCTCGTTCGTCCAGAATTACCTTTGGGCACTTCAGAACTTACGCTTCGCTATTCGCCCCAACGTACCCTCCTAGCCCCATCGAAATAGCGCCGGCAGTCAACTCAGCCAATCCACCCAAAACCACAACCTTGGTGTCGCCCAGCGCAGATAACCCTGCACTCAGCGCAAAAGGAACCGTCAACCCATCCGACATCCCTAGGATAGAATCGGATATGATGCGAGGGTTGATCCTTGGCCGAGTCCCAGCACTAGAGACGCTGGACGTAACCGACTCTTCTTCGGGCGTGGTAATATGACGTTCGAAGGTATGGTAGGACCTGGGCAACTGGGCCTCCAAGTCATGGTCAGGATGCGGGTCAGGGAGAGTATTGTTTTGCCGATTGTCAGGGACTTGTGACGGTTTCAGAAGAGGTTTCCCTGCCGGTTATTAGTGTTCCATGTGTTGATGAGTTGGGGGAAGGTGGGTGTTAGAGAGTCGGAAATGGATCTCCAGATCTATAGATCCCGACCAATGACTTACGAGAATGGTTGGATGCATGGAACCCGTTTTGCTGCCCCCTTGTCGGGAAGAGCATTTGTTTCAAAAATAAAAGAGCCATATTCTTCTTCGACAGCTTCTCGAGCGTCTAGTTCGTCGAAATCTCAGCTTTCTTCGACGTCGTAGAACAGAAAAATGCTGATAGGAACAGAATGACGTCAGACGCTAAACGGATCTCACGACTCCAATGAAGTCCGAAATGGATGGAAGAGCAACGAAAGACAGAACAAAGAGGATGAAAGACAAGAACCCCGTCTATAAAGGCTGGAGAGTGCAGTGTTCTTCTATCTTAAAGGGGGGATCTTCCTCAGACGCCCCTGTTACAATTACCTCGCTTTATACAGGAACTTGCCCTGGTATGTGCAGCAAACCTTGGAACTTCTCGTATCGGACTTAGCTGCAAAAGGACCTTCATCGTAAGTCCGTGGCCAATCACAACGAAGCGATATGTCAGCTAGTCGGCCATATCTTCCTGTTTCAGCAACCGCATCGCGTGGTGGGCAACCGGATTACATTTACACGCAATATGACTGGTCGATCAGTCCGTGGTGAGTGGCTTGGAGCTTTCTTTGCTTTGTCAAGGTGATGAGGAAGAGAGATCTGGACTGCACGGAGTTACTAAGGGTGTCGGTCTGGGCAGTAAGTCATGTTGTCCGGCTTCGGGGTTAAGAAGCTTTCAGTCAGGTTTCGGTTCCTTGTCCGTTTACATCTTTTGTTCCCTCGGCCTTTTGCTCTAAATAGGGCTGACAATAGCCTGGAAGTGGGGCGCAGGGATTGCTAGTGCGGGTGTTCTCCATGCGATCGGGAACCATCCGTCATAAATAGACGAACTCCCAGCCACCTTGTACCTAGGTATCACTGTCTGGCCTTGGTCATTAAATTCAAATCCCTTCTTCGTGGCTTTTATTGCTAGCCCGCATGGCGGTGACTTGATCTGTATGCTTCATCACTGTGGAGAAAATAATAGTCGTTGATAACTTAATATAAGCTCTTCAGTCTCCTCTAACCATGGTCCAGGGGAGAGAATCCTTTTTAGCCTACTCGTTAGTGCGAAAGCAGGGCATTGGAAACTGTTTATTTGAGACATCATGGTCGATCCTAGGCACACACTCCAGCTTCTGGCCTACCCCCTGGATATTTCCGAGGAATTTGAGAGGTGCATACCCCCCAGTCCTGCTTGCTTTACGCCATCGAACGAACATCATCTTTTCTTAGTGGAGTTCTCGAGAAGCCATGTTTGAAGTGTCGTATAGCCACTCCCATCACGATCTTGTAATAGGATTGTTTGCTTCTTTTCTTTCATTCGCCAGCGAAATGACCTGGCCGGCACAGCAAAAGCTACTACCTGTACCTAGGTAGATTTTCAGTGGGAGTCCAGACAACCTGTTTTGGTCACCGAAGCTGGCTCCGGGAAAGCCACGTGATCGTGGTTACGAGCGACTTGGAATGTAGGAAGATCGCTCTAGTTGATTTGTTCCGCAACTGACAAAAAGGCCCAAGAACACTGTGGTCATATCTAACAAGACTGCTCTAAATGGTCAGTTATATACTCTATATCGACTTCGCTGACATTAAGATTAGATTCTCAATGGGATTCCTTCCAAACTCCTGGTCTTGACGCAGCGCCAAATCCGCGACCAGGACGCGTCCAAAAAATATTTACACCTTCCCCCAAAGGCCCTCGGCCGTTGTCAGCTTAGTGAGAAACGCAGCACACCCGCCAACTAAACAAGCGGCGCCGCTGAACATGGATGCCTCAAAGAATCCTCCGTAGTGGTCGACAATCGCCCCGTTCACCGGTGGACCCATAAGTCCTCCGAGAGAGCTGATGGCCATGCCCATTCCCAAATAGGTTCCCATATTCCTGAGGTCTTTGCAACAGAGGGAAAATGCCGCGGAGCCTCCAGAGATGATTGTCCCAGAACTAAAACCAAAAGCGATCGAATAAATAATCAACGCTGCGTTTGATTCTGCCGAGTTCATGCAGAAGATAATAACAGCACTGACGAGACCCCCAAATGCAAACACGTTCAATCGCCCAAATTTGTCCGCTAACACCCCAGGAATAATGCGGCCGAATGTTGATGCCGCGTTGAGAATCGCTGTCAAGTAACCAGCAAGTGTCGAGCCCATGCCTCTCCTGACCGCGTATGTCGGGATGTAGAACATGGGAGTGAACATGCCAATGAACATGAAGAACAACGAGACGATCATGAGAATGAACGTCGGGTCTTTAAAAGCTGATGGAATCCAGAAGGTGGTCTTTCTTGGCGGCAACCTAGGCTTGACTGTTGCTATTGAAAAAGCGAGAAATGGTATGATGAGGAACCCGATGACTCTCACAGACCATCCGAACCCCAGCGACGAGCTGTTCAACATCTTTGACAAGGCAATGGGGATGACAATCCCACCAATGGACGATCCAGCTATAACCACACCAAGGGCTGCTGCACGTTTCTTAGTGAAGTATTGCGATACTGCGGCCATTGCTGGCAGCTGCAGAAGGCCCATGACGAGGCCAATCAGAACGCCTTGAACAAGCATGATTTGCCAGTACTCCTTGCAAAGACTCAACATCATCATGGCGAAGACATAGGCTACTGCTGCAGGCAGAATTATCTACTCTCTACGTCAGTGAGCTGTTCCAAGTTGTTAATGGGGGCTGCATAACGTGCCTTCTCACCAAAGAGATCAAACATCGGTCCTCCGACAAGGCCCGATGCGAACTGGAGGAAAACTGACAGAGATCCAATCCAGGAGACATTATCTGGCGTTTGATTGTGGAGCTGGTTTTGCAAATAATACGCCTCAAAAGTGCCAAACGCGTTCGCGAAGCCCAGGCAACAGAAGAAGAGACAAGAGCCACCAGCTGCAACGAGCCACGCTTTAGCGCCACCATCCGGTGCTGTATCTTCACCGGCAAAGTCCAACGCTGTCTTCTCTTGCCCGAGTTCGGCGGCTGCAATGCTTGACCTTTGTCCCTCGTGTTCTTCCTCTCGGCCTATGTCTACTGACTTCGTTGGCGAGCTCATCGTGTTGGAGTACGTAGTGTGGACTGAACTTGGTATGGATACAATTGAGAATGCGTCCTATGCTGTATTTCTCTCGATTTTCTTTTTTCCATTCATGAAGTATACAACATCGATCATTTCTCCTTTAAATGCATTACATTTCGGTGTTTTCTATTGTCGGATATAAGCCACGGACTCGGCCATCGGGGTCGGGGAATAGTAGGCGAAATCGACCACAAGCGCAAGTCCAATCGCTTATAGACCCAACTTCACCTCCTGCGTAATAATCCGACTTCGAATGATATTTCTCACGTTGCAGAGTAACTAGGCTTGTTGGAGGTGGCCTGAAACTCTATCTACCGGCTTGAAGTGGATGTATTTGAATTGACCCCTACCGTAGACCAGCCGTTCTGGTAGGAGATCTTAGCTACTAGTAGGCAGTTATGACCGAACCCGAACGTCGACGGAGAAGACCAGCTGTGTACGTTCGATTACCCCAGTCCTTCCAAGGTTGGTCTCCGAGCTGACAATGGAGATAACGCAGTTCGTGTACCCTTTGCAGGAAACGCAAAATCCGGTGCAATAGGCAGACTCCCTGCAATAATTGTGCACGATCCACAAATGCTGTCTGCGTCTATGAAACCCACCCTCCTCTACCTCCGAGGGAGAGCAGGAAGACCACTGGCCAGGGCCGAGACCAGGTAGCTGAATCGGACCTCGTCTCAAGGTCTCGAGAACTTCTATCTACTGATAGAATATCCAGTGCAAGCGGGGGATCCACTGTCTTCAGCCACCCGTCAAGCTCACTTGCGGGTATTTCAGCAAATACACCGACACCAGCTAGCCAAACATCAGCTTCAGATGTCGAGTATATGAAAACCAAAATAAGGCAACTGGAAGAGCAGTTATCGAAGGTGTCTACAAAGAATATCCGGTCTCCTTCGATTTCGAATGTTGATATAGAGACCGCAACATCGAACCTGGCTGGGACCTTTCATTTCCATCATCAGAACAACTACCATAGCCAAAGCGAGGCAATTATCCGCAGTATTACACATAAGACTCGCCTATTTGGTCAGAGTCATTGGATTAATAGCGCTGCGCCTCTGGTAAGCTCTTGCGCTTGTCTATTCAGGTTTATTTGGAGAGGCGAGTTAAGAACAAACTAGGCACTTGAGATATTTGAGATAATAGACTCGCAAGGGGAAAAACAGACAGCAAAGGCATTAACTGGGATGCAAAAATGCAAGTCTCTGGCAAGGGTCATTAAATCGCAGAGAGCACCCTCGTGGCCCTCGCCACCAACGACTGACCTCCCCCCCAGAGATGTCGCGGACAAGCTCGTGGACTGTTACCTTCGAACCAGTGAGACTGTCTTTCGTGTTCTGCACGTTCCCAGCTTCATAAAGGATTATGAATCACTCTGGGTAGCAGATAGCAAGCCCAGTATGGCCTTTCTGGTCCAGCTTAAGTTGGTGCTCGCTGTAGGAACTGTCACATACGATGATCACTTCTCATTGCGTGCGTCGGCCATAAGATGGGTCTATGAGGCGCAAACCTGGATTTCAGAACCGGACTTCAAATCTAGGCTCGGCATCCAGTTTTTGCAGACTAACATACTTCTTCTGCTCGCTCGTGAAATATCAGGTGTCTCTGGAGATTCGGTCTGGGTCTCAGCGGGCGATCTACTCAGACGAGCAATGAGCATGGGGTTGCATAGAGATCCCGCACATCTACCAAATATGACTGTTTTCAGTGCTGAGATGCGCCGAAGGCTGTGGAACACCATTCTTGACATAACGCTCCAGTCGAGCTTAACTTCTGGTGGACCGCCACTTATTTCTTTCGAAGATTTCGACGCCGAACCTCCCGGCAATTTCGATGATGATCAGCTCGATAACAACAGTCCTCAACTAGAGCCAGAAAACTGCTTCACGCAAGTGTCCATTCCCATAGTTCTTCGGAAGACATTTCCTCTTCGCCTTGCGGTGGTCAAACTCCTCAATGACTTCGGTTCCCATGGAACATACGAGGAAACACTCCGACTAGACTCAGAACTGAAGACGTCTTATAAGACCCTGCGCCTGATTCTTCAGAGATATACATCCGGCCCAGGAGCTTCGCCATCTCAATTTTCCACGGGTGTCGTGGATTTCCTGATGCTTCGCTACCTCTTGACCCTCCATGCGCCCTTTTTCGGCCCAGCGCTACACGACGCAGCATATGCGTTTTCCAGAAAGGTTGTCATCGAGACTTCACTGCGGCTTTGGTGTGCAGCATATCCAGCTTCGTCCATGGCGCCTACTCAGAACCGTGGTACTTCGTTCGATAAAAACGATGACTTAGCGTTATTCGCACGTTGCAGAGCTGGAGTCTTCGGCGCGACTGCCATGCAGGCCGTACTCCTCATAGCAATGGAGATAAAAACACAGCTGCAAGAGGAAGCAGGCTTAGGCCCCGTACCCCTGCAATCCTATCTTCTTTCCGTACTGGACGAAGCGAAATCCTGGAGCTTCCAGGCTATCGTAGCCGGAGAAACTAACATCAAGGGCTACATGCTTCTGTGTCTGGTTTCAACTCTGATCGAAGGACTCATGCGACACTCCGAGAACGAGGAGCTACGAGAAGCCTTGATCAAGGCCGTGGAAGACTCCGAGGAAGAGTGTTTGCCGATCCTCGAGAAAATGGCGAGCGAGAACCAATCTGGCGATGACATAAATGAGCCTGGTGAGATGTCTCTGAATACACCGGTCGCGTTGATGCAAGATTGGAACTTCATTGTGAGTCTCTTTATAAGAAATAGCATGAGTCCCCGTTTTCTGATAGTCGTGTTAGATGTCAGATTCCTTGTTCGACCTTGGCAATTCAGAGCCAATGAACTGGATGCTCAATTATGAGGCTACATAGGGCCCGTTTGGCCAGGTAAACTGAGACGTACGTTCCTGGAAATGAAACTCTGGCTAAAAAAGAAAGAAAAATTGCGAAGTTCTCTAAGGATGCCATTTGATTTCACTTGATCGTGTTATTCGACCACTCTTCGGGCCTCTATAGACCTTCAGGTTCTGTCAACAGAAAGGACAGGTTAGGCAGAAGGAAATGAGCCGAATTTTGTATCCAGCCAGCGCGCGACTTTCTGGATCGTCAAATCCGCCTCCGGGGCCCGTCCAGCCATAAAAACATAGACATGTTGCAGCCCCTCAACCTGTTCAACCTCTACCTCCACGCCAGCGGATTTGGCAGTCTCCGCAAATCGGAGTGAATCATCCAACAAGTTCTCTGTGCTGCTCACGGCGATATACACGGGCGGCAACCCCTTCAGATCCGCATACAGCGGACTAACAAGGGGGTCACGCAGGGAGACCTTGCCCTGCGTGTAGTCGGCGGCTCCGAGGTCCAGTGCCATTTTAAAAATATACTTGTCGTGTTGGGCATTTTTCTCCCAGCTTGGAAAGTTGTTTTCCAGATTATACCACGGTCAGAACGCGACTATCGCACTTGGCACGGGCAGACCCTCTTGTTTAATATGCAAGACCAGCGTTGTGGCCAGGTTTCCGCCTGCCGAGTCGCCCGCAACAGCGATGTTAGATGCTGAAAACCCTGCGTCGTCGATCAGCCATTTATACGCCGCTAGCAGATCGTCCAGGGCCGCTGGGAAAGCGAATTCAGGTGCAAGCCGGTAATCGGGGATGAGAGCGTGAGCGTCCGCCGCACGAGCGAGGTGTCCGACCAGTTTGCGATGGCTGCTGGGGGATCCAGCTTTCAGGGCCCCGCCGTGCGCGTAGAGGATTGCTCTCTTCTTGTCTTCTGGAGCCGTCGAGTTGACCGGTGAGGCTCGGATGGCTACACGGCCCCCGATTTTGACGTCTGCGTATGTGATGCCGGTCGGTTCGGAGGCGAATTTCTCGTCCTGATCAACAGACCATCGGAATATGGAGACGTCGAAGTTAGGTAGCGCGAAAATGCGCTTGACCCTGTCTTCGTAGCTGCGAGCGAGCGCTTGGGATTCTATGGATGGCATGGTTATGAGATAGTTTCTAATTCTGCTTGCATGTGCACGTTTTGCTACTATTTGGTAGATGATTCCTAGTTGAGTGACACCGTTCCATTTACAGCCAGGCTTTTATAGCCCGTATGATCCCACAATGTGAACATAGTGTTACCCCGCAGTATCTGGTAGGTTCTCCCTGGTGTCAGCACGAGGTCTTACGCAGTTATCCATGTACGGTGCTGTCTCACTTCAACCAAACCCTAACGTCCGTAAGAGCCTACTAGCTTATCATTACGGGTTCCATGGTACGTAACCTTAAATGCCTCATTTCTGGGTCCTGTCAGTGACTACAAAATCAACTACAGGTCTACCTAGGCACGAGTTCATAACAGAACACGCACGATATTGGCGATTGAAATGATCCTTAATTGCTACAACATGCCACGTCTGAATAGATACCAGGAAAGTAGAGCTAGTACTCATAGCAATAACAAGCCATCCAAGCTGCTGACTTCTAACAGCCGCTAACCCTATGTCGGCTAGAGATCTCTCTTATTCGACAATAAAATAAGCATCCCAATCCCCAGTGGGTCAACCCTATCCCCGCTTATGAATGTCGTGAACACATTTGCGATTGGGGAGATTACGATGTTGATTCCCGTCGAAGGCGGCAGACCTCATGCATCGGACCTAATGGGTCAATACCCAGCTCAATCACAGCCAATCCATCCGAACTGCAGACGGCTATCTCTTCAGATAGTCCTCTAATAATAGGACACGGAAAATATCGCTGCGGTAGACGGCATCTCGATTGCGTTCGAACGGGATGATTCGCACCGGTGAAGGATGGCGTGCTACAGAGTATCAGTATCACGCCGAATGATCTCGCATTCTGGCAAAAGCGCTGTCTCACGTTGTTTGATCGTCGATTATGACCTCGGACCCAAAGATTTGATTGCCAGCCAGCACTCCTGGCTGATGGGCGGCTGTTGGATCCGTGGAACCGTCGGCGGCAATGCGAGTCACTGGAGACGTCCACCTGGGTGTTTGGACCCTTTTTTTTTCTTTCTAATTTCTGCCAGGACAAAGCAGTCGGCAGTAACAAATGTACGATGTACGATAGGATGAGGCAGCGCGATGGATGTTGCAGGCTCTGTCACAACTAAAAATAATTGCGCCCCTGAAAGATTTAAGCGCTCTCTGGTGCGATGATTGGCGTGGCATTGCCTCCGAGAGCCTTGTCTACGCATCTGAAGTCTTGCGCCGCTGAAAGACTTAAGCGCTCTCTGGTGTGACGATGGGCATTGCCCTGCCTCCGAGAGAGCCTTGACGGCGTATTTGAAGCCTGACTGCCCTTGGATCTTCTCAAATCTTTGCACATCCTCAAAAGCTAGCATTATAAACGATATCCTTTTGTTACTAGTACTTCCGCTCCTTTTCATTATCGCATCGCACTTCTAGAGACCATGTCGACACTCAGTCCCGAACGATATACGGTAGCATGGATCGCGCCTCTCGAGATTGAGGCACGAGCGGCTATGAACATGTTCGATAAGCAACACAATGGCCGCTTCCCCTTGCGCCGAGGTGATGATTATGTATTCATCGCCGGCGAGATATGTGGACATAATGTTGTCATCGCGACCCTTCCTGCGGGCCAGGAATACGGCACTGGCTCTGCGGCGGCCCTCGCAAGCCAAGTCAAGGCATTCTTCCCCAATCTTTGGTTCGGACTGCTGGTAGGAGTCGCTGCTGGACTGCCTGATCTTTCTCGGAACCCACCGCGTGATATCCGGCTGGGTGATGTTCTTGTCGCGCTCCCTGAAGGCAACAGTGCAGGACTGGTGGCCTATGACTTAGGGAAAGACACTGGAGATGATCATTTGCATTTACTCCGGTCCGGACATGTGCTGGCAAATACTGAACCGGTGGTCCAGTCGGCCATTGGGACCATTCGACTGCGTTGGCCGGCTGAGACGGAGATCTTTCTACCTTACTACGAGCGGATGAAAGACCGTAAGCACAGAAATAACGGGAATTTTCGAGATCCTGGTCAGCAGAAAGACAAACTCTATGGACGCAACAAACGTGGCGTGGAAAAATTGATAGAACGACCGCAGCGGCCGCGCTCCAGACGGACGCAAGTGTGGTACGGGTCCATAGGTTCCGGAGAGAAACTGGTGAAGAACGCACGGAGACGAAATGAGCTCAGAGATCGTTACAATCTGATCGGCTTAGAGATGGAAGCTGCAGGAACCATGAACCGAATTCCCGTCGGTGTCGTACGCGGTGTTTGCGACTATGGGGATGAGCATAAAACAAAGGAATGGCAACCCTATGCAGCTGCGATGGCAGCTGCCTATGCCAAGGCCGTTTTACGCAATATTCAACCAAGAGTTCCACCGAGAGTTCAACCAAGAGTTCCAAGAGCTCCAAGAGTTCCAGCAAGAGTGGCACCAGGCGTGGCTGAGAGACAGACACATGGAGTTGTTTTCAATGGGGGAATTTATGGTAGAAATGTGGTGGCTGGGAATCATAATATCAGTGGGGGTGTTTTTCATTTCAGATAGGACGCCTTTTGCGTTGAGATTTACTTTCATATAGTTGAAGACAAATTGGCAATATATATAAACACTTCTCTTATTGTGCTCGGTATAGGAATGAACAATTCAATGGCGACACTGTTGACGGAGAGCTTGTCAAGTGCATTGCCCGATACGTTGTCATCATCCTGGACATGGAGAGAAACGGTGACGTTTCCACGAAGACTCTATCTCGAAACGACAAGCACGAAGACCGCGGGTTCCTTTGGCTGCACGCAAGAAGTCGGCGAATCCTGGTGAAAGCTTGGATGATACTCCGTTAACAATCCAACGGTCCTCTTAAGACAACGGGAAGAGCTGTGGTGTGGGCTTTAAAGAACACTGGCAACCAATGTAAATTGCAGCCGAAAATATAAGCTTACCGGCTGCTATGTAGAAAACGATATTTCCCTATCAATGTCGATCCTCTACAGCATAAAGACATGGATGGGATTTTGAAACGGTTTATCTCATTTCATTTCATATTTACTCTCGAGATCTCATCACATCACAAATCGCCGACATAATCTCCGTCCGAGAATACAGGAATCTCACTCAGTCCTCACCC
The DNA here is from genome assembly GCA_002242795.1 of Byssochlamys sp. BYSS01. Classification (NCBI taxonomy): domain Eukaryota; kingdom Fungi; phylum Ascomycota; class Eurotiomycetes; order Eurotiales; family Thermoascaceae; genus Paecilomyces; species Byssochlamys sp. BYSS01. The sequence continues at coordinate 392,019 of NIXA01000008.1, forward strand.
AAAACGCCATAATACAAGACGAAGCTCCCAGTTGGCTTTCTTCCAAGTCTCCGACATGCCATGATCATTCAACCTAGGCACCACCCTCTCTCTTCGCATACTCATCCTCCATTCGCTCCTCGTACAGCCGATCGGCCTCCGCCTTGCTCAACGGCCGACCACTCTCCGAGTTGGCCAGGATATCCAAGGGCGTCTCCACGACTGTAGCAGTGCCGCCCGCGCTCGTGTCGTGTTCCGAGGCCTGTCTTATGTTTCGTGATTCCCGGGGACCGGAAGGAGGAGATTCCTCGTACTCTGTCTTTTGGGAGGATGAGGCTGGGATGCCCATTTTTGTCTTTGTATGAATGGCTTTCAAGATGTCTTTTTCAGAGTACGACTTGGGTTCAATCCGAAGGTAGTTTCTTCAACTTAGTTCGAGGTTCGTTCCGGGTGAAGCAGGCAGGCCCTTATAAACATCACAAACAGGTGGCCAACAGTGGCACGTGGCGATGTACTGCACAGCCACACACACACATACACACCGGACGCCACACGCCACAACTTCTACGCTGCCTAGGTACTCACTCAAGCTATCATCGTGTTACATAACATTTCCATCTTCTCCAACCTCGAGCCTCTAGCCCAAGCATTGATGAAAAAGGAAGATCCTCGAAACTCTCGGATCGAGTGAAGGTGCCAAAGAATACGCCTGTCAATGACCCGAAGGCCGTTGAACAAACTGTTCCGCCGCGCTGTGCAATGCAGGGACCAATCTGTGGTGGACCGCCTTCTGGATCGCAGCCACCCAAACAAGGTAAGTATGAAGAGGAAAAAGAAGGGGGGGCGAAAGGGCGGGACGAGGGCTCCTTTTATACCTGTCGGTGGAGCAGCCCCTCAGACGCTAGGGATAAGCGAGGGCGGATCTGTTGTTTTTATTGGCTGTTCAAGTCTTGGCGACTTCGCCGTTACTCACGTGATGTTTCTCAAGATCGATGCACCTTCGCCAGGTCAGTCACTCACTACCTAGGTAGGTACCTAGGTAGTTACTACTTACTGTCTAGTAAGTACTACGCTCCAGGTTGTCAGCGAGTATGATAAAATTGCGCATTATATTTACTGTAGTGCGAGCCCCATGTAGTCTACCTAAGAACTCGGAGTGTAATCCTGTACCAAATATGAAGATGCATGGCAGAATGCCCAAGTACCGAACCCTCATCAACCTCATCCTGCAGTAATCACGGTTTCCGGTGACGGCTTGCGCGCATGGCCAGATGCTATTATACCGATGAATATGCGTCTACTCCGCACTAAGCGCAAGGCATGCATCGACGGCCAATCCCACCCTAAGCAATGGCATCAGTGGCTTGTCCCCTTTCTCCATCTAGAGCCCAATCTCCGACAGACTTACCTCCCCTCTTTCATCTTAACGACATCATCAATCACGTCTCGATCTAAATTGGGAAACATGTTCGATAGCGTTTCCACGACACTATTGTGTTCAGCCCGCTGGATCCTCCGCGCTTCCGCTTCCTCTGCACTCGCCCGACGAGCTGAAGCATCGTGGGCGTCCAGCGTTCTGGCCAATTCCCTCTGTGCCGCGTCGTTCACCCGTTCTCCACCCCGACGGCTCTCTCCACTACTTCGTGGAGGCTGATACACGTTAGGGGTAAGTCGAGGAGGTACTGCAGGTGCGGCGCCAAGTTCTGGAGACCGCCCTCCCGCTTCGTCCGGTTCATCCGAAAAGATCTTCCCGATCGTAGATAACGGCTTCTGGATCGTTCGTAGGAGCCCTGCAACAGGCGCATTATCATCGTCGCTGCTAGATTGAGCTCTATCTCCTCCTGCATTCCGTTGGCTCTCGGCAGACGTTCGAGGCGTAGCTTGCGATGCACTTGGAGTCGGCCGGCCGGCTTTCTTCAATTCCAAAGACTCTGCCTCACGGTTCTGTTCAGCGATAGCGGAGACAGCAGCCTCTACGTGTCGTTCAAATTCTTCGTCGCTGACAGTCAAGCTGGTCCGATCGAGCGACTCGATGAATTGCGTTGCGCCGGACTATGTACATAATTAGCTCTCCTAGACTGAAGACCACTGAAAACTCTTTCTCTCGTACCAACGAAGACAAATAGTAGCCGGCCTCGCCACCGAGCTTATCCTGATTGCGAAAACGAAGAATATACTGGATATTGGAAATCATATGCGGGGGATTTGCTTGCAGCACAACATAGATTAACAGCGGAATAAACGAGTCCGCAGATGTATCCACATCCTTTGCATTTTTCAGAAGGCCTGGAAAAGAAGGAGGGGAAAATGTCAATGATCCACCAGTCAGATATTCACATGCCATATCGATGAGCTTACCGAAGATCACTTTGCAGCAATTCAAAATACAAATCACCTTGTCCCGTGGTGCCCGGTAGCCGTTTATCTTCAAAAGTTCTATAAACTGGAATGAGTGAAAAAAGCGATACGCCGATGGGGATGAGTTCCTCACCTTGCTGAGCTAGAGATAAGAACCGACGGCCATGTTGACCCACGGGCGGTATATCAAGATGGTTCTCCTTCACCCAGCTGTATATTCGAATTTTCTGAGCTAAGATTTCATCACGCTCGACGTCTTCTTGATGCTGACCACGCCTCCAGGGACCATGGCGTCTCTCAAGTTCCCGTCGCTTGCTCCTGCTGGCACTCCGAGGAACAGAGGGTGGCGCTGGTATCATCGGGGAGAACGTCTGAGAATACAATCTATTCATAACGAGCTTCTCCATTCCTTCTTTAGCGTTATCAAACTCGCTGTCGGAAACACCCCTCCAAACTTCGCACTGGGCCATCTTGTTGGTGATAAACGCCAGGAAATCGCTAATGATCTTGACTTGCTCATGAACCATCCATTGTCTTTTCCCAAACTCCATCAAAAATGAGCGCAAGAACTTGGCAACGGGGTCCGCAGTGCGATGTCGCAATTGCTCCAGAAACCGATGGAAGTCAAACGGCTGGGCGGGCTCAGGTGCTGGAGGTGGCGGGATTGTAGAAGTCGAAGTGCGTCTGTTTCGTCCTGGCCCTGGTGCTCCTTGTCCTTCATTTGCGGCACTTCCATCTTTCTCCCCAGATCCTGAGTGGGCCTCGGTGGAAGAGGATGAGGCGGCCGCGCCGGGGACCGACGGACCAGGCTTCATATGTTCCAGACTCGACTTCCGTGGCGGATATTGATTGGGACCACCAAGGAATTGTCCAGCCAGCTCTAGCCGCGGTGACATTATTTCGCCTTGATCATTGTTCCGTGTCGGATCCGCGAACTGTTCTATGATACTTTGTATCTCCGACTGCGAGCCATCATCCCTGTCGTCATCATCATTCTTGTCCTGCTTCTCGTCAAGTTCGCCCCCTCCCGGAATATTCGGTAGCTCTTTGTCAGCCCATTCAGAAGTCGCCGGCGACGATGGAGGGAGCGGAGAGCCAGAGTTCGGATTGAGATATAGGCTGTCTTTCACGGGAGGTGGTGGAGGCGCTTGATCGCCAGACGGCACAGACTGGACAACATCGGTTGAAACTGAAAGTGTTTTCATCTGCTCCCCAATCAACTCTTCTTGAGGTACATTCTCGGGTTCGCCGGCCGTTTCGACAGCAGGAGAGCCTGATGGATCACTTGCGGGCTTCCGCAGTTCAATTTGATCCTCCCCCGTCATCTCGCTGGGTCGCTCTTTGTTTTGGCTTCCTTCATCTACTGCTGGTGCATTACGCGCCTCGGCCACTGACTCGGAAACCGCCGCGGACGGTGGTAGCCTCTGGTCGTCTATGCTCTCTTCATTGATAACGGGCGGCGGATTACCCCCTTGTTCATCGGAAATCGAGGGAGCCGGGAATCCCGGGGCAGACATAAGCTTATACGCAGCTTAGCTCTAAATCGGACTGGGGTCAGAGTTCACTCGGAGGAAGGCAGCATCATGAGAGACAATGCCTCCAAAGGAAAATCAGCCTGGAACACGGCGAATGACGTTCGTCAACAAAGAGATGCTCGGGGAAAGCTTCCCGTGTCTCCAAAGCCACCTGCGGGATATCGTTGATCCGCGTCCGCGAGCAAACCTCGAATTTGTTCCATCCATCTAAGTGAGCGCGTGAGAGAGAGAGAGGGGCTCTACGCTGTCTTCATCAATGCTATGTGTGGTATTTTCGCCTCCTTGAGCACCTCTTCATCTGTGCTTCCATGCGAGGAGTCGTGCCGCTGGCTACGAAGTCGAGGACCAGATGCCTTTCAGATCCATAGAGTCCAGAGAGACCGCAGGGGCACAGGCCATTCGAAGACTATATCCCTTCATCTCACTTTCTTGTCTACAGTGCTCTCGTTAAGAGGAGATCATGTCTGCTCCCAGCCGTTGATGGACCCTGCGAGCCAATCCGTGCTGTGCTGGAACGGAGAAGCCTGGAAAATAGGCGCAGAGCAAGTCCGAGGCAACGACACTGAACTGGTCTTTCAGCTATTTCTGCAGGCTGTGAAGCCTCCTTCGGTATCAGGAGAAGTTGAGCGTAAGAGTGAGCTTGCAGATCGTAAGGACGCTGCTGTTCAGAGGCTCGCGGATGCTATCAGTAGCATCTCAGGGCCATTCTCATTTGTGTTTTTCGATGGCTTTCACTCAAAACTCTTCTTTAGCAGGGACTGCCTTGGAAGGAGATCTCTCCTCCAGGGACTCGATGATGCAGGCAATTTGAAGATCTGCAGTGTTTGCGATGGCTCTCCTTCCGCCGGTTTCGAGGAAGTAACCACGAACGGGTTGCATATGATTGATCTAGATGATGTCCTCGAGCGGAGTGCTTTACGCTCGGGACGTCCCACAGAAAATACGCTTAGCAATGTATACAACATCAGTACACTTTCATGGGATTCGGCAGATATGTCGAAACCACCTGTCTCTCACCTTGTGCGTTTCAGTCCCCTTTAGTGCTAATTGCAAGGAGTATACACTGACCAGAGCTACAGAGGAACCCAATCCCAGAAATGAACAAAACTGCTCCAGAAGAGCATATCCCTTCTCTCACTCTCAGCTCTCCTTTCGTCAGAGAGCTCGAACGTCAACTCCGCCGATCACTAGAGTTAAGGATTCAGAACGTGCCCCGTCCTCCTGACACCGGAGCTGGCAGCGACGTAAAAATCGCCGTGCTATTCTCCGGCGGTCTTGATTGCACCTTACTAGCAAGGCTGGCACACGATATCCTCCCGATCGAGGAGACGATCGACCTGCTCAACGTGGCTTTTGAAAATCCGCGCGTGGCAGCCGCAGCTGCGGAGAAAGGAGGACAACGGCCAGCGACGAACTCGATCTACGAAACTTGTCCAGACCGGATGACCGGGCGAGCAGCATACGCGGAACTCCAAACGGTCTGCCCCGGTCGCAACTGGAGGTTCGTCACCATTGACGTGCCCTACACCGAAACCATCGCACGACGAAACGAGGTCAAACGGCTGATGGCGCCGCATAACACGGAAATGGACCTTTCCATAGCCTGTGCGTTATATTTCGCCGCACGCGGGCAAGGCACAGCGATTCAGAGCCTCCTCCTCCTCCTCCAAGATGCAGCAGCGGAGGCGGACTACCAACCAGTTCCGTACTCGACTTCAGCCCGAGTCCTCCTGTCCGGTCTGGGAGCCGACGAGCTCTTCGCCGGATACGCGCGGCACGAGATGGCGTTCTCCCGACGAGGATTCAAGGGCCTCATCGACGAGATCGACTTAGACGTCGGCCGTCTCGGGAGGCGGAATCTTGGCCGGGACGACCGCGTAATTTCCAACTGGGGCCGAGAAGTAAGATACCCATACCTGGACGAGGAGTTCGTGGCCTGGGTTGTGAGAGCGCCCGTCTGGGAAAAGTGCGGGTTTGGAATCAATCCTTCCGGGAATGCATCCACCATGTCGCCGGAAAAAGGAGGAGAAGACATCGAACCGGGCAAAAAAGCCCTCCGACTCGTGGCGCTCAAACTGGGCATGACGCACGTATCCCGAGAAAAGAAACGCGCCATCCAGTTCGGGTCCAGAACGGCCAAGATGGAAAAGGGCAGAACCAAAGGAACTCAAATTTTGAACTAATTGTTATACCCCCGTCGTTGTCCTCTCTCTCTTCTTCGTTCTGTTCCCAGGTCAAAACATAAAATCCATCATGAACCAGCGATGATGACAAACGGAATCAGATACTTCTGAAACCAAACTTTCCGAACTCTGCTTCCTTTTCTCCCTTCTCTCTTCCTATCTCCGATTTTACTCATCATCTATCTCACATGAACAGCGTTGCAGAGCTACGACTCCCGTCCCGTGCTCCAATACAACACTCCCGTTCTCGTTTCTTTTGTAAGGGAACTGCGGCTGTCGTTGTGTGTTGCACGGCGATGGTCGGGGCTGGTTTTTGTCTATTGCTCTCCGTGTGTGGATGGGGATGGGCAAGGAGGGTTTCCGGAATAGATAAAAAGGGAGAGGAGAGCATAAAGGGGGAGGGAATTTTGGTTCATGAAGGTACGAAAGGCAAGTCTGAGCTGGTTCGCTTTAGGCATAATTAATAGAACAATTTCCATGTATATGAGCGTATGCGCAGAACTCCCGAGGCGAGCTGACGAACAATTTCCACCCTAGGCACCCTTCACCCCAGTCCAGTGCCGCCTAATCCCGGTTTAATTTATAGTACAGAACCATCTGAGCAGCAGACAGTTCAATATACTACAACTACGCCGTTGTATGCACTCGAAATTCCGTAGCCAACAATTTAGTTGATTGTAAATTCGCACCATTAAAACAAACGGGTAGCCACGAGTCAATCCTGCACTCGGAAACAGGAGACATCAGAACCGGCTACCGCATTAACGAAGAGAAGGACAGAAGACAGCGAACATAAAGCCAAAGTAAAACATGGCTAAACTGTCATCGAGAACAATAACGGGTAACCGACGGGACAATAAAACCAACAATATCAAGAACAAGACAAAAACAAGATCAAATACATAGAAGTTCGCGATAGAACGCAACGAGTAATTTAGACTTTTCACACAATGACAGAAGCATCGCAACCATGCAATCCATTTGGAGAGAGACTGATGCTTCTGACACTGTTGACGCTGGGCTTCCATGGCCCGGCCCACCACACATTTTCCCAATCCAGACTCTAGGACTTCCCTCATTCTTTTTTCTTCTTTTTTTGGGGGTTTTTCGCGTTTGCGGAAAGTAGCATGCAATGAAAACCACAAAAGAACGCAACGTGCCGAACACATATTAACTTAAGCACCGCCCTCAGCAATACCCTTCCAGTACTGCTCCCGGCGTTGGGTCTCTTCTAGCATCTTCTCCAGCTCCGCAATTCGGCGCTCCATCACCTCCTGCCGCTCCAGCTTACGAGCGCGAGACTTCCGGGCAGCCTCCGTATTGCGAGCTCGCTTGGCGGCAACAGGGTCTGAGACATCGTACTTGATCACAGGCAGAGGCTTCTTCTGTCGTGCTGAAACGCGAGACATGGAAGACTTCATGGGGCTAGCAAGAGCAGGAGGCTCCGACGGAGAAGCTGTTGATCGAATCACTGGAGACGCAGAGGGTGCAGGCTTAGATTTGGAGACACCCGTAGTCAAGTCCAGAGTGGCCGAATCCAGACCGGAGGAGAAGGGATCATTAACAGGGAAGAGTGAATCCCACTGTTCACCGCCAGTAGCGATGTCCAGATCGGAGAACATTGGAGAAGGATCATGGCTGAAGTAACCAGGAGAGTCAAATGGAGGAGTGCTGAGATCCGTGAAAGTAGCAGACGGAGGCACGGAAGCATCCAACATCAAATCATTAGGCGAGACCGTGCCCGAAGGCAGGCCCACTACTGAGTCGTCCGACATGTTGGCGCTATTTGGCATTTCCTCAGGAGAGAGCATAGCAGACTCGGTACCAAATGTCAACTCGTCAACAGACGCACTAGTGAGGTCAAAGAGACTCAGATCTGTAGAGCGAATTAGCGGCCGTGTTGCCGTTGTAGGCGAACAAAGCAACTCACCTCGACCAAGGTCAGGGGTAGACATGACGCGAGACTGATGATAATGTTGATACTGTTGTTGATGGTGTTGTTTTTGTTGTTCTTGGTTGTGGACGTGCAAATTCTGAGTCTGATGGCCGACACCGGGAAACAAAGGAACCGGAGGTCGACGACTGGGATGCGGAGAATTCGTAGGTACTGAAGCTGCGTACAAACGCCAAGCTTGCTGTTGACCAGAGGGACTAAACCGATAAGAGGGCGACAGAGGAAAACCGGCAGACTGTGTGACAAGCCTGGCCACCTGGGGCACTTGGACAGACGAATCGGGAAACTGTTGCTGATGACGGTTCTGCAGAGCAACTAACGTGTGTCGTCTGGGATGATTTTGGACCAGGAAAGGCTGAAACGCAGGGGTTCTAGGGGCTGTGCTCTGGATCGGAGGAGCACGCAAGTCCCTGGATCGAGGTTGCGGAGGGACTGGCGCGGAAGGAAAGAGCACAAAGTCCTCGCACACTGCACTGTTGGCTGTGTTGTTGTTGTTGTTGTCGTTGTTGTCGAGCGAATTCTGAGCCAGAAATGGCTGGGGCACGGGCGAAGGAAGCCATCTTTGATGTTGATTATCCGTGGTGAACGACGTGACGTCGAACGGAGGAATATTGATTGTAGATGAACTCGAGCTACGCGAAGCGTTGTTCAAGTTCAGAGGTCCTGGGACAGGAGACTCTGAAATGGGGGGGTAAGAAGGGAGATTATTAAAAGTAGACGAAGATCGCGTGGGATCTATGGTGTCTGTCTCGTGAGAGAAAGACGAGGACTGGCCGGGGAGACAATTTAAAGGGCCATTTTGCTGGTCTAAGGCAAAGTGTCGTGGTAGGAGTGTATCTGGAATGGTGAGGTGGAGGGAGAGGGCGGAGGGAAAAGAAAAGAAAACCGAGGGAAGTCCAAAACAGATGGATAACGGTTTTCTTTGTGGACTGGAGAGGAAGAAGTGTCTTGGAGATGGAAGCAAAGAAAAGGAGAAAAGAGAAGGGGAGAGAAGCAGGCAGCGAGGGGGGAAATCAGGCTCGTCTTAAGCGAAAGTGCCGCCCGCAAGCGACGTTACCGTACCGTACGGAACGCCCCGTCTCGGCCAATCACGCGTGCCCCTGGCCCGGGCTGAAGCGCTAGCCTCATCCAGCCAAGGGCGAATTCACCAAAAGGGGGAAGTGTGAGTCACAGCCAATTCCGCGCTTCTATTGGTTGCAAAGTCGGAGAAAGTCTCCACTCCGGGTGGGAACTCCGAGGCACGTGGGTCCCTGGCTCGCCAACCAGACCAATCATCGCCTTCCTGGCCGCCCGCGAAGTGCGCCTGTGTCTCCCCGCGGTTTCCTTTCGCGGTTCCCGAACACTGGACACAGTTGAAGGTTGCAAATGCTGCGTGAAGGGTTGCTTCCGTCATTCAACCGGGGAAAACCATAATAAGATGAAGAATCAAAGTGACACCACTGGATGGCTGCCTTGCACACTTTACCCACAACTCGAAAAAAATACGGGCCTTGGTCTTAACCCGTTCACCAACCATCATCCGTCCCGGTCATGATTAACTTCGGTGGCATCCAGGTAGGCACAGCCAAGACAGTCAGCATCCTGAGGCTCTCCGGATATCAACGGGGGGCTATGTGTATCTCTACGAAACGAGATTTAATTACCTCTTTTTACCTTCTCCCTGTACAGCCACGGCCCGGTCGTCTGAGCCTCAATCAGTGATGCGAAAGTACCAACCAATCGCCTCATGGACAAGATGAGACACTGAGAACATTGCGCAGAATCGCCCGTCCAGACTCGAAAATCTCTCACTTCAAGCCGCCTAATAGTTCCAACAAAGTCCCCACGCCAAGGGTCAATGTCATTAAATTATTATTATTTCCCGCATCGCACTCGCATCTTCCATTTGTTCCCGTTTTGGTCCCCGCTGAATACGACTGAGCAAATAGCAGCTTGCCCTTTCGCACGCACTTCTGGTCCGGTATCGACTTAGTCTAAGCTTCCATCAGCCCATGTCTTTTGCAGGGCGCGAACGGGTCCAGACGCACCAAAAAAAAAAACCTACAGAACTAAATTATAAAAAAAAGGAAAAAGAAAGCCTTGCGTATGTTCACATGCAACAGTATCATCTGGCTACCTGCACCACTCATCTCATCCATCAATAATAAATAGTGTTCGTCCATGCGTCTCTGCCTACCGAAGTGATTAATAATTTTCAGCGAGACCTCCATGTCGTCATCATACATCGAACCGTTGAATCTTCCTGCAGGATGCATTCCACTACGGGACTGCCTCAATGCCACTTGGGCAACGCTTACCATGACACCCAGTGTCCAATAACTGCGACCTGGACGGATTCTGGACCCTGCATCAATGGCACATCTATGTAGTAGGCACACTGAATGGGTCATCTACTCGCGTGCCATCCATGTCGTCATCTGTCATATGCCATCTACATTTAATCAAACACTTGGCTTCGGAGAAATCACTCTATTAATAATTACCTACCGATGCTTGTAATTCGTGGAGCTGCCAGGAGTGCAGATGTCCCATGCCGTCAGTGCACAAGACTCCTCTGTCCGACCTGGAGCTTACCACGGTCCAAACACAACAAGTAGTATATAAAAAGGAGAAAGGGAAGAATCAAAGCAAATGGACAAATGACAACGCGCTTTCCGCTTGAGTTGCGGCAAGATCCAAAGCTGACCACCTTTGATGGTAATAGATGCCCTTACCATGTCCAGTAGATCGCCAGGCTCCGATACCCAAGCAAACTGCCAAACACATCACCGGTTCCCCCCCAGGGTATCAAGACAACGCATCAAGTCAACGACAAAGAAACAAGGCAGCAAATGACAAATCGCGGCAACTGGTATCAATCTACTTGGGTTGGTGCACAACGTGAACACTATTGGGTTCGGTTCGGGTATCGTTGCGGGAATCATAAATGATTGGCATGTAAGCCCGAAGGCCACACGAGACATTATTATGCAGAAAGTCAAATCCATCAGGGTATAGTATTAAAGCAGCGTTCGGGTATCTTTGGCACTCGATCCAGCCGGCGAGATGTTCGATGAAAATTAAGAAAAAGTGCTCGACTGGCAACCAAGTGAGAGACATTCCCAATTGGAAATAAAAGACAAGACTGGAAAGCAGGAATTCGGAGAAGACACTGGAAAATTTTTTTGTTGTTTTTTTTATTTGTCCTTTTCGGTTTTGCATTTGCGTAGACAGACCTGTAAGCGGGAACAGTTCTCACGTAGACATCGAGGCGCTTGGAGACGTGTATTGTTCTTCCCACCATCTCTCAAACTCGATCACACGCCTCCGACCTGCACTTCATGCAGCAGCCTGGACAGGGGCGGGGGTCGGAGTGACATTAACCGGTTCCGAAGACTCAGCGGGTTTAGGGGCCTCTTCAGTCTTGGGGGCAGCCTCGGGCTCAGCAGGTGTCTCCTTGCTGGCCTCCAGCTCCTCAGTCTTGGCTTCCGCAGCAGGAGCATCCTCCTTCTTTTCTTCCTTCTTCTCAACAACAGACTTCACAGCCTTGCTTGGCTTGCGGAAGAGGCTACCCAGCTTGTTCTTGTGGTCCTCGCCATCGGACTTGATGCCTAGGTTGCCGAAGAAAGATGTGCGCCGCTTGTCCTTGTGAGGAGTTTCCTTGGCAGGCTCAACAGGGGCGGGCTCCTCCTTAGGAGCTTCGGGCTCAGCAGGGGCAGCAGCCTTAGCAGGCTCCTCCGGAGCAGGAGTCTCTTGAACAGGGTTGTCAAGTTGGGGAGCGGTGCTGGATACAGTAGTCTCTGCAGGGGCAGTGGCCTCCTTCTCCGACTTCTCATGAATAGGGCTGGTCACCTTCTGGAAGAAGGTCCCGAAGATCGAGGTACGCTTGCCCTTGTGGTTGGTGGCAGGAGCCTCAGTCTTCTTCTCCTCCTTAGGAGCTTCGGAGGCTAGAGCAAATTCCGGTTAGCTTCCAGATGAACATATAATGATTTCATGTTAGAGACGTCACTTACTCTCGGTGGGAGCCTCGGCGGCAGGGGCGGCCTCAGCAGGGGCGGCTTCAGCAGGGGCCTCGGCAGCAGCCTCGGCAGCCTTCTCCTCCTTCTTGTCCTCAGCCTCCTCCTTCTTTTGTTCGGACTCTTCCTTCTTGGCTTCTTCGGATTCGTCCTTCTTTGCCTCGGGCTCTTCCTTCTTGCCTAGGAAGTTACCGAAAAGGCTTGTCCTCTTGCGGGACTGGGAGCGGCTCTTTCTGGCAGCCTTGGCTTCCTCAGTAGGAGCAGCCTCTTCCTTAGGAGCCTCCTTCGGCTCGGCGGGCTTCGGAGCAGCGACAACGAAGGGCTTGCCTAAACCGTAGTGTTAGGATCACGAAATTCTAGTTGTCTATGACAGGGAGGTTAAAACTTACGCAGCTTCTCCAGTTCAGCTTTGTAGCCCTCGCTGGAGGTAACGGTCTCCTTCTGTGCCTTGGCTTCCTCGATCTTGGTGCCCAGGGTAGCCAACCAGCCATCACGCTCCTTGCCACTGGAGGCCTGGAAGGTATACTTCTGGCCGCCGACCTTGAAATGGAACTCATTGAAACTTTCCTTGGTCAGATCAGTAACATCGGCCTAGCACTGGTTAGTTTTTGTCTCGAAGCAGATTGATCACGCGCGACTGCGAGACTACTTACGAGGATGAAAATGCCAAGAGGAGTAGCCTTGTCCTCAGCTCGCTTGGTGAAGAACAGCAGACCCTTGCCGGTCTGGCTAGCCCAGGCAGCAATAGGGTTGGCGACCGCGGGCTTCTCATTCTGATGGAAGACAGTGAGGTGCTTGGATTCGACGGGCTCCTCGCTCAAGTAGAAGAAGCGCTTGGAGAAGCGAAGGCTCCTAGAGACGCAGCACGAGTCAGAACGATGAGAAGAGCATCGTGATCAGAGACGAGCCGGTACTTACTTGACCAATCCATGTCCCTTGTAACCAAGCACACCCTCGGTGACTGGTGCGACTTCCTTGGACTCGGACTCCTTGGCCTCCTCCTTTGGTTCCGCAGCAGCTTCAGTGGCAGCGGGGGCCTCCGTCGAGGGCTGCGCAGTTTCCTTGGCAGCTTCAGTCTCTGGGGCAGTCTCAGCCGGAGCGGGTTCAGCAGGAGCAGTCTCCTTGGGAGCTTCGACGGGGGTCTCCTCAACAGGCTTGGTAGGTTCAGACATGATCGCGATTGCAACGGGGTATTATGAGATTAGATTGTTTTGGGGGTATAGTCGAGACTTAATTGCACGGAGCACGATGGGGTATCTGAAGATGGGAGGAGGCTCAGGGAGAGTTGAGACCGGGTATCTTGGAAAATGGGGTATCTCAATGAACAAAGAGGAAACAGTGACAAAGAACACACGAAGAGCTACCTCTGGGGAAAGAGAGAAGCTCGGGTATCAAGAAGCAACAGGAACAGAGAAGGGAAGCAAGGGTTGAGGCGTCGCGAATAAGCAAGCCAGATTAAAAGGCAGATAGATATACGAGGGAAGAGAAGAAAGAAACAAGAAGGAAGAAGAGAGAGAGCGAGAGAAAGAAAGAAAAAGGGGGGGGGGGAAGTCGGGCCCGCGAGAATATTAATGAGGACGACTCGACCGTTGCTGGGATGGGATGGGCGCACAGGACCAGAAAGGAAGGGAGCGACGGCGCTAGGCCAGAGCCTAAACCGGTCGAGTGCAACTTGTACGGCCGATACCGTATCCAGGTCGGGCGAGCGTGCTCTCACGGCTCTCACGTCGCCTGGAGATACGAGATCCTGATCCATTCGTTTCGCTTGATCTGTGCCTGGAGCAGAGGTAGTTCCTAGCCTGCGTGCTGCTCCTTATACTAACTACTGTCTATGCCTCCAATATCGCACTTCCTCTACCAGGAACAAAAAGACTATCAGATCAATAATCATGGATTAGGTAGCTACCTAGGTACCTACCCATGTACCTCGAGTATCAGGGAAGCGCAGCCACCAGAGACATGGTTCCATCCCACCTACCTTACTTTGGTGCTCCGGTGGGACCGCCCGGCCTATGGTCACGTTGTGCCCTCGTGATCTGCAGTGCTCCTCTGAGTCGTCTCAAGACCAGCCATCGACGAAACACGCCGGACAGCCTTATTATTATTACTCCGTACGCCGTCCACCTTGGTAGCTGGTACCGGCTCCCGACTGCAGGCTTATCCTCGCCGTCTCACCGGCCTGGGCTTGTCTGCTAGGAGAGGACAACGCCAGATGAGATGATGTGATTACTCACTGGCTGGTGTTGTGGCTACGGACCACAGAAGGTTCCTGTTAATGAGTCCTGGACCGTTATCCCTTAATAATACTGTCAGCCAACCAACCAACCAACCCACTGGAAGAGGATAGTATCCGTGCTTTTCTGCAATAATACAGAGTACTCGGCTCCGTACTACCGAGGACAATCTTCTACAGAGTCGGAGTACTGCAAAATAAGGACCAAGTCAATAGTCGTAATATTAACCCGTACTCTTACTAAGGTACCTAGGTACTCACGGGCTGTCCAGACTCCAGGCCCGTTAGCAGGTGTTGTCATGCGGCCACATGACAGTTTCAGCCCGCTGCAGTGCCCGTCCCCGCCCAACCATCGACCATCGCGCGTTTCAACTCGCCACTTTCGGCCTGCATGACCTGTTGCGTGCATGAGGCCATGATCTGCTGTGTGTCCAGCGTCCAGTGTCCAGTGTCCAGTGTCCACCACTTGCTCCTCTTCTCCTCCATCATCTCCACTGATGAGTAGCCTTATCGAGTCCAGTGTCTGTCCTTTTCTCTTCTCTTCTCTTCTCTTCTCTTCTCTTTTCTTTCTTTCTTTCTTTCTCTTTGGCGATATGCCAGGACCTTGCCATCTGTGACTCGCTTCCGTGGATGATACGAGGTACACCGTACCTACCTACCTGTAGGCACGCGATCTGGGCCGTTTTACCTAAGAACTTCGAACCTTCCAGCTAACCGATCATGCGCCTGGAATCTTCCCGTACCACGGATCTCACCTCTCCAGACTGCTCATTCGACAGCCACGCTGTCATCGCCCTGCTGATACACAGATAGGGAATCCCTCACGAGTCACGACAATCTGCGTCGGTCGCCGCTTTTCGCTGCACCGCTGCATTTCCCACACCGCCAATCACCGGTCGCAAGCAGGCGCAGACTTGACTCTCGCTGTAGGTATCAGCACAAAGTCCGGGTCAATGGTGCAGATCCTTGCATAGCGCTTGTTCGCCGCAGACCAGTCATCTGTCTTCCCTTCCTCAATCAAATGGCGACTATCGACCGTGTTATGAGGTCGTTTAATCGATCATCATGATTATTATTTGTTGCGATTATTCGAAATATCGCACGTCACTCTCTTCCTGCAATATGACCCTTCCAATCTCCATCGCTGTGCGTTTATATTACCTTCACCCTTTTCGGCCCTGCTTACCGAGCACGCTTGGCGATTTGCCGAGTACTACTAGGTACCCCGACAGTACCTCCAATTTTAACCGCATCGAAGACCAACATCCATCCAGCATCATGATTTTCATGCATGTAAATCATCCTCCACACTCATTCGACTCATGCGACAATAGCATCAGCGGATCCTTCCCTTCATATGATATGATATATAAACGCTGTCAACACCCTGTAAATGCCAAAATTGACGCCGCCAAGATTTCGTCAAATAGTCAATTCCCCAAAATAGCCGCTCCCCACCAAAAAAAAAAAAAAATTTTAATTAGCAGAGAAGTTGAGGTCTCCCCGTCAAGCCGCCTTCGTAAGAACATAACTGGTAAATAGCGAGACTTGTTAGCCAAAGCTCCCACCCAGTACCTTGCATGACACTTTTCTCGGAACTTTAAAAATTTTGAAACCAAGGAACAAAAACAAATGACAAAAAAAGAAATAAAAAGGGCTAATTAGCCGATGACATACCTCGTAATGCTATCCATCCTCTCCGCTGTCAATTTCAAGCTTATCGTCAACAATTCCCGAGCAATTGAAGGCTCGCGCTGTCGGAGTTCATGCCATCTCTCCACGCTCAACCGCCATGTCACGCAGTCCTGCTCCGCTTTAACCGTAGCCGTGCGTCGCGTTTCGCTGAAAAACGGCAGTTCACCGCACGGTCCTCCCGCCGCGATGAGCTCCGAGAATCGTCCCTGTGGCAGGTTGTATTCTGCCCGTAGCATCCCGGACTCGAGAAGATAGAAGCCTTTCGGGCTGTCTCCTTCGTGGTACAGCGTGGTTCCCGCTGCATAGTATTGTCGCTCGAAATACGCGCACGCAGGGAACCAGAAATCTTCATTCTCTGTCGTCAATCCCCGGAAGGTCTGGAGGAGGAGCGGGAGCGGCTGTCGCATCGATGCCCACGTTGGTGGGAGCCGGATGGCCGCTTCATTGTCGCGGAGCGTCGTTGTGGCGACTTGCTGCAGGTACTGACGTCGTGGGGATGAACCGACCAGTGCGTCCGTCAGATGGCCCTGGCTAGGATGATGAGCACCGGGAACTTCCAAGAAATTGGACGACGGCGGCATATCATCCCGGTTCAGGAGTGCTTCTCGGTGACTGTAGAAGACTTTGAGGTAGTCGTTCTCACAGAACTCGAGGGCCGAGTTGAGATCTTCAAAGATCTCCACACAAGTCGGTCCGGTTTCGAACAGGCCGATGTTCTGCAAACTCTTTCCTACATCCCCTTCCACATCCAAGCCCGAGATCACCATCTGCACGTTACGCTTCCGCAAAATCCTGTTGATGCGCGTGAACGCTTCTGCAGCAGAAAAATCCAGACCGTATACTCGAGAGAAGTCCAGAATGAGGAATCGAATGGGGCGCCGATTGAAAGCTTCCTCCTCGATCAGCCCCCTCATGGTGTTTTCCACTTTGACGATGGTTCCGAAGAAGAGGAACCCCGCAAGTTTCATGACGAGCGTCTGCTGTCCCGCCTCCTTCAGAAATTGCTGTTGAATCGGAGGCCTTCGGACAGTAGACCCAGCAATCTCACCCGAGTACGTAACTCGGATGGCCGACTTGCGCGACGTCTGAACGACGAAGCTTACGCTTGCGAGGATGATCCCGATGAGGATTCCAACGACGAAATCCCATGCGCCCATCGTCACGACAATAATGACCACCTGCGCTTAACGTCAATCTCCAAAGTTCGAGGTATAGAAGAAGCAGAGGGAGAGTTCGATTATTTACCGTCAAATATTCAAGCCGGTGCAGCTTGCCCCATGTGTCAACCAAAGCTTCCTCCATCAATTCAATTCCCAGCATAAAAATCAGCGCGCCGACAACCATGACCGGAATGAATCCAATTATGACTGGCCCCACAACAAGAACTCCCGCAGTAGCAGCGGCAAGCAATATACCCGCTAGGCGGGAGTTGCCTCCACTGTCGATGAACAGTAAACTGTTGGTGTAAACGAGGTAGTTCTAAGGGCTAGTCAGCCGGGCCAAATGCCTTGTAAGAAGGGCTCATGAGGGAACCTTAGTACTTACTTGTATACTACCGAGAAAACCTGACAAGGCATTCGTAACACCATGCGCCATAAGTTCTCGGTCGACATTGAGGTTATCTTCACCAGTAGAGATTCCCAAAGCCGGGACATTGATAGGAACATGAAGCACGCCGAAGAAGGTGAGCGCAAACATGGCCGGGATCGTGTCGGCGAGCGCACCCCAGTCGACAACCGAAAAATCTAGAGCGATATCTGTAAGCTTTACCCAGTCCTTTCGAGACAAGATACTCAAGACTCACCATAGAGCGTATAAAAATGGTACCAAGGATTCGAGGACGATGGAGCCGCAAATACCCATCCGCGGTCGCGCAGGGTATTCATCGGCACACCTAGGATGGCTTTGACTACATAGAATACTACAGCAACAGTAATGAAATAGGCACCGACAAGGAAATTCGCCTTGACAAAGCGCTTCAAAACAAGAAGGCCAATGGCAAGTAACAAGGGAGTCGTCCACAGGACCAAGGTGTCAATTTCCATGACCAGCTTTTTCAGTGTTTCAAGATCATATTCCAGAGGGCCAGGCAGTCGGCCCGAAACTTCGATGCCCGTGGCTATGAGAAACCAACCGACACCTCCGATGCAACCGATCAGGATATGCCGGGGGAAAAAGCCAATAAGAGACCCAAGCTTGCACGTGCCCATCAGGAAGAAGACCAGTCCAGTCAAGACAGAGCTGATCGAGAACGACAGAATAGTTGTTGCAAGGACAGCCCTAGGATTGTCCTGGCCGACCTTGGTGAGGATCATGAATGCCATCTTGTGGAAGAACGGGACCACCTCGATCATTTCGCTTCCGACTCCGCCTTTGAAAATGGACCCACCGCAAGAGAAAAACAGCTGGGATACGATCGTGCTAACATAGAACATCGAGATACCATCCGATCCGAGGTCGGAAAAAATGGGCTCGCCAAGAGGGAAGAGAATCATTCCATATGACAGAGCATCTAGCACGTTCAGCAGAAGTCCGAGGAGCACCGGAGGGAGCAGACTGATCGGATACACCACGCCACTTTCCCATATGGTGCGTCTGTCCCAAGACTTGGGACTGCACAGTACCAGGAAGAATCTGGATACATTCGAAGAGACACCGGCGAATGCATTCCGTGCTTTCGTCCCACGAGAGACTGTCTGATTTTCAACATCATCGACTAGGCCGTAACCGCCGTGAGAATCCCGATGCGGCGTCTTTGGTAGCAAGGATGTGCTTTCAGTCACCGAGGCAGGCTGATCCGTGATCTTGACCGAAGGAGGAGAAGCTGCATCCTCACGTGTGGTACTCCGACCTCGAGAATAACTGTCACGACGAGCGCCCCCAAAGCTCGAAGCAGGGTTACGGATCATCTCCGTCAGCGCGGATGGTCCAGGAGCAGAAGCTGGACTTATTTCAGGACTCGCAATGCCAGCCCTAACGGGAGAGACAGAGCTACCAGGTTCGGCAGAACTGGAGTTCTCTGACCGCCGCTCTTGGTCGAAGATATTCAAATTGAAGGGCAATGCTTGTTGTTCATCAGGTACGGATCGACCATTTAACGAAAGTGCAAATGAAGCAAGCTCTGCAGTTTGCTCTCGGACTCCTTGTGAGGAATAGTGAGCCGGATCTAGATAGCTCCAGTCTGGTCAGTCGCCGGGGAACGAATTGGAAAGTAGAAGCAAATTGAACCAAACCACGGTCGGGAGAAAAAAAAAAAAAAAAAAAGAGAGATCACCAATGCTGGCATGCGGAGAAGACAATACCTAATGAGCTAAACATGGAACCATGATGAAAAGAGCGGCCGGGAGTCCTTAAGCTCCCGCCTGGTTGAATCCGCTGAGGAGAGGCCCTGTTGGCTCGGTCTGGAATGTGATCTGCACCGGATGAGGAGGTGTCGGGAGCTTGATCATCGACGAACGACTCCCCAGGATGGCGTGACAGGCCAGATGGATGAGAAGAGCTGCGTGAGCGAGAGCCAAAGACGCCCATGGCAAAATGGCACAATTGTGATGTCGACGGATATACAGCGTCGACAACAGGCTTGAGATTGCAGAAACACGCAGGTCGATGACGACAGCTCAACGAACTAGAGCGTCGCCATGGCTCGGCGGGAGAGGAAAGGAAAAAAAGGATAAGCTGTCGGGAATGACAGGGGAGGCGAAAGGAGGCGCACGGAAGGGACGCGTATCTCCTGCCATTAACCTGCAAGACTTCTTAGGTTGCGATTAATATATGGGTTGACTAAAAAAGCCTGTCTTATCAAAGTTGGCGTCGGCGAATTACACAGGGGTGTTACCCGATAGCGCAACTGTAATTGAGGGTCGCGTCAGGGAACGCGACGAAGCTCGATATTTCGAACTGCAGGTATCATGGAATCCAGACTCGGGGTGAGGGAATTAAGAGTGATCTGGAAAGCACAGCCGCCCCGTTTTATGATCTGCCTAGAAAAAAGCAATGAATGCACCAGTGCGCAACTGTGTTCGTGCACATTCACGTGACATAATTACGGCACGACAACGGACAGCATTGAGGGAAAAGAAAAAAAAATTCATTCGATGTTGGGTATCTTAAAGTCATGCAGGTAAGACAAGGAAAGAAATGATTAGTACTAGTAAGACTAGAACCTGGAATCAACCCAGATCCTTTCCAGAAAACCCTGCGCGATCAACCTCTCCACATCGCCCTGCCGCACATATAATTGACTTCCCTTCGACAAATTGATGACCCTACCGGAATCAGCCAACCGCGCAGAAGGGAGTAAGTAAGTAAGGGAGGAGACACAGCGCTTACCCATACTCCGTCTGAATCTCACCCGCATCCTTGAGAACCCTCACATCGATAAATAAATCCGTAGGCGGCGTTACCGACCCCGTGAGATCGATATCAGTCCACTGGCCCTTATACGCAGCGAGCAGATCACTGTATAACCGAAAGTATTCCTCCTCCTCTGGACTGAGCGAGCTATGGTTGTTTCCGGCTACTCCTCCTGCTGTTGCTGCTGCTGCTGCTCCTCCCGCACCCCCACCGTCTTCTTCACCATTAGAATACGGCAACTGTTGTTCCAGCACATCCACTCCGGTCCAGCACAACTCTTCTAGTTTCTCGGTCCGAACACGATGGTACGCGAGTAGACACCGCTTATTCCGGCGCGTGCAGAGGTGATCGACAAGTAGCGCGCAGGCAACGGCGGGCTCGGCGGAGGGGTTGAACGTGCCTTCGAATGGGGCCAGGAGGGCCGTCACGTCACGGTCTAGGTCACGGACTTCGCGCGTTACGGAACGGACGAGCTCGGTTTGGTAGGGGGGCAGGTGGGTTAAGGATTGCGTGCGTTTGGCATGTTGCACCTGTTGGGTTGCAGACATTAGTTTTCGCGGTGGTGGTGGACTTAATTTCACTTGGATTTGGTGTGGCTTGGCTTGGTCTGACGTGGATAGATAGGGTTGGGGTTCTGTTCTCGTACCAATTTATTTCCGAGTTCGCCATACATTCTGGAAAGACAACGTAGGTGCCAA
The DNA here is from genome assembly GCA_002242795.1 of Byssochlamys sp. BYSS01. Lineage (NCBI taxonomy): Eukaryota > Fungi > Ascomycota > Eurotiomycetes > Eurotiales > Thermoascaceae > Paecilomyces > Byssochlamys sp. BYSS01. The sequence goes on from NIXA01000008.1 coordinate 413,002, forward strand.
TGATGATGTCCAGGGGGGAGTGTTGCGTCTTGTGTGAACTTGGATGCGCGCGGGTTGGTGCGCGAGGCGTGTTTGCTCCTCTTTCAATTATTCGTTTGGACGGATAAGGGAGATCAGTGGGGCCGTGCACATACCACCGCTAAATTGTCCGCGTCGTCGATCAGTGCACTGCACGTCCTACGGTGTACGAGGAATTACAGGAGAGAGCAGATTTACCTGTAGTCCTGTACAGCATTTCTAATTTAATAAACATCTGCATAATCATTACAAAAAAAAAAAAAGAAAGAAAGAACGAAACAAGACAGTGAGCAAATAAAACGAGTCCAGCAGACAAGGGAAGATACCGACGGACCAGCTCGACAAATTTCCCATTAGCATTGTATCATAGCATCAACTGCGACAGTAAAGGAAAAAATTAAATGGTAACATTCAGATCATAATGAACATGATCGTCATAAGCGTAAGACCATTAGCAGTAGGGCAGACTAACAAACAAGCATGTCTCTCAAGAAGCCATTCAGTAACTCTCGGAATGAGGATCAAACCAATGCTCAAATTCTTTTGCATCATCAAAGTTCGTGTCCTGAGACAGACACCAGACATCTCGCCCACCGGTGCTCCCGTCGACGTCAGGCTGATAGGAGCGGTCGAGGTTGCAGAATGATTGCATCGTATTTGGGGTCAAGGGCGCAGCAACGGGGACGTAGGAGTTGTTTACTGGGTTTTCCTGCCACACATACTGGAAGTGGGTGTAATCTTGGCTATCAATACCGATGTGAGATTGCACACTGGGAAATGTCAGCAGCTGTGGATCTAGCTGACCTCCACTGGACTGTCCAGGCGCTGCGACAGAAGTCTGAGGTTGGAGGAGATCGTGGTGAGCGCTCCCCGGTAGTCCAGCGAGTGCGGAAGAACTGAAAGTGATGTCCGAAAGTCCACTCCTCTGGAATCGGGCATCCTCCATGGGAGCACCTATTGCGCTATGGAGGGCAGGTGACTGGAAGAGATGCTGTGTCGGTTCAGGGGGAGTTATCATTCCTGTGGGGAACGACCGTCCAATCTGCCAGGGAGAGCTATTTTGACTTCCCATAAACGATGACTCTGGAGTATCGAACGGAGACGAGTCGCGGCTTTCAAAGGAACTGGCGGCCTCAGCGTTCCTGTGATTTCCCAGGAGAAGGGGCGAAGAAGCGAAGTCTTCCAAATCTGTGGACTCATCCCCAGCCACGGATGAGGTAGGGGTTTCCTTGATTTGAGAAGACTTGCTTGGCTTGAATTTGTATTCTGGGTGCGCTTTCTGATGGCTATCTTTCTCCCTCGTCGCCAGCTTCTCGTATTTCTCCCGGATCTCAGCCGGTTCGAGGCGCCAGCTCACGCCGCATATCTTTGAGACCACCTGGTGATTGTTCTGTTCGCACCATTCCTTTGTCCTCTCTGCATATGCAGATCGGTAGAGCATGAAGGAATTCATCGGCCGGACAACTTTGCCCTTCCGGAGGGCTTCCTGACGCCGGACCTCAAGAGGCCGACTTACCAAGGCTTCCATGTCTCTGACGGGAATATGGGTCAGATGCTTCGTTAATTCGCTCAAAGGACCTGGTAGTTCGGTATCTCCATCGGACCTGTCCCTCCTGCCTCGACGGCGCCTGGTTCTTGCTGGCCTGGCGACTCTCACCTTGCCCTGAACGCTCATTGGCACACTTCTGGGAGCAGGAGAGGCCCACCGCGATGGTGATGACCGTCGAGCAGCCAGAGCATGCGCGTCCTCAGCTGTTATCGGTGGGGTATCGACCTGGGCGTACGTCTGTCAATATCGACGGGGAAATCCAAACAATAGAGTCGGGGAGGGTCAGAACTCACTGCAGGCCGAATCGGTAGCATCTGAGAGTAATCACCGTCAGAAGAATAGAAGGAGGAAGAAGAAGAAGTCTGCTACTGTTCGTCAGCAACGCATGCGTACTCCTAGATCGAGCGCATTCTGAATACTCACAAATGGATGTGGTCCAGGCATATGTGAGATATCATAGAATCCCGCTTGCATCTCTGGAGCAAGGTCCCCTGCCAGAGGAGACTGAGGGCGGAAGGACAGCTGATTCCGAGGGAACCTTGAAGGATTTGTCATGGTTCTGCTGAGCGTAACTGACCGTGATGCTGTAGGAATTTGACGTAGACAGAAGGGAACAACGAGGAGAATCAACGTGGGTATCTTTTTTTTACTGTACTGAGGTTGGAAGTGGGTCCCAGTAGACCTAGCAAAAACACAGGACAAGTTGACCAAGAAAGAGAAAGAAGGGAAAGAAGAGACAGGGGAAGAAGCAGAAAGGAGAGATAATAGACGGTTTATATTTTTACAATGTCCAGGCGCAGACGGGTTTCAGAGGGGCCAGTGGGTGCAGCAGAGGGAAGTGAATTAGAGCAGAACAGCTGCTTTTTTGTGAGAGATGACATGGAGAATAAGTAGGCATTACACCCCGGTCCAGCACTAAGGCTTGACTCTTCCCGTTGCAGACACCCGTTTTAGACGCCGGGCCTGGGCTACCCCTGCTCAGGCGGCTGAGACATGGAGGCATGGCACTAAGGGGAAGCCCTGCAAGGAAGCAGAGTTGAGTAATAATAATGATCTTAAAAATAATTGTGATAATAGAAAAAGGGCATTGGTAGAGCCGGACGGTGCCCTGGAGTTACAAAACTCTTTGTTCCACTGTCCTGGGTCTATTTCCCAGAAAGAATATCCCCCCCAGTATCTCTATGAGATGCCCGCGTTCGTGCAGCGCACTCTTTGTGCCAAATATAAAGGCTAGCTGACACTGGTGAAAGGTCGATGTTTCTGGTTTGGGCTGGTTCTCTGAATGCAGCACGGAGCGGCAGGATTGGGTCTACTGCTTTGCAATTGGCCGGCTCGAGACTCCAGCAGGTAGAATAGCACTTACTAGTAGGTACCTTACCTAGTAGTTGACTAGGTTGGCACTGCTTATCCCAGCATATAGCATGTAGCATACCTGTCTCCCCACCCCTGAGGCATACACGGAGGCGCGCGGAAGGCGGCGCGTGCTTGCGGCGGACTGATCTATCAGAAACGCCAGGTGTCTACCAGCAACTACGCAGCAGATAGCAGAGCAGTATAGCCACCGTATACTCGTGGGCACGAGGTCAGAGCGCCTTGGCAGTCCCACAAGGCCATATAGCAGGGATGTCCCAAGATGCATGTTCGGAAAAGAAGGTACTCTAGCCTCGACTCTAGCCGTGGCACCCCTCTCATACTCAATTAAGATCAACCCCATCCGCATTTGGGAAAGTATACGCCCAGAAGCAGCCTATCTGCCGGACAGAAGCCACGGATGCAGCTGCACGACGCCAGACCGGGCGGTGCTACCTATTTGGCATGGATATCGCCGTATGTAAGCAATAGCAACGGCCGCTTGCGGTAACTCCGAGAACGATAGGCTCTCTCCAGGGCTATCTCTGCGCGGTGGCGGCGAGGAAGACCAATCAACCAGCAGCTCGTGTAAATTATCAACATGGCAGCATTCGGTCACTGGCGGCACAGGCCCTGATTAATCGAGAGAAGGCCTTCTTGATGACTGGAAAATAGCAGGAAGAACAGAATGAGGAACGAATGAACAGAGCTGGTAAGCTGTTAGATGGAGAGTTTCGGATACGGGCATGTCACTCGTAGCCGTTATCCGCTGGGACCCATCGAAAAAACGGCTGTCAAATTTCGGTTAGCAAATGCCAGCCAACGCGCGGAGCGCTCGTACTAGAGCCCCCATTGGACAGGAAATTAGGTTAAGCGATTTGTACACACAGACCCCCTTCTCTGTCCGTTTACGGCGCTCTGGCTGCTGGCGCAGTGAGGCGCTGTGGACCGGATTGGACGGGTAAGGGAGATCAACTTCTGGGTGTCGGGAGGGCTAAAAGGAACCCCTCCAGTCCCTCTCCTCTGCAGATCATGGAGATCGTCTCGAATGACCCACCGCCAATTCCGGCGGAAGACGAGATATTGCGGTGTGCGCAATGCACACTTGGGAGGGCAAAGTCCAAGGGGTCGTGGTCATCTGAAGCAGCGTCATCTTCTGTCGGAGATCGTTAGACGCTTCCCCGGCCGATATTAGCCCATATTCATATTCACCCTGCGCCCTCGATCCGTGCATAGAAGTACTATCCGACATGCATACTCGTGACGATAACAATTGTCTGCTGCTCTGTGACATGCTTACATGACGCACAACATATTGTAAATATACGCAACCGTGTCGAGCATTAGCGGACTAGCAAGTATACTCGACCTGGGAGGTACCAAAGCACTCAACAACGTGCTCAGTGAACCCCGTCCACGCATACCGCGAGATACGTGCCTGAGGAAATCCAATACCCCCCGGCGATAAACACAGATCTGCCCATTCAGCGTGGAATTTCCTCTATCAACTCTGTTGTAATACTTCGTACTGCTTCGACTAACCCACACCACCCTGTTAGGTACGTAGTAATGTACGCGTTAGACACATATCACCTGCGCAGTTCATACGTTAGACAAATCAGGAACAGGAGCAAAAGAGCAGAAAAGTATGAAACGCTTCTATTTCTGCCTTGTGCACTGATCTCTACGTTAGAGGGATTGTACGACTCCTGTTTCGAGTTTTCCTGGAATAGCAGAGAGGAACAATAGCGGGGGCAGTCAAGACAAAAGCCTCTCTCTCTCTCTCTCTCTCTCTCTCTCTCTTATCTTAGATTGAGCGAAGGCCCCCTTGAAATATCGAAATACATGCTCTCCCAAGCGAACTCAACCTGGGGGACCCTGGGCAGTTCACGGAGAGAGCTGAGCAGCTGACCGATCTGAGGTTCTGGTCGCTGGTCGATCAAGGAGGCGCTGCTGGCCATGGCAGCTAACAACCTGTTCACTTCCGTTCGCGAACTATCATATTGCAGATTCCAGAATCGGTTCTGTTGGTCCTTTCCGACGATGAAACAGCTCAGGGTTCAGGGGTTTTCCAGGGACGAGTTTCAGATTATATATAGAGCGGCTATAGGAATAGACTCTTTATGGCGCTCTCAAGAACGAAATGATTTGACTGCTCGCAAGCACTAAATATAGCTGCTCCTCCTCCTCCTTCTTCTCTCTTTCTTGCTCTATTTCAATGTACAACTTTGCGCTTTTTCCAGAGCCAAAGCTCAAGACATGAGTGCCAGGGTAGGAGGTGGAGGATGAGAGAGAGAGATAGAGACAAAAATAGATCACCAGTATGCCAGCCTGCTTCCAATGTTCAGCCGTGGATGACCCTGATAAATCCGCTAGTCAACGAGCAGATCAAACTTAGGCCTCGGCTCCCAGTTGTTAAGCCTCGTAACAGTGAGACTGCGAGACGGAACCAATGCCATGGCTTCTTCTCATGCGTGCGATAACTCCATAGATCCTCAATGGTAGGAGTAGTTACTGGGGTTGTCACTTCGCACTCGATGCATCACGGATCTCTTTTGCAGGTTTATGTGGTATGTTAGCCGACGCCTGCGTTCCCTCCACCTATCTGAATCGATGTCATTTCGTAAATGTAGGCCAGGTTCCACAGAGGGGGAATAACCGCATTTGCTCCTGCCGGATCCGTAGAGTCATCTATCACAACATTCGAGCTAAACATCGTAGTACAACGCCCCATGCTACACCGCGATAGCGGTCGTATATCGCCATCGCCGTAGGCGCTCACCGACTGGAGCGCGCGACTAGCTCTCGCAGTGATAGAAAGCATGGGCAACGAAGCGGTCACCTCTCGGGATTCTAACTGGATCCCGGCTAGAGATCAGCACCATGCAATGGAATAGAGCGCATACCAACCGCCGGATATGGACGGAGACACGATGCAGCACACGAACCGCTGCAACCCTCGCGTGCGCCACGCCAATAAGGGTCTGTCCCAGCAGGATGGTACCCCAATCAGCACTCTTCTCCCTCCCGAGCCGGCTCACATTAGTCGACAGTGGTGTCCTTCCTGTGTCCGTGCGAAGCTCCGACTCCCCTCCGCGCTAGTGCACCCAACGCCTATTGCAGCGGACAGCACACGCGCAGAAGGCTGGCGTTGACACTAGCTCCTTTAGACGCCCGGGGATAAATTCAAATCGGAAACTCTGTGCTCATGAGGCGCCGCAGAACGGGATGATTTTGGAAGCTAATATCTGCGTCACTCGAGTTGTTCGCGCTATTCGCCGACCTGGCGGGTTCAGTAGTATGATTATTTTCGCCGGTTTATGGCAGAATATTCCCCTCTATTGGGTGGGCATTTGGTCCCACTGGCCTAACAGAAGGCAGGAGACAGGGAGCCAGGTAACAGGCGACAGGGCAAGGCGCTTCGACCAGTCTTCCCAGGCTGAGAGAGACTGGAGCCAGTCTGAAACGTTTGACAAATCACTTCCATGTAGCGACAAACTGGGACACGTGCGCAAGACTCAGTCTTCGTTTGCCGCAGGCCACGAGTCGGGGAGCTTTGGATGGCGCTCGCGATGTGATGGGATTGACTCGATGCATTGGGATCTCGTTCCAAAAAAGCAAACCAGCCACGTGAGAGCATCAGAATGCACGAGGCAAAAATAATGGAACGAAATACCGCAGCATAGCCTCGTCGATAGCAGGAGTACTCCTAGAAAGGGGGGCAGGGAGGGTGGTTGGCTTGCCCGTCCAGCCATGAGAGGCAGATTCCTGCTCTGCAGGAACAATGCATGGCGACCCACGTGAGCAGTGAACGGCAACAATGCTACTTGCCATGGTACTACATTTTGTAGCTCTAGCACTTCGAACAAAAGCCCATGTCTTATTGTTTGCTCTGTGAGGATGCTAGTTAAGTTAGCTTGTCAGCTGTCTATGACAGGTGGCCAAGAAGGTAGCAAGCCATGTACTCCTCCGACCAGGGAGACCTCCGGGCACGAATCGACTCGACCTAAGCCTCATACACTTACCATCGAGTTGTTCTCTGAATGTCTCCAGCTGCTTCAGTACAACGCCACATAGCACGACTCGTTGGTACACGCTGTAGCTAGAGAACAGATGACCTACGGAATACGCCAGATATGCAAGTGGAATCACCAACTGTGTGTTTCACCATTCGTAGGAACACCGTATGAACACTCGGTGAGTCTGAGTTCAGTCGGCCTTCTGCGAACACAGTATCGGCGACCAGGACACTCCGCCTCCACTGATTGATCGGAGCGACCGCTGATCCGGCCGGGGTCTACGAAGCTGAAAACCCATGAAGAGACTGATGCACATGGTGCATGAGTTTCCTGCCCCATGCTGTACCTGCTCGTGTTTGAGTCGAAAATAAGTCCCTGCACCCCGAATAGACATGGATGTTGGCATGGCAATAACCATAGTGTCGACATGGTTCGGAAAGGCAAATGTTTCGGACGAGTCATCTCAGCTGTCAATTAAATTGTCATGCCGACAAAGGTACCTCTGAGAAGGAGGGCAGAGAAAGACAACAGACGTAAACACAAACAAGCCAGTTGTTCTAGTATTTGCATCTAAATCAGTAGACGGCTTTTTTAACTAAGAAACACACCAACTCCCCTGCTCCAGAGCGCGACCTACCCAGTAGTGTAATGGTGCGCCGTCACATGCTGAAGTAAAGTACAGAATGAGCCTTCAAAAAGTGTTAGCTCGAGGAATAACATTCAAGAATCAGCGGCAACAGCCAAGAAAAGAAGTGAGAAGCGAGCAGTTCATCGTCGACAGAGCTGCGTGTCTCATTCATCCGCATCCAAAACTCAAACGCCACGTCTCCCTCCTAAGAAGGCAATACTCAATATTGAAAAGAGGGAAAACGGTCGCTCTGGCAGGAATGCAAGACAGAAAGAGCTTCGTCAGGTTTGATAAGAACGCTGTCGATTTACAGGTATATGAAATGTAATAACCCAAGGACTAGTTCATGGCCTGCCCCTAATTGCTTTCCACTCCCTTCCCCCAGTCCAGTATGTGAAGGGCACACCGGCGAAAGCTTCCGATACGGTTTGCGCTCACGATTTCACGTGTCATTCACAAATCCGGTCCACAATGTAGGAAGGATCCTGTAGAGACTGAGAGAGCAGTGGCGGGGACCAAAGCAGCAATACAAAAACTTCACTTCCCATTTGAATTATGGTCGCGCAGGACAGACGACGAAGTCATCAGAGAAGACTGCTGTTGACTCACAGCCGACGGCCCAAGGGGTGGTATATCGAAAGACGGAGAAGAGTTCAACCCAGGCTGCTGACTATTGGAAACCCGCGACTCGACCTGCTTTGAGAACATCCCGATTTCTCTTTGCCTCCGCTCCTCTTGTTCCAGAGGCATAGCTTTCACCGGAGGAGGTATGGGAGCGTCTGGAGAACTTCTTCCCATCAGCTTGGGGCTAGGCTCTAGTTTCTGGACTGGTGGCATAACGGGAGCCCCAACCAGTCCACCTGCTGACATGGGCCGAGGAGACTGTTTCGTCGGACTGAGCCCGGATGACGGCAGACTCGGCGAACCCTGCGAGGGTAGCGGCGAGTGGCCAAAGGAGGGTCCGCCAGGTGTGACCGCAGAAAATGACGAGTAGCCATTCTGTATCGATGACGATGAAGAGCGGGCTGCAATATCAACGTCCGAAGCTTGATGTGACCCAGAGGGAATCCAAGGAGTTGACACGTTCGAAGGCGTAGTTGATGGAAAACCTGCCAAGTGACCAACATCCCGATTTCCCTGGGTGGGAGACATCGATGGCCGATTCTGAATAGGGGAAGGGAGAATTGGGCTTCTCGCAGACTGAGAAGAGGATGGCCGACGGGAATGAAAGGGGGAGTTGTTCAGCGGAAATACGTGCGTAGTGAACTGGCCGGGATGTCGCTTCTGAAGCGGTTTCATAGACGCTCCGAAAGAGCTTGCACTCTTCGATGGAGAATGCAATGCTTGAAGAGGGGCCGGGCGCCCTTGGGCATCGGCCAACGAGCGATGTCCAGGCGACTGTTGCGGATGAGGCACAGATTCGGGTGAATCCTGCTGCAAAGTGGCCGGATGGGGAGGGATACCATTCTTCTCCACCTTCACAGGGGACGACGAAGGCAATGTATCCGGACCAGTGTTCTCCACTTTCCCATTGACAGAGACGGTATGAACAGACGAAGGCGAAGTCGAACTTCCAATACGGAACTTTAACAGGGGAAGCTTCGGGAGCTTTGCTTCCTCTTCCCGCCGTTTGCAATCATTGCAGACGAAATGAAAATCTTCCCTCTCTGCCTCCTCCTGCGAGATACCGAGACACTTACTGTGCTGCCACACGTTGCATTTCTCGCATGCCACGCTATGAGAACCATCATCCAAGTTCTCCCCATGCACACCGCACCCCGAGCAATCGAAAACCCAATTATCTTCGTTCTGCAGCTCCTCGAGGCTCTTCTTTCGCTTCTCCAGTTCAGCTTGAAGATGCCTTTCAGACATCCTACTCTCTCCCCTTTCAAGTTTTTTCTGCTCTTCTGCTATCTTCTCAAGCTCAGCTTCATGAAGTAAGCGTTTCTGTTCTCGTTCCTTTACACGCTGCTCCCGGGATATGGTCCGCGAGAGCCTCTCCTTCTCCATCTTTCTTCGCCTCTCTTCCTCCTTGCGAGTCATCGCAGCCTCTTGCTCGCGCTTCCGCTCAGCCTCGAGGGCCTCTCGCTCCTGCCGCTCCTTTTCTGCTTTATTTGCAATCCGACTGGACCTCTTTGCGCCAGCGAGCAGCTGTAAATTTAAGAGCTCCTTTTCCCGCTTCTGTATCTTCCGTTGTTGCTCTTCCTCGATCTTTTCCATGAACGGAATTACACTTTCAAGAAGCGTGTCACGTAATTCCTTCTCGTCTGCATCTTTGGTTTTCCGAAGGGAGTCTATAAACCGTCGGTAGTCGGAAAGAGTGATAGCAATGCACTCCCACTCAAATTCATCAGTGCGGCCGAGCGCGACGTCATCTTCGCTCTTTGCTTCATTCTCATCCTCCGAGTCGAAGACAGCAAAGCCAGACAACTTCCGCCGCTTGGACGCTCTCATGGCTCTGGCACTCTTAGCGCTCGTTTTCGGCTTGACGGGTTTCGGCGGTGGGAGTGGAGGGTTGGTTCGACGGTATAATCTGTTATCATCTAGGACGTAATAGTAACGGCCCTTACGATCGTAGCCTACTTCATCGACGCGCTTAAAGGGAGTCAAAATAAAACGAGTCAGCGGCAAATATAAACAGGGCTCGAAACGATGAAACTAGCCACTCACCCATTCAGTTTGTTCGTGTTCCTTCAGGTCCGGCATCTTCCGGCGAATATGGTCAGGATTCACAAATGTCCATACGGTCAACTGGTGTAGAACGCGCAGCTTCAAGAAGACATCGAACTCGGAAAACTTCTGAGGCTCTTCATCGTATCCAAAAGGGTTTGGTAGATGGGGAGCCCTTCGGTTGTATTGACGCCGTGTATGTTCGTCGAAATTCTCGTATCTAGAAGAGTAAGATTCTCTCATTTAGCATTTCGTCACAGCCATTCGCAGAACATGTTCTGACAGCAACGTACGTGAGATCGCGACGCGACGAGATGAATTTCAGTAGGCATAACCCGATCTCCAAGAGTTTCTCCGACGGACCTGGCTTGAGGCATTCATCCTCCAGCATCTACCAACGGGAAGGACCAAGTATTAGCCATAATCCTCAAGACATGAGCTGGCAAGCAAAGGAGGGTGGGAAGGGGGGACGGAACGGCGCATTAGATGTAGGGGATGGAAAAGAAGGAAGTGGCAAGACGTGGAGTGAAGAACGAACCTCAATATCAAAATCCTCATCGATCTTCAAGACCTTCCCAAAGAAATGAATGTACTGCATCAAATTCGCAAACTCCCAACAATTCCTCAGACGATGAAGCAACCCAGACTTTTCGCGTTCGTCTTCATGGTGTTGTTTATGTTCCTCGTGCCCGTCTGGCACGGCGTACAGTTCGGAGAGCGCGCGCTTTCGCGATACCATGGCGGCGGCGTCAGACCGTGTACATTTGTCCTCCCGGCAGTATGAGAAACGAGCAGATCGACTTGTAACTCCGATTCGGATCTGGTTCGAGTTCGAGGATCCAATCACCTTCTGCCTTTTCTTTTACCCCCGGTTGATTGACTTCTAAGTGCAAGGAAATAAGAGAAGCGTAGGAATTTTTAGTTAAATGGTCCAAGAGATATCAGCCCGTTTTCGCGTAGACATCGAGCACAAGAAGGGCGCGCGGGACAAGATCGGATACCGAGACTTTCGTGTTAAATCGGGGGACTCACTGTAGAGCTGGGCGATGAGCTCACAGCGCCTAGGCCATGTCAGGTGATGTGAGGCGCCTCCCAACCGATAAGACTTTTGGCAAGAAGGCAAAGAAAGACATGACTGGCTAAGGAGATAATACTATTTCTCCTGTCCTTCTCATTCTCGACAAAAATTCCTTATTCTTTTTTATCATGGGTAGCCTACATCCATGCTATCAGGGACGAAGCCAACCATCAATTCAGTCTAATGGCACTTCAATTAAAAAGAACAATAAGAACTATTTGAAACCAAGCCTACATCTCCCAGCGTAAGTAGACATAAAAAAAGCATCAGATATAAAGTGGGCAGAAACAAAATTGCAACTGCTTTTGCGCGAGGAAGCATGTGCAAGAAGAGATATGCAGAAGAATTAAGAGCAGAGGGGAAGACAACGAAAACAAAGCAGAGAACTAGATCATGGTATCACTTGCTCAAAGAAAGTCTATCAGCACCAGTATCCTGCATGGAATAATCAATGGAGAAAAAGAGAACACCACCACCAAAAAAAAAGTGATCAGTCACAGGTCTGAAGGGGAAGAAATGCGAAAAGAACATATACCAGCACCATAAGAGTGACTGCCCCAGCTCTTGCAATCCGCGCCACCACCCAACACCTTGTCCATGTCATCATAGAGGCACAGAGAATAAGAAAAAAAAATCCCCCACCAGTCTCAAATGCAAGCCTGATGAGACAGAGAAAAGAAACGGAAAGAAAACAAAAGTCGAAAGCAGAAAAGCAAACTGTGAAAACATGGCCGACGCAAAGAACCCCAAACTAGATCCCGGCAAATTCGAATATGTATCAAGTTCGAAAATTGAAACAGACAAGGAAAAGAAATCGGTCCCGGTGCTTTTCGAAGAATTCCCTTTTAATGTTGCGTTCCATGATTTCACACTCATTGCGCCTCATGACCCATTTTTCGCCTTGAGCCAGCCCATGCATGTCGTAAGATCCGAATACACCTTGTAAATTAAGAAGTCTCCCTCTTTCTGTTTTTATCTTTCTTTTCCTCCTTTTTTTACATGATACTTCCCGCGGTTCCATCGGAAACGTTGTCGGAGAGATTGATAAGAAGTTGCGCGAGGCATCGCTTCGTGGCTGCATCGTCGCGGAGAACGGACGAAAAGGTGGCATCCCGAAGAGGCTCTGGAAGACATTGGCGCAATGCCTCGCGGGCCCTGCTGTTGTCGCTGAGACTGTCAAGTTGTTAGAATAATGTTTCCCGGGAGCCGTTGGTACATAGCAAGTCAGCCAGAAAACTTACCGAAGAAAGCAGCGCACAACGTGCTTGAGCAGTCTCACAGTCTGTTGCTCCACAAGCTGAGTGACCATGTTGCTCAATACAGTCCCCACAGCATAAAATCGCTCATATGTGGCGCAGATATATGCAAGACCAATATCATCAAGCAAAATTTTCTGCACAATGAAAATTGCCACTGTTTTGCTCAACTCAGAGCCAGTCTCCATAATGCGGAGGCAAAGAGGAATGATTTCAGTTGTGAGAAGGAAGTTTATCACATCTGAGGAATCATTCTTCACTAATGCTCCAATCACACCCAAGGATGTAAGTCGCAAGTATTCAAATGGTCGAGACTTGGAAGTGGTATTTAGAAAGGGATAAAGGAAAAGAGGGATATGAGCTGAATAAGAGGAAAGTTAGATTCCAGTGAATTTTATCGATATTGTGTGAATGACATACCATTCAGAAAAAGGGTTCGGGTCTCATTATGAGACGCGACACACTGCAGCAAAGCAAGAGCATTACAGACTCTGTTTGAAGCAGCAGCAGTCAACTGTGAGGGGTTCAAAAGTGGGTAGACTGAGATGATCTCCTGTAACAAAGCCGTCATGACGCCTGCATTACAAAAGTTAGTTGTCTTCATGAAGGCCTCTGTAACCAACCGCAGAAGAGTAGGACCATACCAAATGAATGCCAGATAACCAGTGCCAGCTCCGGGACTTGTTCCCTCTTCTTACTGAGTTCCATGAGCGCAGCCTCCCTGCGCGCCGGATCCAAGAGTTCAGCGACCCAGACGAAGACTTTGCGGTTCTCTTCACTGATTCCTCCTTCCACAACCGACACAGCATTCGACAAACCGCCTCCGTCACCGTTCAATCCTCCGACGCCGGCCTGGGACATATTTCCGCTGACATTTCCGGTCATAGCAATACGACCGTAATGTTGTTGTTGGGCGGCAGCTGCGGCAGCGGCGGCAGCTTGGACCTGGGCATGCTGCTGAGCGACTAATGAAGAATGTTGTTGGTGCTGCTGGGCCTGGTGAGGGTGCTGGGCTGGATGATGGTGGTGGTGTTGCTGCTGATGTTGGTGCTGATGCTGATGTTGCAACCAAGAGGGATCAGCTTGCGGATACTGATGCTGGTGGGAGAAGACGTGCTGGGTTTGCGTTTGGAGCATTGCGACCGGCGGCGGAGTAAGAGGGGACAGGCGACGTCGGCAAGACTCAGGATAACCCGGAAAATCCAGAGCAACTAACTCGGAAGTTAAGAAGAATGACACTTGCCAAGCGGAGAGATGAAATTATCGAGACTGGATCTGAAACTAATCATAGATGGACGTTCTGGGGAACCGAGGGTAGCAGAGTGAGAGATGAGATGGAGAGAGGTGAAGCAGAGCCCAGGGCGAGCGAGAGTTCCGAAAGTGACTACTACGGCAGCCGGGAGGGGCCTCGACTGTTTTGTGCCGGCGATCATTGAAGCGAGTTGTGTTACCCGCAGGCACGCCCGCACGCCCCCGTTTATCTCGATTACCTTCCCCAAACAAGCATTCAGTATTATTATTTGTCTTTCGGAAGACGGCTATTTAGTAATGAACTTCTCCATGCAAGATCAGGGACCTCGTCGCCTTACTGCGGAAAGCAAATCATGGCTGCCCATGAACTAGCTACATGTGTTGGTCCGTTTTCACAATATTTTTTGCAACACTGAGTGTCTATACTACCTAGGTACCTACGTAGCTAAAATAATATGCTCTTCTCTTGCCTCTCTGACTCAAGTTGGAACAGTGCGATTTATATTAGTAATTCCATTTCGCTTCGTTACTTCATCCAGGTTTATGGTGCGACGCCATTATCCTCCATCAATCGTCATCCGTCATATTATTTACATCATCGCTAGTGAATTCCACGAAGAGTGAAGAAGAAGAAAAAATGACAAGCTCATCCACAAGACCAATTTCACCGAATGCAAATGACAAAGAAATAGGAAGCTCTTGGAAATGTAGTGGTGAGTGAGTCTCGGTAGCCAAAGCACATCCCTCTGAGAAATGCTACCATACGCCTCTGAAGTCATCGATAAAATACAAAGAGATATTCGCATCTTTCATCCGAATCGTGCTCTCTTTCTTTGTTTTCGTTTCTCTATTTGGATTTCCGCTTCCGTAGTTTTCGTGCCATTCGTTACTTAGTATCGTTCGGATCGTCCGGATCGCCTTGACCGTCGCGTTCGTCTGTCTGAGCTTTCGCTGCCTAGATTTGAGAATTAGGTTAGCAATTGACTGATACAGAGGCGCAGGAAAATCCAGACAGAGATATACATACTTGCCGTATGGGTATGGTTTTCGGAGGAGTAATGACCATACGAGGTAGAACTGCCATAATCGCTCTTCTCGCTCCTGTCGCGTCTTCTCAAACCCAGACACAGCGCAATCGCCCCAAGAATGATCCCGATTGTAGCCAGACTGCCCCAGCGGCTCTCCTCTCTCCTGTCTTCAACCCTTGACGGTCTCGCCCCAAACCACGTGCGTCCCCAAAAGCCACCACCACCACCACCATCATGATGAGAATGATGGGAATACCGTTCTTCGACAACCGTCTCGCGCCGCCGCCTGCGCAAACAGAACAGCAGGAATGCCAGGAGAAGAAACCCAGCGATCGAACCGATTACGATTCCGGCGATGGCTCCGCCGCTCAAGTTGTTGCTGCCAGAAGCCTTGGCGCCAGTCACAGCGGATCCATCTGTGCTTACTGGTGCGGTGAAAGGTTCAGTCGTTGTCGGAGCAGCGGTCTGAGTGACAGTCGACAAGCCGCTACTCGTTCCCAGCAGGGGAGGAGTCGGGTAAACTGCTGAAGAGCTTCCCTGAACGCACTGGCTGTTGACACATTCGTACGCGGCCCCGCAACAGATACCGCCACACGTTGTCTCTCCAAGAGAGGCCTGGCAGGTGGAAGAGGCTGGAGGAGCCGTCACGAGAGAACTCCCCGTCGAGGTCACAGTCGAAACGTCTGTCTCGGTTGTCAGGTAGGTGGTGGTGTAATACTGCCAATAAGAGGTGCTCTGTACCCCCCCGTCTAAACAGACGGCCTCCCCATCACTGGTGGTACCGCATTGTTGATTAGTGCCACAGCAGAGCCAGCCCTCATATCCACACGGATTCGCACATCTTTTTTCGAGATCGTTCTGCTCAAACTGCAAGGGGGTCGCACTTGCGAACAGCAATAGAGTTGGGAGAAAAGCAACTACCGCTGGAAGTAACATGGATCCCCGCATGTCGAGCGGAATGCCGAGTCGGGGTTGTCAACAAACCTATGCTACAATAACGACAACGAAAAGGTTAGAGAAGAAAGATCGGATCTATCGATCCCACTTTTTCTCCCAATCAGTTCTGACGTGGACGTTCCTTGCAGCAAACAGGGCACGCAGACGCAAGGAACAGGATTTTAGTTCCTTGACTCCAGGGTCCCGGTAAACAAGCGAACTAACCAGGGCCACTTAGCTGCAGACAGGGCGAAGTAAGCATAAAATTCCGAATACTGGAGAGTAGGTCAACCAAAAACAAGGAACAGAAAAGAAAATGAAGGGGAGGGAAGCTTTGGGGTGGAGGTATAGCTCACGGTTGTCGGTTTGGTTGCTGTACCCAGCCTCCCAAACCCTACCCAACCACCTTGATTTTGCAACCAATCACTAGAGCAGCAACCTCGCAAATGGGATTATGTCGTTCTTCAAATTATTACTGTCGTATTAGGCATGAGATAAAAAAAATAATGTAATCGATGGACCGACCTACTCGATTAGTTCTTCGTCTGGTCTAGAGTCCGTGGTTTGCATTGACATGAGGGGACTTGATGAACTGGAATACCGCCCCACTCGGTCTTATCATGCAGCGTCGAAAGTCAAAACAGCGTCATAACATATGCACATGCATCAGAGGATCCTTGCATTAGAAAAATACGGACAGTCTAGCCAATGTTAATCTGCACCTCCATCACTTGCAGATTAGGTCGACTGTACTACTGCTACTGTACCTGCACGCCCGTTGGACTGCAGGCAACCTTGCCTATGTCCCCATCTAAGCAAGTTCGCCTTCCTAGCCTCGCCCACTTTCGCGATTCCTGTGTCAATTGGTCTCAGCGCAGAGCATATGGAGGGAACCGATTCACCTCCAAGGATTACTGCCTCACGGCTCCCACGGTCCTGTAGATGAAGCCTCATACTACGGTATTTATTCACTGTAAGCGGGAAACGCGCACACGACATCCCGGTAGTAAGGGGTCCTCGACAATTTCCATTCAATTCGTCAGTACTAGCATATCCATATACAAATAAAACGAGGATTGGCATAGCCGTGTGAGCGCTCGTGTAGTAACAATCCATATGGATCGAGAAATAGTCAGAAACTGAGGCAGCACATGGGCACATATTCATAACTGGCATATCGTAAAAATACATATCCTCATCTCGAAGACAATGCCCCCTCAAAAAGCGTAGAGTTCTTCATAATCAAATAAGCATCCCAGTAACCCCAATCACCAGCGCAAGCAACAAGTCCTTCACACTGGGAATCTGGCCCCTCGAGGCACCCCTTCCGGCACCCCCAGTTTGGCCCCCATAGGTGGGACAGTTCGCTAATTGCAATCCATGACAAGCCGCTATGCTCAGACTGGAACAGGTCGACGCAACGGCTGAGGCCGCCGGCGCGGCCCCTACAGTTACTCCACCACCCCCACCCCCAACGGTGACCCCGTAGTTCGATCCTAGGACAGAGGTGCACTTCGCGTAGTCCGTCTGGCAAGCAGTGTAGTACGCGGAGCACATGCCCGCATTTGAGAAAGTTGTCGGAACAACAACAAAGGGATATGCAGCACCTGAGAGCGTTGTGCCAGTGACTTGAGGATTCGAAGTGGTTGTCTCGGTGGCGCCAGCGGAAGTAGGAAACAGGAAACTGCTCGACGTTTGCGTTGCCCCTGGAGTTTCGCCTCCCCCGGCCAGGGTGCCCGTGCAGCTCGCGCCCGTCGGACAACAGGCAATATTATTCAAAGCGTCTTTGGTACATTTTGAATTGGTCTGGCAGCACACATTGGAATTGCCCATGTTAGAGCAGCCGTGGTATCCGCCCGGACAGCTATTTTGGCGCTTCCTCAGAAGCTGTAGGACCCGGAGGGCCCTTTGACTGTCGGTCAACCCGGCATCTTCAGGAGGGGCAAAAGGTAACAAAGGCGTCTCTGTCTCCGTTTCTGCTCCTGTCTCTAACGATAAGACTGCCGAAGCAAGGAGAGTAAATGGGATCAACCATGAGATCCTCATTTTGCGGCCAAACCGGCACGGCCTATCTCCTGTAGTCTCCCCTCTTAGTCGGATCTCCTCTGTTTAATCTTATCTCTACCGTTTTAATTTTCGTCGCGCTCAACGCAAGTCGAATCATCGACTCGTTAGGGTTGAAAACGATGCTCGGAAGCGGCGCGGGGTCAACAAACTGGGTTGGCGGTAACTAGGGGCAACGAGCTGTCAGTCGGCGGGTTCTCAGGAACGGAGGACAGGCTGGAAATTCAATAATACTGTCAGTTAAGGCCTTGTTTCTTGCAAGAGGGTTAGGAAAATCACACAAACAAGGATAATACTTGGACAAGGTTCTGCAAAGGGGGGGGGATTCTTGAAGCATTGTCACCCTGCCGTACAACTGTACAAGGCGTGGCAGCGGACGGCACTAAATCCCCTGCCACAGCAACGGAGCTCATCGTGCAACCAGCCTCGTCGATTCTGCAGACTGCACCGCCTACCAATGGATCGGCGTCATCCTGCTTGCTTGGATGCATGTATATTTATGCCTTTGAAGTAATGGATAGAGCTCGAAGCCTTTATCAAGCGCATGGACAACCTCAATCCTAAACATTGGTGTTTATGGATGCCTCAGAATGCAAAGCAAGCGATCCTCGATCTTTATGTTAATGTCGATCTGACCGTCTCGATCTGGTTTAGTCAACGGTGGTCATTCCAGTGGAGAGTAGATAAGTTTACTTAGGCTTTAATGTACCGATTTTACTGCCCAAACGAGGTGCCCATATAAAGTCCTGGAGGACAGCTAGTCGCTCAGTCACTATTATCCAAGCTCTGGCGCTCAGATTAGGGCCAGACCGATATGGTTCCTTCTTCCTATTACAACCCCAATTCGTACAGGATACTGTACCTAGGTAGGCTCTGTTCGACGATTGATACCTCCTATAGTCTGAGGCAAAAGGTAACACTGTCAATTTAAGAATTGGATACTAGGACAAAGCTAGTCTATTGAACTGTTTCAACCCCATTCCTTAACCTTGAGCTATCGTTCTACTAATTTGCGAAAACACGCGTGTATGAAATGCTCCGAAGGGACATTGTTGGTGGCGAGTAGGGGCTACGCCGGCCAGACGAGACGAGATGAATGAATGAAGTTGGCGCTCCTTTGCGAAGCAATGCATCAGATAGAGCGCACGAGTGGTGTACTCGTACTTTTACTAAAACTGCGAGTAATAGGAGAGGGGAATGACGGACGTTGAGACTTGACAAACAGACTACCTAGTAGGTAGAAAATGCGGTTTGGATAGAGACATCTCTGCGCCGTTGTCGGAGTTCATCCCCGCCGCCGCCTTAACATCCCATTTCCGCTCCAAGTTATCACGGATTCACAGCTGTTTTCGTCGACACGCTTCCAAGTCCACAACACCACCATATCTTCAAAGGCCATCTCATCTGTCTTGCTACGCCTTCCACATCCTCCTGAAGTAGGAATAATAGAAAAAATGTCGATCCCAAACGAGGCTTTACAAAAGGTGAGGCCGAATACCTAAACTCCCCTTTATATTCCTATTCTGTCGTCTTGGGTATCTCTTTGCTCCTGTATTGATAGCGACATTCAAGGCTCTTGCTAAACACTAATCTTGTGCAGGTCGTCCAAGAAATCGAGGCGCGCGCCATCCAATCCCAACAACAGATCGCGATCACGAAGGCGCAGATTACAGCGAAACAGAGGGAGACGCGGCTTCTGGAACTGACCTCTAAAGAAATCAGCGCATTGCCTAAGGACGCGAAGACTTACGATGGGGTTGGGAAAATGTGAGTTGTTCACTTCTCTCTTATATTTTGGAATCGTCCAAAACTCCGGCCCACAGGCTGTCATTTACATCTGGCGGTCTCAAGTACAAGAAAGCTGACTTCTTCACCATGTTAAAAGGTTTGTCCGTGTCCCGCTAAGTACCATCGAGAAGCGACTATCCATCGAAAGCGCGAACCTGAAATCGAGTATCACCGACCTAGAAAAGAAGCTTCATTATCACGAGACGACACATAAGAACACGCAGAATAACATGCAACAAATTTTCCAGTCGGCTTCTAGGGCCTGATTGCGGTTATTTTCGGATCTCTGCGATGCGGCATTATCCTGCCGGCGTTCGTTCGAAATTATGGACATCGATGAGAAAACAGCCTTGCGCCTTCCAACAGACAGATTGCGGGCGAATAACTGTAGATAGACATCTACCTCATGGTCTGGTCTCGGCTTTTCAGCTTCTCAACTCTGCTTGCTGGTCTCCGGCATCTCCGGCGTTTAGGCACCATGATAGCAAACAACTGCCCAAGAAGTAAGCAAGGAAGGTACCTGGTTATTCTATTTGATTCCCCACGGTTTCCTTTTGGCTCGAAGAATATGGGCTTTATTATCCAAGCGGCAGAGTACGTGGGCGCAATTACAACTTGCCATGTGTATGTATATCCTGGGGAAGAACACCCACCAGTTGGATATTCTGAGTCGGAACTTCTACAGAGATCCTAAGCGTTTATTACTGAAAAGTCGGTTGTGATTGAATCTGATGCTTGATGATTGAGCACCACGGAGGAGATCACTACGTACAGCAGCCGGGTCCGGGAATAGCTTCAGTGTAGGATGAACATTCCACGTCGCTCTTCCACAGCTTCATCAGAGCAGACTAGCGTAGGGGGTCAACCGTCCCGAGCGATAGGATGGGGAGGACGCTAGGCGCGAAGGAATCTGACAGGCCGCATTGGCTCTCGCCCTGTGATTTGGCGCGGCCATTCAGCCGCCTGACGGAGCCCAATCAGTCTGGCGCCGCATCTTCTCTTGCTGCTTGGTCGATGTCAAATCATTCTTGGGCTGCAATTGCCATTGTCAATTCTAGCCGTCGGCTGGTCATTTCGCCTGCTCCAGATCCCTGATAAATAGCGAACTCCTCTCCTCGGGTCGTCGCTTGCTCCTCTCCCTTTCCTGCCTCACCCACCACCCACGCAAGTGGCGACCACCTGGTATATCGCGCCTGAACAAGAGCTGCCGATCACTGCGCTCTGCCCCTCCTTTCTATTTCTAGGCTGTGGCTGTTTCGGTTATCTCAAGCCCTGCTTCATTTCTCGCTCTCCCTTTTGTCATCGTCATCATCTTCGCCGCTGAGTTTCATCCTGCGTTCAGTCTTATTCATCTTTCTCTCTTGCCCACTTCTGTACTCATAACACCAACCCATCCGTTCGGCGGCGTTAGCCCAGTACCAAAAGGAGAAGAAGGCACAAAATGTCTAGGTGGGCGAGACGTAGCGACTCCGATGACGATTTCTCGGAAACAGACGTCTCGATCGCCGACTGGCCTCGCCGACGAACGAAGGTCAGGCAACGTTCCGTGTCGAGACCTCGTCAAGGCTATGGAATGCCGGGTGCCTTTGATTACGGGCATCTGTCTCCTGCGAACGCAGCCCTGACTCCGCACCAAGGAGGCACTGTCACGGAAACTCGCATCCATCGTTCCGCTTCCACGGGCGCTCGCCGACCTCGCGCCGATAAGGAGCGCAGCCCAAGTCCACATACCGTCTACGTGGGCATTCATAATAACAACGACAACAGAAGCTCCAGTAAAAATCGTACGAACAAAAATAAAGTCGAGCAATATGACTATCCAAGTGAAGATGACGAATATCTTGTTCCTCAGTATCGTCCGCCGGTTTATCGCGAGCATACCCCAACCCGAGACTACGAACTGATGATGGACCAGCGTGTGCTCCAGAAGAACGATAGCCGGCAAGACCTGGAGCTAATGAAACTGCAGCAGGAAATCGCACGCTTGGAGCGAGAGCTCGCTCACCGTGGCGAGTATCGTGACACGTATCTTCTAAAACAGGAAGAAGAGGACTACGAGATCGAACTCAGCGATCGCCTCAGGCGCCTGCAGAAGTACGAACAGCAACATCGACGGGATGAGGAAAAGCGCATGTCGGAGAATCGTCTCAAGATGGAGAGGCTTGAGGAGTCAGAGCGTGCGACTGAGCAAAAGCGCATGGCGGAGAATCGTCTCAAGATGGAGAGGCTTGAGGAGTCAGAGCGTGCGACTGAGCAAAAGCGCATGGCGGAGAATCGTCTCAAGATGGAGAGGCTTGAGGAGTCAGAGCGTGCAACTGAGCAAAAAGCGCTGGTGCAGGCCAGACTGCGCGAGGAGAAATTAAAGGAGTTGCAGAAGAAGATGGACGACAAAGAAGAGAAAGAGCGCCTCAAGCAGATGCTGCGCGACGAAGAAGCACGAAATCTACTCGAGGAGAGGGAGCGCAAGAAAGAGGAGGCTAAAGTGAAACAGAGGGTCATCGACGAGCTCAAACGAGAGGAGGAGGAAGCGAGGAGACGCAAGGAGAAAGAGGCACTTGAGCGCGCTGAGATAAAAAGAGCCGTGCTTGAGGAGCACAGATTACAGGAGTTACAGCGCAGGGAGAGGGAAACGATGGAACAGGCGCGAAAGGACGCTGAATTCCGGCAGCGACTGAAGGCGCAGTTCAACCTGACAGATGAACAGGTTGATGAGATGCTGAAAAAGAAAGAGATCCAAAAGCCCGAGAAGAAAGAGGAGAAGAAAGAGGTGAAGAAAGAGGAGAAGGAGACTAGAACGACGTGGATAAAGGTACGGTACCATGGTCCACTATCTTACCCGAACAACCCCTTCCCAAAAAGAGACGTTAACATCATCTGCGCATAGGTCCACCGCAGGCATCTCCTCCCAGAAACCTTGATGGCATATCGACTACCCTGGGAATGGGACGAGGTAAGCTCGAGATGCACTTCCATCTAAGCTACTTCAGATTGAGATAACTGACCTCTCTCCATCACAACAGCGCGACAGTAACTACATAGTCATCAAGGAGTGGATTCCCGAGGACTTACAAGAGGAGCTCTTTGCTCACACACGCCGTCTCCGAGAAGGAAGACTAGTGACAGCGAGTTCGAATACCACCACCGAGCTCAAAATCAAGGACGGCCGCCGCAGGGACCAGATGTATCTCGTGCGGAAGAAGAGTCCGGGCCGACGAGCGTTCATCCTCACATAATGTGGCGCTCTACTCTTTCTGGGACGAGGAGCTAACAAGTGCGAGGTGCACAGGTATTGGAAGGACACTCTGACTCTTGATCCAGTTTGTTAGTTAGTGGCAGATTCTTGGCTGGTTTGTTTCATTTGCTTCTTGTCACTTTTGGGCTTTTCATGCTCTTGGTTTGTTTACCACGAAACCGCAATGAGATGACGTGGATGAGATGGGCTGAGATGATGATATGACACGACGTGATATGATGTGATATTTAAGTATGCAGTATCGAGCCATTGGTATATAAATATAAATGTGTAGGAGTTGCGTCGCGGTGAGAGGAATTTCCTTCGCTAGTGTGTAGAAAATATTATTGCTTAATTTAACGCTCAATGGCGCGTCCATTGAGGTTAGAAGACGCAGTTCTTTTTATTCATATGTATCCCGATGCCTTCCAATGCAAACCAAACTCCTGCCACAAGCTATAACGAACAATGGAATGGAGTGGTCATCAATATCTTACGGTAAGTTAAAAAAAGAACCTGCGATCAAGTCAAAGATCAATCAGTCACAGGCTCAATTGACTTTTGCTTGCCCAGCGTTTCTCAGCACGGAGAACAAGCTCTTCATACACAGTCCAGGCCAGCGCAGTGCTCATAGCCTTTCGAGCCATGCGCAATCCCAAGCCACCAAAGAAGCTCCGAACCCCGTCCTCAAGCAACATCAATCTAGTGGCGCGAAGCATATTTCCGTACTTCGCCGGCATCAGCTGCAGCCTGGTCTTGACCGCATCGAACGGATTTGTAATGGCAGTAGCAAGACCGGCTCCCAAGGCTCCGGAAACGAAATTTATCGAGGTGGAAGATGACGAGCTGGCAAAACCGGCAATGTGATGCTTCAGCTGTTCGTAGAAGAGAACGTAGAGTCCTGCGTACGGCGCATCTCGCGCTGCGGTTGCGCCGAACCCGGAGAAAAACCCGCGGAGTCCCTCTGTGCTGACGATATCGCGTGCTGCGCCGTACAGACTGCGATATGCATAGTAGTCTGACTCGTAGCGCACCTTGATTACAGTTACAGGCATCATGATGAAGCCTGCTGTCACGCGCGCCAAGGCACCAGTAGCTAGGTTTGCCGTGTTGGAGAGCTTGGGAAGCGCGGACGATCTGTCGGCGCCGTTTTGACTAGCACTGGTACTTGCTAGGGCAATTGAGGTATTAGTTCGCGCCAGGCCTTGGCGAAGGGCGTTAAGGCTCGTGAAATATAGTGCCGATCCAAAGCCAGTTCGGATGGCTGACGGTAAGGTTCCGCGCCATAGTCCACGGATAGGATTGGGGGAGGAAAGGATTGCTTTCAGAGTAGGTAGAAGGGCGGCGGTCTTTTGAGACTGTTGGACACGGGTTTTGAGGAGGTCTGCCGGCTGCAGGAGTATAGAGGATGTGAGACCAGAAGAGAGACCAGCGAGGAAGTGGAAAGTGGTTTTCGATGCTAGACGAAAGGAAATAGCGTTAATGAACGTATATTAGAGAAACAATCCAGCTTCCGACATGGACGTAACCGGAAAGAATGGAGCCGTACAAGCAGAAACATTCAATCGAGCAGCAGGGAGTGATTCATTTTTTGACATCTCTTCCGAGCGCTCCACCAGGTGAACCCGGGAGCCTTGCGAAGGAGAGAATGTACCAGGAAGTAAGATGCTGAACCTGCAGCATAAATCGGCACACAAGCGTCAGGCTGCAATCATCATAGACAGCATCTAAGGATTATTGGAGGAAACTGTATTGAGAAGAGAGAGAATTAGAGGTACGCCAGAGGCGTCGCTTAGAAATTATTTCTCTTTTTTTTTCTTGGTCGATGCCTGAGTCGGGGTGAGGTCATCGGCCACGTGATATGTCAGACACGAGGAGCTCACCTGTTGTTGTGTCGTCCCTCTGCCATTCTCTCGACGCATTGGCCTTTCAAGGAGGTCTGTCGTTGGGCTTTGGATACGAATGCAGGATTGTTCCTGAAAGTCCAGCAACTGGATGTACGACTGACGTCAAAGACAGACACTACAGCAGGAGAGCTCCCAATGGTGGTCCCTGTCAAGGAACGACTATTCTTCCTTCCGGGAAGCCGGGCGCGGAACCGTGGGAAAGGCTTCCAATTGCAAACCGAAGGCATTGGATTCTGTTCTACTTGAATTCGCAGCGGTGTTGAGCGTCGGACAATTGCTTTTCGCTTGTTCAGCGTTGAGCTTTCAATGGGCCATGATTGCGACTGTTTTGCTAAGCGTCGGACGTCATTGATCAATGGCCCATGCAGAAGCCCACTTCCAAGGTTGTGATCCGGCATCCTCCCGCAGACCAGAACGCACACACGTACTGGCGGTCGGGAAGCTAGAACCTGCCCGGCACCGCGCGGAAAGCACGTACCAGTAGGGCTGGCCCGGGTGGATAACGGGTCGAAACCAATCAAGAGCGGTCTCTCTTCACAGAAGCATGTTTCCGGGGATCAGGCTGGGATTGTGCATAGAGCGGCAGCATATGCCTGCTTATGCTTGCCGATAACGGCTGGCGTCTACGGTATTATTGCTGCTGTGACCACCTCGCAGCTTTCTCCTGCGTCTGCGAAAACGCGCTGCTTCTGCGGATCATCACTGGTGCATCGACGTCACGGGCTGGGGGGAACTCTACTAGTACTGGTAGCGAGTCAAGACGCCCATCTTTCCCCCCCCCTCCGCTTCTCCCATGGTAACCTGAAGCTTCTGATCCTCTCTTTCAAACCTACTTCCCAATCTCCCCTCTTCATAGTCGTGATCTCTCAAACAGGTCCTCCACTCATTCTCTGCAGAGCTTCGTCTCCGTTCACAATGCCTGACTGGCGCTTTCTTCCTCACATTCCGTACACTACCATTGACACAGGATACTGGAGTCCTGTCACTTCGACATTAAACTGGTGTGAAGAGGTTCGCTTCTCTCCTGTTCCGCCCGGACTCCAGCCTCAGAGGGCCAATTCCGCTGACGAGGAGTTAAATGTAGGATTACTATGCTACCATCTACGTCGCCGAGATCGTCAATGCGCTGACGAATCTGATGTTCGCATGGCTGGGAATTAAAGGCATAATTAGCTGTATACGGAACAAGCATGACTTGATCTTCCTTGTTGCATTCGTCGGGTATCTGGTGGTTGGGGTTGGAAGTTTTCTTTTCCACTCAACCCTTAAATGCAAGTCGTCCAGATCCTGCGATCGTCTTCTCGCACGTCTTTCCACAGGAGCTTTTGTACCTGTAGATTAGCTGACAATTGTGTTTTCGGTGCTATGCAGATCCTATGCAACTGGTTGACGAGCTGTCCATGATTTATACGACGTGCTTGATGTGCTACGCGTCATTCTCCTACCGGAGACCGACAAGCGTCCGCGTTATCCTAGCGCTTCTCCTGACCGGCTTGGCCGTTTTCATTACGCTCTACTACCACTACCTTCAGGACCCGCTGTTCCACCAAAATGCATATGCCATTCTGACTGCAATTGTCCTGTTTCGGAGCATGTACATCATGGAGACCACGCTTCGTCCGAAGTGGCGTCACTCGCGCGAAGAGGACCGACTGCAACGTGAAAAGAGAGGCCTACCCGTCCCGACGAAGGAGAGACAGCAATACGAAAATGAGCGAGACCTGAAGACTTTGAATACCATGTGGTTTATGGTCGGCTACGGGATATCCGTGTTCCTCGGCGGATTCTTTATCTGGTATCTGGACAACCGCTTCTGCACCGAGATCCGCAGGTGGCGGAGGGTGGTGGGACTTCCCTGGGGCATACTCCTGGAAGGGCACGGCTGGTGGTACGTTATGCTCTGGTATCATTGCGCTTTCTTTTCAACTGACTTCTATCCCCCAGGCACCTTATGACCGGGATTGGCGCATACATGTACATCGTCTGGGGTGTCTGGCTGCGCCATTGTCTGAACAAGCGGCAAGAGGATTACTACCTTCTGTGGCCGCACTTCTGGAACTTCCCAGTTATCCTCCGCACTGGCCCTGGCCCGGCCATCAATGGGAACGGATATACTGGGAATGGATATACCAAGAAGCTAAACTGAGTTGGCTCATTTGCTCTCTTTATTTTGCTCATGTTATTCTTTTGGGGCGTATCATTTCCTCCGCACAAGCGGTTGCCCTTCCTTTTGGTGGGTTCTAACCCCTTAGAAATAGAATAGAGACCTATCGCTAGACGACATTTGGGAGTTGAATTGAACGTGTGAACCAAATAGAGTGCTCTTTCTGACCTCGCCATAACCGGGGGTTATGGAGAGCCCTCGGAATGGCAGGTGGACTATAGCTTCACGGACCTTCTTCGGTATTCTTTTATTTCCCTGCGACTCGTGAAATTTGTATATTCATTTCTATCATACAGGGGTGCCCAGAAGGAAAGCAAAATGTTTCCAGTTTAGCTGCTGTGACAAAACCCCACTTTCAAACAATGCAAGTCTAGCAAGCATCCATCATCAACAAAACGAGCATTTCTCTCGAGAACTATTATAATTTCGATGCAGATTCCATCTTCTCCTTGCCACCTCGTTGTTTTATAGGAGGCACATGTTTCAACCACTGCGCATCAACGGTCGATTTCTCTATCTTCGACTTGCGACTCCAGTGCGCGCGAAAAGCTTCGTCCTCCGCTCTCCATCTCTTCAACTCCAATCCGATCCAGCGACTCGCGGCCTCGCCACACTCAATGGGCTTTTCCTGGGGGATGAGATGACTCGCATCCTCTAAGACAACCTCGCGTACTCGACCGGCCGCTACGCCGCCGCTACCGCCGACTCCCGTGCCGGTAACCGCGAGCTTGTCCTTGCGAAGCTCTACTGTGGAGAGAGGTGATTGGCCCCCGAAGATATACAGCACACTCGGTCGGAGGTGAGGTAATTGTGCAAATATGCGCAGTGGCTCTGGTCGGTAGAAAGGGGATGAGCCGAGTCGAATGGTCGGGTCGAGATCGGGGTGGGTAACCTTGTTTAGCGGCCTGTCGCCGCCGTCATAATTGGGGCGAGAGAAGATGAACACTTCTTGGTGACGGGTCGTGGTTAGGGTGACGGGCCGGTCTTGACCTTGGTTCTTCGCACTGTTGTCTTCTTGCTGGGGGTAGATTGCTGTTGGGAGCTCACGTAGCCCGTATTGGATCCAACGCTCGAAAACGCGAGGGTCCCAGGCCGTGTAGAATGGGTTTCGTTTGAATCCTTCGGCTGCGACCTTGCGCGAGGGCCAAAGATCGCGTCGGTAGGTTGACAGCCTGGTCATGTTAGCAGACATTGGCGCCTTTGTTTGAAGATCCACATGGTCTTGGCTCGGCTGTCGCTGGATAACGGGATCTAACAGGACAAGCGAATGGATGAGTCGAGGGTGCATTAAGCTGAGCTGAGTACTGGAAGAGGTCAGTTAGTTCCTGAAAGTTCTTGAAGTTGAAAGAAGGACCGTACGATCCGGGGTAACCAACAGATGTGCGCCACCAAAACTATGTCCAATGCCAATGATGGGTAGAGGAATCTCTTCGCGTTTTACGTTTATGAAATTGAGAAGGTCCCGAGGGTGATCGAACCAGCTGGCTGTAGCAGAGGAATCAGAATCATGTCTGGGGTTGATAACAGGGCATTAACGTACGATCATTTCCGAGGGCATCTTCGTTGAGGATGCCGCTTTTCCCTTGATTCACCGTATCTGCCACCCATATACTGCGAATTCGAAATCCGTTGCTCTTGGAACGAGCGTAGATTTCTTCCCAGAGGGGCTCGTAGAGCTCCTGCCTTCGATGTCAACTCACTCAATCCACATTCGTCGGAGGGGAGCCGATAGCCATGCACAACAGACCTTGGGAAACCCGTTCGCATGTGCAGCAATGATCGTAACATCTCCGCGCTGCGGATTTAAGTTATCAAGGGGAATGTACTGCTTCATGGCTAGACGTAAAGTATCCTCCTGTTCATTCGCCGTGGCTCCGGGGTACTCTCTAATGTGTTGTCCCGGAACCACATGCTCAATTATGCGAAAAGAACCAGAAGAAGACATCGCTTCAGAATGCTCACGGTGAAAGGCTCCAACTGGCGTCGCTACAGCATTTCCGGGCATTGTTGATGGGTTTCGCTCTTATTTATTATTGCTGTGCATTGGCGCTCAGGTCCACTCGTTACTATGTTTGCGGAGAGAGAAGATCGGACAAGCCGAGGTTGTCGGTTCAACTGTCGTCGTTCGTTGGCAATGATCGCTACTACTGATAGTAGAACTATTGGTACGAATGGCCAATGGTGGACAAGTCCCACCCATAGTGTCCAGAACCAACAAAAACTAAAATTAATAATAAAATAGAATAAAATAAAACGCATGCATTCACCCTCGCAGGAAGAGGGCGATATGAAGGGCCGAGCGGCCCTGGCACCCCGTCAACGTAAGAGAGTGATCGGCAAGCCACCACGAAAGGGATCGAGAACTTGATGACTTCTTCTCACTCAAGCTTCTAGGTGTAAAGTTCAGTCCATATGTGGATCCTTCGTCGTCCCTGCTGACGTCAAGACCACTGTTGTGACCCCTTTTTCGGACATCGAGTAGTCGGCCTTACTTCTTAGCCGGTCGCTCAACTTTCTTGTGCCTTCAGTAATCACCTCCTTTCTTTCTTATCTACTGATATTCCTAGTCTGTCTTGCCGTTGTCATTGTCGTCGCTCGGGTCCTAGAATTAGAGTGGTCGCATTGAATTAGTCCCTCATCGCCAGACCAGGTCAGGTTATTCGATCATACCTCAAGTGCTGCCCACCTTGAGATTTCTACGTTAGCTAGCTGACTATTACCGTCTAGTACGCTAGATCACTATCTAGCTTGACATCTACCTTGACAATGGGTGAAATTGGAGTAACACTGGAGATACGTTCGTTGCTGGAATTGGAAGTGTCGAGCTGCGGGTGAAGACGAGTCCGGATACCTCCACCGAAGAAACTATCGTCCTAGACGATGTGCTTCATATCCCGCAGGCGGTCTGTAACGGCTTCAATGTGGCTCTTTGGGGACACAAATACGATGGTTCAACCCGAATGGGCACGATGAAGTCATTTCACAGTGATGGAACAGAGGATTTCCATGGCCGCCGAAAACTGGTCCTGGCGGGAAATCCCAAGGGAGAGTCATATTTGCGAGACGATAGCGCATATACCCTCAGCTTGTACATTGGCGCAGACGATGTCTATGCTGCATTGAAGGCCAAGGACGAGTAATCTCAACACACTGCAAAGTTAGCATGCGGCAGCTCTATTCCTTTGCTTAACTAAATCGTATCACATTGATGTTCTTACCCCACTGTATGATTTTTACCAACAATGGTCTGCACTTTGATGCCAAGTTTATCTCCAGTCCTGAGCTTCAAGTTGTTTCCATTATATTTGAAGAACCAATCAAGTGTATCCGTTCCATACGGGCAGCATCCATACGTCGCCCCAGGACCCTGCGAAGACATTCTTAGGTTCAACCACTTACGATAACATCCCATACTAATGCTAGTATGCCTTAAGTTTGCACAGGATATTCATAGCGACGCTACTGATGCTCAAGCTAATCTCGCGCGATAGTATAGATCCTCTTATCGTCGAACGGCCCACTTCATGTAGCGCTCCGATATATTAGTGGCACGTGACTCGGCGTCGTTCTACGCGTTCGCGTCGCAGATCAACGATCTATCTTGAGTCCGGCGAAACAAAAAGAGAACTCCCTGTTTGTTTGCTTCCCAGACTTCTTCCGCCTCTCGAAACATATCGGCGTTATCCGCGAGGCCTTTTTGTTTAGTGGTTGGTTATCCAGATCTTTGAATAAGGCCTACCAATTCAGGTCGACACTGGTACCAAAACATGGTCATGGGGGAGCGCTCTGAAGAGATCCAGCTCTTCGAGCAGTGCAAAGTC
Source organism: Byssochlamys sp. BYSS01 (assembly GCA_002242795.1). Classification (NCBI taxonomy): domain Eukaryota; kingdom Fungi; phylum Ascomycota; class Eurotiomycetes; order Eurotiales; family Thermoascaceae; genus Paecilomyces; species Byssochlamys sp. BYSS01. Next base: position 443,761 of record NIXA01000008.1, read on the forward strand.
TGTATTATATGCTCCAAGGAGCTGAGTCTCGATACAGCACATCAGGTACAAAATATTTGATTTCATTTCCTCGTAATCATAGTGACCATCTTCGCCAACTAACACGAAATCCTGTCACCTTCTTCAGCTCGCGTCCACGCTCGTGGAGCATGGCGGCGACGTGCTCATATACGAACCACCATCTCCTTTTCCATCACTCTCAGAATTCACACACCTTGTATCATACACGATTGATTTTCCTGCATACGAATCTGCCTGCGATGCTCTAGTTCCCGTCGTTAAACCTCACTGGCTTCACGCGTCTATCACGAAAAGGAAGCTTGCCAATCCCCGCCAATACAGCCCCGATCCCAGATTGTTCCTGAACGATGTTGTTGTTACTTGTGGCGATATTCCAGAAGGCGACAAGGATGCTATCATCGGGGGTGTGCTCGCGAAGGGCGGCATCTACAGTTCCCGAATTTCAAACCTGGTTACTCATCTTGTCGATCTGACTGAAGGATCAGACAAAGCGCGTATGGTCCTCGCCAGAAAGCTAAACATCAAGATCGTCCTTCCTCATTGGTAAGCGGATGAGCCCAGAGAGATGTTACTCTCTGCAATGCTAAGGGAAGCGTAAATTGCTGACGTCTAACATCTAGGTTTGACGACTGCTTAAAGCTGGGGAAGCGGATCGACGAGCGTCCGTATATTCTCCCCAATCCGGAAATTCTGCGTGCAGGACCTGATACACCGGTTCGTTCTTCGGATAGTAGAGATGTCGCTGGTTCCATGCCTGCTGCTCTAAAGTCTCCGAGCCACCTAGACGTTTTCGAAGGAAAGCAGGTAATGCTCTCCGCGGATCTAGGTATCGGCTCACATTTACTTGAGTCCCTCCAGGATCTTATCAGACAAGGTGGGGGGGCCATGACGGCGGATGTTTACCGAGCGGATATGGTGGTCTGTCGTTACCGAGAAGGGTTTACATATCGCATGGCGTCGAGGTTGAATAAGGACGTTGGTAACCTACCCTGGCTTTACCATTTGATCACGTACAACACTTGGACCTCGCCATTGCGACGGTTGCTCCATTACCCGACTCCGCGTGACGAAGTCCCGGGGTTTAAGGGCTTGAAGATCAGTCTTTCGAACTACGTTGGCGAAGCTAGATCGTACCTTGAAAACCTAATTCATGCCACCGGTGCTGAATGCACCAAAACTTTGAAGCAGGAGAACACGCACTTGGTGACAGCGCATGATAAAAGCGAGAAATGCGCAGCTGCAAAAGACTGGGGGCTGGAGGTTATCAACCATCTGTGGCTCGAAGAGAGCTATGCCAATTACAAGATGCAACCCGTCTCGGATCCCAGATATACGCACTTCCCCAAAAGGACGAATCTGAGCGAGGTTGTCGGGCAGACAAGACTTAATAAAACTCTACTTGAAAGTCTCTTCTTTCCGTCCGAAGATACGCCGAAAGAGAAAGATCAGACATCTCCAACAGCGCCAAGTCCACGACGTGTGATGCAGAACAAGGACCAGAATACTACTGTGCGATCCGCGCCTCCATCAACGAAGGCTGTAGCAAAGTCTACATCCGTACCACAGCCAGCGTCGAAGAAGGATGAGAATGCTAGCGCCGTCGTTATTGAGGCTGCTAAGGAGAAGAGCTCCGTAACGCCTCGACCAGCTGATAAGTCTCGAAATGCTACAGAGAGCAAGAAGCTCTCCACCCCGGCACGGTCTCGGCTTATTGCGGAAGGCAAGGAAAACGTCACACCTTCTACGACGAGCAGTCGGAAGTCCAAGGAAGCTGCGGCTGCGCGACTCCACGAGCTCGCACCGGATATTGCTTTGTATGAGAAGGAGAGAAAGCGTGCGGGTGGTGTCATTTATGGTGGCAGAAGGAGGAGCCATGAAGAGGTAGAGAAGCTGACTGCCAATGGCAAGAAGCGTCCGTCACTTGAGCCCCAGACTGCTAGTGACGGCGAAGATACGACGGAGACGAAGAAGCAGAAGAAGTCAAAGACTGCCGTTACGATGCATCTATTGATTACAGGTTACCAGAAATGGGTTGGAAATGTTAAGCAAGAGGATGCAGATAAGGTGTGTAGCACGTCTGCATGTACATCTCCTATTGTTTTATCGTTGGCTTGTTCTGATCAAATTCACAGCGTCGACTCCGAGATCTTGGGATCCAGGTTGTCCAAGACGCGTCGAAATGTAGCCACATGGCTGCCCCTTCCGTCCTGCGCACGGCTAAATTCGTTAATGCGCTAGCATATTCGCCGGTAGTCATGAGCATAGATTTCATTACGCGGTGTCTCGAAGAAGACGAACTTCTCAACCCTTCCGACTTCCCGCTCGTAGACAAAGCAGCTGAGAATAGGTTTAAATTCTCACTTAAAGATGCCATAGCTAGGGCCGGGAAGAACAAAAACAAGCTCCTGCAAGGGTATCACATTTGCTGCGTCGAAACAATCCGCGGAGGTTTTGATACATTCAAATCAATAGTGGAGGCGAATGGGGGGGACTGCTCCCTCTTTCGTGGCCGCCTTTCGTTGCCGAACAAGCACCGTCAAGACACACCGGATGACGACGACATGGAAGTGGATGAACCGGGTCGCGACGAAGTCTATCTCCTAAGCAGCGTCGCAGCTGATCAACTGAAGCTGTGGCCACGGTTCCGTCAAATGGTGGAGGATCTTGGTAAGAAACCGCTGATTGTCCGGGTGGATTGGCTTCTTGACATCGCCATGTCCCAAAAGCTGCGTCCAGCGGACGAATACGAGCTGAGTGAAGACAGCATCGAGAATGCGGATGAGTAACTCGGAGTGGTACCTTTGGTGTCGAAAATCAGCGTCTTGCATCGTTCGGGCGCAAATTCTGCATCTTTTGTAGCGATTCTCATCATGACGACAGGCAAATTTATTATGTATCCGCACGGGTTGTTTTGATTAGTTTAGAGTTGGCCTCTCGGGATACCCCGAGTCAATGGACTCGATGTAAGCGCAAATTGAACAGTGCCTGGTCGTTTTCAGAAGAACTTGACGCCCTCCTGGCCTTCGCTGCCAAAAACTTGAGCTTTCCCACGCTTGACGAGGACATTCAAAGACTTAAGCATGACTTCCGGATCCATGCCGTAGAATTCTAAGACAGGCGAGCATGACGATTAGACATTTCTACTAACTCAACCACTCTAGAATGACCACACACGTACCTTGTGACGTAGTCGCTTCACCCTCCAGTAACTCGTAGACCGTAAGGACCATGTTCTTCTGGCCCGTACCTTCCACCTACAATACCAAAAAGTCAATAACAACGGTGACTTCAACAGAAAAAGGAAGGAGAAGCGAAGCGGGGAATAAACGAACCCAATCCAGCACGACTTCCGCCCACTCCTCAGGTCTCTTCCACCAGATCCACGCCGCGGCTTTAGTCTTACTATTCCACCCATCGACCCATTCTGCTCTCGGCCCTCCGTCGCCCGGTTCTATCTTGGTCATCCAATCCACTATATTCCTCGCTTCCGCTAAAGTGATCCGCTTCCGTAACGCCGCGTTATGAAATAGAGGCGTATCGACGGCCTCTATGAGTGAGAGCTTGAAGATACGGTGATGTCGGCACCAGGCTTGGATTAGGGAAGACCATTTTTGGAGCTGTGAATGGCGGGTGGTGGTGTTAGGCTGCGGCGTGAAAAGGGGAGGGAAGGAGTAGGTCGGTGGGAAATTGAATGTGGTTTGCGGACCGCCGATCGGACCTTGTTGAGATTCTTGGAGATTCATACCTGTCGCGGTCCACAACGGGCCTTGCAGGGGGGGGGGAGACAGGAATTGAAACAGGACCCGACGTTGTTCTTGTCTTCCATCAACTAACTCCCCGCATTCCAAACGAACCGGCGGAAGATCAAGCGGTGGCCAGCAGCAGAATCGACCGTAATCGGCCACTAACGGTCCTTCAAGCAAGAAAAAAAAAATAAAAATAAAAATAATTAGGATCTTCGCACGCTTGCATCCTTCATATGCCGCCGTTCTTCCCCGGATTAGATCACGCATTCCCTCGCACCGCATATAAGGGGCTCATATTTCGATTTTCAAATTTTGCTTCCCTCGGGAAACCCCGTCTCACCATGACCACAGACGAACGGACAAGCACACCGCCGCCCTCAAAGCGACAAAAGCGCCAAAGGCGCGAAGAGTATCGCAAGGCACATTCCAAAGCCGCAGACGGAGACTCAGAAGGGAAAGACCAAAATACCCAGGACATCAGATTGCCTCAGAAGAAGTTCTATCGGCAACGGGCACATGCGAATCCCTTTTCGGATCACAGGTTGGATTAGTATGTAAGATCGACGTGGGGAAGAAACGCCGATTCCCTTTTCGCTAATCTTCATGTTGTTTTTGCGCTATGACAGTCCCATTAGCCCCGCTCATATGGACTGGACGTCTCACTTTCCTGCGTTCGTTGATAAGGATCCAACCAGGACGAATCTGAGCAGTGCCAGGAAGCTTGTCAAGGATGTCGAGGTAGTGGATATCGGGTGCGGCTTTGGAGGTCTACTCATTGGCCTTGCCGGGGTTCTGCCTCGTACTTTGATGGTCGGTAAGTGTTTTTCTTTTTAACAGCATGGTCTATAAGAAAACAACATGCCAAGTTCTTATGCAATTCTCTTATATATATGCAGGCATTGAAATCCGACCCCAAGTCTTGGAATACGTAACATCACGTATCAGAGCACTCAGATCTCAGCAAGAGAAACTGAAGGCCACGAGCCCAAATACAAACTCGCCAACGCCGCCGACGGCCACTCAATTGGAACCTGCCGAAGGTTCCAACCCACCCAATACTCCCTCCGACGAAGATACCCATGACATTAACAACCAACCCGACACGTCGACGTCGCCCGTAGAAGGCGGGTACCAAAACATCTCCGCCCTAAGAAGCAACACCATGAAGTTCCTCCCCAACTTTTTCTCTCGACACCAGCTTTCCAAGATCTTCATCTGTTTCCCAGACCCGCACTTCAAAGCCCGCAAGCATAAAGCCCGAATTATATCGGAGACGCTGAACGCCGAATACGCATACGTCCTCCGACCGGGTGGCTTATTGTACACTATCACCGATGTGGAGGAGTACCATCTGTGGATCCTCAAGCATTTCAAACAAACCCCGAGATCTGAGGATGAGATGGATATTGATAGAAGGGCCGTCGAGACTTCTCCCGCTAAAGACGGGGAGACTGAACTGGAGAATCACGAGGGCCAACAAACTGGAATCGGAGAACTCTGGGAACGTGTGCCGGACGAGGAGCTAGAAAAGGATGAATGCGCGAGAATTATGAAGGATGAGACTGAAGAAGGAAAGAAAGTCACCCGGAACAAAGGGAACAAGTACGTTGCTGTTTTCAGGCGGAAGCCTAACCCAGAATGGCCCTGAAAGGAGGAGAGAAGGGGGAGGGGCCCCAAGAGCATTTGTCGGTACCACGGATTGTTATGTTCTCTTCTCCCTGTCTAGGGTTGTTTGGATTCTCCCAAGACGGTTAAGTGAGCTTGTATGCATAGTTAAGAGCATCTTTCGCTCCTTGAGTCAACTAAGCTCTATCAAGCGTGCTTGTTTCCCGTCTCCAACGAAAGAAAAAAAGATCAATAAAACCCGCTAGTTCCCAAAAGGGCAACCCTGAATAGAAATTGCAACTAAGCTATCGCGTAAACTCATGAGTAAATATCCAGCTTAAATACAACAAAAAAGCAGAAACAATATCGCATCATAAGGTTCCCCTTATACTTATACTGGAGAGTTCCCAAACGCCGTATGTCAGTTCATAGACGAGAAGTCTCAGGAACTCGAGTACTACTTCGTCGGCGGCGAAGCCTTCAACCGTATGCCCTCGCATCTCTCGCATACAGCGTATTGCACAGGGCCCCCAATGATTCTCCCTTTCGCTGATCGCTTAGGCTCACCCTCTCGAGCGAAGAATCGACCATCCGGTCCGAAGCCACTCCCGCACTCATGGCAAACAAAGCATTTATCATGCCACTGGCCACCAATCGCGGTTATGACTATGTCGTCCATCACGGGCTGCTTGCAACCTAGACATCTCGGGGAAGTGCGACGAGAATGGCATTTGAGGCACCAGGCGAAACCGTCCTTCTCGACGAACGGCGTCTTGGCATCAAAAGGCTGCAAGATGGGAAGAAAACAGAGAATTAGCAGGCGCACACACAAGATCATGGAAGGAGTCGTACATCACCACACTCGGCGCAGAAGAAATGCCCCACGTGCCACTCAGCACCACATGCTATAACCACTTCTCCCTCGATCGGCGTCTTGCAGCTTTTGCATCGTGGGCTAAACAGTTCGTGGTAGTCAAGATGACAGTAGAATCGCAAGGACTGTGCTTCTTCGTCATCACCTGAGGCTTGTGCAAGTCTCTCCGCTCGTCTCTCATCTGGCTCCTGGTAGAACGCAACGCATTCCAGTAGCGTCTGGCAATGATGGCAGACAAAGCATTCTGGATGAAGACGTGTCCCGGAAGCGGTGACGATCTTCCCAGCAATAGGTAGAGAACAAGCCGCACATGTTGCAGTCGGAACTCCGGATCTAGTGTAGGGCGTATACCATTGGTCCTGAGATGCAGGGCCGGGCTTCTTTGGGGCCGGGATCTTGCCCCGGCTCTTTGTTGGGTTCGGCGATGGACGGTTATCCTTCTGAGAAGATTGAGTAGTGATCATCTCAGATATAGTAGGCTCCGCGTCAGCGGAGACGTTTATAACTGGCACAGGTGGCGCCTCCTCCGATACCTGGATCTCTGGGACACCGGGGGTCGGCGCTGCAGGTGTGGACGACAGAGTCGAATCTCGCCTGTCGATGGCATTCGGGTTTCTCGTCGATGGCGCTTCAGCAGGTTTCCAATTTTTATCAAAACTCACAATCGGCCGGCCTGGTCGGTGGCTGACACCCGTTGGCATTGGTAACTTGGTGCTCCGATCTGCCCGTCTTTTGCTTGTGGCCGCACGAATATCATCACTGCGGATTTCAATGCCATTCTTAGTTGGGGCTGTGCTCACTTCTAGCTCTGGAGTGGTTTTCGCAATCGGATCATTGGTTGTATATACAGGGTCTTTGGATTGGCCCGGTGTGTGCTTGTGAGGCTCAAACCGTGACAGTTTGTCCGCGAACGAAAGGTTGCTGGATCGGCTAGGAAGCGGTCGCGACCCTTGGGGAAGAGAATTCCGAGGCTTTGTTTTCAGGGCTGATGGGTAGGATCTCGCGAATGAATGCTTCTCTTCAGTCGGCGGAGGAGGCTCTTGGGGCTCTTCATATATCTGATCATTCGGGTTCCTGAATATCGTTCTTGATGAACGGTTGCTGGCGTTTCGTGATTTTGAGGAGTCACTTTTTAATTCAGCACTTGGTGATTGTTCCTCTGGGGGCAATGCAAAATTGACTTTGTTCCTCCTCCGCAACGTATCATCCTTCTTGACGCTGGACGTACCTTCTATCGGCACTGAATTGTCCCGTCCTTCGCCCATTTCAGAGTTCTCATACGTAATCGAAGAAATATGCGGAATATGATGGCGGCCAGACGGTTCTCTCCGTCCCTTCAAGCTCTCGTTCCTGGCATGATCACTCTTGACCGTGTCCTTGCTAAACCCGTCCAAATCAGGATTACGAAACTCAGATCGTGAGTTCCTGAATGGCACGCCAGGATGCTGATGCTGCCACACAAGCTCTGCAGCTTCGTCCTGCGCTGCATCGAAAACCCTGTGCTCATCCCTGAGGTCCATTTCCTCTAACGCGTCACGCAGTGAGCGTGCCTCTTCTCGTTCCATTTGTCGATAAATACTCTCCCGATAGGTGTTGGAAGGGGAGACTGATCTGACACTAGCATGCGTTGGGGAAACATGTCTCCAGGAAGACCTTCTTGGTGGTTCCTGGACTAGAGGACGGCCAGCCGAACTGCCGAAGGACGTAATGGAACCAGGGCGGCGATGAGACACAACGCTAGCTGAACGACCATTCTCATTTTCATGGTCCGACGGTCTTGCGCCAGAATATGTATACGATGACATTGCAGAGGACGCCCTTGGAGGAAGATCCCTGTGACGATTGTTCATGGAGGCCGGTGGTTTGCTCGGCTGGGGTCTGGATCCGTTGGGACGAGGTGGACGGTTCGTTCGGAGGTCGCTCAGATAATTTGCTAGTTCCAATCAACAGTGGATCAACGGGCTGAACCCTCGACGGACAAAGGAAGTATGTTTACCGATTTGTTCACTGGACATGTACGTAGGACCTGGCGGTGAGGCCTTACGGTGCGGGTCCTTCGACCTGTTTCTGTGCATCATTTTCCCCAGAGACAGGTTACTCTTAATTTAAAAAGGAAGGCCCAGTGATTGTGAATTTAGTAGAGAGATGTGTCGCAAAGCAGCCTCGCACGGAGTAGCTATATAAGAACTAATCGACACGTTGTACTGACGTAGCGAAGCACACCCGGGGCATATGTGGTGTGATGGATACCCAAGTTCCTCGGGAAAGACGGCTCGCCTGGGGCAAAACGTACAGAACTCGACGGAAGTCAGTCGCACCAAAGATGGGCTCTTGAGTCTTGAGGAGATAAATTGATGCAGAGCAGAGTAAACATAGAAACAACGCGGCGATCTGCCTCACGTCGACGTAGCAGCGTCAACGGGCTGTCCCTCGGTACTGCCTGTCAGTGAGTGCCTGGAGCTATGGCCCTCCTTCCGAATCGGGGCAATACGGCTTCCTATTTAGGTGCATCGCCTTCCGCTGCAAAGTAAACAAACACTTGCGTCAACACAAACACACGTGACGTCGCCGCAGCAACGATTCCCGTTCTGTGGCAACTGCCGGGCGGTGTGGAAGATGGTAGGTACTAATTATTCTTTTACGGAGACTCAGTAACTCTATCGATCAACATCAGACGAAGAGTCATTAAATCCAATTCAACTTCCGACCCCCGTGATCAGGACTCGAAGTCTCCTCTTTCCGGCCGCTCGTCCTTCCTCCTTCACCGAACTGACATTGACCTTGACCTTCTGGAATAGCTCAACCGTGACGCCTCGCTCCTTCGCAGGTTGCCCTTTCTCAGAGACATGAAGAGAATACTCCTCATTATCGTACTCCGTTTCCCTCCGCGCAGCGAGTTCTCTTCTTTCCTCAACCGACTGCTTCGTTGCCGACTCGCCCGGTAGCAAAAAGTCCTCGAGACGAACAACGCCTTCGATACCGAACCGGGGCACGAAAACAACTACGCCATTCTCGAATACACGCATGACATACCCTTCTTCATCGATGCCAGCATCGATGCCATCTTTGGCCAGCTTTTCACTGCGCGCTTTCAGCGCCTGACCAACGTAATATTCGATGCTAGCGCGTCCGGCGAACTGCGCATTTCGGTGCCTGTAGTTGATATTTCGACAGATTTCTTCGAGTTTGTTGCGTGTTGTAACTCCTTCTATTGCTGCGCGGCCGTCCTCGCCTTCGTAGCCGATCGCGGATGCGAGTTGTCTATGAACAATCAGGTCGGCGTATCGTCTGATTGGAGAAGTAAAATGAGTATATATCGGGGATGCTAGACCGTAGTGACGGAATTCGGACTCTGCGTGTGCTCCGGCAGCAAAATACTCCGCAGAGGTCATGCAACGCGTGGCCAGAATGCGAACAAGAGTATTGAAGAAAGGATTTTTTGGGTCAGTGCAGCGGTCAAGAGATTCCGCAAGGGTTTTGGAACTAGAAACATCTAGCTCCATTCCTCGCTTCTTTGAGAGCTGCCTGCCAAGTTCTTCGAAATTCTGTGGTGGAGGAGTAGCGTGTCGTCGTAGCATGGCTGTCTGCGGGAAGGAACTGTAGATCTTCGAGGCGACAGTGATGTTGGCGAGAAGCATGAACTCTTCCACCAAGCTGTTAGTGGCAAGCATGGACTTGGTCTTGACATCTGACACCGGGTCGCCAACTTCATCAGCATCACTCTCGATTCGGACTTCTGGCGACGCGAGGTTTAGAGCACCTGCGTCCATTCGCTTTTGGCGAAGGACTTTGGACAGGTGAAGCAGTGTCCGCATGCTTTGCGTTAGATCATCCTTCTTAGAGACATCGTCAATACGCAATTGAGCCTGCTCATAACTGAATCCTTCGCGAGACAAGATCACGGATTTTGTGAAGTCTGCCGACACCATTTCTGCATTGGGCGTCAATTCCCAGAGTACCGAGAACGCATAGCGTTCCACGTGCGGCTTAAGTGAGCATAAGTCTGTGCCAAGGAGCATTGGAAGCATATCAATGCGCTTGTCCACCAGGTAAACCGTCGTCCCACGAACACTAGCCTCCAGGTCCATCGCATTGTTGGGCTTGACAAAATGTGAGACGTCCGCGATGTGAACACCGACCTCAAAATTCCCGTTGGGTAATGGCCGTGCATGAAGAGCATCGTCGATATCCTGGCAATTCGGTGGGTCGATACTGCATATGAGAAGATCTCTGAGGTCTCTCCGCCCTCTCCACCCGATATCATCTTTGCTAGTAGGTACTCTCCATCCGTGGCCGTCTGATGGCAGGCAATCCAGAACAACCTTGGGGAATGGTTTATACTGCACATCATATTCTAGAAGCAAGGCCTCAGTCTCCGCTCCTTTCGTTTCCAACTCTCCCAAGGCCCTTATGAAGTGGCCGGACGGGTACCGAGAATCTCGGTTCCAAGCATCGATGGTAACCAGAATCCTCTGGCCCAACAGATTGGCTGCTTGTCGTGTCCGAACTCTGATCTTCGGAATACGCTTGTCCATAGGGAGTACAAAGACATTCTGTTGGCGCCGACCAGCGCCGGCCCCTGGCGTTGTAGAGCCCGAATCGACATGACCAACGTACTGGCGCCAGTTTCGTTTAATGATGCCGACAACCTTGGCCGTCGGTTGGGGCCTTCCCTCAACATTCTTGCCGTGGGCCTTGCGGACCTCTTCTTGGAGCGCTTTGCGTTCTCTCTCCGTCACTACCGCCTCACTCTCCTCAGTGTCGGGGTTGTCATTCCTGGTCAGCGCTTCCTCGTCCACAATCTTTGTGGACGGAGATTTCCACTGGTCTTTCGGTAATATTTCTATCGCAACGGCATCTCCAGCAATAGCACGATTGCTGTTATCACGTCCAAGAATCAGAAGCGGCTTGTCAAATGCCGGAACTTTTACCGTGCCCTCAAGGTAGTTGTATGGCGAGATGTTAAATACGCCCTGGTGCAGAGTACCCGCCCGCAACCCTGTCATGAGCTTCGACATTGAGTAATATTCAGAATAAAACAATTCCCCAGTAGCGGTCTTTGTGTCTTTGGCTTCTCGTGCCTCACTGATCATGTCAATTAACCTGTCCGAGTCCTCCAGGCCCTCGACATAGTCACTCAACGACAGAGCTTGTACACCCTCCTCTTTAGCCTTGCGTAGGTTCTCTTTATCATCAGTGATGACGACAATCGCCGGAACAGAGCTCTCCCTCTTCGTTTTCCTAGTAGCAGCGCGAAGATGATCAGTGTACCATTTCGCCGCAACACGGACAGCTCGATCATTCCTGTCATTGATCGACTCTTCCGAGTCTCTTCTGACATGCGTCTCCAGTCGGAATTCGTTAAAGAAAAGGTAGAATCGTTTCTCATCAGCCTTTATCAGAGACAACAAGCGGTTGTAGAGCGGTAATGACTTGTTCTTCAGTTCTTCCAAAACTGTTTGAAGGATGATCACATCGTAAAACGCTCCGGTGTGTTCGAAAAGGTCCATTCCATTCAACAACGCATTCGTATCAGGGACAATATAGTGGCCTCGAGGAAAAGCTTTCATACCAGCGGGATTTTCGCAAAGGACAAACGGCGCAACTGTTTCGTATTAGCTCTCAAAGTTAGTTGAAGAAGTCTTAGCTTTGTATTCTCACTGTTCCCATTAGCATCCACTGGCGCCGTTGGCGGACATATCGAACAGAGCCTCGACGAGCAAGGAATATCCTGTCTAAGATAGAGCTCGCGAACAACCTTTTGCACCTTTCCACTCTTCGTGGATCTCACGAAGACTTTGCTTGTGACGTTTGCTGCTTGCGGGTTGGAGAAATCTCTTCGCAAGCTCTTCATTCTGAACAAAACCCTGCCCGCGGCAGCAGCTGCTCACTGTAGGAGAGAAGAGAGCCAAAGTAACTATGTATAAGCAAGAAATAGTTGATCCGTTGCTTTCTTCTAGGTGGGCAAAAATGTCTCTGGGATGAAAGATGGGTGCCGCAGCAAAACCAAATGTTCGCCGAATTAGGAAGCTCTCCCGACGAACCTTAGCGCCACTAATTATTACTACTGATCGCGATATCGATCGATCGATAGCGCGGATGAGTAATGCTCCATTTACGTTGCGTTCGGCATCCATCAACCGGACATCCAGCGTATATACCGAAAATTGGCCTTTTGGAGAGGAAGACGGTTTTCTCTAGTCTTTTACATTTAGAAATTAGAAAGTGTAACTGCATCGAGAGCCTTGAGAATGGTGATCGCAGTGAGTATTGGCCGTCGGATGTCACCCTCACCACTTTGCTGACCGATTGAAGGCCGTGGGGCAGCTATGCGCGACTGCGAGTATGTCTGCAAATCTCGCACAGTGTCGAATACTAGTGCAGAAAGCTGCTTCAGCTGGTGCCAAGGTACTCTCCTAAGCTGTTGGATGCCACAATATGCACGTAGCTGATGCTTTAGTAGGCTCTATTTCTGCCTGAGGCTTCGGACTATATCAGCTCCTCCGCAGCCGAGTCATTATCCCTTGTACGCTCAGTGCAGGAAAGTGAGTTCGTTTTGGGTCTTCAAAGGGAAGCTCGGCAGTCGAAAATACATATCAATGTCGGAATCCACGAGCCGACCGTCGGAGGAAAAAAGGTGAAGAATACACTTATATGGATTGATGAGGACGGAGACATCGTGCAAAGGTACCAAAAGATTCACCCGTTCGACGTAGAAATTAAGGGAGGGCCAGTGTTGAAAGAGAGCGAGTAAGTTGCATGAAACCCAATGTATTGCACCCGTAACTTCTCCCAGATTGCTGATCTTGACGTTCGGCATTTGTAAGGAGTGTTGAAAAGGGAATGGAGATATTGCCTCCTTTCGACACTCCTGTAGGCCGTGTGGGTCTGGCCATATGTTTTGATGTGAGTTAATGACTTTTTTGCTGGTGTTACTCCACGATGCTCACCCGTTGTTGTAGCTACGCTTTCCAGAAATCAGTCTGGCCCTAAGGCGCCAGAATGCGCAGATAATCACGTATCCGTCAGCGTTCACCGTTCCAACTGGGAAAGCCCACTGGGAAGCGTTGCTCCGCGCAAGGGCTATTGAGACACAGTCGTACGTAATTGCTGCAGCGCAGGCCGGCCCTCATAATGAGAAGAGAACGAGTTATGGCCACTCGATAATCATCAATCCTTGGGGAGAAGTTGTAGCACAGCTTCATGACGAGTATAAAGAACCACAGATCGCCACCGCCGTTATTCAACTCGACCTCCTAGAGAAGGTCAGGAGGGAAATGCCTCTGCTTAGGCGGACAGACATATATCCCGTAGTATAGGTCAGGTATTTAGAAAGATGCGTCGCATTCGACAAATCGCTTTGTCATCTGTACATAGAAGACCAGGCATAGAACATCGTATGATGTGCATAAATTCAAGTGAAAGCTTCTCCCCTATCTGTATCACGAGATATCTGTAATCGTGGCTTCTATTAATGAGCAATGGTTTTCGAAGCATATCAGTACAATGAAAGCAGTTCGAGGTCGGCAGTTGACTTGTAGCAGTGTGCAGAGAATCAAATTTATAAACAGGCAGCCAATGACAACTGTAGCTTAATATCTGGGGAGATGATTAAGGTTGTCAAACGTACAACCCACTGTCGTTTCAGTTGTAACATTCAATGCAATCCTCAGTCTAGAATTCTTCCACTTCAAACATCTTTATGTACAAAGAGTACAAGGGTAATCAGGCTGCTACAATGTAAGGTTTTAATCGCTCTTAGCCTTATCAGGATCCTCTAAGATGCCTTCAGCTTCCAGTCTTCTTCGTGCCTCTTCCAGAGCCCATGTTTGTATCCTGCCCACAGAGTCAGTTTCCTTTAAATCCAAGAGGAATGCGAGGCTCTTTTGTTGCACTTCCTGCGCATAATACGGCAAACATGGGGAGTAATGAGCGAACATACGAAGTATCAGGCTTGAAAACGTATGCAACACCAGCCACGACCAGGCTTCCAATGAAACCGAAATACCAAATATTTTCCCAGCCCTCCTTCACGTACTTTTGCCCAGGCTTGACACCGAAAAGATAGCCAGTCGGGGGATCGTAGTGGTCTCCATGGTCGGCGGCACGGAAGTTGCTCCGAGTCGAGAACGACTGGATATTCTGTGGCTTCCGAAGCACGGAGCAAGAGCGAAGGGGTTGCGACAAAACTCGGAGAGACATTGCAAATTGTGAAGCGCGTCGCTGAGAATTGGTTCGATATTTGCTTCGAAAGACAGGGAATGGATCGATCCGCACTGCGATCAAGGAAGTCGGCCTAGGTTGTCGGCGTGTTCGCTTTGGTATTGGGATATCGGACAGCCAGAAGCCGCTTCAACCGGAGAATCGACAGCTCCCTTTCGATTGAGTCGTTTCCAGAATTCAACTCCTGTTTGTTGCGACCTGGGAGAGTGGAGGGGTGCTGTTGGTGGTCGGTCGTTGATCTTCTGAGCCGTCCAGGTCCGATCGAAGCCAAGGAGTCACTTGTTTCCGCTATTCCGGACTGGGCATCGTCCACTCAGAGCGGACTTCCTGGTCTCGTGAGTTTTCTGCCTGAGGCATGAGTAATGACATCAAGGCATCAGCGTCTGGGACGCGACGCGTTTCTCTTTTGGCTCCAAGCAACGCAGAATCGCAGATACTGCAATGTCTCGCGCAGGTCGTCTCAACCCATACCGTTTTGTTCTATAGACATCTACCCTGGCCATTCTCGCACACTCACTAAGTTCGTCATCGTTCCATAATTTCTGCTTTGGAAATGCTGACATGTCCCAAGCAATGAGAGAACCGCTCCACAGTTCCCCAACTCAGAACAATTGAACCCCTCTTCGTATAATGGCCGCGAATTCCAGATCATACCCTGTCTCCTCGAACTCCCGCAGAAAATTAGAGGCCTTCTTGTACAACGGCAACGACAACAACGACGAACCAGATGCCCAGGTGCCCCCGTCAGAGATTAAAACACCGGTGAAGACGGCCTATGTGGATAAGGAAAATCAAGCGTTATTTGCAAATGGTGCGCTAGAAACAGCATGCATGCAGCCTGACAACGGCGAGACCTCGTCTCAAATAAAGAACACCAAACCTTCCAAAGAATGTCCTCAAACACCGGCGAATAGGATTCCTCTTGCAGATCTCATTGGCAATGCTGAGGATGCCTTTAATCACGCCCCAGGACCGGAATACACGCCGGTCGACCATGTAATTTGGCAACATGTCCCTGCAAGCTCAAGTTCTGATACATCCCAACCGTCTACCACCCGTGGCAAGAAACGTCGTCGCAGCTCATCCCCGACCAGTTCGCCATTGATGGGAAACTTGCAAGGTGCAAAAGAGCCCTTCGACCCGCAGTCAATCCGGGCGATACTTAGGACTCCTCAGAATGATTTTGCTGCTGAGCTATGGAGTAGCTATGTGGGCAAAAGTGCAGCCGATAATAACGGCGGTTTCCTTCCTCCACGCTTCGCAGATCTCTTGTCATCTTCACCACAGACTCCAGCGCGAGCCAAAACCGGCAGAGACTCGTCGGGCTTGCGAAGATCATCGAGTTGCAACGTTGACTGGCCAAATTCCAATGCGAAGCGACGGAGGGTATGGAAAGAGGACGCCAGCGCTGGTCGAGGCATCTTTTCTCGCTCAAGAAGCAACGTACTTGATTCCGGGAAATCGAAATCGCTTAAGATTAGCTCCCTGCTGGAGAAAATTGAGCAGAGCCTTCAGAAACCACGGGATCGTCATGTCGAGGGTCCGTCGAGCTCATCGCCTTTGCCGATGCGACCTGATGCAATACAGAGCCGGTCACCGTCTCCTGTAGTGGGGAGAAGGGGTCTTTGCGCCACTGAGGATGTTACTGAATTGGAGAAGCGAGAGGCCGACGATGGAAGTCTCGATAAATTGAAGGACGTTACCCTTCGAGAGTCTTCCTCTGACTATGGAGATGATGATTTAGACCAAGAGTTCTTCGAGATTGCGGAAGCTTCAATGCATTCGTTCGAGAAGTCAACTCGTTCGCACAATCATACGGAAGTTCCAAGACCAGAAAAGGACCCAAGTTTATGTCCGAAAGAACCTCAAAGCCTCAATGATGTTCCTGATCCGAGACGATCCGATCCTCAAGTTCTAGTCGCGAAGTCGAACACAATCGGCGATTGCTTTGAAGACACAGACGAATTTGAAGACGGTTACGAGGGTCTCCCGGAAAATTTAGAGGAAATCCTGGCTCATTATGATCAGGATCCCGAGCCTGGTCAACGAAGGGGCTCAGTTGCAGTTCAGCCGGCTTCTGCGGTGGCAGGTGGGATGCCGACTTTCAAGGTTCGAGGGTCTCGGGAAGCGTCTCTTAGCGATGATTTCTGTGATGATGAATTTGATATCGTGGCCCTCGAGCAGTCTATGCCTATTATGCGACCAGGGAAAGATGGATCGAACGGAGTTTGTCACCCTGAACATGTACGCTGATCATTAGGCATTGACTAAGGAAATCTTACTAAATAGAATCTTACAAGTCGACAAGCTATAAAACGTTATCTTATTGTTGATACTGCAGAGAATACGTATGTCACTCAGAGGGGTCGCGCCCAGCCAGAGCAGGTCAGTCACGGCGCATGTTCTTTGAACTGAAAATGAGTCCCGTTTCGCTGACATTGTAGAACAGGTATTACTGGTCCGAGACGAGAAGACGGGTCTCCAAAAGGCTGTTCTCCTGCGAGACTCTTGGTTCGATAGTCCCTGCAGCAAAGGCTCGTTCATCCATCTGATTGGAGATTTCGATGCAAGCGGACAATGTGTCGTTGACAATTCCAAGAATATGCTCATTCTCCATCCCGACCACCTCATATCCGCAACAGTGGTAGCCGACTCGATGAGTTGTCCGCGGAGAGCAGTCCTTCAGGACCGCATAAAAGTTATTGGCGAGATTGAAAGGCCACAATTTTTTGGGATTGTATTTCATGAAGTCTTCCAAGAGGCTATGAAGGCTAATAAATGGGATGTCGATTTTTTGAGGTCCTTAGTTGAGAATATTTTGCTTAGACATGTCGAGGAACTGTATGGGATTCACATGAGTGTCCTGGAAGCCGTTGATCATGTTATGAGCAAAATTCCCCAGTTGAAAGCATGGGCGAATGCTTACCTTCGAACCAAGCCAGCGGTAAGGACCACTTCTAACCTGGCCTGTGGCGAGCCCAGCTAACTTACACCTAATTAGCCGGACTCTTTCGTTGAGGATCGCAATAATTCTAAGTTCTGCTTGACTATTGACAAACTGCTTGAAGTTGAAGAGCACATCTGGTCCCCAATGTACGGACTGAAAGGGAATATTGATGCTACCATTCAAGTCGCTTGTCACGATGGAGAAAGTAAGAGGTCACTTGTCGTGCCTCTGGAGCTCAAGACAGGGAAAAAAGACACGAGCTTGTCCCATAGGGCTCAGACAGCGCTTTATACCTTACTGCTTTCCGATCGTTATGGTAAGCTCGAGTCCTTACAGGCACTGATTGAATGTCCACTTATTAATGATGCTCGTCATAGATGTCGACGTCACTTTTGGTCTTCTTTACTACTTAGAGGTGTCTAGGACTCTTCGGATACGCGGCATTCGATTCGAACTTCTACAAATGATCCAGCAACGGAACCGTTTGGCTGGTTATGTGCGTGAAAGACTGCAACTTCCGCCAATGGCTAAGAAACCAGGACTCTGCCGCGCATGCTACGCACAGACATCCTGCTTTATCTACCACAAATTAGCTGAGGATGGCAATGGTGAATCCAGTGCATTGGGTGATGAGTTTGTCCGCGCTGTGGACCATTTGAAACCTCAGCATCGTGATTTTTTCAGAAAATGGGACGAGCTCTTGACAAAAGAGGAACGAAGCATGATGAAATTTCGGCGAGAGCTTTGGACCCTGCTAAGCAGCGAGCGCGAGTCCCTCGGACGCTGCTTCGGGAATATTATTATTGAACCTGGGTCGGCTGCTGAGGACAAGGCCGGAACCAAGATTAACCGCTACAGGTACACTTTCATGAAGAGACAGGCCCCCTCGAACTTCTCGTTTGCCGAGTCTCAAATTACCGTTGGTGAGCCAATTGTGATTTCCGATGAGAATGGGCATTTTGCTCTTGCGAATGGATATGTGGTGCAAATCAGCCGGAGGCGAATAGTGGTTGCGGTAGATCGAAGACTCCATAATGCGAGAACAAGAGCGCCCGGATTTGATCCCGAAATCAACCAGGCATTCAAGGGTATAATGGAAGTTGTTGAGGACGGTGCTCCAATTCCAACCGTCACCCCCATCGAACCCGAAGAGAAAGAAACTGTTTATCGACTTGATAAGGATGAATTCAGTAATGGAATGGCGACCGTACGGAACAATCTAATTTGCATGATGCAAAAAGACCTATTCCATGCCAAACAGCTGAGAAGACTAATTGTGGATGGAGAGACGCCTGCTTTCAACCCCACAACTCCCAATTATATAATGCCAAATCCCGTCAAGGAAAGCCTCAACGTCGACCAAAAGAAAGCCATTGATAAAATTATGAGCGCCAAAGACTATGCGCTGGTCCTTGGAATGCCCGGCACGGGTAAAACAACAACAATCGCGCACATCATTCGAGCACTGGTGGCGCAGGGAAGGAGTGTTCTTTTAGCATCCTATACGCATACTGCAGTTGATAACATCCTGCTGAAATTTCGAAACGATGATATCCGCATTTTGCGGATTGGCGCCACTGCCAAAGTGCATCCCGAGGTTCAGGAGTTTGCGAACCTTGCAGCAAGCCCTAAGAAGTCAATCGAGATGTTGAAACAGTCGTACGAGGGTTCCCAAGTCGTTGCGACAACATGTCTGGGGATTAATCATCCCATTTTCAACCAACGCATCTTCGATTACTGCATTGTCGACGAGGCATCACAGATCACTCTCCCGGTTTGTCTGGGGCCTATCCGGATGGCGCGGACTTTCGTCCTAGTCGGTGATCACTATCAACTGCCGCCACTCGTGCAAGATAAAGAAGCGCAAGAAGGCGGTTTGGACGTAAGTCTCTTCAAGCTGCTATCTGATAAACAGCCGTATGCGGTCGTTACACTGGAACATCAATATCGTATGTGCCAAGATATCATGCTACTCTCCAATACTCTAATCTACTCTGGCCGTCTCAAGTGCGGCACCCCCGGAGTCGCATCACAGTCTTTACACCTCCCTAACCCTGAGGGCCTCAAACGACACCATCCAAATCCATATGGTCACGATGTGCAGGGTCAATCCCGGCCCTACGCTGATCAACACCAGCACCCCTGTCTCGGCACGGCTCAGGCCCGCTGTTGGCTTCGCGACGTGATCTCGCCGTCTGCGAAGTCTCTTCTCATCAACACCGACTCTCTCATTACACCAGCACATGAAGCAGCCCACGGCCTCCGAATAGTGAACTCCACCGAAGCAACCCTGTGTTCCCGACTCGTCGAGACCTTTATGTCATGCGGTATTCCCGCGCGGGAAATCGGCGTCGTGACATTTTACCGCAGTCAGCTCTCCCTCCTTAAACAGGAGCTCCGCCACCTCCTCCCCGAGCTCGAGGTGCACACGGCCGACAAGTTCCAGGGCCGAGACAAGGAAATCGTTGTCGTCAGCTGCGTTCGGAGCAACCCCGAGAAGAACGTGGGTGAGCTCCTTCGGGACTGGAGAAGGGTCAACGTGGCTTTCACTAGAGCGAGAACCAAGCTCCTCGTCATCGGGAGCAAGAGCACCCTTCGCGACGGCAATGAACTACTAGGGAAATACGTCCGGCTGGTCGAAGAAAAAGGCTGGGCGTACGATCTACCCCGGGACGCAATGGGGAACCACGTCTTCGAGCATGGCGGCTTGTCTTCTACGCAATCCCAACCACAATACCAACAACAACAACAGGAGCTAGCCAGCCCTTGGATGACCAAGACAAATAAGATGCAGATTCAGTCCCCTTCCCCCACTAAAAGGGAGCCACTGAAAAGTCTGCACGACTCTTCAGAAAGTTCACATATAGCGCCGCTGAAAACTTCGTCCCAACTCAACTCGCCCAGACGGCAACCTCTGAAAAAGCCGGCCAAGGTGGGCGCGAAATTGCTTAGTCCCACCGAGAACGGTAAGGGCTCTACTAGGATTCTTGGGAATAGGCCCATTCTTCAGGATGTGGTAAATGATGTCGTTGGTTGAGCTCTATTATTAGTCCACATCATCATCATCACGACCGTTTAAACTATGTATTGATTTGCAGGGAGTCTGGCTGTTTGGTTTAACTTCGTGTCTGGAGTGGAATTTTGAGACATCTGCACCAGAGCTGCAGGCGTTCGCAGCATAAACTTTGGTTTCATCACTGCCGTCTGCTGACTGGGAAGACGGAAGATATTTTTGCATACACATCGATAAAGATCCCATTGGCACCGGAACAGTACAACTGAAATTGCTATGATACAATGGAAACAGAAGACGATTTCATGACAAATGCTTCAATTGAAGACGTTCACTTCCATTTGATAGTAGGAGCTCAACTTGGCTTAATCTTCACACAGATGAGAACTACTAGACCCCAGCACCGCGCTGAGGTGCGAGCTCATCGCTGAGGATAGAAAATAAAATAAAAAGGAGCCACCTTAACCTAGGTGCCATTTAATTTCGAGCCACAACATTAGTGGTATTCGTATCGTTGCTCGTTGTCTTGTGCGTAAGTTGAGCTATCGTTTCGTGCCATCGTTTCGATGGCAATTGTCTTGTTGGAATCGGTATCGGACATGCTAACGCTGGGTTTTGCTGTCTCATATGCCGCGCATATTACTTTGTATTGTATCCCTTGCCAGCTACAAGTGTCACAGCCATCTACATGCCCGTACGTGGCCTCTTGTTTTTTGGGGTGTTGAGATAGTGCCGTCTCCCAGTAGCATCGATCTCCCATCTAGCGTGATTGTTCGGATTTGCAGTAAAGTTCTCCGGCACAGTATTATCAACTCAGGTAAATTGGCGCTTATTCGATTGCGGCATCGGTGGCATCGGTGGCGTCGTCGGTGCGGTAGTTGCCGTCTGGGAAAGTGAAGGGCCATGGAAGAGCAAGGCCAGGTCCTGCCTCACGAAGTGAAAGCCAGTATTGGCAACTGGCATCAAGCTCTGTGTCATAGGGCAGTTGTACATTGGCATGAACGGAGGAGTCCCAGACAAGTAGCCATATCCGGTCCGATTTATGGGCGTCAGACTAGGTGTGTTTGGGACCGAGAACTGATGAAATAACGGCTGTCGAGGTACGGCCGGGATTAGCAAGTTGGGTGTTGGTATGGGCTCCAAAGGCGGCTGTGCTTCCGCAAGTTCGGTGTAAGATATTTCTGCCGTCATGATTTTCCGTCCCCTTGCCCTTCGCTTGCGCTGAGGTTCCTGTGGTTTGGGCGACCGTACGAGAGGAGAGGGAATGTGAACCTCTGCTCCGGCATTTGAGTCTGCAATGTAGGCGTTGTCGGCACCGTCGTAGGCGGAGTTTGGCGTGATTGGCAAGCCAGTGCTGGGCGACTTGCCAATAGACGTGGAGGTGGCATTGGCCTCTGGAGATACGCTTTCTGCTAGATTCATTATTAACTCAATAAAGCCACGTTCGGTTCCAAGAGACAACTTACCGGTATCTCCTATGACCGGAAGTAAGTCGATGAACTGCTCTATAATCTCGATATCTGATAAAGACATTTAGCTCGCATTGTCATCATCTCAGAAGAACAGAACATTGCTTACCTTGGCCAAGGTTGTCAGAGCCACCATCATCGAGCACAAGGTCACCGTTATCAACCTGCTCAGGTCTGGAAGTGTCTGAGCTCAGACACTCTGGGAGTTGGGGGAATTCGTCGTCCGTCATGACGGCAACGAAATCGGACCACATGTCGAGCGAGGAAAGGAGAGGAGTTTCTTGTGACCAGTTTCCACTTTCAAGTTCGCTAGAAGATATAGCGGAGTTGAAATAAACCGTGAGGTATCGTTATTGACTCTCGGTGTTTGATTGGAACTGCGAAAGGGCGTCAGAAAGTGTAGTTAGAAAACTCTCCGAATTTATCGTAAACGAAAGACAGATGCAATAGATTCGATAGAGCGAAGAAAACTAGCGCGCGAGTGAACTGATGCGGAGGTATCGTGGAAGATTGGGGTACTAGTTGAAGGAACAGCAGGTACAAGTAGAAAGTCAAAGTGGCGAGTTTATGCCTCATGAGCAAATTATCCTCTTGAGCCTTAGGGAAATCCGTGGGAGGGAAAGAGTCGTACCGTTGGTCTCGACGTCTGAATCTATTTTAAGCGGGACATAAATAAGGAGGGTACGCAGCACAGTGAGGAAAGAGGGTCTGCAGGCATGCAATTCCATCATATCAGTATTGACGCGCCGACGTACTCCCAACACACAAATTGTTGAGGGCATTGCTTCCTTAGACTCCCTTCGACAGCTACTTCTGCAGGATCAGAAGAACCGGCATGAGATGGATCTGCAGCCGGCAAAGTCAGAATCGCGTATCCGTCCCTTCCCTCCACTGCATCCCTGCCTAGGGCAGTCGAAGAAAGGGCAAACCAGGACGGGGAAGTGGCGATCTTCGAGTTAACCTCTTTTCTATACATAGTAGCTAGGGTCAGCCGGACGAAAACCCATATAAGATCCGTGGAACCCAATGGGTAGGATTGTAAACCTTTCCAATGTTCATGAAGCAGGACTTACAGAAGCAGGACAAACAATTGCACGATCCACTGGGAGGTCAAAAGCCCATGCCACCTGAGACTAACGAGTCCCGTGGCTCTAGCTTCTTCGACATTTGGTACTTCGTAACGACTCAAGTATGGGTCAACGGAATCGTCCGCAGATAAGCGAGGAGAGTCGAGAGCAACCATAGCAAGCCACTCGGAAAGAGCATCGCAATCCTCTCGTAGGTCTTCTTCGCAAACATTTTCATTGATATTCTTCATTCCAATAGGGGGGGCGAGGAAGTTAGGATGTTGAATTGTAAGCGAATCACACTGGATGACTTGGGGTTGGTGACTTCTTAGCGGCGCGTCGTCGCTCATCTGGCCGGTTTCCGACACCAAATCAGAGAACAACCAGGATACAGACTGATTCAGTACATTCTTGAAGGCCCATACGATTCGCTCAAAGCCCTTCTTACCGTGGAGCATAGAGGGCAGGCGCAGATTGAGCTGCAGGACTGTTACAGTACGGCAAACAGTTGGCAATCAGTTGGCAAGTAGATATTGGGATTGCGGACGCACGATATCTCTCCTTGGCATGTTTCCTCCCTCCGCCGCGAATAGGCTTTCCTTGAAGACCGGTCCGCTCATACCATTCCTTGCTAAGCTCTAGTTTCAAAATCCCTGGATTGGCGAAGAAAACAAGAAGTCCAATCTGTCAGAAAAACCAAGCGAGTAATCCATAGGGCAGGCTGGGTACGAACCATTGTTGAGCGTATACACGTTATCTGACCCTGGACGTCCTTCGGATATCATAATAATATTTCCTATTTAAATAAAAAAAAATAAATGTGTCAGAAGGGGATCCGTTAGAACTGTTCCAAAAATTGGCGAGCTGTATATATGGCGGCGCAACAAAGTATATACCAGTTTTGATGTATCTGTTAAAGAATTCGCCCTCAAGCAAAGAAGCAAGAGACATGAATACTCTCGCATATTGAGGACTTTTAATCCGACCGTCCAAGGTGTCCTTCAGTCTGTAATACGTATCTTCTGGCAAAATGGCTTCTACCTGTTCAGGCAGCAAATGGCAGAATCGTCAGCCGCTTTAAGACAATCAAAAATTAAAATCAAGCAAAATAAAATAAAAATGAAAGATGCCCAATACCGTGTGCACAAAAGGATGACCCCAGATTGCCGAAAACGGCGATCTTCTCATGGGAGGCTGCTTGGGATCAATAAAAGCAGGGAGCTGCGCGATCGTGGTGTAGCTCTTCTCGCGTCTGGACGCGTCGTCGTCCTCGAAATCGAACATGACTAGGGACTTTCTCGCAGCTGCGAAGATAAGAGGGAGATCAGGGATAGTGTATAGAAAATGAGAGGATTAGCTGCCGTGAAATTACCTGCTGCTTGAGGTCGTCTTATATGCAGCGAAATCTCTGTCAGGTGAAGTTACGCGGAGTCTAAATAAACTCGTGCGGGGACTGCCAACCAACCCTATAGGGCTGAGGTCGGATCGTTGCGTTGTGGTATTTTGGCTCTAATAGCGTTCAATCTCATCTGACAAGACTGAGAATACGGCCTAGCAGCTTACTGCACATTATCAAGTGCGTCCTGCCCAGAATCTGATGCATGCTTCTAACATCTGTAAGTACTGTCTACAGGTCTTCATGCGATCGGCAGTGCAAATGGTCGCAATGGATCAGGAGCCCATGGAAAGAAGGAGTCGTGGTATTCTTCTTTTGTTTTACTTGAATCATATACTATTGTTATTTTCTGGTGTTGAGCAACTTCCAGCCTGAACATTGATAATCTTCGAAAATGACCCTATATAGGTCGGAGTCGTCGAAGGCCCACATTGCGGGTGAAAGAAAAGAGCAAAGAGCTTTAAAAAGAAATAAAGGAGAGCATCAGTGGGCCTCTAGATGATGAATTTTTGTACTGGATAAATGATGACCTGAAGATCTGTTCCCCTGCATTCGGAATCTTTCCATTGTTAGTGAATATTGAGCCTCTATTTATATACACTATGCACAACAACACGCCCAGAGGTGTGAATAATGAACAAGTCCCCGACTACATGTAATCCCCAGAGTACAGGAAGACGAACCGACAGATCAACCTGCAATAGATCATTATTGAACTGGTGTTTTGTATTCCTGTGCAAAGACATGGGTAATCGTACCAGGAGAAAGTCGCTGCCTAAGGCGTCGAACGCGGCGGTTGCGGAGAAAGAGAATAACACAAGCACGGGCAACGGGTATGTCAATCAAGTTGGGATACCTCAATTTTTGCCTGCTTTTGGTCCCAACGGGCAGCACTTCCCCCAATTCTACCGGAGCGCGCTCCTCATGTCTATTATTCTAGGCGCATAAAGCGATTTAGTTCGCTAGAGACCCTTGACGTCGCCGACGACCGGGCCGCGGGCCATGCGCGTGCGCCTCCGCAACACAACCAGTCAGTGATGGCGCCGCCTCGTCGAAATCTACTGCCCAAGGAGCACTTTGCCTTCGCTTTTGGGGGTCTCAAGACACAGAATTATCATGACCCCGGTGCCCGGGGCTCAGGGTCAGTCCTCCACGTTCCCCGCGCCCATACATTCGCCTGTTCATGAAAAGGCTGAACTGGAACGAAGCTGACTGAATAAATCCTCCAGCATCCGCACCCTAGCATGGAATCCCACCGGCCAGCTCATCGCTACGGGCTCCGCAGATCGCACACTCCGAATCTGGAATCCTGATCGTCCAGATGCCCGATACTCGACCGAGTTGCGCGGCCATTCGGCGGGCGTTGAGAAAGTGCTCTTTAACCCCGTTCGGGATGCAGAGCTAGCAAGCTGTTCTACCGATGGTACAGTGCGCTTCTGGGACGTGAGAGCTAATACCTGTGTGAGCCGTCTCGATGTGGGCGGCGAGGCATTCTCCCTCTCCTGGTCTGCCGATGGTAACGTAGTAATAGTTGGGAGACAGGTATGCGACTGACTGCACAGTTGCCTGCGAACGAATGGCACTTGTATTAATTGGCATTGGTACTGACTGATTCCAATTATTCAGTATGAGAAGGATGATAGTCTGATCCCCATAGTCGTGAATTCGCTCTCCAGTCCGAACGTCCTCTCAAATGGCAATGCCACAGCTGGCGCCTCAGGACAGTCCTCGACCTACACGGCCCTTCAACCGCACCCCCAGCCCATTCAGACAAACGCGACAGCCTTCTCGCATCACATGCCGACGTCCGACTCCTCCGACCTCTACTTTTTCGCTGCCACAGGTGAAGGCACGGTGAAAGTCATGTCCTATCCCTCCTTCGACACCTTGCACACTCTGCATGCACACACATCTGCCTGTCTCTCTCTGGCCCTCGCCCCAACGGGCCGCTACCTCGCCATTGGCGGCAGCGATGCCCTCATCTCCCTTTGGGACACTACGGATTGGGTCTGCCGGCGCACGGTGTCGAGCAATAACGGTGGCGCGGTCCGCGGCGTCAGCTGGAGTTTCGACGGTCGGTTCATCTGCGGTGCTTGCGATGAACCTGGCTGCGGCGGAAATGGTCTTGAGATCTTCCATGCCGAAACGGGGGAGAGCGTCTACAACGTTCCGACTGGGGGGGGTGTTAACACCCGTATTCCTGCAGTGGAGTGGCATCCATCGAGGTACTGGTTGGCATACTCGACCACACCTGATGGGTACGGGGGTGGAGGTCTGAAGATTGTAGGAGCTGCGGGCGGCGGCCTCTGATGTTGGTCCATCTTCATTGTGACTATGGGCCCGACTTGTACTTGGGGATGAGAGTTGACATGAGGCAGCTTCCGAGATGTTCCAGGACTGAGACTTAATGGGATCTCCCATATTACGAACCTGACAAAAAAAAAAAAAAACAAGTACTTATTCGCCAAGCTAGATCCATTCATGAATATATATTGCATTTTTGCAACCAAATATCCCCCATTTACCGATTCAAACATGACCGAATCAAAACACCCGACCCAAACACTTCCTATAAAACAGTTCCGATTAACTCTTCCAAAAAAGAGGAAGGTCCATTGAAATTAAAAGTAGAGCGGAGATTGGAGGATTAGCAACTAACTATCCTCGAAGACTGTGCGGGGGGTAATAACCCTGTAACCCGTCACCCAGCTGCGAAGCCTCTCATACTGTAGCAAGAGGTACCTACTACCTAGGTAGGGAGATAGGGGACCCCGATGCAGGACAAGTTCATGCTCAAAAATTCCGGGCGGTAGCGTTCACTTCCGTACCCCTCTGATTCCGACGGGGAGCGCCATGAGACTGTCATAAGGATGCTTTTATCGATAATTGAGGAAATCAATAAACTGAAAAGCGTACAGTAAACCGCGCCCGCGAACGAATCCTAGAAGTATCCAGCTGTTATCCATCATCAGCTTGGCCAATTATCCCAGCCTGTGCCGGTGAGAATCTGAGCCCATTGAGCTTCAGTTGCAACGTCTGCTGCTCCAGGTGCAATGCTCATGTCCAGGTCGGGACCTAGGGCAGATAGAGAATCCCAAGTGGATGACATTGGAAAGTTAGATGCAGATCCCGAGGAGCCCGGCGTTTCCGCGGGAGGGTTCTTTTGACCAATATCCCGACACGGAACATGCATAAAATCAAAGCCTTGATCATCCGAAGGCAGTGGCATTGATGGGTGAGCACCATGGGCATGGTCGCTCGAAGATGAAGGGTGTGAGCTCTGATTGCTCTTAGAGATTGAGGATGACGCGGTAGTGTTTGACGAAGAATTCAGGGTCGATGGCGTTGGATTATCAGAAGGTGAGTTATTGCTTCTTTCACCGAATCTTAATTCAGATGAGCTGTCCATCTCTCTTGTCGTTCCTGGGCTGGAATCGTGAGGTGAATTAGCAAACTCTGGAAAGCCACTGTAATTTGTCGTGGCGCTCTGGTTTAAGTAGTGTATCGCTGCCTGCATTTGTTCTGCCGCTGGGAGATTTGATAGTGGATGTGGGTCGCTTGGCGGGTCTGAGGATACGGCGTCTAGGTGCGGATCATCGGCGAAAGGGCCCGGACATCGCTGCTTACGAACGGGAAGAGACCTGGGCTCCGAGATATTTTTGAAAGAATCCTAAGCCATAGACGTCAGCGGTCGAATTGCGTGGTGGACACCCCCAAACGAGAGAGGCACTATCCCTACCGTGGAAGAAGATACATCTCTTGTTAGGCCCGGAATCCGAAACCCTATCCCTTCCATATCTACGTCCAGTTGAGTAAGAAATGACTCGCTCAACGGGTTATTCTTCTTCAAGGTGAGGAGGGTGTTGATGATAAACTCCAATGATGACCGAACTGTTAAGTCCTGCGGGCGGGATTTCAGATACTGCACAAAGACCCGGGCTGCAGCATATATGCAGAATGTCACGAAAGGATTGGTCTAAATAGCCAGATAAGTCATTGAACCCTCCCGAGCAGCGGTTGCGAAATACTTACACCGGACAGATCCAGATGGCATATCATTTTCAGAACGCTGCAGGTCTGGTCCGCTGCAACAATACACCTTCGTTTACTTTCCATGATAATCTGACTAG
This sequence comes from Byssochlamys sp. BYSS01, assembly GCA_002242795.1. Lineage (NCBI taxonomy): Eukaryota > Fungi > Ascomycota > Eurotiomycetes > Eurotiales > Thermoascaceae > Paecilomyces > Byssochlamys sp. BYSS01. The sequence continues at coordinate 472,252 of NIXA01000008.1, forward strand.
GCAACTTATTTTTCTCGGCCTTAAAAATCGCGGCCTGGTGCAGACATATCGTGCATGTATGCATAGCCAAGTTGCAGAAAACGACATTTGGATCTCCCATACCAGCCGGCATTCGTAGGTGGTTGGGTAGTGACAAGGCGGCGTTGAGCAGTATGTTGTCGTAGGCCCTATGGCGTTTCCAGAACTCCCCGTTCAGGTCGTGTTCGTTGTCTTGTGGGTCGGGACGGTGAATATGACCGAGATTTCGGCCAAGTAACGTTGCCATCAACGAGACAGCCCCCACCGAAGACAAAGTCGAGCCATAGTCTCCGAAAATAGCGTCAGCAAGACGGGGAGCCGCTTCTGGCTTGTTGCTGATAAACGCTTCCTCAGAAGCAGGGAGTTTGACCATTATCTGTTGGCTGCCGTTAGAGGTAATGAATGATAGGAGGTGATCACATTTGGTTTATCACTGACATCTCTCTCATCTATCATCATAGGCCATCCGGTACCAATACTGGCATATCGATCTGCACAGAAGGCAAGCCAAAAAGTCCTCCTCCGCTCTTCCTTTTCGGCAAAATCTGCTGGTGGTGGAAGGCACTGCTTCACATCCTGGCCCGGAGCATCCAGCCGATTGAAGCCCATCATCATTGCCAACCGTGTAGCCTTTCCCACGGATAACCATGCACGGGGAAAGAACATTCGCTTAAATTCGTATGTGCCGATAAGCAGAAGACTTTGGCAGAACGCTGCACTGAGTATACCTTCTCCATACCCTTTCATTTCGTCCATTTCGGCATACTTGCGTGCCCGCTTGTAAAACTCTTCGTGTAGGGAAGAATACTTATCAGTTATCATTGCCGCGTGGCACCAGATGATATATCGTAAAGAGGCGGGAGGTCGCATGGCCGGGGCAAAATTCATCGCCGTAAGGTAGCGTGGGCGATGTACTATGGGCATGGAATGATGGATCTTCTCAAAGTATATCTGGTGACTGCGATGAATACGATTGTTAGAAATAAGACGTCAAAATAAGTGGCCTCAGAAAAGACGTACAGCTCATCGATAACGTCTTGGCTCGGAAGAGGTTCCTCCAATCCCAATCCTATCACTTCCCATTGAAAGCCACTGGTCGTGCCGAAGTTTTCGCTAGGCATGGGTGTCTGACCCAACTGCAGCGGTTCGGCCGTCTCTGGAAGTGGTAGCATCGAATTTTCGATACCATTTAGAATCGGAAGATCTGTCATATCGAGCATCTCCGACACCACATGTTCGTTCGGGGCTGGAGAGATGCGCATACCCTCTCGGGTTTCTACTGGATTCGTCTGAGCCGCATTCGGTTCCTGATTTCGCAGAAGCGTCTCAACTTGCGCTTTATCGCATAGAACGATGTCAGAAATACAGATACCAGAACATAAAGCCCAGTAAGAGCAAGAGTAGCAATATCAGATCATCGCTCATACCGAGTCGTGCTTCAAGTTGCTTCACGTATCCACGCTTTGGGCCACTTTTCTTGCGCACTTCATCGTATGCGCAGTCATGACCCAATCTAGAACAGTTCCCACAACTTGGTCGTTGAGAGTCGCACTTCAGTTTCCTCCTTCTGCAAATGACACAAGCAATGCGCTTGGGGCGGGGAACATAATTGACGCTCCCGGTATTGTGATCCAAAGCGGCGACAGAATTATTATTTGTCGGTAAGGGTCGCGTTTCGGATCGGGACTGAAGAGAGGAGACAAAAGGCATAGAATCTGCCATGGCCCTAACAGCTGCACGTTCTCGAAGCGGACTTGGGACCCAGCGAAGAGCACTTCACACTGCGAACACCGCGCAATGTTGGCCAACTGCCCTGGAGTCAGTAGGAGGAAGTGATATAGCTAGATATGTAGTTAACCGAAAACGAGCCGAGTTTCCAGTGTCGTCGATTCATAAGGCGACGGCTGACTCTGGAGGAGAGCGCGGAGGAGGGGAGGAAGACCTAGCAGCGCGGTTCGAATCTGGGGAGCCTATGAACCATGGAACGCTGCACAGATGGCGACTAAATAGCACTATGGTAAAGCATGCGTTAACTGGACGGGCAGAAGACCATCGTGCCAGAACCCTTGGAATGCACCTATGACGATGAGTTTCATCAATCGAACCCAAAGTCACATGACCAAGCCTGGGTACGAAGTGCGGGACACGAGGTGCGTAACGTTGTAGCCTAGAACGCCATGGAATTGCAGTCTCTGTCGAGATGCACAGGGTACCAGTACCCAAGTATTCCGGGGTTCATCGATTTGCCTGTATGTCCCATCCGCCTATTACACGGAAGCTCCATTTCCTAACCCTTCTGACAGGCTTGGCGCTCTACCGAGCACTCCTTCGACAATGCGCGAAAATACCGACTACAGCGCTCGACGGTACCGTCGTCAAAACTCTTGTGCAACAGAAGTTCCATAGATATAAGGGCCTACAGAGTCCCTCTCAAACATCGAACGCCTTGAAGGCTGGATACGAGGTATTTACGACTTATCTATGTTTATCGTTGTTCGTTAATATTAACGTGCTCGTCCTCGGATGCTCACTAAGGCACTGGATCTGTTGCATTCTGCCTCTCAAGGAGACCGGCATGATATTGACCGCATGAAGACGCTCATGTCCGACAGTCGGCAACTTAAAGAGAAGAGTGCTTCAATTCAAAGGGCCTTGACGGCGGCACGGCCTCCGAAACCAGTATCTCCTAGACAGCGCAAGAAAGAAGAAGCGAAGCGTCTTCAGCAAATGACCGCTCGACGACATCCAGATGCGGTACCCATTCTCTCTCGCCCTCGACCCGTAGTAAGTGGAAGGCGTCGGATCCCCGTTTTGGTAAGCGCCCGAGGAATTCCTTTTCTTCGTATCAAGAAGCCACAGCCGAAATTCCTCAGCGGCGTGATAAGGAAGAAGCTTGAGCAGCGCTGGAGGCGCGTCGAGCGCCGGGAAGCACTCAATTACGAATTACTGTTTGCCAGAGACGAAGACTCATGGGATGAACTGACAATTGGCGGAGAGCCAGCATCCTGGTTTGAAGCAGTTGACAGTTCTTTAAAAGAGGTCAACCGGCTCATAAAGGAAACCGATTACAAGAACAAGAAACTCGCGGAGGCTATGTGGAATGTCGTTCTAGCAGAGCGAAAATTGGCTGCAGAAGAAGAAGGCTGGAGATCATCGGACAAAAGATTGACTACTAGAGCAGATTAATCCCTGTACCTTTGTGGTTCTGGACCACTGTTTTATTTGGCGCTTCTGGCGGTCTGTGACTGAGAGGGTGGTTGGCGGCGATGCTGCTGGCTCGGGTCACCATTGTCAGACTCTGCGTTCGTTCTAATGATCCAGAGTATTTGAGATGGCCTATTGAACCCCAAGTCATTCTTTGACAACTGAGGTAGTCGTCCAAGACTTCGTTGCATGGTCGGCATCCTTGCGAAGGCAGACTTCTCAGAAAGCTCCGCCTGGATAGACGGAAGAGTTCTATTTGGTTGTCTTGCTAGAACAACTGAAGGAGACTGGGCAGCCTAAGTTCGGGAGGGTCGACTGTTGTGGACAGAATCAGATTTCATTTTCGAAAGGAAGTCAAGGCCTCCTTTCCCGCTGATCTTCGCTCTTATTGCAAGCCCTGAGCTCGAAGTGCGGTGCCTTTTACAGCCTCGAGCCTCAATGCTCTCAAATCGAAGGCACATATGAACCTCTAGATATGCATCGGCTTGTGGGGAAGAGGATAAGAGGTGAATTTCCAATTTCCTCTCACGCCGGGAGTATCTTCTTATGGTATGATGACCCCGGCTACATGTTTCAAGGTTCTCACTCGTCAGCCGAATGGAACGGCTTGTAAATTTAACCTGTCCAGAAAATGGCGAGTGCCCTCGCATGTTAGAACGGCAAGCCATTGATTAGTTCACAACCTGCCTGGTCATGCGGCCAGCTTCGTCTTCTCTACAGTAGCCGCCAGAAAAGCATCATCGTCGAACTCGTCGTAGTCTGCCCTTCCGGCCAATCCCCTTTCCCATAACTGCTTACCAGTTAATTTCTTTTCCTCTTTGGCCGACGGTTTTTTCAACTTCTTCTCTTCCGCCTCCTTCTCTTCTCGCTGTCTCCGTTCCTGCTCCTCCATCTCCTTCTTAAATTTCTGCAGCCATTCCACGAATGTCTCCCGGTTCACGGGCGTACCCTGGAACCTGCGATTCTCCTCTTCTTCAGCTCTCGCGGCTGCTACCTCCTTCTCAGCTTGCACGGCAGTCGCCCGCTCCGACATGAGAAGTTCTGCACTGTCTTTTAGCGTGCTGACAAGAGCGAATACCATTGCCATGCCCATATTCTCCTCGATCGCCGGCTGCAGGGCTTCGAGAAGCCGGCTCCGGTCTTCTTGAATATCCAGACGCGGGTGTTTCGCTGCGTTCGGAGGAGCCAATACGTCTAGATCTGGTGCGACATCGGGATAGTCTGCTGGATATGAAACTTGTAGGATCAATGTCGGCGGTTCTGCCGTAGCTGCTTCATCCACATCATGCTCTGGCGGGTCGAGGACAATTGATATTCGATACGCGGTATCGGATATGTCTAAGGACACGGAGAAATTAATATCAGCAGGAAACTGTCTGTCAGGCAAAGACCATTGCCAACCTGTAATCTCTTCGGGAAAAATAGAGTCGAGTACTTCTCGCTCCTCAATCTGCTCTTCACGACCCATCTCCACCTGTATAGCTGGCGGGTTGGAGGTGCCCACGTAGCAGTAGAATTTAGGTCTACCTATGGGATTCCGAATACAGGAAATAACGAATTATTATGAAACGACGATTTAATAAATAGTAAGTGCTTTGAGATTGAGCGCTTGTCCGAAGTGGGCTGCCCTTTTCTTCTCTTCGCAGTGCGATGATGCAAACCGAGCAAACAGATAAGGGTCAATCAATCCCCGAATCTTTTTTTTTTTTTCCTTCGAATGTTTCTGCAAAGAAAAGAACCGAGATACTGAGCTCAGACAAGAAAGGGACATGATTCTATCGGAACGGACTCGACCCTTATAAGCTCAAATAATGGGAAAATCCAAACCTCAAAAGAAGAAGGGATCCAATTCTCGCGAAAAGTCCGTCCTTAGCCCCGGCAGCGTCGTATCAAGACCGAAGATGGATGAAGATCCGGCGGCTCTGCTCCACCAGGCAACGGTTCTTCTTGAGACAGGACAGATAGACGAGGCGCTCCAACTAGCCAATAGAGCCCTTGATCTGAACCCGGTAAATTCGTCTAGCCAACTTCCAGCTTTAAATTTGGTCGCAGAAATACACGTCGAGTCGGGCGACGTCGATGCGGCAAGAGACTGTTTCCTGGCGGCGGTGGATTTGGACCCTACAGGCATAATCCCCGAGTCGCAAGGAGGAGGTGCAGAGAAGTTCTTGTGGCTTGCCCAGTTAAGTGAAGCGGGAGGGTCAGACAGTGTTCAGTGGTTTGAAAAAGGTGTTTCGGCGCTGAGGCACGAGATCCAAACATTAGAGGAAAGTGGTCGACCAGAGGATTTCGCTGAAGCAGAAGACAGAAAAGCGAAGCTCGCGAATGCTCTATGCGCTGTCGCTGAAATTTACATGACTGATCTTTCGTGAGTTGCCTTGACGCCTTTATGTTACTATGTCCTGAAGAAAGTTTCACACCTTCTCCATGAACCGGGTTGACCTCTTAAATTAGTTGGGAAGACGAGGCGGAGAGTAGATGTGAGTCTCTCATTACAGAAGCTCTTCTTGTCTGCCCTGAAGCACCGGAAGTCCTGCAGACTCTTGCGTCAATCCGGATATCACAGCTGCGGCCTGAGGAGGCGCGAGCAGCACTTTCTAGGAGTATAGAGCTATGGAAAGATTTACCACCCGAAGACCCGAATATGCCCGACTATGCGACACGGATAAGTCTGTCACGTCTTTTAATGGAGGTTGCTATGGAACTCGAGGCTCTAGAGGTACTGGAACGGCTGATTCTTGAAGACGACCAGAGTGTGGAGGCGTGGTATTTGGGAGGATGGAGCTTATATCTTCTCGCTGGGAAGCAACAGGCACCTGGTGATGTAGAAGGCGAGGACTCGCCCCAGTCGAAACGACAGACCTCGCTTTTGGCCAGTCGCGACTGGCTGAAGCAAAGCTTGAAACTCTACGATGCTCTTCACTATGAGGACGAGAGACTCAGAGACCACTCTATTGAGTTGGTACAGGAGATGAACAAAGAGCTGGGCGAAGACATGGAAGATGACAGTAACGCAGAAGATGGTGCAGGGGACGAAGACGAGTGGGAAGGGATTGAAGAATCAGACGAAGACCATGAAATGGCGGATTCGTAAAAGTCGCATTTGGGTATACCCTATATCATGAATTTTGTTTTCCGCTTCATGAACATGGACATTTGTGATGATACCAATAGTATAGAGAAGGCTGCGCATTCTGATTCGATGAAGCGATAAAATCGAGATCTCCAGTTGCTTGCCCTTCCTGAACGCTGTCTTTGCCACTGGAGACTTTTTTGACAGCTCTTATGGCATGTTAAAAAACCGGGACCAAATTATTTCCGAACCCGACCGCGTTTTCTCCGGTGGTTGATATCCGTAAATTATGGTCCTTCTCTTCTTTCTTACTCGCTATTGATTGCCGACGCTTTATTTTTCTTTCTAGCGAAAGTCAAGGTGTTTTTGGTGGGAGCGTGTGATTTGCAGCCAGTGGCAAGAGAACTCAATGTGAGTTAATTGCCTGTCGAGATCACTGGGAGTTGTCCGATAGCCCCACGTCCTAGGATGGAGTCCGTACCAGGGCCAGGTGGAGAGAGTTCGCCGTTGAACAGTCCGACAGTCGAAGTGGAAGTAACGCGTACTATGACCTCTGCCAAAGAGACAGAAGGAGGAGAGAATGAAAATGGGAAGCAGTGTGGTGCCACAGATCCGGGTGCGATTGGACAGGACGAGGAAGTGTCGCAGTCCGAATATGAGACCGACAGCGATGAGTCCGGACAGTGGGAAACCGAGTCTCTTTTCGAGGACGCTCTTCAGGTTTTCGGGGATGACCAACTCCGCGAAGGATTAGGTATGATATTTACGGTCCTAATTTGTTTGGCTTGTGGTTTATGTTCATATACTGATTGGATTTCTTTCTGTTTCAGTGCCGGACGCTTGTACTTTAGACGAAGCAATGGCTTTCCGACGGCGGCTACATGAGATTGGGAAGGCGGCATTCGTCGAGGAGACAATTGCTCGAGAAACAGTGTCAGCAAAAAAATTATGTACTGCATTTGGGATCCTCCCGCCGCCGTTTCTCGAAGATGCTCCAGATCAGGCATATCACCCTCTGCTGGCAATTGCGATCTCTCGTGAATTCTCCAGACGCCAGAAACTCCCCCAGTACAACACTGTGGACGATGCGGTGAAATTACTCCGAGAGTCCAAGAACATCATTGTTTTGACAGGCGCTGGCGTAAGTTTTTTTCTCTCTAACAACTTGTCGAACACTCTTGAGTACGCTGACATGATAAACTCCAGATTTCGACAAGCCTTGGGATTCCCGACTTTCGTTCAAAAGATACAGGGTTGTATTCGAAGTTGGAACACCTGGGTCTCAGCGACCCTCAAGAGGTTTTTGACATTCACGTCTTTCGCGACGACCCCAGTATTTTCTTTTCAGTTGCGAAAGACATACTTCCTTCCGAGAAGAAATTCTCCCCGACCCATGCCTTCATCCGACTTCTTCAAGACAAAGGGAAGCTCCTGACGAACTACACACAGAACATCGACAACATTGAGGCGAATGCGGGAGTTCTTCCAGAGAAGATTGTCCAGTGCCATGGTTCATTCGCGTCTGCTACATGTGTGAAATGCCAGTACAAGGTCCAAGGTGATTCTGTTTTTGAAGAAATTAAGAAGGGTGTCATCCCTGAATGTCCGTCCTGTAAGAAGAGGCTGGCACAAGAAGCGTTGCAGCCACACGGGATGAAGCGCAAGCGAAGTTCCAATGGAACCCAGAAAAGCAAACCCTATGATCTAGATGACAACTCTGACGAAGAGGATTACGAGATTCCAAGTCCGGGAGTGATGAAGGTTCGTTGATTTTTATAGCCGGCGCGCAGAAATCGTTCGTTTGCTAACCTGGTGCAGCCGGACATCACGTTCTTTGGAGAAGATCTCCCTGATGAATTTGGGAGTCGTCTGCTCCACCATGATCGAGACCTCGCAGATTTAGTTATCGTCATCGGGACATCTTTGAAGGTCGCTCCTGTCGCCGAAGTGCCTGGCGTGTTGCCGCCACACGTCCCCCAAATTTACATTTCACGCGCTGTAAGTGTATAATGTTGGAGGTAACCCTTGGCAATCTGCTAATGTTGGATCCGTAGCCCGTTTCGCATGTTGACTTTGATATCGAGTTGTTAGGCGACTGCGATGTTGTCATCTCAGAATTATGTCGTCGAGCTGGCTGGGACTTGAAGCATGACATGATCAGCCCTGATGAGAAAGTTGAAGTAACATCACTTGGAGAACGCGAATCACGACATGTTTTCAGGAAGGTTGAAGCATAAACTTGGCGCTTTGGTATCGGTGTATGGATTGGGTTGTATCTTGTCTTTCTGTTCACGGATGGAGTCCTTTGCATTGGCCTGTTCCCTCATGATGATATGATTCGATTCTCTAGAATGGTGCAGTTGAATTGTCAAATGGATACGTGTTTTTGATCAATCATATGGGTGGTGTCATGTTGATGGTGGTGCTTTTCGCGCGGTTCTATTCCAATTTACGCTGGATGACTCAATTACATACTCTCCAAGGATAAAGCTGGATCTTATTTAGAGCTATTTGTTTACCTCCATCTTTTCATCGGCAGATGCCCCTTGCTGGTGTAGTTACAATGCTAAGTTTGAGTGTGGCTCTGGCTCTTTGTCAAAAGGTGAAGTTTAGCTATTTATCTTCGCTCCCAACTAGATAGATAGTAGTATTACGTGGTATCTAACGAATGACGAGAGTATACAGGCATATATTTGATGGCCCAGACTGAACTTAACTAGAAGCACTAGCCCATCGTCCCAGCAAGCACGGGATGAAAAGTCGCAGGCTGTCGTGACGAGCTCAAGGCAAACTGAGGTTCCGCTGTGAGCCGTCTCTGGCCCACCCCTGGCTGGTCCTGTCGGAGGAGTCAAAAAGCGTAACCAGCAATTACCGGTAACTCTAGTAAAAACGATCGCCACAATGTCGCCTGCAAATCCACAAAGCAGCAGAGGCTGTTAATGCAGATCGGAGAAAATAAAGTTACAAGTACGTCCTACAGGGAAGGACGAGGATACTGAAGACAAAGCTCTCCGCCGCACTGGATCAGTCGCGTGAGGTGGGCGGATGAGAGGCACAAAACGGAAAAAAAAAAATCAATCTGAGTATGGCATATTACTTGATCCGCTTCGCTCAGGCGCACGAGTCATTTCGGCTTCCAGAGATCAAAGCCTTAGCGACACTTGCAGGTCTTGACCTTGAGATTGTTTTTTATGACCGGTTTGTACGTGTGTAACTCCATTGCTAAGAAATGCTGCGTTTTTTTCCCATCGGGAGCCAGAGTCGCCGGCTCTTGGCGTCTGCCTTTGAGAACTTGATTATGCCCTTGCTTGTCGATTGAGTAGAATCATGATATATCCGGTCTATCTGCTAACAAGCACCACAGTCACCGCATTGCGTTGTGAAGCTAGAGAATGAAGCGGCGGCACGCTCTCTCATCGCGCGTAGCATTCTAGCCAAAGATATCTTCGAGCTCTGGGGCCAAGGGTCCAACTACGAGGAACTTCACGCAGATGTCCGCAGGCGAACAGCTCACCTTTGGAACAACTACAAGGATGTATCTTTCCGCTTCACAGTCGAGTGTTTCGCTGCAAAACGGAAGCTTTCTTCGAAGCGGGATATCATCCAGTCATTTGCCTATGTGGGTTTCGAGGGCCCGATCAAGCTGAAGGATCCAGACGAGGATTTTTGGGTCCTGGAAGACTACGTGTCAGATCTTGAAGCCGTATCTTCAGCAAAGGCACTGGATCGACCACTGCCGTCTGAACCTCAAGATCCCAAGAGGATCTACTTTTGTCGTTGGCTGGCGGACAGCAGCAGAGAGATCATTAATAAATATGACCTTAAAAAGCGTCGATATATCAGCACCACGTCCATGGACGCAGAATTGAGCCTTGTCACAGCAAACATGGCTCTCGCAGCTCCCGGGAAAATATTTTTCGACCCTTTTGTTGGAACGGGGAGCTTTTGCGTCGCGGCAGCACACTTCGGAGCCTTGACTATGGGTTCCGATATCGATGGACGTAGCTTCCGGGGTAAAAAGGCGGGGAAAGGAAAACCGATCGGACTCGTCCTTAATTTTCAGCAGTACGGTCTCGAGAGCAAATTTCTGGATGCCTTTTCCTCGGATCTCACTCACACTCCATTACGCGAGTGTCAGTTCCTGGACGGTATCATCTGTGACCCTCCCTACGGTGTTCGTGAGGGACTGAAGGTCCTGGGAACCCGGGATGGAAGAGGCAAGGAACCGGTACTGATTGATGGAGTCCCAGCTCATGTGTATGTTTCCCTACGCATGACGCGTTGCCGATCATATTTCCGAGATAGCCTATTAGCTAACGACTAGTTATACAGTCTTCCTGGCTATATTCCCCCCAAAAAACCATATGGCTTCGAGGCACTGCAAAATGACATCCTCGACTTCGCAGCCCGGATGCTCGTTCCCAATGGACGACTGTCTATGTGGATGCCAACAGCTCATGAGGAAATGGAGTTGGCAGTTCCCATGCATGCAAATTTGGAGGTCGTTAGCGTTTCCGTACAGCCATTTAGTAACTGTCAGTATGAACCTGTGGCCTTGGGGAAATGGTAAAGTGGAATCTTGGAATAAAAAAAAGTTAACTTTCTTTCATCATCTAGGGTCCCGAAGACTCATCACCTACCGCAAACTTCCTGAGGGAGAGTTCTCAGACGTCACGTTTCAGAGACGAAAAGACGATGCCCAGGGTGTTAATGCGGATGAATTGAATGAATTCAGACGAAAGGTGCGCCTGTCCGTTAGCAGAGTATATGCGTAGTGCCTTGCTGGACGGGAAGCTAACTGCAGAATAGTATTTTTCCAAAAAGCAGGACAAAAATGAATCCAAATCCGGTGAAGAAAAGGCGGCTTGATTAAAAGATTAACAAACCATGGCAAGGCAGGATCAGAAAACAAAGCGACACGTACATTCGATGATTAACTGCTATAATGCATGGATCTCTACAGATTCTCCCGCCGTTTCCGATGCAGAGAATAGTCCATATCCAAGTCTAAATCTATCCCTTCATTGTCTCGGATCCTCCTAACTTCCTTCACCATCTCCACCCTCATGGCGTTAGCCAGCTTTTCTCCCTCTTCATCATCCAAGTCCTCTCTCTGCCCGCGACCGAACATGACGAAGCCGGCTCTTGTAGAAGCAGAAGAGGGACTCCTAGTAGAAGACGAAGTCACATTTAATGGCGGTCGGGGAACGACATGGAAATGAACGTGGGGCACCACCTGAGCTGCCCTGGCACCTATGGAGGGAACATAAATGTAAATAGATCTTTTATTTTTGTTTTCCCCTCCATTTTAACCAACGTACCATTATTCTGGACAACGTTCCAATGCGGATGCGAATCAGCGCCGTTCTCGTCACTCGCCTCTCCTGTAACAGTCCTGTTCACGACCCTCGAGAGAATCGGGAGCCATTTTCCTAGCTAGACATCCAAACATAACTTCCGCCGTCATCAAACAGACGGATCATCGCAGAATAATTAGCCGAGGCGTGTTTTACTGACACGCGTACCAATGCGGATATAGTGATTTCTAACTGGACGAGGCGAACAAATGCATTTTATATACAATCATTCTTTCTATACGCACCTCCATCCCGGTCTCCACACCCACCTCTGCCAGAGTCTTATAATGCTCCCTTGTCACAAGCAGAGTATGGCCTCTCGTCAGAGGCATGATATCCAGGAATGCTAGGACATGTTTGGTGGCGAGAACTAGATGTGCTTGGCCTTTTCGTACGTCTAATACGGGGCTTGTACCTGCGTCCGCGGTTTCCGGTGAATATTGTGATGTGCTGCCGGGCGGGTAATTTGATACGATGGCACAGAACGGGCAGGGAGGTGCTGGGTACGTGGTTGACATCGCTTGAAAGTATGAGAAAGTAACAGTCTGCGTGTGGGGAAGAAGTTGCGGAGACGTTGATGAGCCTATTTACCGATTGGTACCAGTAAGGCACTCTGGAACCTCGGCAAGTTTTCGGAACCACAACATCATCCCGACTTCGAAGTATCTCGATGAATATGCCTATTCAAGAAGACGAAACATGGATTGCTGTCTACACCTGAAAGAGTGCAAACCAAGATAATTTGCATCAAGCAGCCGACCCAAGGACGCCAAAGACGAAGATCACCTGCTCACCAAAAGAATCATGTAAGACGATGGAGAGAGCAATCACAGCAACTTCAAGAGAACGAGGCAACTCCCGACCATGTATTATTGTAGCTACTTTCTCCTCTATCAAACCTTCCCATTGCGACTGCAAAGGAACAAATAGACCTGGCCGCATGACCTTTTCATCCTGCTAAACCGGCGTCTCTTAACGTGGCAGGCCGCAACCAGCGGAGCTGGATGCTCAGGCAGCCGGCACCAGGGAATGCCAGCTCCGGAGACTTCAAATCCAAAAATAAGAGAAACAGAAGAAATGGGAAATGAGGAAGACGAAAGCTTTCAAGGGCAAAATTCAGCCGCTGCATAGAACCTAATCCAGTCCACGAAGCAATGGGCGCCTGTAACTCGCGCAGGGGAGAATGTGTAGGTATCAGAGAACAATTCGCACAACGAATCTCGAAGAGAATGAAAAAGGACAAAAAACAAAGAATATTATCGAGGAAAGACGAGCGCCAGACACCCCTTCATATAAAAGACTAATGCCAACATGCAATCGTAACATATGCAGGAGGTGCTTTCGACCACCACGGAGAAATGCCAATAAATACGACTGCATGAGATGCTGCTCATACCCTGATCGGCGCTCATCGGTATTACGGAGCGAGCATCCACAGAATCCACTTTGAAAGCATCACGAGTCGTCGTCTTTACTATGCCCGTGAGATGCTGCAACGTGGCTGTCGATATACAGGTGATGATATTTCCTTGCCCAGTGCCGAATCAAGATCGATGCTAGAGCAGACAGTCAGCCGAGTTTCTCGCGTATGCAAGCAAACCAGAGCATTGGGCTTACCCTTGAGGAACTTTTTGCTGGAATACTTCCTGAAGAATGCTTCGTGGCAGACAGGACGATGAAGGTAATCAACCATCAATGTCACTACAGGCAAGATCTCGTCTTCAGTGTATCCCGCATAGTGGGCGAGTGTGGCATCCTATAACACAGTCAGTCTTGTACGGTATGCCCACAATCTAGAAATTGGCAGCCTTACCCAAGGTCCCCGGCCAAGAATAACACGCGCGAGGTACATTGCAGCAGCTGAGATATGACTCTGGCAGTATCCCATGAATCTGTGGTCCAGCAAACTGATCTCCATCAGGTACTTTCCGAGGGTTCGAGTCTCAATGTCGTAGTTGTCCGCCTTAGAAATTCGGCGCAGGAAATTCATCGGGTTGGGGTAGCTCATGTTATATTCAAGAGTAGCCAGGACATGTCGTTCGGCATCTAGGATTTCCTTCTCCGAGAATGTATCGTCGGCAACTCTGCTGAAATTGGTCACATGGGGAGAGAGTACTTCCTCATACTTAGATGCGATGAACATGGCGGTGACTCCGACCAACTGCAAGCGATCTAGCGCCACAACTTCGGCAGAGAGGAAGCGATCGATGATATTGACTGCGAGGAAGAGCGTTTCCGGAAGGAGACGGAAATTTGTGTGGACCTCAATTAACCAGTCGACGAGGATGCCACGCATTTTCCATTCAAGATCAGGCTGGTGCTCAATATACTGAGGATTCGGCATCGTCTCCAGCTCAAGCTCTTTTAAGTAATCAAAGATCTCAACCACATACTCGGCAACCATAAGTGGGTCGTCCAAGTCTTCCTCATCCAAGTTCAGAACCAAATCGTTGCCATCATCCTCTGGTTCAGCGACCACTTCCTGGGTCGGTTGTACAGCGGACGGCTTCACTGACGCGACTTTTTGGACTTCCACTTTCTTGCGTGGAGGTTCCTCTTCCTGGACAGTTTCTGTTGTTATCGCCTTCTGACTCGAGGTCCGCTTAACTCCACTCCCTGGTCGCTTTGCTTCAGATGCAGGCTTCTTCGCGTTCTGGTCCTTAGAACCCAAAGCAGTCCGCGATGAATTTGTTCTAGTAATCTTCTGGACACCAGCTGTCTGTGTTGCAGTCTTCACGGATGCGCCTGTCTTCGCTGTAGGTTTCTTCGCGTCCTTAGCGTCGCTGTTCTCTGCCTTCGTGACGTTGCTCACATCACCAAGAGCAGCGCGTTTCTTATGCGCCCCGATATTCGATGTGTTCGAAGCGGCGATCTTTTTCGTTTGGAGGGGCTTTTTGGTGACACCAGCATCTCCTACTGAGAGAGCCGCGGCCTTTGCTCGCGTCAGACGCGTAGTAGCTGGCCCATTCTCATCATTTTCGTTGGTGACGCCTCGTGAGCGGACACCCCGTGCCTACGGTACAAGTCAACAACAATTACGGACGCGGAAAGGAAGCGACGGGTTCACGAGATATGGCACAGGCAAAGGACAACGCGTGGGGTCAGCTATAGCGTACCGGAGGCATATTAAATAAGGAGATTTGACGCGTTGAGAAGGGGTTAGACAGAAGGGTTTATAATTATTATGTGCACGTTGGATATCTGCAGATAACTGAGTTAGGAGACGTGGTTCTGCTGTTAAGGTGAAGCAAGATGCACATACCACGCGTACAAGGGCGAGCCGTCAGGAGATAACCAGGTATAATAAAGAATCCAGCCTCGAAAAGAACCAAAAAGACGCATGTAAACACTCGATGGCTACTGAAAATGCGACGAAGGGCCCTATCACGTAGTTTCACTGGCTTAAGGCACACTCTGAGCTAGGGACTGGAGGAAAATTGCCCTGGTAGCTTATCCTTGGACGAGTTAGACAATGGATCGGACGCAAAATGAGGAAGGGTGGAAGTCCCAGATAGGGTTATATGTTGAAGTTCTGTAGATTGGGGCAGGGACGAGGTGTTTATATTGAGCAGAGGGGATGGCAGAAAGGATTGACTGGCAGGGTCTGGAGGAGATTGTTTGGCCCTACGCTTAGCGTGGAAAACTGACCAAGCTGGAAAGCAATGCCCCACAACACAACCGGGAAGCTCGCGCAGCAAAACGTGATGAATGTATATGCAAATCTTGAAGTGACGGGTAAACCAGAGTTTATATGTATGCACGATAGCAGACAATCGAAGAATGCTTGGATTCAAAAACGCGATTGACGTCCTGGAGAAAAGGCTTTCGATCCTGGGAGAAAGAGGAGGGAAGAAGGGGTTGAGGGAGACGAAGCCCGTGAGCACGCCAGGGAAAACCGTACGCATAGACTGTTACAGGAATACCGTCTCCCTGGGATACAACCCCTCGATTTGCAGCTGTCGTGGCGCCCGGCCTGCGTGTAATACGGGAACCGCGTGTGGGCATCGCCGGACGTGACGCAGAGCGGCAAGCGCGACCACGACGGGTTTGGTAATCAAAACAATGCGTTGCGACGGCAACCGCACAGTCGTGTCGCCATCGCGTGATCACTATTTACTGCGCCACAGCATCTCATGTGGCGGGCAGCAATTTAGTCACGTGATATATCACAAGCCACACGCCTTGCCGGCAACGGCCCCGAACATTTTCAACAGCTGAACGACCAACGGACTTGTCGCAGCGTGTTTCTCCGCAATTGACGGGGGAGCTTGGATTGCTGGTCTCGAAAGACATCTCCGATTTTAAGTTTATTCTGAATAATGAGTTAAGGTTCATTACTCTTAACTTCTGGTCATCGTAAGGCCTGGCGTTCCGATCGGCGTCCTAACCGACCGACCTGTTCAAAAGTCTTCCGAACTGCTATCAGCCATGCTCCAACCCCGGATGACCCTTAGGGGTATTCAGCTTCCTTTCAGATGCGTACGACCTCTTTCTATTCGTTCTTATGCGACTGCCACGGATGGCGTCGAGAAATCTGCAACCGAACAATCGTCATCAAGCTCCACGTTCGACCCCAGCATTGCTTTTGCTCCTCCACCTACTCGGGGTGATTCTGGTGTTCAAATCCGAAGATATAAGCCGCGAACACCTGGTATCAGACACTTGCGGAGGCCAATCAATGACCATCTTTGGAAAGGACGTCCCGTACACCGATTGACCTTCCCCAAGAAAGGTCATGCCAAGGGTGGTCGCAACAACACTGGCAGAGTCACTGTTCGCCATCATGGTGGCGGCCATAAGCGTCGTATACGCATCGTTGACTTTGAAAGGGCAGCTCCGGGCCCACACCATGTGGAGCGAATCGAGTACGACCCTGGTCGCAGTGCCCATATCGCTCTTCTCCGCAGTCCGGAAACTGGCAAAAAGAGCTACATCGTAGCGGCCGACGGTATGAGAGCCGGTGACGTGGTCCAAAGTTACATGTCAGGTATTCCCGAAGACTTATGGAAGAGCATGGGTGGTGTGGTGGATCCTGGTGTGCTAGCGGCTCGGACTGCTTGGAGAGGGAATTGTCTGCCACTTCATATGATTCCTGTTGGAACTCTGATATTCAATGTTGGGTTACAACCAGGAAAGGGTGGAAAGCTGTGCCGTAGCGCTGGCACCTTTGCAACCGTTATCGCCAAAGGAACTCAATCCCAACAGAAGGAAGAGGTGCGAACCGAAGGGTCCGCTGAGGATGGGGAGAAGCCGAAGCCTCTAAGTCAGCGTGAGAGACAGAAGCGCGAGCGCGCGATGCAGCATATTACTATTCGCCTCCAAAGTGGGGAGGTTCGACTTATTCACAAGGACTGTTGCGCGACCATCGGTGTGGCTAGTAACCCTAACCACCAGTATCGCCAACTGGGAAAGGCTGGGCGGTCACGCTGGCTGAATATTAGACCTACTGTTCGCGGTGTCGCCATGAATGCTGCCGATCATCCTCACGGTGGTGGAAGAGGAAAGTCTAAGGGTAATGTCGACCCGAAGAGCCCCTGGGGTAAACCGGTACGTCTACCTATTTATGGAACACCCATCGCTCTTGTAGTGACTTCCATTGGCATCACTAATGCTCTTTATAGACCAAATCGGGCTTCAAGACCCGTCCGAAATGGAAGGTTAACAATGCAGTGGTGGTTCCCAGGGTCCGCAACCAGGGCAAGCGTCGCAGAGGATATAACTGAGCCCACGCCGTTCCTTCTCACTTTGCTCTTGTGAACCTGTTAATGTGGAGCTCTTCAGCATCAATCTTGCTAAGTCCGGTTGGAATGCAGATGACTTGTTCAGCATGGTTTTCTGCGATATTCTGGTAGCTTTTTTGGACTACGCCTGATGGATCCTTCTACTCCCTTGTACCATACCTCGATTAAATAAAACTGCAAACGTAGCGATACTCTGTATGCACCCATCATTACTCACTCTTATGTTCTCAGCCATTTCAAAATAGAAAATATTTCTAAGTCAGAGCGCCTTAAATAAAACAAAATTTCATAGAGCTATCTCTTGAACTGTAGATCGCTTATCTATAAGGGTCAACCAGGTGCTTACAGCAGTCTAGATAATCTCTGGGAACAGCAAACCCAGAACATTGAACCTAAGATAAACGAGAGCAAAAGGACAAAAAAGAAACAGGGGGATAACAGAAAAGCCACGCCGATTCTTTCCACTTATGCATGAGACTGTATACGCTGCAATGAAATCATACCTGGCAATGAACCTATCATAAAATGCCAACCGTGATACTCCGAATTCTTCAATTTCTGAAGGTCATGTCGAGAAGGCAAATTCAGAAGTTAGTTCCCTCGGGCGGCTGGGGCAGTTTCTTGTGTTGCGGGAGAGCCATGTATCTATAACTTTGGATGTTAGTAACATTGACAGCTGCTGGGGGGAGCGGAATTAGCAAAGGACTCCGACCTTCTAATTTCCAGTAGGACCGTTTCCATGTTATATTCCCGCTTCCACTGAGCAAGACAAGGTAGCTTTGATGGGTCGACCTGATAAATTTAAGCAGAATTATTAACGACATTTCCATTCGCATCGCAGCTTCGACTGATTCGTACCTTTCCCGACCGCTGATCAACGCAAGGGAGGTTAACGCGCGAAACGAATTGAAGAGTGGGGGGATTGTCGGGATAGTCGGGACCGCAATGGATATTGACGCTGTATATCCGGTTCTCGTGGCTGCTCTAGCCGCCATTGTCAGCATAAACTTCTATATCTCATGGTGCTGCTTCCGCATCGAAGTAGCAGTAGCAAAAAAGGCACAGAATAACTAACATGGGGAGGGCCAAGAATTGTTCCATTCCAGTTGCTCATCATCATATCTTCCCCATCAGCAAGACCGTAAGAGCATGCCTCTAAAATTGCAGAAGACGGCGTATCAGTCGTCTGGTAATATAATTAAAAATATAGAGAGCACTAACCAGCTCCCAAGCCCTTTTCTCCCTTTTCTAGTTCCTCAAGGAGCCTGAAGTTCCTAGGGACTTTAGCGGCAGACATCTTTGAAGAACTGATGACGCGGGGGAGCTATGAGAGAAGTCGAAAGAGCTTTCAGTAGAGCTACACCTTATTGAAGGTAGAGATGTCAGCAATGGCCGCTTGGTGAGTCGAAGAGTGAAGGATGTCGAAGGTGATGTTACTCTGGGCACCCATGTGGTCTCCCCTCTGCTTGCCCGATTTGATCGGAGATGAGGTGGTCCCTATCAATCACGTGCGGGGGACTTGGCATGTGCCTCGAGCAGGCAGTCGGCGGATGGACACCGTCGAGGTTCATCTGCAAGCCTCCATGTGATGGAAAAGAAAATTATCGCTGCAACTTGAAGCTATAACTCTGGGTGTTTATAGTTTTGCAATTGACGCAATTTATCAGTCAGCTCCGGCCTTCAACTCCAACGGCGACCAGCCGTCTGATGAACTAAGTCCACGTCTCCGGTTATTGATACTTGGTGCCGACACATTGCCTGAACGCGGAGCCAGCCATGTTCTAATGCAGTAAACACCTGGAAATGTCCTCTCAGTTCCTACAGACGGAGCTCGCAAATCTGATTCAAGAGTCGAAGAGAAAAAACTCTGACTTACGAAATGTGCATTTACTTTCTTTTGAAGCAAGATACTATAGCGCCTAGCTGACGCGGAACGATATAGGCCGCCGAGCACTCCTTAAACGAATTAAGGGCTTTGCCCTCTACTTCCGAATCGCAAATTTCAGCTGGTGTGTACTCACCTATTGACTTAGGCGATTTTAATCTAAATGTGGTGCTAAATGACAAAAGATCTTGTACGCAAGCCGAAGTTTGTCGACCCATTTATCATAGCTTGTCATAGTCGATATGCCAAACTCGCCGGAATCGGAGTTATCTGCTTGCAAAGACTGATAGCATCGCGAGCCTTACCGCCGGAACGATTGAAAGATGTTCTGAGTGGGCTATGGGAAACGACGAACCTGAGTCAGTCCATTTACATACCTGCCAATTGCTCTGACACTGACATCCTGAAGGCCAGGATGTCCAACTCAAGATATTACAATCGCTGCCTTCTTTACTGCAGTATTATTCCGATTATCTTAGTGGGGAGCTGCTTTCCAGCACATTGGAAATATGTGCTACCTTACAGGCAAACAAGAACGCCGCGGTTTCCAGTACTGCAGCTGCGACGCTTCAGCAACTGGTAGTTTCGGCTTTTGACAGAGTTTCCATTGAAGATAGTAAGCGCTTAAACTATTACTCTTTTTCTGTCGTGTAATTCGCGAGCGGCTAACGCTCTCCAGAAATGCCTGATGGGCCCAGGGCAACAACGATTGTCAATGTTGATGGTAACTCACTGACCATAGGGTGCTATGCGCATGACGCTTTAAGGGTCAGTGCCCCCCATCTTTTCCAACCCAAGGAGATAACTGATGCCTTATAAGGTCCTGGATGATCTTTGCCGCCTCATCGATGGCGAACAATCGCAGTTCTTGCGAATTAAAACGCTGTCAACGACCCTTGTGCTGGAGCTCATTGAAAGTATCTTGGTGAACAATTCTCGACTTTTTTCAAGCCATCCTGAACTCGCGCAAGTGCTACGGACTCGGCTTATGCCATTGACCATACGATATTTCTCGGAAAGGCATAATTTTCCCACAACCGTCAGGATTGCTCGGATCTTGCTCTTGCTCCTTAAGCGTCATATGTCTCTCCTTACTGCCGAGTGCGAGATGGCTCTCGGCCTGTTGACCCATTTGCTGGACCCTAGTGGGACTGAAATTTGGAAAAGAGTACTCTGCGTCGAAGTGTTTCGAGGATTGTATGCAGAGCCAGGACTTATTCGACTTATCTACTCCCTGTACGATGCAAGGGAAGGGAGAAAAGATATCCTTAAGGACCACATGGCCTCAATGGTGCGCTTAGCGTCTGAGAAGCCTTCATTGATTGGTGTCAGCAATCAATCCACAGTGCCGTCCCGTGCGGAACATTCGCGATCGACAACAGAGGAGCAGATCACGCTCGAAACTGGAGGAGTCGCGGGTATGATAGGTACCACGGGCCCTTCGGTCGAGATGGATGTACCAGGAATAAGCAGCGAGTGGAGTGTCGTTCGTACTCCATACATTGAGCTTCTTGATAAAGCAGATCCTCCACCACCTCCTGAGACCTACATCTACAGCATCGTGCTCAACTGCATCGCGGCATTTGCTGAGGGCCTTGCAAAATTCATCTTACCGCTGACGGTCCCTGAGCTCAAACACAAGCGAAGAAACCGTACCAGCAGGGACTCTCAAGAGCTTCAGCGGTCTAATTCCTTAAAGGCAGTGCAAAATCCAAGCGCCAAAAAAATTTCTGTACCGGTAAATCCGCTAGATCTGGAAGGAAATGCACAATTCTCAGCAATCAGGGCCTGCGCCGGTATCATTGATGATTGCTGGCCGGCGATCCTCGCAACGTGCTCGACATTCTTATACGCGTCATTAGACGATGAATTCTACCACACTCTGGTTCGGTCCTTCCAAAAGTTGACGCATGTGGCCGGCCTTCTGAGATTGTCCGTCCCCCGTGATGCTTTTCTCACGACTTTGGGTAAGGCTGCAATGCCTACTGATACTGGCGGGGTCAAGCCCACGGGTCTTACCCCAACTACCGGCGCTGAATCCCTACATGCAAACCCACCAGAAAAGGATCGGAAGGGTTCAGAAAGGTCCCTTAGCATCTCTCAGCTGTCAATTGAGACCTCGAATGGGCATCCGGAGAGTCCCTCTGTCTCTCTTAGCACGCGGAACCTCCTATGTCTTCGGGCTCTTCTTAATCTGGGTATTGCTCTGGGGCCAACTCTGGACCAACAGGCATGGTCTATTATCCTCGAGACTCTCCGGGATGCGGACTTGATGATTGGCATGTCTTCCGTGATGACCGCAAAGCCAGCGGCTACGGCCAGTAGCCCAGTTGAACCTGCGTCTACTGCTGGTAACGATGTGCCCAAGGCTCACCTTGGGACCGAAATTATGGCCGTACAGGCAGCCTCTACTAAAATGCTCGAAAGCACCAGCGATTATCCAAGTGCCTCTTTCCAAGACATCCTAGTTGCTCTATTGAGTCTTTCGGGAAGCACACAGGAAGCTGTCCAGTGTCTCGAACGGTCCTCGAATGTTTCTCTTTCCCCTTCATCTCCGCGGCCTCCGGATCGCATGCGGCAGGGTACCCATCGCGTATCCCTAACCATAGGGCGATCAAGGATGCAAGAGGAAGAGCTAAAATTTGTCTTGGAAAGAGCCGAAGAGTTAGCAAGGGTGAACTTAGGCAGACTGTCATCTCTCCACGAAAGCGAGCATAGAACGTGGCGGCTCTTAACTGACAGTCTCATTTTGAGCACTGCAAACAGTGAAATAAGTTCCAGTCTTCGTTTGAAGGCCAGCAGTGTGCTTAACGACATCATCTTTCGAACTATGGGACAAAACGATAACAACGATGTTTCAGTTCGAAACGAGTTACAACTCAGAAACCTTCGGACGCTACAGTCGCAGATAAAGTCACTCTATGATGTGAACGTCGGTGTCTCGAGACCTACCACAGCCATCGTAATCGATATTCACGAGCGCGGCCTCGAAGTCTTGAAAAACGTCTTGGAACAGTATGCAGAGACTTTCGTCGACGCATGGGGCTTGGTTTTCAACCTCATATCTAGCATTTTTAGGACATACTCTCTCAATGAAGACACGGATGTGTCCATCGCCGAAAATGGGCGTAGGGCCACTGTATCGGCAAGCTCACCTCGACTTGTTCATGCTGCCTTCAAATCTCTTCAGCTTGTGGCTTCGGACTTCCTCTCGCTGCTTCCGTCGCCTTGTCTGCTGACCCTTGTGAATTCGTTCTCCGACTTTGCTTCGCAGCGACAGGATTTCAACATCTCGCTTACAACAACATCATTCTTCTGGGATGTCTCTGATTTCCTCGAGAGACAGATAGAGCGATTTTCAGTGGAAAGTATTGTCGACGCTTCTGTTAGCGAGGCGAAATTGGTGGCGCTGGCGAAAGACGACGACGTGTCCGCCTCCAGGAACGCCTTGTGGCTTATTTTGTTGTTACGAATTGTTGATATCACGACAGATAGCAGGGCAGAAATTAGAAACAGTGCTATCCGCACGCTGCTGAGGATTTTCGATTCTTACGGTCAAGGATTATCGCCTGAGGCGTGGCATCTTTGTTTGAACAGGGTTTTGTTCCGAATGGTAGACAAAGTTGTGGCTAAGCTCGTGGAATCTACCGGTGGCAAAGGCGAGGCAAATTCCGATGAGGCCAAATCTTGGATTGATACGACAGTTGTGATGATCAAGGGATGTTCCGATCTGATAACAAGCTTCTTTGACACCATCGTACAGGATGAAGAATTCGATCAGTCCTGGGACCGGCTCCTGGGATATTTTCGATGCGTGAACGACTTACGTCTCTTGGAATTCAACGAAGCGACGTTCTCCAGTTTGTCGGATATGCTTCTTCGAGCGGAGAGCCTGCACGGCATTAGCGATAAAGCACTGCAGACGGCATGGTCCTTATGGGCAGATGGCCATCCAACCCTCAAGGAAGAGTGGTTGGATCTGGATATCCCGAATCAAGAGGCTAGTATGGCATACCTGAAGACCTTTCAGCAGATATACCGTCTGGATAGCAGTTACCTGACGGAGGATCGAATCGAAAGGGTTCTTCAGCATATGCAACTGCTGATCTGGAATTCTATCTCCCCTCGATATTCTCCAGATGTAGATCGCCCTTCTCCTCTTCAAGCATTGGTCATCGATTGCACGAAGATGATTTGCATGGATAAAGACTCCTCGCAACCGCAAATCATAGTGTGTCTCGCTGAATACGTTGACTCTGCGCTATCGAAAGGGTCCCGGGACAGTGATACAAGGAAGCCGACGTTCGTCGCATTCTCAAAAACTGCAATAGAACTTCTGAACTGGTATATTGCAGATTTTGGGATCAAGCGAGATATATTCACCAATGGATCATTGGCCACCGCCCTGGAGCATCTGAGCAAGCCGATCGCTCAGAAATATGAATGGAGTGGCAAAGATCGGGAGCCGTACTTATGGCAGAGGGCCACGACTACATCTCTAGATATTCTTCAAGTCGCGATTTCATATGTGGAAAACCAATACGGAAAGGGCAGTCAGGCAGAAGTATCCCGGTTCTGGAGGTGCGTGGTCTGTATCTCGCAGGGCATAGTCTCTGCCAAGGGTTATCGAATCTCAGAACTTCCGACATCAATCATACGCTCCGATGAATCTTTCGACACGGCGGCGTTTAGTCGACTCAAATCTCTTATCATCCCGTCTCTCGGGAGTCCCACAATCCCAGATAGTATCCGACGGGACTTCGCGACGGCGATCTTCAACTCATCCTTCATTTACCCTCCTCAACGATCTGAGCTTCCCAGCAAGTCGTCGGTAGAGGATGAGCCCCTTCGAGACCTCTACAGAATCCGCCCAGGACGTACCTTTGATCCCTCACCGACTTTGCGGCCCCACATGGCATATTCCCTGATCGACACGATGTTTGAGCTCGCATCTGTGGTCCCGTATGACTCTACGGGTAATGGACCCGTCGAAGCAGGCCCACGCGTCCTGCTCGCCCGCTCTGTCTCCCCGTACTTGATACTGCGATGCGCCATATCCTTGAAAGCATACATTGCAGATCAACCACTTCGGGGCTTAATGCCGCAACCGACCCCTGAGCGTAGGGCTCTGCTGCACCTCTTAACGGGCATCGTTGAGCTACGGAGTGAACCATCGGCGATCCCAGAGCCACCTGAGATGAAGACCTTGGTTTCGGTGTCGGAAGATATCGGATCGCGTACCGGTCTTGAGACTGCGAGTGACACTCATCACCACAGGAAGCATCTGGAGTGGATATACCCGCTCGTAGTCAAAGCTGTGCAGGTTGCAGGGAAAGAAAGAGAAGACGGAAGGGTCCTCCAGGCTTTGGGGAGGGCATTGAAAGAGGTGGGAAGCAGGGATTTGTGAGATTCTTTTGCCTTTTCTCATCTAACATTTTTACATTGTTGTAGCCTGTTCTTTTGTATGTAGGAAGAAATTTCCACTGGTGTAAATGTATAGTAGTGGGGAAAGATGGAGTTAGTTCATGATTTGTTTACTGTACATCTACTCGGAATGTGGCGTATAGAGAAATCAGTAACCTACAGATCCTATCATTGTCCGTAAGAGTAAGGAATTTTGCAAATGGTAGGCGTCATTGACGCGTAGATGCATGTGAAATGCACATTTATAGGACAGGGATGATAGATAAGTAGATAGACGTATAATGTACTCTACACGAAGCATAAAAGCGACAGGGTATAGGGAAAGGAAGCAGACAATACTGCTGCGAGGGCAGTTAAACAGACGACGTCCATAGGTGAGAGGATAGAGACAAAGACCTAAGCCACCGGTGCAGGCGCAGCTGCCGGTGCAGCATGGTGATGATGATCCACGTCCCGTCCAGGTCCCGGGGTGGCAGCGCCAGGCAGCGGTTGATGCTGTTGCTGCTGCTGCAGCAGGAGTTGCTGTTGGGCCTGCTGTTGCTGGGCTATCTGAGGAGTGACTGCGAATTCGGGAGCTAGGCGATACAGCACGATCTCGGACTGTTTGAAGTAGCGACGAGCATCTGCAGGCAAGGAGGTCAGTTAGCAGGAGGCCCAGAGCGGAAACAGGTAGATAGCGTCGGCAATCGAATGCACGAGGACTGCAAAGCTTCTTCTGTCTTGTGGGGCTGTGACAAAATAATGCGGGATGTTGCAGGCGTGCGTTAGCGTGGGGGTTGCCGTACTCGACGTCAAGCGGAACCCGGAGAAGCCTTTCCAGCCAATGACACCGCTCGGGATCCGTGTTCCAGGCCTCAACGGGAGCATTCCCTGTCGCCCCCGAGCGCCAATGCACAGCCTATCCCCGAATGTTGTGCGGAAGGTGGAATGGGTTCGGTATAAATAAAGTCTGTTATCTTACCTTCATCGATAAGAACCAAACTGAGATAGTATCGGGTAGAGTATTTCTTGTTGACGTCTCGAAAGGTGGGTGTCAGATCGAACCCACCAAGGAATAAACGGATCGGGATGGTCTCGCCTAAGTACTGTCAGCAACAGGAGCGATTCCAGAAATGAAAATAGCGGTATCGGGTTCTCTGCGTGGGTTTGAAAGCACCGCGAACTCACCTCTCGAAGGCGAACCATCCATTATCTGATCACATAAAACATGTTAGTTAAACCGGCATCTACTAACCTAAAAGGACATAATCTGGAAGGACAAAGAATCAAGCGTACCTCAAAGCGAACCAATGTCTCACTCTCATTGTACTGGTTGGGAGGGGAACCTGTTGTCTCGCGTCTGATGATTGACAGCTCCATATGCTTAATCTTCAGGCGTACGAGAAGGAAATATATGCGGCCGACGATGACATCCTTTAAGTGGTACTGGTATTTGGAGTACTCGAATTCGATGTGAAGGCAATCTTCGATACCGACGTCCATCTTGATGGGGCTGTTGGTTTGGGGTGGCAGCCGATAGGAGTAGACCCAGAGATCTTTCTCGCGGATCACATCAGGCATGCGCCGCGAGACGGTGGCTCGGATGAAATACCGTAGCTTCACATTAATGCCATTGTATGATTCGTACTGCTTCTCGACGTTTTTGAAGTTGAAGGGGAATGTTTGAGGATGGTGCAGTTCACCCGGGGCAGCGAGCTCCTGGACCAAGGAGAGAAACTCATAATGGTTGCCACGATCGTAGAACATTTCTTATAAAAAAAATCAGTCACGGAAGTCGAGATCATTGAAAGTGATGAGGAAAACGAAGCCAAAGGTGCATGCAGGCAGCAGGCCCAAGCGGCCAACATACCAATCGTGCCAATGAATTGCACCTTGATTCCGGTATGTTCTAATTGCTTTCCATCTTTCGGTCTGACAGTTACTGCACCCTTCACCGACTCTCCGTCCATATAAAGAGGGACTCTTTCCCTGCGACCCTTGTCGAGCTTGACATCGACGGTCTGGCGCTCATCGCTATCTTCGAGGACAACGTCGATGTCGACCGGGGGGGAGAAGAAGAAGGAAGCCATCGCTTGGCAAAGAAGGCACCGTTGTGGGGATACGACAAATAATCAAGGAAGGAGTAGAGAAAGTATTTGATTGGTTTCTCAGGGATTATCGCTGTTGGAGACTGGACCACGACGACTGCAATGGCGCAAGTTGTCCCCAGGCTTCCAGCTCTTGTCGACTTCGCTGAAGCGGGAACGACTTTCAGGCGGTGAGCGGGGGCCAATTATGTAAGTCGTCACACCGCATTTGTCGATCCCCGAACAGATGGCACAAATTCAAGCGGGATTCGTCACAGAACCAACTGGGATCTTTGAAACATCTGTGCACTCGAAGAGTCTGCTTGCTCAGGTGTCTGGCTGAAATGGGAAATGGTGGGGAGATGATGGATCGTGTGCCTGAGCGTTTCCTCTTCTCCTCTTTTTTTTTTTTTTTTTTTTTCTGGACTTCCTTCCTCGTGGGGGTGGCTGCTCACCTGACCTTCGTGAGCATGTCGGAAGGCTCCGCTTCTTGGTGGTACTTACGGTCCCAGACTCCAGGAGACCGTTCCAGGATTCGTTGTAACATGGAGACGCTCGTGGCGAGAGAACAGTGGATGAATCTTCCTCTTCTTCTCTCCTCTTCGACTTGCAAGGCAGCATGACATCATGCAGCCCAAAGCGGCAACGTCAATAGCCGACAGCAGATCTGGGCCTGAAGAGTCAACACCGGTTACCAGACTGCCGGGCATCCCCCCACGCGATGCTCCCACCCCCACGTCCGATATGATGATCTGGTATTGAGCCTGACCAATATGAGCATGATATAATAGCAAGTATTGATTCCCGGTCTTTTGCCCCTGTCGAGCCCTTTGAATGTCAGCCTCTTTGCTTTCCTTTATGTACCCCTGTGTGCCCTCCTACCTTGGCCTTGCCATTGCCTTCATCTAACCAACGCAAAACGCCCACCACCACTACTTGGACTCAGTCTTCCTCTCCACTCTATTGCTTCTCTCTTCCCTTTAGTCAAGTCACTTTTCACCGCATTTTCTTTCTCTGTCTTCCCCGTCCCTGATCCTGTTTATGCCTACCTGCCGTTTAGCGGTTGCCCAGAATCTTGCTTAAGTCAAAGGTTCTTTCCGCTTTGGTACAACCAATCAATCA
This sequence comes from Byssochlamys sp. BYSS01, assembly GCA_002242795.1. Taxonomy (NCBI): domain Eukaryota; kingdom Fungi; phylum Ascomycota; class Eurotiomycetes; order Eurotiales; family Thermoascaceae; genus Paecilomyces; species Byssochlamys sp. BYSS01. Next base: position 500,142 of record NIXA01000008.1, read on the forward strand.
AATCACTTCACGAGAACGTCATAGCCTTCTCTCTTCAACCATGCTGTCCACCAGCGAGCTGCCTCAACCGCCTCATAATGTTGCCGTTGTAAATGGTTCTTGCATGCCCATCACCAGAATGCCTACGGGTTACCGTTCTCCTCCATCGCCTGCCCAGTCAGAGAAGGGCAATGCTGAAACAGCGTCCTCGTCCGCAACAGATTCACAGTCACAGTCTCCATATTTGCAGCTACGACATATCTGGGTCGTCACCGGTCCCGCAGGCTCCGGGAAGAGTACTGTTGGCGAGGATATCCGCAAGGAATTGGGTTTACCTTTCCTCGAGGGTGATGATGTATGTGATATACTAGACAACGAGTTATACTTCGCTTCTGTCCTATTCTGTAATTACCTTTCCTTCCATTTTCAGACTAACGTGTGGACTCTCATGTAGTATCACCCCAAAGGCAACAAGGAAAAGATGGGTGCTGGCATACCTCTAACGGACGAAGATCGCTGGGACTGGTTGACCTCTATTCGAGACGCGGCTGTCAAGGTCCTCTCTCCATCCCAAGACAACCACCAGCACCCCCCGGATGGAGTCGTGGTTGCCTGCTCCGCCCTGAAGCGAAAGTACCGCGATGTCGTCCGCGTGGCCGCCTACGGGTGCCCTAATGTCAAGATCCATTTCATCTACCTGAGACTCGGTAAGGAAGCTTTGTTCCAGCGACTGGAACAGCGCAAAACCCACTACATGAAGAGCGGAATGGTCCACTCGCAGCTCCAGATCCTGGAAGAGCCCAGCCCGCTAGAATGGGATACCATTACGGTCGACGTCGATGCGCCTCGAGAGATCGTACAACAGCGAGTCCGGGACGTCGTCACGAATACCCTAGCGGAGTCGGTGTAGTTAGGGGTCTCTGGTTGTTGCTTATAGTTATACGTTCGGATTTCTTCCACCTACTGCAGATTGGGAGTTTCTTGAATTTTCTTTTCCTTTTCTTTTTTTTCGGGTCTGGAAGTTGGAGTTAAGACGGCTGCATCTATTGGGGTTTCGGTTTTTATCTTTTTATCCATTTGTCCTTGTTCCTAAACTTGTGACCTCTATCCACATCCGTCTGATGATGTCATCGTCCAAAGGCAAAATGCTAGCATTATGCGGTGTACTGCACCGCTGTGTGTTTTGCAACACGCGAAAGATCAGTGCCTCCATACTATGCACTAACATTTCCCGTAAATCATGCATTACTCTTGGCTGAATCATAGAAGAGAATGGACAAAAAAGTGGACCCATCGTCGAAACCGTTAGCGAGGTACAGCGTTGTGCCTGGTAATCCCGTTGATTCCGCATGTCTTGGCGGTTGAATTGGTCGTGTTGATCATGCCACGTACGAACATCCACGTCATCTTGCTTATCATTTAACTATTCACCGCCTATGATCGAGCTCGAGCTTACTCGACTACATTCGTAGGGCTCTAATTACTGCAGTTAAGTGGATAGGGCATGACATGTCCTTTATTCTAATTGGCTCTCTTTTCTTTCCCAGGGGAAACAATGCAGCGGCCCGAGAAGGGGAGACAAAAAGGTAAACGATAATTAGTACGGAACGCCGAGCTAGTTATCATCTCAGATTCATAAGCATGAGCTCAGGGGACTCGATAAACTTCCGAACCCTATCGGCCATTCTCGCCATTGTTGCTCCATCCACTACCCTATGGTCCGCGCTCCAACTGAAGTTTACAATCTCCCCCCTTGTGACATCTCCTGAATCATCGAAGACAGGAACCACCTTTGATCTGCCCACACCCAGAATCGCCACCTCACTCGACACAATAACTGGAGCAACGTAAGTGCCACCGATGTTGCCAATATTAGAGACAGTGATGGTTCCACCGCTCAGATCGGCTGATGTGAGCTTTCCTGCTTTGCCTAGCTCACTCAGGCGGGATATTTCAGAGGCAATGTCCCAGATCGAGCGATTTGCGACATCTTTGACGTTCGGGACGATCAAACCCCGTGGGGTATCCATGGCGATTCCGATATTGTGCACCTTTCGCATTATGAGTTTAGGAGCGTCGGGAATGGTCGTGTCGACTTTGGCGTTAATAATGGGGTATTCATCTAGAGCTAAAGAGACTGCCTTGACAACAAAAGGCAGGAGGGTGATCTTCTGAGGGACCTTGCGGTCTTGTGCTAGCTTCTCCCTGATGCTAGAGACGGCATTGACTTTGACTTCATCGGTGTAAAGAAAATGAGGGATACTCAGCGAGCGGGTCATGGTCTTGAACATCTGTGACTGGATCGGGGTTAAGTTAACCATCGTTTCGGACTGCTGACCGTCCAGCGTCGCGGACGGTCGTGCCGGTGTTTCTGCATTCGCTGAATCCTTCGCTGCAACAAACCGGAGCACATCCTCTTTCAGAACGCGTCCGTCCTTGCCTGTTCCGTCGATATCGAGTATATTAAGGTTATAATTCTTCAGTAGACCACGGACTGCGGGTGTAGCGAGCGATGCATGTCTTGACTTCGGGGCAACATCGGAAGGTTCTTCCGCTGGAGCATACGGCTCAGTGGTTTGTTGAGGCGCCGCTTCCTGGGTGTCTGGTTCAGCGTTGGCGGGAGGCGCATTATCGTCCGGGTACTTTCCATCGTCGACCTCTATATCACAAAGGGCCTCGAACGGAGTTAGTTACTGAGGACAAATTCGGGCGATAGCACACTCACTCTCCCTGTTGGAACGGTGTCGTCCGCTTGAAAGTGAAGTTTCTTGATGACGCCTTCGTATCTCGATGTTATCTTGTCCCGATTAGTGACAACGAAAAGCGTATATGGCTAAAAGGCATTCCACCTACGTCGTCCACGGCTTTGTCTGATTGATACTGACAGAGCGGCTTCCATTCCTCGATGTGAGCTCCTTCTTCAACATACCACTGTATAATCTGGACCTCCGTGATGCCTTGACCACAATTGATCGAGTTAGTCGGCAGAGGAGGAAACAACTAGTGTACACCAGCCAGAAAACTTACCCTCACCAACGTCCTTTAATACTTGAGACCTGACTGCCCAGAGAGCCGAGGCGGCATGGAATGTCCTGCGGGGAAATGAACGTCTTACGGGAGAAGCAAGCGGCGCTCGGCCTGGGAATATGCAAGATTTGAGAGACCACGGCACGCTTCCACTTCGACTGAGGACGCTCATATTGAAGGCCCTGCGAACTCAAGAAGAGCACAATGTGTCAAGAGGAGTTTGCAGGAAGTTCGCGTGCGCCTGGGCTAATAAATGATGGCCAGCGCCAGTTCAATTCCTGACTCTTACCTCAGAGCGCCGACGATAGCCGAGGTGGGTTATCACCACGTGATCTTATCTCAGCCTGTTCGGTGTTTGCGTCTTGCCCAGTGGAAAGCAGAGAACAAATCGCAACTGTGAGTAATATGCAAGGTGTGGGATAACTATTCCAGTGATACATTATCTTTCAAGCACTTTCCATCATGTCGATCAGAGGGAACTTTGATTATTTGATCCCTGGATCAAGCCATCAACGTATACACTAATAGTTCAAGTTCTTGGGTACGACTTGCAAAGGACCAGAGAGGTACAGCTGCAGAGACGTACTGACTATGAACTTTCTACCAGTATGTACTCTGTAACTGTGAGGTTGGACATTATAACATTGCGTTGAATTTAATTCCGAAGTTTGAGTATCAATCGCCATCTCGCATTTGCGTTATAGATGGAAAATCGATACGATCCAATCTCCAAAATGGGTATCTATCCATCTTGAATAGCTAAATTTCCAGGTTCGAGTACTCGTCACATACCTCAATCAACTTCCTGTGGATGCCAGGTTCCTACGAAGGAGTTAGTAGGTAACATCATGACGCGCACCAGATCGCCTCTCACCGTTGCACTGTGACCAGCATCTGGAACCCAGAACAGTCGTGCGTGAGGCAGGGATTTATGCAATTCCCAAGCCGTCTGTGGCGGGCAAACAAGGTCATAGCGCCCTTGGATAATCGTGGCTGTTATGAGAAAGGGTGATAAGCGAATTCCTGAGCCAGCCCACATTCGTCGAAAGCGGACAAGAGAATCTGCTTACTCGGAATATGCCGAATCTTGTCCAAGTTCTCTGGCTTCAGAATGTGACCTTCTTCCAACCAGGCACCGTGGATAAAATAGTGCGCTTCAAGTAGAGCATGCGACAGGGCCCAATCGTCATCGTCCAATATCTTGAAAACATCCGCGTCTGCTGTCAGGGACCCGATACTGAGATCCCACCTATTCCACTCTCTCGCCGCATTCAATCGGGTGGACGCATCGTCCGATGTCAAAAGCTTGTAATATGCTGTATTGGGGTCCATCCTATCTTCCTCGGGCAGGTAATTGACATAGGCTTTGTATGCCTCAGGAAAAAGTTGAGAAGAACCCACAGGGCCCCTGCTGAACTCCAGCTCTGAGCGTCTCACTGTAAAGATTCCCCGCACGACTAACGATCCGACAGCATCTGGGTATGCCTGCGCATACAAGAGAGCTAGAGTGGAGCCCCACGAGCCTCCGAAGACAAGATGCCATTTGGGAATACCTAGATGCTTTCGCAAGACCTCAGTATCCGAGACCAGGTGCTGCGTTGTATTTTCACGCAATTCGGCTAGAGGAGTCGACTTCCCAGCTCCTCGCTGGTCGAAAAGAACGACCCGATAAACGGAGGGGTTGAAGTATATGCTGTTGCCCTTGGAAATGCTTCCCCCGGGACCTCCATGGAGAAACACGACTGCAAGAATTTTAGAAAAAAAAAAAAAGAAAAGAAAGAAAAGGCCGAAAGAAAAGGACACTGATTAGGGGCTTGAGACGTAGTAACTTACCTGGTTTACCATCTTTCTTGCCATACTGCTCGTAATGCAGTTTGTGTATGTTGCTGACAGTCAGCATGCCCTCATTGAAAGCCTCAGAATGAGCATATCCAGACTCAGAGGTGGCCATGATAGGCTCGAGAATTAATGACGATCTGAAATGAGAAATTGGCGTCTTCGTACAATGTTAAATTAATTTATACAGGGCTGCAGGCAGCACTTCGGGCGAAGTAAAGTTTCTCTAGGGAGTTTACTCCGTGCAGACTCCGAAGAGTGGACCTACCTGGGTACTTTAGGTAGTATTAGTAGTCCGTAAAGTCCAACTAGATTATTGGTTTGTGCTTTTCCATGCTCACAATTAGTGTACACGGTCTCAAGACTCAGCCAGCACCGAGCTTCAATGAAGATATCCACACTTTTCATCAGAGGCGGATGGAGCTGGATCGCTGAATCAGGATATCTCCAAACCTAATCGATCAAGGGGTGATGGATTCGACAGAGGTCGGATCTCCCCTCAATCTATCGAGTCTGGAATCTCGGATGATCTGACAGACCCACTGACTAATGAACTCGGCGAACCTTCATCTCCAGCCCCTTTGTCTAGGGCTCCAATTATTTGTCAATTTTTGACGCCAAGGTCCTTATTTATAGCACTAATCGAAGTTTATTGGCGGGTAAGGAAACCTGCGCTGCGGCTGACCATGAGGGGTGGGGTGGTGGTTGTTGTTATAAAGGGATGCAGCGCAATTGATCGCAGTGTGTGTACTACTCGATCCAGAGCTTCTTCCATGCGCTAGAAAGGAGTATCTCCGAAGAAACTTACTAGAACAATTAGCAAGATGGTCGCGGAAACTTTTACGATTCGCAATCTCTCTTCGAAGCCAATTACGCTGAAGCGAATTGAGCGGTATTCCCATCCAGAAACGAAGCAGGGCGGAGGTTTCGACACTATGGCTAAGAATTTCACTCGAGCCCTGACGAGCCTCACCACAAATGTCACCACACCTGTAACTGTCACGGCGATCTCGCATGATGCGCGCCCATTTGCTCAAGAGGATGTGGAGATCCGGATCGAGCCTTATGGGACCGCAAAGACCGACCACCGCGCATTTATCCATTCAGACAGAGAGCGTGTACGCCTGGCCATCGATGCAGAAGGGGAGTGGCATCAAATCCAGGTCCCTGTGCCGACCGCTGAGGCTGCGACCATGAAGGCATTGGTCGACAATCCCCGCTTCCAGTTCACTGGTGTCTATGTACCTGACGCGTCTCACCTGGCGGTGTATTCGTCCTCCGACCTGCACACTTGGATGAAGCCTCTCAGGGATGAAGTCCTGCTTTCCTCTCTTTCTATTCCTGGAACCCATAACTCTCCCGCCTACCATGTCGCTCCACCATCAGTCCGCTGTCAGGCCGTGAGTCCGCGCCAACAGCTGGAGAACGGGGTCCGGTTCTTCGACATCCGCGTTCAGCCTCAGTATCCCGAGGACCCATCCAAGGACGGGCTACTCCTCGTCCATGGCGTTTTCCCAGTCTCTCTGTCGGGGGTCAAGCTGTTCCGGGATCTGATGAAAGACGTGGACGAGTTCCTGGACCGCCACCCATCAGAAACCCTAATCATCTCCCTGAAACGGGAAGGCCCCGGTCAACATACCGATGAACAGCTGAGTCGCATCCTACGCGATCACTACATCAAGCCTGACAGCCGCTGGTACACAGAGCCCAAAATCCCCACGTTGGGAGAGACAAGGGGCAAAGTCGTCCTGATGCGTCGCTTCAACCTCGAGGATCGTCTGAAGAAAGAGCACGACGGACGTGGTTGGGGTATCGATGGGGACGGCTGGGCGGACAACACTCCACATGCCGTCTGCCCCAGTGGCCATCTCTGTATCCAAGACTTCTACCAAGTCATGGAAACCGAGAACATTGACAAGAAAATTAGATATGTGACAGAGCATATTGCTCGGGCAGGTGAAAAGCGCTACCCCTTCGGTGCCCTCACGCCCGAGGCTGGCAGGGACCACCCGTTCTTTGTGAATTTCTTGAGCGGAAGCAACTTTTGGAAGGTCGGCACCTGGCCTGAGAAGGTGGCTGCTAAACTGAACCCGGCCGCCGTGGACTACTTGTGCCGGAAGCATTGTGAGAAAGACGGTGACTGGTCTACCGGCATCCTCGTTACCGACTGGGTCGGCTTGGAGGGTGACTGGGACCTCGTGCGATGCGTCGTTGGCATGAATGCTCGTCTTCTGCTGAGACAATAGTGGCAGTAGTGACCAAGGCGAGGTTGTCGATTCTTGCCTGCATGCATATTCTACAGGCCAACCCGATATGCAAACTTTCAATTTTCGCGTTTGTGATAACGAGGTTTTCATATAATAAGATACTAGGGCTCGATATATGTTTGTCTTTACGATAAATAGCCAACCATTCTCGTCAGCTGAAAGGAACCAAAGTGCTATAATGGAAAGTGTATACTATTGTACAAATGAAGGGATCTGAAGTAGGCGTCACGGATTGTTCTGGCTCTCTGGGCCTTTCTGTTCCTCCTCGAGAACGCTCCTCCTGCTTTCGAGCGTGAGATAGAGACTCTTACCAGCACCCTCCAAGGTATTCGTAACACTGGCTCCCATGCTTTGTAGTGCCATGACCAACTGCGATCGCAATCCATCCATGCCACCCTCAATGCTGCCAATCCATTTCGTCTCATCAAGATCAAACACCTTGCCATCCACCCGGGCGGCAAGAAGGTTCAGCTTCTGCAGGCCATTCTGAACCTGTGGTTCATGATACGCTGGATTTGCTTTCCTTCTTGGAGCAGCAAACCCGGACTCTTGGGGAGCGAGGATCGACAACGCAGCTTTCATGTGTTCGGGGGAGACTTGGGGGATTGATAGAATTGCAACTGGCCCAACCAGTACAGGTGCCAGCTCATGTTTTCCTTTCATGTACTGCACGGAATCATGGACAAGGCGAGAAAGGTCATGTGTCAGAGCAGGGTCGTCCCTCGATCCAGAGACGTTCAGGGATTCAGCAGAGGACCGTGCCGCCTTGTCCGGGCGGAAGTACTCGACGATACGGAGAGCAACTTCGAAAATGCCAGTCTGGATAATTTGCAGTTTGATGAGCGGAGCAAGGGGAGGGATATTCCGCCCCTGGGCCACCATCTGGTCATCCACCTTTTGAAGGGCATTGCAGAGCTCCCGTCGAATCGCAGTCCATTCCACAGACTTAAGATTATCATGTTGGAAGAAAACGATAAGAGGCGAGGTCCGGATTGTAGAAGTGTATTGCCGCAGAAGCTGCGACCGTCGGTACTCGGGGCTGCGGTGAGAAGGAGGTTGAGAGAGATTATATCGCACAATCGGGGGTGCCGAACTCGATATTTGCGCAACTGACGGTACCGGAGCCGCAGAAGTTGCCGCCGTCGCGCTGCTGGCGCTTCTCGTAGCAATAGAGATTTGATGCTGGCATCGCGGCCGCAACCAGGCCCGTCCACCTGACAACCGCACACGCGGACGCATCGCAACCGGAACGGAACTTCCCAGGCCAGAGAATAGAGCTGAGCGCGGTAGTAAATAAATGAGTCTAGGCCTCGTAATCAGAGACTTGGGTGGAAGGATAATTGGAGGCCTATCCTGGAAAGTGCCGGATCCGTTGAAATGTGAAAAGAAGAACGCCGCAATTTCTGCCTCTCTGATTGGGACAAAGCTTGGTGTTAAGGCGGTGAAGTCTAGACATGCCTCCACATAATAAAGCTTCATGGAATACTATGCCCTTTGAGGTGACTCACTGCTTTTCCTTTGGAGTATTTAAGGCTCTAGGGCCCTTGCAGACATCTAAGCCCTCTCAATAATACTTGTGCTTCTCAATTGACTGACTTTCGCGACACAATGGCTACCAACAACTCCGACCAGAAGCCGGAGCCCGTCTCTATCACGCCTTTGCTGAAGAGATTAGCCTACCCCGCAACCGAGGTCCCTGTCGACGCAGAGGAGATCGCATCAGCTTTTGCCTTGATCTTCGAGGATAGGCTCTCGATCATTCAAACTGCAGCGCTTCTTACCCTTCTGCATTCCACTCAGAGGGATAAGGATGCCGCCGTCATTGCTCAATGCTCGCAGCGCATGAGGGAAGCTGCCAGTCAAGTCGACAAATCCGGCGTGAAAAAAGTCCTGGAAAAGCGTGCCAAGAAGGAAGGGAATTATAAGGGTGGTGTGGTAGGCAGAAGACGAAGCCTTTGCACTTTTCCTTTTGACCCTTTCCGGATTCCCAGTTAACGTCTTCTGCTTTGCAGTGTGATATTGTCGGCACCGGCGGAGATGGGCATTCCACTTTTAATATCTCTACGACTTCCTCGATTATCGCATCGCCGCTGCTCGTGATTGCAAAACATGGAAACCGTGCTCAGACGTCTTTCTCCGGAGCTGCTGACGTCCTTAATGCGATCGCACCTACTCCTCCGAAGCTTTCCGCGATTAATGCTTCCAACATCGTGAAGGTCTACGAGGCCACCAACTATGCGTTCCTGTTCGCACCGAATTTCCATCCAGGAATGATGTATGCCAATCCAGTCCGCCGTGGGCTGGGCTTGCGGACGATATTCAATCTTATGGGTCCCCTTGCCAATCCGCTCGATTGGGCCCTGGAAGCTCGTTTAGTCGGAGTGGCATATCAGAGCCTTGGTCCCGTCTTTGCTGAATCTCTGCGACAGAATGGAGTGAAGAAGGCCCTTGTTGTCTGCGGTGAAGAGGACATGGACGAGATCAGCTGCGCAGGCAAGACTAATTGCTGGAAACTCTCCGAGTATCCTAATCCGGCTTATGATGAGTCCAATGATGACACAAGTGACGAAGATTCTCCTCCTCCGACGCTAGTCAAGCTAGAAACGTTCCAGCTCCACCCTTCGGATTTTGGGCTTCCGGCGCATCCTCTCTCAGAGGTCTATGGCAGGAAAATGCCTAAGGATAACGCAGCCAAGCTCATGGAAATCTTGCGCGACGATTTGCCTCGTGATGATCCGATTCTTGACTTTGTGCTCATTAATGTCGCCGCGCTTTTGGTGACCTCTGGAATTTGCGAGTCTAATAGCAGCAACATGGGCCCAGGTGATGATGGTAAAGTCATAACTGAGCGTGGTCCCGGAGGTGGACGTTGGAAAGAAGGTGTTCGTCGGGCACGCTGGGCGCTGGAGAGCGGAGAGGCGCTCAAGTCCTTTCAGAAGTTTATCGAAGTGACCAACACTCTCTAGGGGTCAAATAACGACAATGATACATTTTGATGTACTATGCTGAATTTCTTTTAAGCTTTTCTGGGTCTTGGTTTGGGTAGACAGGCAAAGAAAAATAGTATTGGTTTGATAAGGGAATACAAAATGAGTTCGCGGAATGTCTCTTTCTATGTGTATGTTACATAGTGATACCAAGGTAGATCAATGAAGACACAGTCAGGTACTATTGAAGGTAAATGATGTAACCTAGCGACATTCCTCGATCGTCACCGATTCCGGCATTCAAGGCAGTCTTCATAAGCAGGATAGCTCTCGGCGTTGGTATTCATCCTGTAGATATCTTTTGCGCGCATTGCTCACAATTACAAAGACCCGAATCAAAAGTGCTCCCAGGCGCCAGTATATGCATCACTCCATCACACCATATCGAATCAAAAAAGCGACTAATCATTTAACGGAACACCTCTCCACAAAATCCCCAAGCAGGTGCTAGACGGGACCGGGGGGTTAAGATTCTCATCGAGCCTCAAATTGCACCATTCTGAATCCAACCACCAGGGAACCATCAGCAAAGCTATTTTCACCCAAACTAGGTAGGGACAAAAGGGTAGGATCTCATCTCTTATTCATGAAAAGAGTAAGAAAACCGGTGAGGGGACAACTCACCTCTTCGTCCTCTCCTTGTACAAAACCCGATGCCCGCACTCTTTGCATCGGATCTGATCGCCCCTCTTCAGCGAAACGCGCGAGTTGCACTCTCCACAAATATATGCGACGATGGGACCGTCAGCCGCAGCACCTGCGAGACCCTCGGCACCGAAGGCGTTCTGTGCGCCTAGGGAGGGGACTTGGTAGGCTTCGCGAGACATGTCTTTTATCTCTCTCGGTCAATCGCTGGGGTTCTTCTGATTGCGAGTTTGATCGGAAGGGATGGATGGAATATGGATTGCAAAGATGCTTTGAGAGTTTGGAAGGTCTCCGATGCGGAAAGGAGAAGACTATTCTTTGCTAGAGACGCTTGTCATGGAAAAGACAATCGAATTTCTTTAGAATTGGGCGGCGATCACCAAGATTATGGATTAGTCAGCTGAAGGCAAAAGATGGAGCTAGGCTAACTATATGAGGATTAGTGTCAACCCGCCTCTTCTATTCAATTTCGATCTATAGAGTACGCTAGGTAGGTACGGAGTAGCTTATGTGGAAACTAGCGTCTAACGTGGACTATCTAAGACTCTTATTTTGGTATATACACTCGTAAACCAATGATCTTCAACAGAGTCATGGTATCAGTGAATTCTTAGGAAGCATGTGCAGGAATGGGTATTTGTAGAATGAGACGGAGGCAGAGATGGGACACCTTAGTACCTTAGGCTTGTTCATGCAGGGAATCACAAGAAATATGAGCGCCAAACTGCTGTCTCCCGCATTACCAACCTCCGCCAATTTTCCCAGCCAGCTCGACAACGCGGGCTGTATCGTTGGGTTTGTTGTTGGTCTTCCCCACGTCGCTCTCTACCACCCGGTATGTGGTATACACGAGTCTGGAGACTGGAACATCCATTAGATGAGACCAGTACTGCATGACCTCGTGTATCTTGTCCTCCGTTTCTTCAACAGAGAGCTCAGACGACTGTCGTTCGTCACTGGCGTTCGAGGTCTCCGAGGTCTCCGAGGCATCTGAATCGGATTCTGCAGAGAAATATGCCTCATCGACTCTCCTCAGCCAGGCACGTTTCTCATCCGAAGATGGCTTATATGTTGTGTCGGATGCATTCTCCAAAGTCGCTTTTTGCGTATCCTCGACCCGAATCTGCCCACCTCCATTGGTGCAACCACCGGGACAAGCCATTACTTCGACATAGTCATAGTCTGTTCGCTTTGAGCCAGGGGAGGAAATTAGCTGCCGTCGATTTCCTGCAGAGGGCATTTTGCGCCCGGGGAGGGCCGGCAATCGTTTTGGTTCCAACTTCCGGACGAGGTTCTGAATGTTTTTAAAGCCATAATAGCGGGCCGCGGTGAAGATCGGGGTGCGCTTCTCATAATTTCCGACGGAGGTTTTGAAGGGTAACAGTTCGTATTCTACTACGTCGTGCCGCCCTGGCTTAATCACAATCTCGCTACCCGGATTCCGCGAGTGTAACATGAGAATGACATGGTGGAGGTAGCCCCCAGAAGTCCCGCTTGCTGGTGTTTGCTGAGGTGGAGAACGGTTAGAAAATAGAAACGAATCGAGAATCCGGTCGGAAATATGAGGAGTAAGAAATGAGGGAAGCGGTTTCAGTGGAAGATCTGGCAGACGTATCCCTCTAGACGAAGCCAACGTGAGGAGCTCTCGCGTAGTAATAACACAGTCAACATCGCGAATTGGAGCTGATGACTTCTGGTTCTCTAGCGGCTGCCACGATATATCAGTAAGCTCCTCACGACTAGCTTCGAGTTTCTTGTCAAAGCATGGCATGATAGCCACATGCCATATCTGAGAAGGCGAGATGCCCAGAGTCTTGCTCAAGACGGTCTTGAAGAAGGTCCCTGTCAATGCTTGAGGAGATTTCAAGCGGGACAGATGAGGAATAGTGAAAGGTTTGCTTTTCTCAGCATAGCATATCCAGCCCGGGCAAGCCGACGAGAGAATCGGGCGCTGGGGTAGCGGACTGCTCGGATCACTTGTTGTGGAAGACCCCCTTCTATACTTCGTCTCCATGACTTCGTCCGCGGTGAGAGTCAGAACAGCTTCCCGCATTATATTCGTATCGACTACCCATGTAAAGCCACTTCCATGTACACCACCCGTTCGCAACCCATGAGGACCCTTGAGAAACTGGTCAATCATATGACACGCTTCCCGCTCCGTGATCCCATAAGTCGCAGCTAAGCTAGCCCTAACCTGGGGACTGACGCTTGCGACAAAAATGCGACCATCTCCAGATGGATTCTGACTCCCAACGATGACTCCATTCGAGTCAAGGGTCAAGGATATTTCCGGATGTCCATCAAGAGTGTTAAGTATCTCCGAATGTGATTGGAGCGAAATTAATACGGCCTCGGCTGAAGTAACGCATCCGGAGCATGCAAGGCAGTCGGTCAATGATATTTGCGCTGGCGGAGGGTTCTCGTGCTGGACCTTGTCTTCTGTCGTTACCTGGTAAGGGTCCTAGTAAGATAGATTACAAATTAGCCTCCTGTGATTCGAGAGGGGTACCAAGGTAGATTGATCGAAGAGGGAGATATATACCTCTGGATGTGATGTCCCATTCTGAGGAAGAGTCTCAACAGGCTTGATGCAGGCAACACCGGGAGATATGAAGTCATTAAGGTCGTCTGCAGACAAAATGGCGCTCATCATTCAACAAAAGTCGCCGGGTTCGGCCCCGCAACAAAATGAACAGCGTCAACCTGCAGGAAGATGGGGGGAGCCCTTTCAGACAGATTTCCCTCTGAAATAGACCCGACAGTAAAAAGGAACAAATATACAGTCCGCCAATGTATTTTCAGGCCCGAAAGAAGCAGTAAGAGTGGTCGAAAAGATGGTCCACTGAGTCTTGTCGACAGCAATTTCAGTGGCGATAGCGTTCTGCCCACACATACCGCCTTGCACAAGCGCCCCATCAGGTAAAGCGCGCCCACTGCTCCTCCGACCGGCGCGATCAAATCAACCGCTTTTCTTAGAAGTCAGCGCCAAGCACTTTCTGCCGGCCTTATTCTAGGCACCGACTGCGACGTCCTCTTTGTCTGTTCCTGGAAAAGATTCCCCCCCTGAGACTGCCTATTTAAGGACCTGTGCTACCCCGGTCTTCTGACTCCATACTCACGATCTGACATGCTTTAGATTCACGAATGATAGGATGGTTCAGAAAACAATCTTTGCATTCTATCATGCAGAAGACCGGGGTAATCGACCGATTCCAGTCGTCCCTGACGTGGCACGGTCTTCTCCTTTACAAGATGATGCCCATTTAGCTCGAAATCATCACAACGATTCCGAAGAGCTGAGAGATGCACCCTCATCTCCAATGGAGTTGGATACCGCTCCTAGGCAACAGGAAAGTAGACCACGTTCACCTGAAGAGTATGAACGGAGAGCGTTATTGAGAAAGACGGCAAAGGAGACAAAAGGACTTCTCCCTGGACTTCTAGACGCAATGCCTCAAGCTCAACCATTTGGGTACTTATATTCGCCTCCCTTACCACCTAGGCTGAATCCCATGTTTCTTCCTAAAATGCCGCCGATCAAAGTCAGGGTCGTGGACGGTGATTCGTTTGATACGGCTATCAGTCTCGCCAACTGTTCACAGTTCATGGATATCTATGACAAAAAACCTGTCTGCATTCTCAACATGGCAAATGCCTTCAGAGCCGGAGGCGGCTGGCGTTCAGGAGCCCTGGCCCAGGAGGAAGCCCTTTGCTACAGAAGTAGCCTCAGCTTCACTCTCAAACTCCGCTATTATCCTCTCCGCGATGACGAAGCTATTTATTCACCGAGAGTTGTTATTTTCCGCGAGAGTCTTAAGAATGGCCATAGATTATTGGACTTGACAAAGCCTGATTCTCTTCCGATTGTCAGCGTTATCAGTGTGGCGGCATTGGACAGGCCTGAGTTGGATGAGACTGTGGCACCCCCAAGGTACAAATATTCCACGGATAGAGACATGATGAAGGACAAGATGCGCCTTATCCTCCGCGTCGCAGCGTACAATAGGCACCGCAGGCTGATATTAGGCGCGTTTGGATGTGGTGCCTTTTTAAATCCTAACCAAGAAGTTGCAAACTGCTGGTTCGAGGTTCTGAGCGAGCCCGAATTCATCGGATGGTGGGAGAACGTTGTTTTCGCTGTCATGGATGATGGTCGACCAGGACTGAATGGAGAAGGGAATCTGGCGACTTTTCGAAGGACTCTGCATGGGCTCCGAATTTGACGGAAAACAGGCCTATTTGACTTTTCCTTTGGCCAGTATTGGTCTGCCATATGTTCTAGATAACTGGCCGATATTGAAATGTGATGAACATCCTGCCTTCCAAGAGGCACCATTGCAATAAGGGTTGCATTACTTCTCGGTCCCGAACTTGGATTAGGGGTGTCTCTGTTTCCTAGCAGCTTCATAAGACATAATCTAATATTTCCTTAGATGCTAGGTGCTATTGTCAGCGAATGCATCTTTGAAGGCAGCAGGCAATTCGAGGACAGCATCAGGACTGTGGGTTATTGTCACTTTCTTTTGTAGACGAGATTCAATTGGTGCCCGAGGGTGGTAGTGAGTCTATTCCTGAAAATGCTAGTGGTATCTTAGGTATAAACAGAAAAGACAGTGGTACTATACATTATCAAGTGCTAGTGGATGGGCATGAAGGGAGGCCTATTTTTTGGTCCGGGAGGAACGGCGAGTTCCAGTAGGCGCTGCTTTTGCAGATTTGCCGTCTTCCCCACTCTTCCGCTTTCTCGATGTGGGTTTCTTCGCGGGAAGCGTCTCTTCTGCATCGTCGGAATCGCTTTCTTTCTTGGGTGCTGCAGCCCGCTTCCTCTTCGGGGTGGTACGAGAAGCTGTCCCAGCCTCAGTGTTAGCGTCTTTGGTGATGGAGCCGGACTTCTTCTGCACAGATGGAACAATAGCACTTGTCCGTCCTCCAACAGTGATGTGAGATATCTTTTCTCCATTGGGCAGAACACCCGGATCGTTCTTTTTACCCTTTCCCCATCGATGCTTGAACAGCCAATCCTCGGGGAACAGGTCAGAGTCTCCCAGCAGATCCACAGAAGTTGCACAAACGTAGTGAATGGAGTAGTGGAGCTGTCTAATCTGATCATCGCCTAGAGTGTTACTGTATTGTTCTGGATGGATCTTTGCATGGTATAATATCTCATCGCTGGAAGAAGGATTAGCATGAGCGCGGAAAACATGTGACTAGCGGGCAAGAGAAGCGGCGAAAAACTCACCCCATCCAATTTCCAATTCCACTGATATTCGCTTGGTCGAGAAGAAGGGCCTTTACTGGAACCTTCTTGCTCCTCAACTTGCTCCCCAGCCATTGCTCAGTCACTATATCCTTATCGACAACAGGGTCAGGCCCGTTTTCTTTGAGCGGACTGTGGTCGCGGATCTCTTCCGCAGGACAATCGACCAGTCTAATTCTACCCAGTCTGCGAAAGTCAACAAATGCAGCCTCTGTCTTCGGATCGCCATCAGTTTCTAGCAGAAACTTCCAATACTTGGGTGGCCACTCCTTATCTGCTGGCTTGTCTGTGCGATAGTAATACGTGTCAGCATTTCTGATCTTAAGCCAGCCGGCCATCCCAAAATGCATCACGGCATGCGGTGGTGAAGACATGGTGATCCAAAAGTATTTCCCCTGCTGACCGGCACCAATGACCTTCTTGCCCTCCATCGCCTTTTGAAACTCGGCGGCACTGGTGCCAACTTTCCCATAGACAATATCGTCATGCTGCGCTTGGACCTTCGACAGTGTTTTGCCCACAATGTGTTGGCGGATAAAATGCACAATACGTGCAACTTCCGCTAACTCGGGCATGGCAGGTATTAACACAGCAGGAAAGATGACATATAAACAACAGAGTGAGCGGACAGCACCACGCCCTGGGTGGATCTGAGCGAACCCCGGCCAAAGCGCGTCGTCAAGTCACGACAGCACGTGACATGCCGCCTGTTGAGACTGCTTAGCATTTCCGCCGTTCCTGGCCAATTGTGCTGGTACAGCACGAAGGCGGTATCTTCCGACATCATGGCATCTCCTACCTGAATATACTGGAATCGATCTCGTCCAAGTATCCAGTTTCACCTTATGCCGGTGATTCGAGCTTTGCTTTCTTAATGCTGTTTTACTGGAAGCCAATTTATGCCTGCCTATATATATGAAAACTTATAGTTGTACGCATATTTGCTTCATTCTATAATAACCGTGGAGTGGTTCTGGAAGTCGACCCCAGACCGAAGTTCGAAGAAGCTCTGGGGTCAAAATAAATTTAGTATGTCTCAACCGTCGTCGACATCGGCTCCAGCCCTGAATCCTCAGTTTTGCTTCAATGAGACGGTTCTGAGAGGTGCGTTATGCCTTGTCTCAGCCCTTGCCGCTGATGGCGAGCAGTGGACTGCTCTACGGAGCTAACAGACTGGCGTGGGCAATGCCTTATTGACTTCTTATTTCTACTGTAGACTTTCTACGCATATCTAGGTCCACGATAGATGATTCCATAACTCAGAATCTCAATGCATTACTCAACCCCGCAAGGAAGGGATTCGACCCTTCCTCGACCTCTGTGCGCCAAACGGAATCCAGAGGGGGAGCCTCGATAGATCCTGGAGCCTGCCAACAATTCAAAGATAAAGTGCTGTTTCCATCTTGGCAAACAAGATCGGATGTACTGAACTATTGCGCGGGCGTGGCTACGAGCCCAGACCCTAATGACCCTGATCACGTCCTTCGAGAAACCGAATCAGCAAGAGACCGAGAGCGTGTTGTAGATGAGCGTCTAGACCCTTACTCCGCTCGATTCTACCCTCGAGAAGCACGGACAGAGTCACTGGCGAATCTTGTTCGGAATCAACGAGTGGTGGAAGATATAATAAGGGAGCGAACATGGGGTTTAGTGACAGAGAGATGCGGCGACTCATCCGGGGGCTGGGAAGAAGCGCTAAATGGCTGGCGTGAGAGGCAACGGCAGTGACCATACGAATCCACCATACGAATCCACAGATGGCTGGCTCGAAAGTCATATCATATTTCGACCCTCTACGCTGCCGGCAAATCCACGGCTCCGATCACAGTTGCCGTCGCTTTTCTTGCATAAATGCGCCGCTCATGCATTTAATTGAATGTATCTAGACATCTGTATCATACATGCATTGTATTCATTGTTGGATATGTACTTTTAAAGTAAATTCTAGTATTGATTTGATTTCGTCGGTGTTGTTCCGTCCGCGTCCTATTTCGTCGTCGGATATTAAGTGGTCGACCGTTTGAAGGTTCCGTGGCGGGCGGCGATCATCGGTAGTCCTATCACCGTTCAGAAAACTTCGATAATATTTTGGAGTGTCCGCAGCCTGGCTTTCAGAACGCTAAGCATCTCTCGCTATAATTTCTCAGCCCCCCTCGCACTATTTAGTAACTAGCTGTCCCGTAGAGGGCAGTTGGTTCCCCCGCACACACCTGTCTTTTATCTACTGCACAGACACAGTGCAGGGCTTTTCACCTTGGCCTACCTCACACCAACTCCGTCATGCCTCAGCAATTGAGCTCTAAAGATGCGTCCTTGTTTCGACAAGTGGTCCGCCATTATGAGAACAGACAGTATAAGAAAGGTAAGTGTCTTCTTCTTCTCTGAAGTCCTCTTTTTATTTTTCTGCCCCGCTGGTCAAAGGGCCAGCTTTTCGCAATACGAAATGGTGCGCTCACAGCTCTCGCTTTCCACAAACAGGCATCAAAACGGCGGACCAAATCCTCCGAAAAAATGCCAATCATGGCGATACGCAGGCTATGAAAGCTCTGATAATGAGCAATCTAGGACAACAAGAAGAGGCTTTTGCGCTGGCCAAGGAGGCTCTTAGGAACGACATGAAATCGCACGTTTGCTGGCACGTCTACGGCTTGTTGTACCGGGCAGAGAAGAACTATGAGGAGGCGATAAAGGCGTATCGGTTTGCGCTTAGAATAGAACCGGAGTCAACACCAATTCAGCGTGACCTTGCCCTTCTTCAGATGCAGATGCGGGACTACTCAGGGTACATCCAAAGTAGGAGCGCTATGCTTCAGGCGCGGCCTGGGTTTCGATTGAATTGGACAGCTCTAGCTATTGCCCATCATCTGGCGGGGAATCTGGAAGAGGCAGAGAAGGTGTTGACGACGTACGAAGAGACCTTGAAGAGTCCGCCGCCAATCACCGACATGGAAAATTCCGAGGCTGTTCTATACAAGAACGTGATCATAGCCGAGTCTGGGAATTACGAGAGAGCGCTGAATCATCTCACTGAGGTTGGACACCGCGTTACCGATGTGCTTGCCGTTATGGAGATGAAGGCAGACTATCTATTGCGGCTGGATCGGAAGGCCGATGCCGAAGAAGCCTACGCCGCCCTCATCGACCGGAACCCTGATAATTCTCTGTATTATGATGAATTGATCAAGGCGAAAGGAATACCCCAGAGCGATTGCCTGGCGTTGAAGGCTGTGTACGATAAGTGGGTGGAGAAATACCCTCGAAGTGACGCTCCTCGGCGAATTCCTCTCGATTTCCTAGAAGGTGACGATTTCAAGCAAGCCGCAGACTCTTATTTGCGCCGCATGCTCCAGAGAGGAGTTCCGTCCTTGTTTGCAAACATCAAGACCCTGTACAATAATGTTGCTAAACGAGACGTTGTCCAGGAGCTCGTGGAAGGCTACGCATCTCGGAAGGCGGGCGCGCAGTCAAATGGTTCGACGGAGAAGCGAACTAATGGTGAAGATGATACTCAGTTTAAATCATCAACATTTTACTTCCTGGCGCAACACTACAACTATCACTTGAGTCGAAACCTACCCAAGGCTATGGAGTACGTCGACAAGGCGATCGAGCTAGCTCCAAAGACTGTTGAGTACCAAATGACAAAGGCAAGGATATGGAAACACTACGGGAATCTCAAGAAGGCGGCGGAAGAGATGGAAAAGGCAAGGACCCTTGACGAGAAGGACCGTTATATCAATTCCAAGGCTGCCAAGTATCAACTTCGCAACGACGAGAATGAGAAGGCACTCAACAATATGAGCAAATTCACGCGGAATGAGACTGTTGGAGGAGCTCTAGGCGATCTTCATGAGATGCAATGTGTATGGTACCTGACTGAGGACGGCGAGTCGTATTTGCGACAAAGGAAGCTCGGCCTTGCACTCAAGCGCTTCCATGCTGTGTATCATATCTTTGATATTTGGCAAGAAGACCAGTTTGATTTTCATAGCTTTTCCCTCCGGAAAGGTATGATTAGGGCCTATGTCGACATGGTTCGCTGGGAGGATCGCTTGCGTGAGCATCCATTTTATACTAGGGTCGCTCTGTCTGCCATAAAGGCCTACTTGCTCCTCCATGATCAGCCGGACCTAGTACATGGACCCATTTCCCGCGGTGCTAACGGCACTGGCAGCGAGGACAGCGCTGAGAGGAAGAAGGCTCTTAAAAGAGCCAAGAAGGAACAACAACGCCTGGAGAAGGCTGAGGCGGGGAAGAGAGAGGCACGGAAAGCAGCGGCGACATCGAAGACCGCTGACGGTGAAGTGAAGAAAGAGGACCCGGACCCTCTAGGCAACGAACTTGTCCAGACGCAGGAGCCACTTAAGGTAGCGATGAAGTTCTTGGCTCCTTTGCTGGAGCATAGCCCTCAAAACATCGAGGCTCAAAGCCTTGGATTCGAGGTCTATCTCCGAAGAAGTAAGTACAGAGAGAAGAGTCATCGACAATTTCTGCTTTGGAATAGAAGCTAATCTTGGTGAACAATCGCTAGGCAAGTTCGCCCTCGCG
Source organism: Byssochlamys sp. BYSS01 (assembly GCA_002242795.1). Classification (NCBI taxonomy): domain Eukaryota; kingdom Fungi; phylum Ascomycota; class Eurotiomycetes; order Eurotiales; family Thermoascaceae; genus Paecilomyces; species Byssochlamys sp. BYSS01. The sequence goes on from NIXA01000008.1 coordinate 520,691, forward strand.
CTAAAATGTCTCTCTGCTGCAAACTCAATCGATCCTTCGAACCCCACACTCCACGTTCAGCTCCTTCGATTCCGAAAGGCACTCGACAGCCTTCCCGAGCCCCTCCCGCCTCCGGTGGCTGAGGTTGTCAATGCCGAGTTTGAGTCTTTGCTTCCGAAAGGCCAAGATCTCGAACATTGGAATAACTCTTTTCTCACTCCCCACAAGGACAGCGTCGCGTATGTACAGTCCGTTCTGGACAGCCGACAGCTTTTGAACCCAGCCTCTAAGGAACAACACGCAAAGGATCTTTCTTCTACTCTCGACCTAGCCGACATCACAATCGACGAGGCCGTCGCCGGCCTCGACCTGCTTAGCCAGTGGGGATGCGAAGAGGCTACAAAGGCTGCTTATGCACAGAAAGCCAGTAGCAAATGGCCCGAAGCGTCAGTCTTCTGAATCGACCCGAGGGTCCTTTTCATTCTTCCCAACATAAAAGGTGGGAGAGTTGGGTATATGATTCCAAGTCAAATCGGAAAATCTCTTTTTCTACAATAGTTCTCATCAGCTTATCTTGTTCAGATCTGTGGAAGAGAAACTTTCCGATTGAGAGTACCAAAGGCTAAAAAAAAATTGCAAAGTTTAACCCAAACCACCGTGTTTCCCTCTCCTCTTTCCCCGTGATAGAAATTTAAGAGATCTTTCCACGTCCGCGTAAATCCGACCGGCACATCATGGAAAAGGGAAATTGGACTTCATGATAAGTTTGCAAGTAGGAATAGGTGTGCCATGTATGTTAATATATAGAATTGAATTCCTAATAGCTACTGCAACTTTCTCCTTTTGGATGCCGCTGCTCTAACGCCGATATTGAGGAGCTTACTCAGAGAGCATTCTCTATTAACTACCAGGTAGTAGTTTCATGTTGGCTTCATGTTTTTCCCCAATATTCTGATCATCGGGCCTAGCGGGACACTGTTGTCATAGATCTCCATCCAGGAATACATACAAACTGCACACAACGAATCAATCAGAAAGCAGGCCATCAACGGCCCGAGAAACTGTAGCTGGATCTTCCTAGGGAATCAGATGCTTCACGCCCCTCAAAAAGGTGAAGGCAACATGAAAGCCTCGCGCAGTAAGCGGCCGCACAACTACGCGCTCAACTCGACTAATTCCAAGAGCCAGTGTTATAGAACTCGGCCAGAAGGTAGAAGATGTATCAAGGCGACCCGGCAATGTGAAGGTTATGCTCCATCAAAAAATAGAGTTTTTGTCAATGTTGATTCTCGAAGTATCAAGGCACGTATAGAGCCCTTGGTTGCACAAGCTATTTCTTCAGTGCAGCGGATGCCAGGGGAGAAAAGCAGCTCCGAACAACCTTTGGGAGTTTGACAGTGAAGACAAACCACGGCTTAAATTACTCTCCTCCAAAGAGTCCCAAAAGTGCATGAAGATCCCGAGAGGCAGGACATGGTCGACGGCTCCAAAAAAAAAAATAAACCAACCACAGAGAATAGATGTGTGCTTCTTTACATGTAATGTATCTGATCTACATACAACCCTAAACGATTTCTAGCTATGATATGCCCCATGCAATAACAGTGATAGTAGTACAAAAGAGGAACAGAGAAAACTTACGTAAGAAAGATAGTTCGGAGAGACCTCTCATATCGAGAAGAGACAATGGAGAAAAAACACAAGTCTAGTTTCGTGCCCGATTTACTCGTCATCTATATTACCAATGATGGGCCTCCTCCTCGCGGTCTCTTCATCCTCACCGTACCCATATTTGATCCAGATGTACTTCCAGAATGGGACATGCTCAGTCCTCTCCTGGCCCAAGATGTATTCGTCGCCATGGCCGATCCGTTCAGAACGGGCTTCGTCTTCTGGGGAAAGAGTAAATCGCTGCATACGCGATGCTATGCGAGGATCCAGGACGATATCATCAAGCCATTCTCGCTCTTCGTTTCGGTCTGATCCCTCGCGCTTATGCACCGATTTGTGCCAGTCCTGCTCTTCTTGTTCGAGAAGGTGCTGCTGCTCGAAATTTGTTGAAGAAAGAGCCGTCGCTGATGTGTCTGAGGGTGACGCGTCAATCCCAGCCCCAGTTGCTTCTGAAGTCGCATCGATAGGTCCGTCGTGATAGTGTGTGGTGCTAGAAGAGAGGACAATTGCGGCAACGTCTCGTCCCACGCTGTCCGCTAGGTAGCGTTGTGTAAGGTACCGGTAGAGTCGAATCGGAGTATTCAAGAAGCCTAGAATATGAGGGAAAGGAATCACAACGGAGCCATCGAAAGTCTGTGGGATTGTTGTGGGCAGGTTTTGGGATGAGTAATCGGCAGGCGCAATATATGCAGGGGTCGGGCCCTTGGGCTTGGCTGGCTTTTCGTCCTCTTTTTTCACTTTCTCATCGGGTGCAGCAGCTTTGTTTTCCGCAGATTGGGCAACAGGGGAAGCGTCATCGAAGCCCTCGGTGCTTATCCCCTCAGTGGAAGGTGCAGCCTCTGGAGCCGGGGGTTCAGGCGGAGGATCAAGTGGCCCTAGCCAGCCTTCATGGAGGCCCCTGATATACTCTTTCCAGGTATGACGTCCAATTATCAGGTCTCCCTTGGGTCCTGGCTCATCAAAGACGCCGATCTTCGTCCTAGCATCGGCAACGATATCTTCCACGCCCTGCTCTTCTACCACGCCACTAGGTTCCCCGGCCCTTCGTCTGAATTTTCTAATTTGTCCTGCCAGTCCCGCTCTTACATCGCCTTCTCGTCTTCCCTCGATAATGTTGTAATCCAGGGCAGCTGCCACGAGCACTGGCTTGACGTATTCTTTGAAGTATTCTCTGGTTGGGCGCAGACCATCGCCGGGAGGCGCTTCCATGAAGATCGTAAGCTTTCGCCGTGTCTGCTCGGCTGGCAGAGGCTCCCGTGCGATATGTGCAACCAGGTCACACCATTTTTGTTGAGCACGCCGTTTCTCTCTGCGATCGTAGATAAGGGCAGCTGTGAAAGAGCCGGTGAGGGTGAAGAAAATCATCCAATTCCGCGACGGGAGTTTGAAGCGAAAATTGGGCATCCCTTCGGGACCAATTAGTAGGAGTAAGAGCTGTAGTTATCTGCAAACGTACCCATCATCCTGAATACAGGGTTTTGCGGTCGAGATGGGCGGCCGGCTGAGGGAGATTGCCCTGTGGGCGCGGCGGAACCTGACGATTCCGCCATAATTCAAATAGACCGACAATATCGTAGCCGAACTTTTCGGAGAAATATGCCACTCAGTTCTTCTGGGGAGTATGGAGGCTCACCGCAGAAACATCCCCAGCGCAGAATGGTCGTCGATCTTCCTGCTATCCAAAATTCCTCGGGGCGGGACTTGAATTAATCCGCGGAAGTCTAAGCTTAAATATTCAAGGCCTGCAACCCAACGGAGATGCCCAGTACTTCAAGTTGTTCCTTGGCCATTCTAGACGTAGTATCTTCAGGTCTCCGTTTGACGCCTTTGGAGGAATGGAAGGACACTCCGGAGGGTAATTATTCGCCTGTTAAGTAAGGGTTAGTTATTATTACAATTATGCTACTGCAGTGTGAATATGTCTTTGTGTCACCCTGCGACGCTGATCGCGCTGTGTCCTGAACTCATTTGCGCTGTTCTGCCTGTAGCTCTCAAACTAGAATCCAGCTTATTATTAACTGAGAGGTGAAACAGTTCTGGGTGCAAGTCTTATCCAGTAAATAAAGCCCATCCCTTGATTCGGAGGAACTCATTAGAGCCTCAGGCAATCACGGCTTGTGCTTGGTCAGTTAGGAACAGGAACGGGAGTCGGGGCCCTCTCCAGTCACAGCCGTTCCGAACTCGTTCCTTGATTGAATGCGTCTCGCTCGTTGTTTCGAGGTTGATTTCAAATCCTGTCCTTTGTGGTTTTCTGTTCCGTCTGTTGTCCCAGGACTTTCACTCTGCCCCCTCTTTTCTCAGGCCGTGGGGTTGACGCTCATACGTGTTTCCTCTGGGGTCACCGCTCATCCGCTCGTTTGCCTCCCCCTTGCTCTCCCCTTTCTGGCCTCCTCTCTTTTGTCCGCCTGCATCCCACACGGTTGACGGCCTTCAAGTTGAGAAGCTGTGGTCAATATGGATTCCAACAGCAACAGCAACAATAATAATGGCAATAACAATAACAATCGTCTCCACCTGAATTTCGGGTACAATGATCGCTCGTTCAGCCCGGCCAACAACCGCGCCTATCCCACTACCCCCTCCGCCTTTCCCCAGCCTATCTACCAGTCTCCCGGCACCCAAGACTACTTTGACGCTCAAAATGGCGCGTACGGCCAGGGATATTTCGTGAACGGTGGCCAATATACCCAGCAGGCTCAATATTCTCCGCAGTATAGCCAGCAGAACTTGCAGTCCCCGCAGCCTGCGTATCATATGGGATACAATGCCAATGACGGTACCAATGGACTTGTCCAGCAGTTTTCCAACCAAGACCTCAATTCGAATCGTAGCAACGTTTACACACGTTCAGCCTCCCCTGGGCAACGCCCTCGTGCTACTGGTCCTCCTGCTGCACCACAGCAGCATCCTGCTCATTTGGCCCCTTCCGGGTCGCGCAACACGAAGTCACAACCGGAGGAAGAACTTCAACGAAACCCAGAACGGTTTTCAGACAATGTGCATAAGCGTGGAAAGGCAGCTAAGGAACTGGTGAACGTGTTCTTCCACGAGAACATCGAACGTGCTCGTGACCGCAATATGCGGTGAGTTCGTCTTGCCCTATGCAACTCGATGCCCCGGTCCATGAAGAATGAGCTGACTCACAACTTGCAATAGCTCCGCCGAGCTCGACAAACTCACTCGGAACCCCGCTGTTACCAAGGAAAAGAAGCGCCAGGAGGCTGAGATCGCCGCGAAGAAGGAGTCGAACTTCCTTCGATTCCTCCGTACCAAGGAAACACCATCCAACTTCCAGACCATTAAGGTCATCGGAAAGGGAGCGTTTGGTGAAGTGAAATTGGTGCAGAGAAAGTCGGACGGCAAGGTATATGCTCTCAAGTCCCTGATCAAGACTGAGATGTTCAAAAGGGACCAATTGGCCCATGTTCGCGCTGAGCGTGATATCATGGCCGATTCGAAGGACAACCCATGGCTGGTGAAGCTACACGCATCTTTCCAGGATAACGCCTATCTCTACCTGCTGATGGAGTTCTTACCTGGCGGTGACTTGATGACGATGCTTATCAAGTACGAGATCTTTTCTGAAGATATCACGAGGTTCTATATGGCAGAACTCGTCATGGCCATTGAGGTGGTTCACAAGCTTGGATTCCTTCACCGGTGAGTTTACTCATCACGGACCAGTGTTCCTTACGATTAGGTGCCCTGCACGCCATGCTAACAGTCGTTTTTGCCAGTGACATCAAACCAGACAATGTTCTTCTTGACCGTGGTGGACATGTCAAGCTCACCGATTTTGGTCTCTCGACAGGAGGCAAGAAAACGCACGACAATGCCTACTACCAGAATCTCCTAAAGAGTTCTTCGAAAGACAAGAACCGCAATTCGGGGTATTTCAACGATGCGATCAACTTGACAGTATCCAATCGTGGTCAGATCAATACCTGGAGAAAGTCCCGTCGAGCGATGGCGTACTCGACTGTTGGTACTCCTGACTACATCGCCCCCGAGATTTTCAATGGACAGGGATATACTTATCTTTGCGACTGGTGGTCGGTGGGCGCCATTATGTTTGAATGTCTTGTCGGTTGGCCCCCTTTCTGTGCAGAGGAACCTACCGATACCTATCGCAAGATCGTGAACTGGAGAGAGTGTCTTTATTTCCCCGAAGAACTCGTCCTGTCGCACAATTCGGAGTCGCTGATCCGAAGGTAATATATCCCCATGAAGATCCCTACTGGCAAACTATACCACTGACTTGTTTGTGTAGCTTCCTGTGTGACCCTGAGCATCGTATCGGTAACGAAGGCGGCCAGCATGGAGGTGCTACTCAGATCAAGAACCACCCCTTCTTCCGCGGTGTTGTCTGGGATCAGCTTCGTAAAATTCGCGCTCCGTTCGAACCGAGACTCAGCTCGAATATTGACGTGTCATACTTCCCCATCGACGAGATTCCGCAGGAGGATACTAGTGCCATGCACCGTGCTCAGGCCCGTGCCTTGCCGGAAGAGCAAGAGGCTGAGATGAGTCTTCCGTTCATTGGATACACATACAAAGCATTCAATGCTTTCCAGAACAGCTAGAAATCCTGTCAGCATACAGGATGTTGTTTGCCATGTCCAGGAGCGGTGACACTCGCTGAGGAGTCACACAGAGCAGGCAGGCTTGCATCAGTGTTTTCTCCGCAGCTCCACCGGTTCGCTTTGTTCATTGGTTGTTATTCAAACATTTACTGTGAAGAGATCGATCCCTTTGTTTCTATGACCTCCGCATCTTGTCATTTATCAAATCAATTTGGCAAATCGCACGTCGCAAGCCGACATGTTGATATTGTGGAACCAGCTTTCGGCAAACTACATACCTTTTCTTCTCGTTGCTTAAAGTGTATCGGATTCTATAATATAGTGCAAGCATATTGCGTTTCGGAGAGTTATTCATTGAAGTGGAAGAGGTATCTCTCTGTGCTAGAAGCATCTGCCATATGGACTGATTCGTATCCTGAAGGAATATCATCAGACCGGGGTCACGTACAGATCAAGCTGGAAGTCGAAAGCGGACTGACTGACATTGATTAGGTTTAAACTCCTGTATGACTGCCGTCAAAAAGCAAAGCTACTCCGTTATTCGTTCCCTTGTAAGAGAAACCCATCCCAGAACGCCCATAGAGCCATCCCAACTTTCGCAGACTAGCAATACAAACCCACAGCTTTTATCCTTCCACTTCTTGAACCATAGTCCGCGCAGTTCCCAAAGAAACGTTCACACTCTGGAGTGGATTGGCGCCAAACCTGGAACTCCGCTGAATCTCTCTTCTCGCTCCGTCTTGAACAAGATCTGGATCCAGAACTCCTTACTATCTTCATCAAACCAAGTCCAGTATCTGCCCTCCCTCCGATCGATCTCCCTAGCCTGAAGCTTGAACCCACACGTCTGATACGGTTCCGCAGCTACGACAAGATACTGAAAGTTCTTATCAGGAGGCTCCTCCACCTTCTGCTCAAAAGCAGACATGAATCGCACCTTCGGCTGCACCCCCGGCGTAATCTCCTGGTACTGTAACTGGAACAGTAATCCCAGCTGCCGTGTCAATGGATCCCGGATCTTGGTGATCTTGTAACCGGGTCGACCGATTTTGATCGTCTGTTTCTTCACCTGCACACCCATGGCTCCGGGCAGAGAGGATGGGTCTTGGGTTTTCCCTTCCCTTTGCTCTCTGGCTGCGCGTCGCGCAAGGTTTGTCTGGTGTTTCCGGCCCTGAGTGTGGGCCAGATACGATCCGTCATTTTGGTGGACTGTGAGACAGAGACGGCATTCGAAGCTGCCTAGGTGGTTCTTGAGGAAGTACGGGTCCTTTTCTAAATCGATCGTCTCGAGCGCTAGACGACGTAGACGTTCGCGACGGTCTGCGTTGCTCGCGGAGTGGGATGCGACGCCACCGCCGCCGAACTTGGAGCCTGCTCTGTTCTGTAGACGGTTGTTAGATACTTGTTGGCATTTCGCAAATAGCGGATATCAGGGGTATTCGCTAGTATTTACCTGATAATCCATCTTTACCCCGTAATGTTGTGCTCGGCGATGGAATATAAGTATCAGCGATTGTATGGTGGTGCTTAGTGCTCATCTACTTTTAGGCTGGGTCCTCGACATTCGGAGCGGAAAAAATAGTTATTGCGAAGACACCTACCGGTCTTTTCGGCCTCGTGGGGGCAACATAGGTGATCCAGCTACAGCCTTTACATGATCGTAGTCTTTAAGTCTACTTTAGTGAATTGGTGATTGAGGTTGTAAGATATAATCATATAGTGTCAGCACAGTTAACAGCGACAGCGGTTGCACTAAGGTGCTGGCCCTTAGTAGCCTTAGCGGCTACTATTCTGTTGCTTTCTGGCGCGGTCGCTTAGTAGCATGGCCAGCATGCTAGGCCACTGACACTAATGGACAGGTCCGCTAGATATACCCCATCTTCTGCTCACGAAAATAAGAAACTGGAGGACTTGAAGGAACAAAAAAGGAAGTCGCCTACTCATAAAAGGAAGAATGCCCCAAACAGTGTCTAAAAAGTTTTCCCGATCGGTTTGCCTAGGTACCACTCTGCAAAATCTTTGAGGCCCTTTACATTCTTCTGACGAAAATCGTAGAGTTCAGTAGACCGCAGGATGAGATACTGGCCATCAAAATACGCTTCGATTGCCCGAGCATACTGCGTTCCCATGAGCGAGAAAAGTAAAACCTATAGGGATAGCGTATCAATCGCCTGCCAGGAGGGAGTAAGAAGGAAAAGGGAGGAGCAAGGGGCATTACTGGTGCAACCATGTGTTTAATGAGCCGCCTTTTTTTCAGCTGTCCCAGCATCAGGCGCAGAATGGTCAACAGTTCCCCACGGAACCACCGACGGCTATGCCCGTCTAAGTTGTTGTACATGACTGCCTTAGTGTGTGGATAGTCATTGCCATCAATATCCGTCATCCTGAATGTCCCAAACTCAGGGTCACTATATTGATACAGGTCCTTGTAAGGGGTATAATCGTCGACACTATCCGCTGTAGTCAGAGCAAGTTACCGGAGAGCACAGAATGATTGCTCACCATTTCGAGGACCACACTATATCCTCCTTCCATTCACGAAAAGTCCAACGGAACGTATAATATGACAGATAGGTTTCAATTTGATATGCACGATCGATAGGGCGTGTAAAGGGTGACGGATCTGACCGCTCGGGATCCCAAGCTGGGTATGTTGACTCGAGAACACGATCGTCCGGTTCTGGGAGACTCGGATACGGCGCGAAGAAAGAGGACTTGTCTTTTGATCTCTCATCCAAAGTCATGGGCTTGACCCGAACGTTCAATTCTTCGAGTTGGGATTCGTTCAGAATGTGAGTTTGAAGCTTTTCAACCTTGGCTTCCATAAGCACCAAGACTTTACGCCGCTCGAGCCGTTCATGTGGTTCGGCAGACATATTATTCCCTATGGAGTGTTTTGAATAGGGGTTTGATGTCTTTGACAGAGGGAAAAGGATTGGAATGAAGGTAATCAAGTCCTGTGCATTTTATAATTTGGCTGTGCTGTCTTGTCGCGCTCTAGGTACCTAGGCAGACATTGTAACTTCCTTTTCTTAATTCCACAATGACTCGGCATGGCTCCTCTGTGGATTATATGATGAGGCAAGTATACAGACTTTCTCGACAGTGACAGAAAGAATGAATTTCCGGCCAGCTTTGTCCAGATGGTGCTTTGTGATACTCATCCATGTAATTAGAGTCGCCAATCATCTGATTATATAATCATACTCACCGTACAACGCAGGACAGGGTACTATTGGATCATCTACTGGGAAGGACAACTGAATTTCGATGAGAGCCAGGGGAACGGTTTCCAAGGGTAGCCGTTGTTAGCTGTGCACTACATGTATTCTGATCTTATCTGGAGCAGTAGCCTAAGATATGAGCACCTCGTTCCACGTCGGCCAACGACGATCTTTTGACGGCGCTTTATGCACGGTGCGTTATGTGGGAAAAGTCCAAGGCACGACAGGTGAATGGCTAGGAGTGGAATGGGATGACCCGACACGAGGAAAACACTCTGGTGAACATAGAGGAGTGAGATATTTTACATGTATTTATTTCCCTTCACCTGTTCCCCTTTCCCGGCAAAATAACATTTAGCGGACGTGAAGGTTTACCAGTACATAGGCAGAAGCAAAAGGCCCACGGCAGGGTCATTCATCCGTCCATCACGCCTGGAGGACAAGCCTCGGGCGTTTATAGAGGCCTTACATGAGAAATACGCATCTGAATTTGAAAAGGAACTTGCCATTCAGCAGCTGCATACGGGTCAAGAAGCTGGTTCTCTGCACGACTCTATTGAGATCAGCGGAAAGGTTGTCGAAGAAGTCGGCTTTGATAAGATCAGGAAGAAGCTTGCAGAACTCCAAGAACTGAAGATTGTCTTGCTCGATAGCTTGTGCGTCACCGGTGTCCTTGCATATGATGGGAGTCCGGAAGAAAATAAGCGGGCCCGACAGGAGGTAGAGAAGACCTGTCCGAAGATCAGGGAGCTTGATCTGAGCCGAAACCTGCTTAGCCGATGGAGTGATGTTGCCGACATATGTGGACAGCTTAAACAGCTGAGACTCCTGAGGTTGAAGTGAGTCCCAAGCGCTTTCTGGCTAGGCACAGCTTTTACGGAGTATAAGTTGACATCTTCATCATTGTCAGTGGGAACCGGTTCGGACCTGTTGAAGATGGCTTGCGATTTGAAGGAGTCACAGAACTTCAGCTGGATCAGACATTTCTGTCCTGGGATGAGGTTAGTAGATGGCAGTGGACTCCTCTATTTGAATGTCTTTGCCGAACTAATTGCATGGCTGCAGATATCGGCTTTAACATATCAATTTCCATCTCTCAAGTCTCTGTCGGCCTCTACAAACCAGATCTCGGCGATCTCGGCGCCAATCTCAGAAACAATTACGAAATTAACTATGGAACACAATGAAATCACTTCGCTGTCGTCAGTTAGCCGTCTTACAGGTCTCTCGCAGCTGGAACATCTCTCATTGAGAGGAAACTTTATTAGCACTGTCTATAACGTGGATATGAAAGATACTCCCATTCGATTTTCGAAATCGCTCACCTCTATCGACCTGTCACTCAACAAAATAGACTCATGGCACTTCATTGACGAGCTCCAAGCGGTCTTTCCCGGCCTTCAGACTTTGCGAATATCAGGGAATCCTCTCTACGACCAACCTGTGGCGCCTTCCAGAATCACGGATATGCCAGAGAGGCCCATGACGGTGGACGAGGCTTTTATGCTAACCCTATCCCGGCTCTCTTCCCTAGAGGTCCTAAACTACAGCAAAATCTCAGCAAACGATCGCAGGAATAGCGAGCTATACTATCTTTCTCTCATAGGCAAAGAGTTGTCTGCATCTCCGCCGACCGCTGAGGCAGATATCCTTACGGCACATCCCCGATACCAGGAGCTATGCGAGAAATATGGCGAACCAACAATCAAAAGGGCCACGGATTCGGGATTGGGAAATGCGGTTAACCCCCGATCTGTGGCCGCTCGATTGGTGAGGATGGTGTTCTACATATCGTCTTCATCAAGAAGATCGGTGCTTCCGGACATTGGCCCGTACTTAAACGAACATGGCGAAGGAATGATAGGCGACACAGCTGTCAAGGTGAAGGAGATTCCTCGATCTTTCGATGCGTATCAAGTTAAAGCAATCGTCTCACGCCTATTTGGACTTACGCCGTTCACATTCAATTTGGTTTGGGAGACAGACGAATTGGATCCCGTGAAGAAGACAAATATGCAAGAAGATGAATGGGATAGCAGCGAAGGGGAAGAAGACAGTTTCGACGATGACCACCGGGACGATACTCATGTTGAGTTCGATGTCAGGGCAATGACGGAAAAAAATACCCAAAATTTTGTCAAGCGAGACGTCGAGCTTGTGGATTCAACAAGGGAGGTGGGCTTTTTGTTCCCTGATGATCTGAAGGAGGCGAGAGTCAGAGTCGAGGTCAAGGGTTGAATACACAGCGTCAGTCGTGTCATTGCCTTCGACGAAGACTAAGACTGATGTGATGGACTTGATGCTATAGTTCTTGAATAGACGGAGAGTGCAGTGCATATTGCCGGTGCTCAGTGGTCTGTGTGCACAGCGTACATAAGTCGAGAGCCTGTACATACCCTGAAGAGTATATATTATGAGATCGCTCGGGTCCTAGAATTATGAATCATGACGAGAAGAGAGCAGAGCACGTTTCGTTAAGTTCGTTTGATTGTCAAAAAGACGAAAGGCGAATATTAGGAACTATTCCGCGTCAACTCTAGGGCAGCGACTACAGGGTTCGAGTAACAACAAAATCAATGGCCTTATCATCAGGCTCTAACCATGCAGTATCAGCAGGATCCCAACCCATGTCTTCCCAGGCCAGTAGCCTAGCTTCCGTCTTCCAAGCCGTGCCAGTCTCAGCACCGACTTGATCCCAAAGCCTCGCAAACGACTCTGGATTCTGCCTCCAGAGTGGCACCTGAACCGCCTTATTAGTCACTTCCTTCCCCTCAAGATTCCCAATCTGGTGTCCGACGACCAAGGCATTCGGCCTCGTAAGAGCCGCTACTTTCTTCGCGGCCTCCACCTGAGTCTTCAAGTCCCACTGATGGAACACGGCCGAAATCGAAACAATGTCCGCAGTGCCCCGCAGCACTCCCAATGCCGGGTCATCAGAGAGGATATCAGCCTCGATAAAACGGGCACGAAAGCGGTCCTGGTCGCGATACAGCGCATAGCCCACGTCCCAGTGGCTGACGATGTCGACTCCGTACATGTTCGTGGTAGGTGTCCCGTCGAAGGCGAGACGACGCAGGTCGCTGCCTAGGAAACAGCCGATATCGATCAGTCGGGCGCCGTCGCGGAGGCGCTGAATGATCGTTGAATAGGCTGGAGAGCGGGAGATGTAGGGAACCAGCCAGACGCCCAAGCCGGTGCATGGGTAGGAGCGAATCGCCCATGCTTGGTCGCGCTGTAGGATGTAAGACTTCTACTTCCTTTTTATCCTCGCTTGTTTGGACCAGGAGATGATGATGCATACAATGCTGTGCACATGCTTCGACTGTGCTTCTGGAGGTACCTTACTGTATTCTTCCAGAAGTTTTCGTGTCTGTTCCAGTAGATTAAGCGCCAATGTCTGGTGAAGAGGAAGAGGAAATCGACACGAGATCACTCTACCTCTGGAAGCAAATACTTATCGATGTTCGACAAATACCACGGGTAATCCGTTTTCTTTTTGTCTGACTTGGCGTATACCGGCTCTGAGTAGGCAGGAGACTCGTCAGACGACATTGTTTACCAGGTATCTTGTCCGGTGGATAGATGCAGTTGGTCACTGCATTCTCTAGAACTAGATATAGGGAAGCAATTGAGATATTATTACTATTCCGGACAGCAGATGGGATGCAGCCTGGCAAGGAGCAGTGATAGCCTCAAGAGGTTTTTTTATACCTCACCATCTTCTGGCTGACGAAACAGCGGGGTATTAATCTACAATGGAGATGCTGACATGCCCTAATGGGTGATTAACTTCCCATTGGACACGACTGCACCGGTCATTCAATTATGTACAAGAATGGATCTTTGAAGGTGTAATAAACAGGACCTTAGTTAGAACACCTGGAATAGTGTGAATAATATCAGAGCGCAATGCCTTGGGGTGATGACTTCAGCGAGGAAGGCTTCTTGTTGCCATTTTAACGCCAGATGGAGACTTGACCTTCGCACATGCTTATTGGCATTCGTAGAACATGACGCTCAGACTGGACATCTTAATCAAGAGGAATTAGGCTCCAGTGGTCTTGAAATGTGTATTTTAATATTCAGTGCATCTGTGATAGTTCATAGGTGGCAAAAGCGTTCCGACAGATCTACCTCATGCGGGTTGACAGATGCCAAGAGCTCTTCGATGCCGTCCGACTGAGGCAGTACTATTGAGTACAATTATTTCCACAAGAGAACAAAACTATCTGCGTAACCACACACTCACCATGTCGGAATACTGGAAATCAGCTGTGAGTTGAACCTGAGATTACTTTGGTCAAGTACTATTCGCGATACTAACGTACTTTGTCTTCTTTTTCCAGCCCCGATTCTGGTGCAAGCAGTGCAAAGTGTTTATCCGCGACACACCCTTCGAGAAATCCCAACACGAAGCCAGCGGGAAACACCAAGGAAACCTAAAGCGATTTTTGCGAGATCTTCACCGCGATAATGAACGACAGCAAAGAGAAACTCAGAAGGCAAAAAACGAAGTTGAAAGACTAAGACAGTCTGTGGCGGGAACACCGTCAACTAGTCGAGGCGACAATGCGGTCCCTCCTTGGAAACGGGCGGCGCAGAGAACCCAAGAGCGGCCAGTGTCGCTTGACGAAAGGAAGAAGCAGATGGTCCAGCTCGCGGAAATGGGCATTGCTGTTCCCGACGAATTTCGTGGCGAAATGGCTCTGGCTGGGGAATGGAAGACTGTGTCGGAGAAAGTGATTGAGGAAACGAAGCAAAAGGAACCGTCTTCTACGCCTGTAGCTATTGGTGTCCGGAAACGGAAACATGATAGTGGCGACGAGGACGAGGAACGAGCTCCCACACGGTTTGTTAGCAGAGGCTGGGGCTCGACGCTGAAGCAGTACCCTGGCTCTCAGCAAGATGAGGATCTAGACGCTCTTCTTGAGTCTACAAAGGACATAAAGAAGGCGAAGCCCTCTGTGCCAGATAAACCTGAAACCAAAGACTCTGATGCCGGAGCTACAAGCCAGAAAGATGCAGCTGTTCGAGAAACCGATGACACTTCTCATGCCAAGAGAGAAGAGCCAACCGATGAAGCCTTGACCTTGACCTCTGCAGTTAAGAGTGAAGCTGAAGAGGCAACGCCAGAATTCGTCTTCAAGAAACGCAAGCCGAAGGTTGTGAGGAGATAATGTCACGATGAATATGCTATCAGATATCTCGCTGTGGCTCTCCGCATGCGCACATCTGTTTATACCGGCGTGGATATGTCCTCATCGGCACAAGCTAGTGCTGGGCTTAGAATACATACCTAGCATTCAGAGCACAATATTCCTGGGATTGTCCAGCATCCCGTACGTTCCGTTCGGAAAGGAAATCCTCTCAGGTGGTCCCACAGACCAGGCATCGCGTACACACGAGGGTCCGCGCAGTCACTAGGATACCCCCAGGGTTGCCTTCGGCTGCGATCCCCCCCAACGCGAGATATGTCCCACTATTCAAGGGAATAGGTAGGTATTTTCATCTACAGCGGAGAGCTTGTTAAATAGAGAGATGAGGAATGAAGTAAACGGCCTCTGAATGCCCAGTTTCTTCATAGTGTCTCCCCTGCAGCTAAGCTAGCTGCTGCTGATATCAATCACAATTTCTTCTTACATCTGCCATTCTGTACCTTGTAGCTATTATCTTTACCAATGTAGGAAGACGGGGGAGAACTTGGGGGTCATGTAGTTAGATCACGAAGCACATCCACCTGGTGTGGTGTGTTATTGCCACAGCCCTCCTCCCTGACCACTCACAGTGAATTGTTGCGGAGCATCGGTCCAACTCGCCGCGATGTCCAGTCTCCGATCTTCATTTTCTTCCAGAAGCTCGACTTGGCCCGCTTCCTTCTCGACCACATCTCCGCCAGCCCGTCTGCTGTGTCAGATGCGGGCACCGCTTCGTTCTCTCGTCGAAAGAGTTTTCAGGAGGCCGGTTAGCTCTGTGCCTCTTCCTTCTACCTGCTTATCTACATGGTAAGTGAAAAACAATGGACTTCAGCGCGCTTTATGGGTATTGTTGTGTTTCCCCCTCTCTCGACATTGGACTTGTCAGACTGCCTCCCTCTATGCAATACATCATCCTTTATCCTTCGGGCTCCTTCACGCTAGCCTGCGACTACCCGCGATGTTTTACCTCGACGCTGCGCAAGGTCGTTATCAACGCGAATGGCTGCCAGGACAAATTTCCCTTGCCGGATACCATCACGAATTACAATATACTTTGTCGCGTTCGGTGGAGTGCATACTCTGCTGGTCTCCGGTGGTGCATCTTTTAGAAAATCTGCTTTTGGCATGCGATCTTCGCTGTGCGCCGAGCTGTCGATTCGCGGGCGACATATTCCTTTTACTCGAAATTGAAACACTTGAGCTCGGAGACAAGAACCATTCTTTTGTCGCGCAACCATTGCGTGAGAGGGGGGGGGAGTCTTGAAAAAGGACAACATTCTTTATTTGTCTTTACCAAGATAAATGTCTTACTTTGGGAATAATACGCTTCTTTACCGTTTACACAGGCACAAGGATCGAGACGTGGCAGTGATTGGATGGCATCTTTGTCGAAGTGTTGCGCTAACTGTATTGTTGATTTAGAAGACACTGCTGAGTCGATGAATATCAGCCCCGTGTCGGTGCAAGAAGAAAAGCTCAACTTGCAAGTAGCTGCTGGTGTTCCAATCGTCGATTGCCTTTTAACCTGGGGACCAGTACTGGAGGGCTTCTCGTCAATCCTTACACGGTATCAGTAAATTGAAGATTGGGACACATTTTTATTGTTGGAGGTTCGAACAACGCCAATATGGCGGAGACGACAGAGTCTGTCAATCCTCCAGCTGCGTCAAGCGATCTGCTAGGCGAAAAAGAATCCCTCTCAGTTGCCGATACCACAGTGCCGGCCGATCCATCGGAACAATATGTAGCCTCTGCTTTCGCTGCTGTGAATGTTCCTGTGCGGACTGGAGAGTCATCTCTGTCGCCTATGAACAAATCGGTGCCTTTGCCAGACCCGACTCCACCGGTAGCAGAGATATCTGCGTCGTTACCGGGCGTGACACCATCAGAGGCTCCGGCTTCGAATCAGGCAAGTATGGAAGCACCTGGAGCAGAGCATAGCGCGGCTGTACCTGCCACCCCAAACAGTGTTCCCGCAAATCCAACAGCATCCTATGCATCGACTCCTTCATTTACGTCACCGTCGAACGGTACATATCAATATCCACAGCAACCAGTTCAGCAGCAACAGCAACAGCAACAGACGCAGGGAATATACTCCAATACCCAAGCTGCTTCTGCGCCGATGAGCCCTCCTGCAGCACAGGCGACCGACAATCACGCGGTACAGACGCAGCCTGGACACGTTCCACAGGCCCCCATCGGATCCCCCTTGCCCTCGAACATGCCTTCGATGTCTTCGATTGACCAGTATATGCAATCGTACCCCGCAAATCCTATGGGATTGGGCTCAAATGTGCAGATGCACTATCAGCTAGGGGGGGATCCAAACAAGATGCTATCGGGCAGTAGACACAAAAAGGAAGTAAAACGCAGAACAAAGACGGGTTGTTTGACCTGCAGAAAACGAAGAATCAAGGTATGTGCATAGTTTACGAAGTTGGAAGACAGCGGTGGTGTCTCTGGAGGGGTAGGCAGTGCAGCGCGTGAAGGCGGCGGGCGGCACCAAGCTGTCGCTTAGCTTTCTGCAGTTCTACGGACCCCGCAACTCCCCACAGCGTTGTTTTCATCCTGTTTCCCCTCCTTTTACGCGCTTCAACACCGCTGTTCTTATGAAATTGAGCCTTCTTAATCTTACTGACAGTGCAATGATTCTACCTCAAGTGCGATGAAGGCCATCCTGTGTGCAGAAACTGCGTGAAAAGCAAGCGTGAATGCTTAGGATACGACCCTGTCTTCAGAGCGCAGCCGGCTCCCTCTGCGATACAACCAGCTCCGAATCCGCCTCCCTCACTTGTCGTCAACCCCCAAGATCCCGCGTCGTATTCTGGTGCGCCTCCTGGCTACGTGCCTGCCGCGTCCCAGCCTTTCACACCCTCCCTACAACCAGAGTCCCCAATCACTCCGAACGAGCATCTCGAACAGAGCCCTGCCGTTGATCCTTCACTGCAGACCAAGCCTTCTCCAGACATGACGACTCTTCAGAGTGCCATCGCTGGGGGCTTGCAACCGCAGATAAATACGACAGCAACCAGTACGGCCCTTCCTGATTCCTCTACCTTTAAAGGTATGCTTTCGCCAAGTCGCGAAGTCGTAACGCCGCTTGGCTGTGCGTACTGGTGTCGCGACTGCTGCTAATGTGCTGCTCTCCAGTGAAACGGGCTCGAATAACCGATCTTGTCGCTCTGAGAGGAATTCCACCTCCCGCACCTCATCCTATTATCCCGATCCAAGCGGGGCGACTCGATGAAATACAGGCGGTCTATCTCGCCACTTATGCTCCTGCCATTGACAAGTTTCTCGAGACATCGTGGTTTCAAGAGAAGGGCCTTTTCCATCTTACAGCCAATGCCCAGCTTATGGCTGAATATTCGGCGTTGATCGACGCGTTCAACGATAGAAATCTCCACGATCCGAATGTTGTAGCGCGGTTAGAGAGCTTTGAGGCTTCTGTGGTTTGGAGCACTATGACTCTATGTCGACATGTCATGAGCGTGTCGAACGGAAGCAATGGCTCAGATTATGATCTAACGTGTGCGTCGACCCGACTAGACGTCATCGAGGCCTTGATTACAGGCGAACATTTAGAATCCAATCCATTATCTCAGTTTCCCGTTCGAGAACCGGCCGCCAATCCCCCTTCACTACCTGACCAGCTTCTGCAACGGGCTTTAGATTTCTGGAGTTCAATCGGCCACTTCCTGACACTCCATGACGACGAAGCTAGCTCGGCAAAGGAAATTGACGACACCTTGGCTCGTTCCCGGACACTGCTGGATACCTTTGAAAACCGAGACGTGATCTATTCCGTCGCTATCGCGCGCCATCTTGGACAACGGTGGGCAGGCTTTCCTCACAGTCTTCCACACCCTATTACCACGAACGAAAAGGACACGGGAGCCAAGCTATATGTTGCGCAAAAGTTCCTTGAGCAAGAGGCTTCTGGGAAAGGGACGACGCAGGTGGTCAGACGGATTTGCGGCATGGCGTTGCGGTCGTGGATAGTGTCCCGAGAGTAATCTGGGACATAGTCAGTTTACATATGATTCTCCCTATGGAAAGTCGCAACTGGCCCCCCCGGCTATTTATTGTGTCCTTGCATATTCGCCCTGGGTGTGTGGTTTACATCTCTAGATGGCTTTATTTAATGTTCCTTTCTTCTGCTGATCAAGTCTGGTCTGTTTCCTCCCTGGTCTGCGGTATGCCAACAATGTTATTTACCTCTTTTTGGTCTTCTTTTTTTGTGAAATATTTCTGGGAAATGGATTCGGCAGTAGCGCGAGGGCGTTTCGGGTGCGGTTTTGTTTGGGCCCTTTTCCTGCTCTCTTCTGCTTGCAACAAAATCCAGATTCGGGCGATACATAGATCTTTAACTAACTACCACTTAACGCAATTACATTGCGGATGTTGTCTCCATTGCGCATTTCTATTCTATTTCTTGTTCTTGAGCATGATGTTAATACCGGTGATATTGCGGAAGCTCAGCACGTGTTCAAAACCAAACTTAATGTGACATGAGAGGACCGTGAAAGGATGAATATATACAAGGAACTCAAGAACTCCAAACTGTTCTATGAAGCCTATTTATCAATATCAAATTCATAGGTGGGCCTGTTCGGGAACGGGACTCTTGAGCTTCCCCGTCTTGAGCGCGAGATGGATATGTTCAATAACCCATTCTTCCATAGCGGTTTGTGTCTAACGAGGAGAGTATGCACTTAGAACACACAAAGCTAGATAGAAATGCAGAGCAGGGAGGATAACTTCCAACCTTCAGAGTCCAAGTGCCCTTGTGAGGAACAAGGAGCGCGTTTGGTTGCGGACCAAACCCGGACGCACGTTGGGTTCCTCTTCGAAAACTCCAGGCCGACGGAGCGAAACTTGCCAGCATCGAAAGCTTGGACAAGTGCGCCCTCGTCGATCACGGCGCCTCGGGCGGTGTTGATGATGATGCCGTCTTTCATCTTATCGAGTTGCGGTTTGCTGATGATGTGGTGTGTGTTTCTCTGCGATGCACAGGTCAGAGACAAAACAACTCAAGTCAAAAGAGACATGCGTGGGAAATAGAGTGATACTATGTAAGCAGGGATTCGAAACTTACGTTCGAGGGCAGATTTAGACTTAGAACGTTACTCGCGGCCAGGATCTCATTGAATGTCACTTATTTTGCGCCAGTGGCTAACTCATCCCTCAGCTGCCGACGGTTATGATAGATGACTTCCACGAAGGCTTCATATTTCTTTTTTCAGATTGCGTCCAATGCCATCCATGCCTAGGGTCCTCAGCACTTTACCCTGCCAACCATGGACGAGGGTAGAATCCGGTTGGCCGTGCCATTTTCCTTCGCCCAGGGCCAGTATTCGCATTCCCGTGTTGAGGTTGCGTAAGGGCCCTGAGGACGAGAAACATTTTCACGTCCGCAGTGGCATCGTCCACGGCTGTGGCGACATTGGGTATGCGAAGTGGAGGATCTCGAGCGCTGCAGGCATGAACGTCGATCTCACCGAGCAGGGGAATCTTGGGTCTGGGGGGACTCGAACCTATGGCGGAGTAGTATCGCGCCTCCGCCCAGACTGGTATGGAAAATGGGGAACAACAATAGAGAGAGTACTGGGCGGGGCTTCGGGGGGGGGAAGTAGAAGACAGCTCTTAACAAGCCCTCCTGAAATGACAAAACATGGGACAGTGTGAGAGAAAACAAAGAAGGACAACCAAACCAGAGAAACGCAAGAACAAGGTTCCGCAGGAGGATATCGGAGTGACTCCGAGGGGAAAGGGAAGCTCGAAGACGATCTGAACGGCCTCCCGCATTCTACTCCACGGCGGCCCCGCAAGGGATCCTCGGTCTCCATCGGGTTGGCAGCTAGAGAGATACGATTTTGGTGACTATCAGACATACAGAAGACAATACAGACATCCCAGGATATCGCCAGATCCGCTAGCACGCGGAGAGGATACCAAAGCCGTCTTGGAGAGACATATAACTCAACCCTCTACCAGCACCCTGGTCCAGTCGAACTTCCTCCACCGGCCTCTGAAACCGTCAACTCTCTTGTCGCGGCCCCTTTGCCACCGGCCCGGCCGCTTGATAACATCAGGCTCCAGGTCCAACATGCCGCCAATGACCTCCCGTGCAAAGAGATCCCCGCGTGGCCAGTGGTGGTCGTCCTCAACGATGTGGCCCATTCCACCGTCCAAATCAAACCAGACATGGAAGTAGGGCATCTCCTTGACTAGTGTGCGGCGGAATGCCAGCTTCCCCAGCCCTTGCTTCGCTTTGGCCCCTGTGTCAATGATTTGCCTATGTTGTGTCCATTTGGAATCGGCAGCCAGGATGGCTTCTCGGAAGAAAGCAGGCGATGTCTCGCCAAGACTATATGGCAACGGTACCGCTTCCATGGTCGCATGTCTCTTACGACGGGGTTGGGCTGCGTTCTCGTAGAAGATGACATCTCTGCCCTGCTCGTGGTACATCCGCGTCAGGCTTTTCATGAAATTGCGGATTTCTTCCCACTCATCATCGTCGCACTCCAGGAGATTGGTGCGGTGTTGGATCGGAGTGATAGTAGCAGATCCTTCACTAAGTTCGGGCTCCGTGGGAAGAGTCAGGTACGTTCGCGTGGCTAGAGAGACGACGGGTGCGATAGGCGGCGTATTTGTGTCCTCATGGTGGCAGAGTGGACAGTTATCCAGGATATGATTCATCTTCCGGAAGTCGTTGATAGTTGCGTCCTTGATATCAATCTCTGATCGGTGCACCCGCTTAGCCAGTTTCGACGCGTGATCATCCATATATTCGAGATCGTTCTGTAGAAAGAAGTCAGAAAGTGGCTCAAACATGCATCTCACGACAGACTGGGCAGTGATGGCTTCATAGAAGGAATCATTAATTTACTTCGAATCTAGCATCTCTCGCAATCCTTTCCGCGAGTCGTTCTCCGGCGCCGCCTGGCTGACCACGAGTCCTGCGTTCCTCCCGGACCATATCTTCAATGCTCATGTCCTCATTCTCCTCCACACGGCCTCTTTCTCGGCCCCTCCGATTCTCAACGGGCTTGACTTCCCTTCGGTCTCCGGCCAGCATGCGGTTTTCCATAACGCCAAGCACGACCACGTCGCTTTCTTTACGGTTGGACATCGCTGCTGCGAGCGCATTATAGCGGTCTTCAAGCTCTGCTGCATCTGGTGAGCCCTTCAACTTCGCTTTCATCATCTGGGCCTTGAGTTTGTTCAAAGACGACAAGTCAAGGTGCGAAGTTGTACGCTCAGGAGCTTCAGCATCCATCGGGCGCCCCTGGCCAGTGCTCTGGACCTCCTTCGCCGAGTCTCTGATATGTTCATGGGAATCCCGATGGATTCCTTCCCTGAGCTTTCTTTCCTGAAATAGTTCCCCAGTTGGCTTGATTTTGCCAACATAATCCTCTCCATACCTTTCACGGCGATCCAGTTCCACCTCCTCTTCACGTGCATCGTCAAACGAACGGAGATCACCAAAACGATTAACTGCGACTTCTTCTACAGGCTTTCCACTTTCTTCGGTCTCTCTGTAGACGGCCCTGAGCCTAGTCATCCTCCACTGAGAGCCAGCGTCGCCGAACGTATAATCCACATCATGAGCGGCAGGTTCATCCCTAATGTCCTCGGCGGCTACTCCAGTTTTGATGTCCCGTAGATGATTATTGAGTTCCCTTTGGTGGATTTTGAGCTCATAATCTGCTTGGAGCATTTTCGGCTGCGGCTCCTCCTCCAGGCGCGTCGAACCGCGCCTCTGGACGTAGTCAACGTCCAATGCAGACGGACCCTCCATCCAAGCATCTCGCTTTAGGCGTTTTGGTTCCTCCTGGATAACCTCTTGGACAGCCTCTTTCGGCGCTGCAGCATCCAATTCTCTTTCGTTGTCCCTGGTCCCATGTCTGTGTCGGCGTTTATGGGCATGGTCTGGCTCTTCGTGATCGAAAGACTGTCGTCGCGATCGCTTATGCCAGTGCCCATTCTCATCGCTATGTCTTGACTCGTGATGGTTGCGACGGCTTCCTCGTTCCCTGGATCTGGAAGAATGCCGACGGTGACTGTGATGGTGGCGGTGATGGTTCCTTGAGCGGTCGTTGCTGTGATCCCGACGCTTCTCCCTGTCACTCGTTGGAAGCCGTCTTTCCCCTTTTTCCTTCTCCTCCGTAAGTGACTTTTCGAAATCTTCTAATGGCATAGTAGTAGCTGGTAGCTGGGAGGCTGAAGCGTTGTCGTTCCGCTTGAGTTGGGAGGGGAATTCCTGAGGATCGATCACCGCGTGGAATGACGTCTGGGCCAGTCCGGACTCGGCCCGCAGAAAAAGATAGTCCCTCTCACATCCCCCGCGATCAAAGGGGAAAAAAGCAACAGGGAAGACTTTTCTTCAAAAGCAAGCTATCGTCTCATATTATATGCTCTTTTGTTAAGGGTTCTTTAATTTCGACAACACAGGACGTTCCTCTTTTTCCTCTGGTGTTGGCTGACTATCTTCAACCATGGCGACGACGGCTGTGTCCATCGTCTGCGTCGGCATGGCAGGCAAGAACACCTCTCTTTTCAGACTTACTCCAAGTAGATCATACTAATATGTGGCTTGCTTGATTCAGGATCCGGAAAGACGACATTTATGCAGAGGATCAACGCCTATCTGCACTCCAAGAAGCAAGTTCCTTACGTGCTGAATCTAGATCCGGCGGTACATTCTGTCCCATTCGAGAGCAACATTGACATTCGAGACTCGATAAACTATAAGGAAGTGATGAAACAGTACAACCTGGGGCCAAACGGTGGTATTTTGACGTCCCTGAACCTATTTGCTACCAAGGTCGATCAGATCATAACGCTACTGGAGAAACGCACGTCCGCGAACCCCAACAACCCCTCTGCGAAGTCTATTGAACACATTCTCGTTGACACGCCCGGCCAGATCGAGGTGTTCGTGTGGAGTGCATCAGGCAGTATCCTGCTTGAGACGCTTGCGTCTTCGTTTCCAACTGTGATCGCATACATCATCGACACTCCCCGCACAAGTTCCACCAGCACGTTCATGAGCAATATGCTGTACGCTTGCAGTATTCTCTACAAGACTAAATTGCCCATGATCCTTGTCTTCAACAAAACAGATGTCAAAGACGCAGAGTTTGCAAAGGAGTGGATGACCGACTTTGACGCCTTCCAGGAAGCCCTGCGCCAGGAGGAAGAGAGCGGTGCGTTCGGTGGCGAAGGGGGCGTGGGCGGGTTTGGGTCTGGAAGTGGATACATGGGATCTCTTTTAAACAGCATGAGTTTGATGTTGGAGGAATTCTACCGGCATCTGAGCGTTGTCGGTGTGAGCTCTATGACTGGAGACGGCATTGACGAGTTCTTCCAGGCCGTGGAGGAGAAGCGCCAGGAGTTCGAGCGGGATTATAAACCTGAGCTAGAGCGGAAAAAGAAAGAGCGTGATGAGACCAGGGCTGCGAATCGGGAGCTAGAGTTGGGCAAATTGATGAAGGACATGAGCGTCTCCGGATCAAGTCGCGCACGATCTAAGGATGATACGGAAGCGGAGACTGTCAGTGAAGCCGAGGAGGAGGCTGAGGCAGAAGACGCGGGGAAACTAGACACGACTATGGAGTATGAAGATGAGGATGTTGACAGTGACGATGATGAATACGATACCAACGACGCTGGGAAGGAGGATGATGCCCTTTCTCAACGATACAGACAAGCCCTTGGCAGATCACGGCAGGGTCTATCCAACCAAGATGCCAGCTTTGCAAGATACCTCCGTGCGAGCAATATCAATCAATAATGGATACGGCATATCTTTAATTTGAACTATGTCAACTTGACCTTCTTTTCTTTTCCTCCTCCTTTGTATATTATTAGTGATTCCAGTGGGTTGCATTTCCTTCTCGCACTGGCTCCGTCGTCCCAAATAAAAGTGCCAGGCTTCTTCTCTGCACTATTGCTCTTAATTCTATAAACCGTTGTCAACATATTGACTGCATTGGTGAAGGTGGTTAGCTAGATTTTCATTCGAGTCACGGTAGCTAGTTGCCTAGGTCGCCAGTGCATCTGGCCAACAACCCGTAGTCAGTTGCCACTTAGGAACCTGTTTATTTCCCTAGTATCTAACCCCTTTTCTCGCTGGTTGAGCCAGGAAGAGAGTTTCAGCCGCGACAGAACAGGTCTGTCTGCGCCCCCCAGGGTTCTCGATCTTCAGCATCGAACGAGCGAGGTGATGTCATATTCGTGGTTCCCTAAGGCTAGCCAACCTGACGCATTACATCATCAAGGCCACGCTCAGTTTATATACCAACGAGAGCCTATTCTTTGACTTTAAAAGTTCGACAGAATTAGCGATTGGCTTCCTACCTGAAAGGAACCACGATGAGTGTAAACCAGGGCTTCCTTCCCAGCTTCCTCCTGGTCCAAAAATGCAGAAAGCTAATACCGCGGATTCTCTCACAGGAAGCTTTCAGCCTATACATCAATGCTACGGCCGCATGGCTAGCCCTGCAAGGCACATTACTCGTCGGGCTACCGAAGATAATCGTGACACTGCTTCTGAGTGACACGAGCCCAAGGCCCCCGGACCGTGAGTGGTGGTGATGGTGCACCACCTACAAGATCCCCCCCCCCTTTTCTGTTGCATGCGCTCGTGTTGACAAAAGCTCTGAAACCCCCGCAGCAATTGAAATCTACCTCGCGCGCAGCCTAGGACTGGCTCTCTTGACAATCAGTCTCTTGACCTTCATACTATCAGGCTTTATCCCATTTACATCTACCGCCACGGGACCGGTCAGCGAGGACGAAGATGGAGCTTGCGATCCCAGAGCGCCCTACGCCACGCCGATGCTGGTGGTGACGTCGCTCTTCCATGCCTTGTGTGCTTTCTACACGTACAGGTGGTTCTCAGCGACGTCTCTGGCGGCATTCGCGGTGGGAACGGGCGGTTATGGGATCATCGGGTTCTTTGGGCTGTGGTGTGCGCTGTTTGCGGGCGGTTCTCGTATCAAGGACGGAGTAGATAAGAGGACGTCTGGGTTTCCCTTTAAGAATGCCGAGGCGGATAAGAGGAAGAAGTTACATGTGCGGTGAATTTGGAACTCTGGCAAACTGGGGAGGTAATTTTTTTTTTTTTTGCTTGCGCGACCTTCGTGGCACTGCCAGAAGGGCTCTTACTTTTTGTACAGAATGGCGGTATAAATATAAAATCCACTGCAGCCTCATCACAACAGAAAAGTGGCTCTCAGCAAGCAGACTCGTCAAGGACGGGCAGTCGAGATCTTTGGTAGTCTACGTCTACGGGGTATATGGCAAATCGCAGGTCTGCTGCGTTACATGTTGGTTATGGCCGGCTACGTCACCTCCCGCCGCTTTCCTACACTTACCACCTCCTTGCTGGCAACTCCGATGCGCACGTTTCTTTTCCATAGCTATACTTGATCCTCTCTCGTTTCGCTGTCTGTCTATTCCAAGTTCTAATCTAGCACGTAAGGAGAAACACCGCTCCGGAGAAATGGCCAGTGATTCGGGGTTCCAAAGGGGAAAGTCATACCATACAAAGGCTACCGGGAACGCTGCTTCAACGGTGAAAAGGCATAGCGCTCCAAGCGACATCGTATTATATGGGAGCTGCTTTTGGTGCGTTCATTTTTATAAAACCGCCGGGCTGATACAATCCCAGTCGTTGCGCACGAGGTCGGAAATATTGTCCTAGACAATTGACTAACTTGAGAACATTTCTGCAACTCCTCACAGCCCCTTTGTCCAACGTGTGTGGATTGCGCTAGAGGCCAAGAGCATCCCATATGAATATGTCGAAGTGGACCCGTACAAGAAGCCGAAGGTTTTGCTGGATATAAACCCGCGAGGGCTTGTCCCCGCTTTGCGCCACGGTGACTGGGGATGCTATGAAAGCACCGTACTGCTCGAATATGCATGGAACCCCCTGTCTGATTCGATTGACATCCCCATTTCTAACAAAAGGTGCTTCCTGCAGATCGAAGATCTACATATCAATACCCTTCTCTTGCCAATAGGAGATGCGAAACTGCGCGCTCGTTGCCGCCTGTGGTCGGATCACGTAGGATGGCCCTTCCCCGTAGTTAAACGCCTTGTCAATGCTCGGTCACTGACAGGTTTGCAGATCAACCGTCATATCGTACCGGCCTTCTACACTCTTCTTCAAGCACAAGAAAAGCAGAAACAGATCGAATCTGCCGTGAACCTCCGGAGCCAAATCGAGAAACTAGTCGAAGCCGCGGACGAAAAGGGGCCCTTTTTTCTGGGACCCAGTTTGTCCTTTGTTGACATTCACATTGCCCCCTGGATCATCCGACTGCAACGAGTGCTGAAACCATATCGTGGCTGGCCGGATCCCCCGCAGAAGTCTCGGTGGGCTGCGTGGGTAAATGCAATCGAAGAGAACGAACACGTCAAGGCAACGACCAGCACCGATGAGCTTTACTTAGACAGTTACCAGCGATATGCAGGTGGGTGGGACCTCGTTCCTTGTATGGTTGAGCACTACACAAGACTGACAGTCGTTCTAGAAAATCGTCCGAACACGTCCCAACTGGCATCTGCCGTGAATGCAAACGCAGGATTGCCTTAATGTCGTGTGGGGCCCTTGAGTGTAGAAATGTGTCTTCTGCAATTAACAAATTTCGCTTCTTCGATGCCCTCGCAAATCTTGAAATTAAGGAGTTTCGTGAAGAAAAGACCGCTCTTTCTCGTCGTCCGGGAAGCTGTAGAATTTTCCCTCTTTTTTCTTTTCTTATTTTTTCCAGTGCGCGTACTCTAGCTTGCTCATTCTCGGTTGCCGAATCCGAACCCAGGTCTCCCAGTAGGGTCTGGTGGCCTAGGATTGCGCAAAGGTTGCCGAGGCGCTTGTTGCTGGTCTCCGCTGTTACGATCGTCCGTACGCGACTTTTCCTTCTTTTGTAGAAATGGCGAGTTAGGCTTCGTCGCGCCATCAGGATCATACAGCCGTCGCGAATTCGCCGAAGCAGAAGATGAGTCCCTGCGCTCTCTCGCCTCTCGCGTCTCTCTCCCACTGCCACGGTTCCTCCCCTTTCCCCTTCTCTCACCATTGTGATGCAGTTTCGGAGGAGTCACACTGCCTGTTGACGAGGCTCCGGACCCCACGGCTGACGGACTTCCGAATAGCCTTTCCCGCGCTTCTTCGTATTTGCGCTGCTTCTGCTCTAGATTCCGCAGCGCCATAGCCTGGCGTTCCTCGGGAGTTAGCTCCGGCGCCTTATTAGACTCATCGTCGGAGTCGTCCAAGTTCTCAGCTTCGCCATTTTGATTTTGAAGTCCCAACCGCCCAACGCCCGCCGTAGCGGACTCGACTGCGCTAGACGACTGCCGCGTGGCTATCTGCGGCTTCCTGCTCAGCAAGGTCACGGCCGGCTTTATATCTTGTTTGAGGGGCACATCGGATCGAGTTTCGAGAAAGTGAAAAGTTTGCGGGGATTCACTGTGTTTACCAGATCTTGTCATTATACGGCGATGATTGGGTTAAGGGAGAGCTCACACGGCTAAACCTTGACATACGCTTCGGCCCACAACTGTCTGTTAAATTCTGCTTGCTGCGCTCTGCGTTGTGCTTTCGTGACCTTGGAGGAGACCTTCTTTTCTTGAGAGGGTGCGGGAATGGGGTTTCCTTCGGTGGGTTCGTACTGTATGATGAAAGTGGTCAATTTTTGGCAAAAACTAGAGAGAGAAGAATACGCCGTATATTCTGGAAAATTGGCCTAGGCAGACCGGAAATGGGTACGAATGCGTTTACTTACGTCCGCCTGTTTCTCCCAGTTGTCGTCCCAGGCATCCGGGACTGAAGAAGAAGATTTTGTGCTCATTGCGGAGGGGATTTCGACCTGGGAAGGACACAGAGCAAACAGCAGAGTGTCTAATGAAATAGCAAAATAACAATAGTCGAAAACATAGAAAGTCTGCAATCGATATGGGGTAGCATCTGGAGACTGTCGAGGGTGTCGGGCGGGTGCGACAAGATCTTGACTGCGGGATAAGCGCTTAGTACCGCAGGCCTCGCCCGCCTTAATTAACTAATCACGCTGCCTGAGGAGCCCCCGGAGGTCAGGGCTTCGAAGTTGGGGCTTCACCCGGGCTTGCCGTCACGATTCCAGACGTTCTCGTTGGTCTTCACCTTCTCCTGGACTGGCTCCTTTCCGTGTCTCTTAGCTATCAGACTCATTTCCAATATGCCGACAGGTGAGTTGGCGATAATGCCGCTATATACTTCTGGCGCTTGCACACGAAACTCAGCCGTATCCAAATGCAACCAACCGCGCAAGCCACACTCCCCGAACTCATTCATCTTCCATCGACGCAAAGAGAAAAAAAAAAAAAAACAGAAAGCTCACATCTACATCTGCAGACCCAGACGGCGACTCAGTAATGGCCTCATCCCCCGACTCCGAACACGGCTCGAAGTCCGGTTCCCGCACACCGACCAACAAGGCCCAAGATTCTCGTATCGCTGGTTCTGAGCTCTCCCCGCCCGGCTCGCAGACACGACAGACATCTGAACCAGCCGGTGTGAGCGGAAGCGCGAATACAGGCCCGACGAACGAAGCAGACATGCCAGGAGCGTCGTGGATGAATAAACGGGCTGAGGAGGAGTATCATCGGGCATTGGAATACGTGGTTGATAAGGACTTTAGTTTACGTATGCCTAACCACCGGCTGTTTCTGTCTTAGGCTAAGTAGCACTGTGGATTTATTTCTGCGGCTTTTTTTTACGCTAACACGATATCTTCTTGTGGTCAGGGGAGTTTGGAGATCCGTTCGACGAGACAGATATGGAAGAGCCGTTGCTATAAAATCGGACGTGACCCAGCTGGACGATCGGAGTTTCAGGCTCTTTCAATTTATTGCGTTGCAGAATATGCTGTTTCAATGGCGTTAGGTGTTCGGGATGCAATGGGGTGAAGACGATTTCAATTCATGGTGCACAGGTGTCCGGGGGAGTTGAAGTCTGCTGAGACGGCATTTTTTGTGAGCTTCTGGCTTATGGTTGAGTTCAGCACTCGCTTCTTGCTTGATGAAAAGTCCGAAGTCTGGAGTCGATCCTCGAGTTTACAGCTTGTGAGAAGCAATCTATCTACCTGTTTGACAAGTCATGGTAGGGCCAGTCAGAATTGACCTGTACATCCCAAACCACCATGGATGTGAGGAACCGGGGTACGGACACATAGACCGAAAAAGAGTGGATACATCCCGAGCATATTGAAGCCTTGAAGATTCAAGTCGCTAGGATGTGGTCGAGTCATGCGAGATCTTAACCCATTGCCCCTCCACTGGCTTAAGGATCCAAAGAAATAGCTCTATCCTCTTTCCTACCGGTCGTGGAATATAGCTACATAAATAGAATGCGCCAGGCAGGCACGCACAATAATGACTGTCGGATCTCGCAACCATTATATAGTAGTTCCCACAGGCTCTTTCTAAACACTAATCTTGTTCTCTCGCCTGATGAGGTCGTGTGTTGCCTTCCGGCTTTGGGAACGTGCATGGTTGGCCCAGCAACATGAGCGCCCGAAGATCGTCAACGGTCGACCCGCCCGATTCACATTCTTGTTCTCCCTTGCAATTGACATTATTCACTACTGTTTAGCGTGCTATCGTCTTGCTTTTGACATTGAATTCGCGATTCGTATTATGTTAGAAATACGTATATAAGAATACCCTTTGCTACTATATTAACCGCTGCGGACCCTTCCTTGTTCTTTCGAGTCTTCACGTCTTTAGACGCTTGGTAAATATTGTTTGGGCAGCGCGCGTCTTTCTAGGGACCACTAGGTTGTACATGCATCACAAGAACAACATGAGCGCCGGAGCGCCGCCTAGCATCCGTCTTCAATCACAGATCAGGTTCGTGCTATCTGGATGTGGTTATGGTTATTATGTTCTTCTACGATCTCTCACTGGGAAAAACCCCCCTTTTTTCCTTTTCCCAGGAAGCTTTGGCCTGTCGATCATCTTGTCGCGGCTTGTTCTGACTTAAGACATTGAATAATCTTGTAGCAAAATGCAAACCGAAGACCGAATCAGCTTCACACCTACCAAGATTCCGCCGAAGATTCGGCATATCTGGGAGCGCAAACCCTCGACGCCATTCATGGCGCGTCCCAGGTCGCGCAAAGTGTGGAAACGGTTCCGGTCGTCGCTCAACAGTACCAAGGCATTGGAAAGGTTGACTGCCGTCGACACTTATGATTACGATGGGCCACACACGGAAATCAATGTCTCGAAGAAGGATTGGCGGTTCCTGCGTGGTGTGAAACGGTTGTGTCTGGGGCTTGGCGACGGTATGGAGAAGGAGACTGTTGGTGGTCTTGATCGGGGCAGGTCGTTTCTCGAGACGAAGTGGGAAGAGCGTGTTGTTCGGAGAAAACGTGAGTGTTGTCGCTTTCGGTCTGTGTTTAATGGATAGGGGAGACTGATTTGTTTGGTCGATAGGCAAACTTCCTGCGCAGGAGGGATGCGATCTCGATGGCTACCGAGAGTCTGGTGGTGGAGAGAGTATGCAGGAGGACGAGCTGGCAGATGCTGAGACTGCGATAGACCAGGAGATGGAGGAGGCTGATGAAGCTATCCCAGATACGCCGACATCAACAAGAGACGCACAGCGCGTGAACGTGTTTTCCAACATCTTGCTACATCGAGCCGACAATCTGCTGGATGACGGAGACGATGTGGTTAAGACGGATCCAGATATGGAGGGCCTTAATGACGTCTTTTACAATGCGACTGCTAGTCCATCTTCGCTAAACGATGCAGCTGTTGATGCGTATGCGGAAGACGCGGACGCAGCCCCTACAGCGACCAACCTTGACCCCTCGATATCGATTCGAACCAGTCTACAGGAGGCTCTTGTCCGCGAGGACACCGAACTACTCAACAAATTTCTGTCCAAGGCGATAGCGAAACGAGCCGCGAATGCAGCAGCAGCAACGCTCAATTCGGAAGCACACAGCAAGGCGGACGATGACTTACTGGCCGAGTTTCCCACGCCTCCGCCCACGCGTCGGGCCCTGGAGGAACTAGACAGGAATTCCTCGTCACCACTCCTGAAACCGCAGTCGTCACCGTGCAAAACGGGTGACGGTGACGATCTGGCCGTCGACGATGCTGCCGCAAGTGGCAGCGAGGAGCCGCAGTGGGGATCCGGCAGTCCCACGGTTCGACGAAGCAGCAGGGCGCGTACGCCACGATTCACACCACGAGCAACACCTCCTAGTGCTACGATCGCTCTTCGCCGGCCGAAGGGGACGGAATTCGTGTTCCGACAACGGACGGAATCGCAGGAGCTTGCGCTGACCACGCGAAAGAACACAAGGTACAACAAGGGAGATGCACTGCTGCCACAATTCGCGCTTCAAGCCATGGCTCAACAGCAGCAGCAGGCTGACGGGGCTTGCAGCTCGGACCATGAGACAAAGGAGAAAGCTACAGCCCGACGAGTTAGAGGGAAACAGGTATCATGGAATGAGCAGCGACTGGTCGAGTACGAGGGTGAGAAGCCAGATGTCCATTCGAGCGATAGCGATAATAATAAGGTTGCGAGCAACAAAGCGCCGGACACGCCCGCAAAGCTGCCAGCGAAAAGAAAAGCAGTTACTAGCCGTCGCAGCGTCGAAGGACCAGTGAAGGAGACAGAGACAGAGAGGGAGAGGGAGAGGGAGAAGCAGGATGGCAATGCAGCAGCAGCAACGGCAACCACAACCACACCGGCAACGCCACCTCCTGCTCAGCGGGTCCGAAGGCTGGCAAAGACAACAACGTCGGTGCCGGTGCCGGTGCCGGTAGGCGGCGGACTCGCGAACACGGCATACCGGCGCAAGATGCTCACGCCGAAGTCTCCGAGCAAGGCGGCGGCAGCGAAGGATGCGCAGCCTCCGCTGGCGGTGATGAACCCGGCCAGTTCGCGGGGGATGGCGAGAAGGAGCAGACGGGTGCTCAATACGAATGCCGGGTCTACGCCTATGCCAAAGCGAGTTCGGACGAGAAATTAACCGGTGTGCTGGCCTGTTTGATTGTGTATTTCGTTCAATTGGATTAGGGAGTTTTGGTAAATCGCGTGGTAATTAACCATGTGTAAAATGTAAACGGCGAATTCCGATCCTCATATTCATATTCTGACGCAGAGTCCGCCTCTGTGCATGGGTAATTCTCCATAGCTTAGCGATCATCGCAGCACGAACATGGAGCATATACGCCAGGTGTTGCAAATGAGTGGCATGAAACAGAAGCCCACCATGGTTAGAAACTTGAAGAACCAATGGCAATCATGTTAATTATGGAGATGGGCCACCAAAAACTCAGCACGATGATCCCCTTAATCTACGAACCTTGACTATGCAACGGTCCTCTGCAACACGGAGGAACAGGAGATTCAACGATGGCGAACTGACCTCATCAGTAGGTGATGGGACGAATCCCGCAGAGAAGATGGCATCCACTTTTCTATACTCTGCTAGTTAATGCATGCAGGTAAATCCCTCCGCGTCCTCGGGATGATCGCTGGATGATCTGTGCTGGATAAGATAAGTGTACATTAGGGGCGACGGGCGTCATCCACCCCACATGAAGACAACTGTTGTGCGCCAGGACTGGTCTTTGCACTCCACCCCGCCAGTGAAGGGTGAAACACTCGTCCTAGCCAGTGAGCAACCCTGCATTTTAACCCTGAGTTGTGGCAGGCAGCCGGGATCATCCGATTTATCCACTGGCTAGGTTTGGGTCCGAGATGTTTTCTAGGCTGCCGGTGTGGTTGTCAAGGACGACTCTCCTCCGTCTTGTGGGGATTGCTCGAGCCTCCTCCCCCCCCTGCCTCTGCATGCAGTGTGCATGCAGCGGAGATGTGTTGTTGTTGTTCCTTTTGACAATTTGTGCCGAGCATATCCCTCCTTATCTACACGTCCATTTGCATATCTACCGAGTCTAATGAGCGTACAAGTGCTAGTATCTTGTATCCATCGCTTTCAAACTTATGCAATATGATGTAAGATGAACCATAACGACGCCCCGAGCGTTCCTGTTTCGGAACGACGAGGCATTTTTCTGTCTCCACCTGGCTCCATTCTCACGGGATTGGTTCTATCGCCCTCTTTTGTGATGTCTAATAGTCGTGACGGACATGGGAAATAACAAAATAAAATGAAACGAGAAGGAAAAAAAAAAAAATCTTAAACCTAACCGATTGCCACCACCCTGTCTAAGTGGAGATGGCAGCACGAGCCTCCTCGGGCCACACATCGTAGCCGAAAGTATCCTTCATGTTAACGAAGCGGAAGTGGCGATCATCAGCAACGGCATTGACAGCCTCGAAATCAGCATCGGACAAGTTGATGATCTGGAAGTTGGAGTCGATGCGCGACGGGTTGGAGCTCTTGGGCAGCACGACGTACCCCCTACGCAGACCCCAGGCGATCAGCACCTGGGCCAGGGTGTTGCCGCCCTTCGCGGCGATGTCGTGGAGCGTGGGGTTCTCGCTGACACGCTCGCCGGTGGTGGGCACCTGGTTCTGCGAGCCGAGCGGTGAGTAGGCTTCGGGGAGAATGTCGTGGTCGAAGCAGTACTTGACCAGGGCGTTGTTGGGCAGGAACGGGTGGATCTCGATCTGATTGACGTGCGGCTTGACTTTGGCGAAGGAGAGGAGCTGCTCGAGGCCGTGGATGGTCCAGTTGGACACGCCGATTGCGCGCGTCTTGCCTTCTTCGTACAGCTTCTCCATCGCTCGCCAGGTTGGTTCGGGGTTCTCGGTTAGGTCTTTGAGGATGACATACTGCATACCACACCCATTTAGTTAGTTTTTGCTTTGCGGCTTGTTTTGCGATTGTAATCTCAGTTAGGCTAGCTAGTAGAGGTAGAAGGACCTACCTTTCCATCAGGTCCAATCTTCGGCTCCTCGTTCGACTCCTTCTCCGACGCAATGGGCCAGTGGATGAGGAGCAGGTCGACGTGGGAGATACCCAGTCTCTCCAGGGAGCTGTTGAGAGACCACAGGACATCCTCGTAGCGGTGCAGGTGGTTCCAGACCTTGGTGGTGATGAAGATGTCCTCGCGCTTGACGGAGGGGTTCTCCTTGAGGAAGTCGCGGAGGCCCTCGCCGACCTCAGTCTCGTTCTTGTAAAACCACGCGCAGTCGAGGTGACGGTAGCCGGTGCGGAGAGCGTGCAGGACAGCCCTGTAGGTTTCTCCAACGGCGCCCTCGTTGGCAAAGGTACCGAAACCGACGCCGGGGATGGTGACGCCGTTGCTGAGCTTGAAGGAGACACCGCTAGACATGATGATGATGATGATGCTGCTATGGAGTGGATATGCAGTAAGTACCTAAGGTGTCAAGGATCAGGAGAGTGTTGAGAGTAGAGAAGAGGTTAACAAAGTGCCTGCTGGATTGAGAGAGACAAGCAACATCGGCTACATCTCCTCTTTGGTGAGGGGCAAGCGGGGAGGCGGACTTTGTGTGTGTGCGCGGATCGGGACTAGGGCGAGGGGCTCAACGCACGTCAGGGTGTATATCTACTAGGTACAATTGCTACTTAACCGGAAGGTACCTGGGGGAAGTGGTATGTACCTCCTTTCTACTGAGGTACCTTCTACTAGGTACCTACCTAGGTAGCATCTGTTGATGTCTTTACAGCGGTACCAGGTCTATACCAGGTCTATACGAGGTAATAAAACAAAAGCCCCAGGGATATGATACCATGACGTCATTTGTGTTTCGTCCGGTTAGACTTTTCCGCCAAGCCCGGAGACCCACAGCGGCCCCCACCCGATCGTCATCGCGTCAGCCGGCTGGACCAATCAGCGGCCGCGACGTGCGCCAAGCCCCACGCAACGCGGGTGATTTCCACGCAGACCAACGCAGGAATTTCCAAA
The DNA here is from genome assembly GCA_002242795.1 of Byssochlamys sp. BYSS01. NCBI lineage: Eukaryota > Fungi > Ascomycota > Eurotiomycetes > Eurotiales > Thermoascaceae > Paecilomyces > Byssochlamys sp. BYSS01. The sequence goes on from NIXA01000008.1 coordinate 556,253, forward strand.
GGCGCACGCACGTTCCACGGCAGCGCAATCGGGCAAGCGCGGGCCGACAGGGCTGATTGGCAGAGGATGACTTCTCGATGATCCTAATTGACCAGTTACTGGTTACTGGTCAATTATCATCATCCACAGCAAGTCGCTCTTACTTCGGCGCTGCGTCGGCCGGGCGGGCGGCAGCGGCAGAATCAACAGCTTCAGGTGTCTGGTTGGCTTTCCGGTTTCTCCCTGCTGGGTGGGTTATATATTCTGTCTTGTCTCGTCCTGGCTCTGTCGTTCATCCTCCATCCAGCCTGTTCTTCACTCGAGGCGGGACCTGATTTCTGTTTCTTCTGTTTCTTCTGTTTCTTCCGTGTCTTCCGTTCCTTCTTGCCCTTCATCACTTCTATCAACCTTTTCCCCATCCTTCTATCAGCAACATGCCTCGCTTCGACGACTCTGACTTTGGTGTCGAGCCCGCCCCTGCTGACGCTCCTTCCAGAGGCGTTGCTGCCACTGATGCCCTCTCTCCTCGTGCTCATGAAGCTGTCACCGCTGGCTCCCACCCTGGATCTCTCGGTACCTCCCTGGCTATCCCTGGAGATCCCAATTCCAGGACCATTGAGATCCCCGCCACCAGAAGCTCCATCAGCGATGCTGCTCAATACATGCACAACCTGAGCTTGGCTCCCTCCATGAGGGACCGCCGCCAGTCCAGGAACTCCTTTGGCACTTCTCTCCCCATTCCCCGCTCTCCCCGCGTCTCCAGACTGTCATCCGTCTACAAGGCCGGCTCTGCTTCCGTGACCCGCGACCTCCTGGCCTCTCAGGTCCAGGACATGTCCAAGGAGAAGGTTGAGGCCGCCAAGAACATGTCCTTCGTCTTCGACATCGATGGTGTCCTTGCCCACGGCAACGAGCCCATCCAGGAGGCCAAGGAGGCCCTCAAACTGCTGAACGGCGACAACGAGCTGGGCATCAAGATCCCTTACATTCTGTTGACCAACGGCGGCGGTAAGACTGAGGCGGCCCGCTGCGAGCAGCTGTCCGAGATCCTCGAGACCCCCATCTCCACCGACCAGTTCATTCAGTCCCACACCCCGATGCAGGCCTTGTCAGAGTACTACGACACCGTCCTCGTCTGCGGTGGAGAGGGCTACACCGTCCGCGAGGCTGCGGAGAACTATGGCTTCAAGAATGTCGTCCACCCCAAGGATATCCTTGCCTGGGACCCCACAATCTCTCCCTGGAGGAGCTTCACTCCGGAGGAGCGTGCTAGCGCCCGCCCTCGTGACTTCAGGAACCTCAAGTTCGACGCCATCCTCGTCTTCGCCGACTCCCGCGACTATGCCACCGACATGCAGCTGATCATCGACCTCTTGCTCGCCGAGGACGGCCGCCTGGGCACCCGCGCCAAGGACCCTGTCTCCAGCCGCATCCCCATCTACTTCTCCCAGGGTGATCTCGTCTTCCCCACCGACCACAAGGGACCGCCCCGTATGACCCAGGGTGCCTTCCGCATCGGTGTTGAGGCCATGTACAAGGCTCTCACTGGCGTCGACCTCGAGCGTGTCGTCTACGGCAAGCCCGAGCGTGCCACCTACACCTTCGCCGACGAAGTGCTCAAGTCCTGGATGGACGAGATTCACAACGAGCACAAGCTGCCCCAGAACATCTACATGGTTGGTGACAACCCAGCCTCCGACATCATCGGCGGCAACATGTACGGCTGGAACACCTGCCTGGTCCGCACTGGTGTCTTCCAGGGAGGCGATAACGACCTGGAGAACCCGGCCAACTTTGGCGTGTTCCCCAATGTTCTCGGTGCCGTCAAGGCTGCCATCCGCAAGGAGCTCGGTGATGAGTTCAAGTTCAAGTGGAATCCTAAGATTAACCCGGTTACTCACGGCGAGGGTGCGTCTGCTATTGAGTAGACGGCCATTGAGGGTTTTCTTTTCTTTTTCTTCTTCTTCTTCTTCTTCTTCGACCTTGTTTCCATGCTGGTTTCCTTCTCCACGCCGGCCCAGGCTGTTTTCAAGGTTCCTACATTCTTACAGGTTTTACAGGCGTTCGGGCTACTGCAATCCTTGCATCATAGACTTCCTTTCTGATATCCCTGTCTTTACAAGTCCAAGTCCATGACTGAAGACTGGACCTATCTTTTCCATTAGACTGAACTGAACTGAACAATCCACGAATGAAGACTGCGTGCCAGTTTCTTGATAGAGCAATACACTATTGATTGCATACTTCCATCGTCATGGTTCTTGTAGTTTTTTGAGTTCTTGTGATTGGTGACGTAGGTGTTACCGATACTTTGTTCAGACGACGCAATAGATGATGTCCTATGTATACAACGGTAGCTACCTAGGTTAGGACCACAGATACCAGTTAACGCCAAGCACGTCAATTGACCACGCCTGCATGCATATATCTATCTAGTTCAGAAATAGATCGAATGTATAATAATTACTTGTTGAATCTAGAGGAAGGAAACGGGCTCGAACGCTGAAAACTCCTCCTCGGTTATTCAAGACTTCTTTTTTTCTTTTTCTTTTTTAACCAACCCCGACAGACGCCTCTTTCAGTTCCTGCGCCAACGCATCCCGATACTTGGCCAACCCGACCTCGATAGCGCGACTCGTCGGCCCCAAAAGCTGCCTAACCACCTTCTCCCCACCACCAACACCAGCGAGATTCACCCGGATCTTCCGACCGGTGGCCTCGAAGACGGTCCTGGCATGACTCTTGCGCTTCTCCACCTCGACCTGCCGCTCTGCTTCGGCGTCGCGCGCAACGGCATCGATGCGCTCCTGCGCCCGGCTCAAAGACTCGACCAGCGACGCCAATTCGCCTGCTCGGTCCGCATTGCCGGATAGGAATGTCTGCCAGAATTGATGCAGGAATTCAGTCGTCGTGGCGTGCGTGAGGGTGAGTCGGTCGAAGAGGCCCGGTGATAGGCCGTAGGAGTCGTCGGTCGATGTGGAGCGTTCGGCTTGGGCGCGTCGGTCGCGGATGGCGGTTAGGATTTGCCTTGAGGCTGCTTGTAGGGCTCTTTTGGACCCGGGTTGTTGTTGTTGTCGTCGTCGGGGTTTGGTTCCTCCTCCTCTTCCTCCTGCACCCTCATCCTCATCTTCATCGTCGCTTTCTTCGTCTTCTTCTTCGTCCGGTTCTACGAGTTTGCCCAGCTGGGCGGATCCGTCGTCCGGAAGCGTACGTAGTAGGTCCGCGCGTAGATCACCTAGGACTTTCTGCGGGTCCTGTTTCGCGAAGACCTGGCTTTCTTCGTCCTCTGTATCCTTGGCCCCCTGCGCGAAGAACCGACTCTGATCGCGGATGTTGAGCGTGATGCGATTCTGCATCTCATCGCCCCGTAGATCGCGCAGTTGTAGCTCGTGAAACGTCTCCTCGTCCATGCCAATGGGCGCGGCAACCGTAGAAGCAGAAGAAGGATGCCGGTCAGCTGAGTCCACGTTCGCCATTATCCGCTCGCTGAGACTGTTCAATGTCCTGATAATCGGCACCGACGACGGCCGCATGTCAATGTCCGGCCGGTTCCCCATGCGTTGACTGTTGTTCACCTCGTTGCCGGCGAGATCGATAAAGTGCGGGACCGGAGCGGCGTAGCGTTCGCGTTCGCGCTGCTCGCGGTCCCGGATGTTGTTCCCCTGTTCATCCGCTTTTAAGTACTTGTCCAAGACGGCGTCGGTCGCGTCTGCCTCGGAGATGCGCTCTCCACGCAGTTTCTTGAAGAGTCTGCTCTGGAAGAAGCGGGACCAGAACTGCTGCTCCGTCAACTTGGGCACGTTCTCGTCGTACACCCGCTTGACGAGCGGGTGCTGGTTGAAGATGAGCTGGATCTGCTCCTTGCTGATATTCAGCTTGGTCACGTTGTCCTCGACGCGCGGCTTCAGCGTGGACAGCACATTGTAGGAGCCGCGAGTCTGTGCGCGCTCGATGGCATGGGCACGCAGGAGATGCAGCCGCGTGGACCAGAAGTGCGACATGAACTGCGCAGCCGATAACGAGTCCGGTTTGCTGTGCAGGGACTCCATGAACATTCGCTGGAGGTTCGGGTCCGACTTGAGGAGTGACTGTTGGAGCTCTGCGTCCGCTTTGAGTCGGCTGTCGTCGTCCCACGGTGCTTGGCCTGTAGCCGACACCGCTGTTGCTACTCGCATTGCTGCCGATACGCTTTCACCCGTGCCATTTCCGTGTCCATTAGTAGGTGTGCCTGCTGCTACTGCTGCTGCTTTGGCTTTGGCGGCTTGGATCGCCGAACTCAGCTCGTCCTTGATAGCATCTGCTTCCTTCCTTGCGTTCGGCCCCCCCGTGAACGTAAACACGTACTGTTCCTGAGACGGTGCATCTGGTTGCTGGACAAATATACGAAGCATAACTTTTGGATTCGTAGCTGGTGTCTGTTGCAGATCTAACGAACGCAGTTAGCAAGCCATCGCTAGTGATTAAGTCCTCCACATTTAGTTTGAAGGAGAGGGCCACACGCACTAGAAACTTGAACGACAGGGATCGTAACAGTCCCAGACGCACCACCGGCAGCCGGAATCCACGAGACCGACTGCCGGTCCTGAGCCATGATCAGCCTGCCATCCTTCTTCTTGTACGCCGCGGAGCCGCTTGGAGGTGAAGATGCCATCGTCGTTTCGCGGTGGTCGACAGCGGTCAATCTCCCGGGCTACCGTTGTGGTGCATGCGTCGGCCCATGGGGAGGCGGAACTCCAATAGAGCGTGTGTAGGGAGGAAAATATCTTGGAATGTTGAAGTTGGAGGGAAGGGTCTCTTTGACAAGATCTTTGACGAGATAGCTTAACTATCGAAGATCATCGGTGCAGATCTATTAGTCATCTTATACTGATCCTCAGGCACGACAACTAACTACAACGTATGCCTGCAGCAACCCTCCACCTCCACGGCAAAGTAGGATGATCAAGAAGCTCAGTTCTTAGATGCCCAGTGCTTATATAATATATATGCTATGTTGTCAGATCTACACAGTGAGGCTAGGATGAGCATCGGAAAGAAAGGCCATCATCATGGCTATTAGAATTCAGGTCTCTGTATTATGTAGATGCACTTTTAATGAATGCTGTCTATTAGAGTACCGTTGGAAAAAAAATCCATAACTTCATTGATCATGCGATTCAGGCTTTCACGACCCACGGCACTTCCACGCCCAGGGAGTCCGCGACCCGTATGGCCGACACGACACAACCCTCTAGCATGACCATTCCATCCCAGCACCAACCACCGACAAGGAATACATTCCCGTCCCCGCTACGCCAGAGCTGCTGTTTCTGCTCTTTGGCACTACTGGCGGGACCCAGCTTGTGATCCTCGTTAAAGATGCGATTGACCACTTCTCTGCTCTTCGGGGTTCGCAGGACGCGGGTGAACCAGGTACGATGCAGGACGCTCTTTTCATCGATTGGGCCAATGGGGAACGTCGACACGAGGACCGATGACAGGTGTTCATGTATCGATTCCGTCACGGCGGAGTCAGGCGCGGAGCAGATATGAATGGGTTGAGGCCGCGTGAACTTCTGCCAAGACGTAGTCAGAGTCGGGTCGGGATTCGCCTGTAGCATCTCGTGCAAGTGCTTGCTGCTGTTCTGGATCCTGGTGAAGTCGCGGTGGATAACGGATTCCACGCGCACGGTCGGAACGGCGGACATGGCAGAGCGAAGAGGTGCGAAGATGGAACCGACCACGTTCGGCGTGACGGCTATGATGGCGTAGTCGAATAGAGACAACTTGGACGCGCCGCTTGCAGTGTCCGTCCAAGAGACTCGGACTTTAGTCCCCACGTTCTCGACTGCGGTGACCGTCGTTCCCAGGTTCACTTTCTGGCCCTCGGCAAGCTTGGTTTGCAGGTTATGCACGCCGCCGATGACGGTGTAATGCGGTTTCCTGTACGTCCGTTTCTCGTAATCGACGATGTCTACGGCGGGGAAATCGAGCAGCGCATCATGCGTGCAGGTCGTGACGCTCGACATCAATGGCAGCAGGTAGTTCCTCACATAGTAGCGCGGCATGAGGACGCGGTCGAGGTATTCGCGCAACGTCTCGTCCTCACAGCCGTCACCAGTTTTCGGGGCGATGAGAAAGCAGCACGCGGTGAACCAGTAGTAGCATAGCGCCAGATAACATATCTCCACGATCCACGCCAGCAGCGAAGGACCCTCAGGACGCAGTGGCGGCATGCGATGGTTATTCGACGAGTGAATAAAGTACGACGACGCTTCCTTGCCCGGTTCGTTTGGAGAGTAGTGAGACATCGCATAGATAAAGCGAGGCGACACGTACTCGACGTCGAGGTAGTCGTACATGCGTCGCAGATTATCGTAGAAACCGCCCGCGAAAGCGCGCATGGGCATGTCGACCCTGCCATTGGAGGGAGCCTGAGTTTGACGTCCTGGTTCGGCCGACACGGTGTAGGAGGCAGAGTCTAGAGACAGTTGATCTTGCTGCAATTGACCAGGGGGAAAAAGGTCAGCTCGTAATTCATTTTACCGCGACTCATAATCTGAAGGACTCGAGGGGGAAATACCGTCTCGAACAACTCGACCTCGAAGCGGCGCTGCTTGTCGTTGCGCAACAGGTACGCAGACACCAGACCCGCCATCCCGGAACCAATGATGGCGACGGTCTTGCGCGACGGTTCCTGAGAAGCCATGACGACGTGAGTTGACAAATTCCACCTAACTCCAGCGCTAGAAGTCAGAGCTAGAAGAAGAGACACTCAAGAAGAAGGCCCCTCCAGTGGATTCTCTCTGTCTTATCACAGCATGTTCGCATTCACAACTGGTGGAATAGTTAAGACAGGGTGAAGGTGGATGAGCCACTGGATTAGAAATTCACTTTGAGGCTTGTCGACGTGCAGCATGCCCAATCTAGTATGGCAGGTGACCGGGGCAGGTGATCTGGGCTATGCTCGCAATTCGAAAAACGAGACCCACAAGTCTCAACGGGTTCACCCAGTTGGAACCTTCTCTGTTGAAGTTGAACACGGAGATTGCTCAGCATATGACAAATGCAGTGGCCCATTCTGGCTAGAATTCTTTTCCTACCTTACTACTCCAGCTCTGAGAGATCCTTATAGATCCTATCCAATCTCTCGCCAGGAACACGCCCCAGGCGGCACTGGCATCATCATAACCTTGGAATAGATGACAGAATGCCAAGCCTGGTTAAGCACCGCGAAGGAAGCGCAGTACGCTGTACAACGTACAGCCACAAGTCGAGTGCTGTCTCTGCAGTCAGTTTTCTCCTAATTGGTTCTATATGGGCCGAGACCGTTGACCCGAATCAGGGACGCACGATGTACCGGTTCCAGACTACGGTAACAGACATGAGGAGTCCATGGATACGAATGTAGCGGTTACTCCGTCCAGAATACAATAATTAGAATTAAGTCTCTCGATGACACCCGTCTAAAGTAGAATCCACGAATCATAGACCCATGCAATAACATACATCAGAAAAATGAGCAACACTATAGACGCCTCCAACTGAACCGCAGGCTTTTTGCGATCCTCTCTTTCTTTTGGCTTTTGTCTGGAACACCCAGTGACAGAAGTAGCAACAGCCAAAGCTAAACAGAGCCAAGCAACAGGAAAATGAGCCCAATAACAGCAAAAGATATCGTCCTCGCTATGCATGACATGATGACAACGATGACAGACAGACATGTTCATAAAAGCCACCCGAACCCTTGAAATTATTGAACCAGAACGCTTGGAAAGTCCCATGAGAGGTCCATAGATTCACCGCTGAAGAGAACAAGAGAAAAAGAAGACGATGATAAATGGGGTATTGAAACAACAAGAAAGGACGTCAGCTCATTTCATTTTTTGAACATGTAATGTCCGTAAATTCCACCGACTTCGCCGACGACCACAGGGATCTTTCGCATGCCCCACCACCGAGCGCCCATCTTCCACCAACGGGATCCATCATCCAGCGGGTGCTGTGGCGGCATGGAAGCAGGGTCGCGAACATACCATCCCCGTCGTCCGAGCTCCCGGACGGTCCAGCCGGTCTTGCTTGCCTTGGTTCGCTCCCTCAGCGGGGTGATGATTTTGTCGCCAAATTCAATCACCTGCAGAGGGTAGCTGCGTTCCGAGAGCAACAGACAAGAGCTGCTGTAGATTGTGGCCAGTGACAAACGAGGCACCTTGGTTAGGTCAAGATAACGCAGGGTCGATGGACCCCGGACAGACCCGTTTGTTGCTTCTTGGCCATCCGGCGGACGAGGAACAAAGAAGGAGTTGAAATCGGGGGCTGAGAGTTCTGCGGCACTCAGGCCAAGCTCCTCGAGGTGCCTCGTCAAAGGGATGAGATCAGGTGTGTGCATCGAGCTGATCTTGGCCCCTCCCAGATTCAAAGAACGCAAAGACGGCGGGAGATTTGGAAGAAGGGCAGTCATATCCTCCGCATCCAAAAGTCGGTAGCGGGATGGATCCGCCATCAGGTTCAAGTACACGAGTGAATTGCGCACGGCCGGATGCATGGTCAAGAACTTCACGACCATAGGGCCGCTTAGGTGCATGCAACGAGACAAATTGAGATGTGTAATACGGGCGGTTTTGGGGATGGAGAACAAGGCCGCCTCGCTGATCTGTGTGTGAGCCACGTCCAGGTGTGTGAGATTGACCAAACGCGGCAGGAGAGCCTCAAAGACACCGGCTGGGAGACTGCTACATTCGTGGAGAGAGATACGCTTGAGGTTAGGCAAGCTCGATGGCAGCTCGAGCGTGACACCGTGGACAAAGGTTGCCGAAAACGACGGGGAAGAACAGGCGCACAGGTCAATGGCCTGCAGGTTGGGAAGACCGGTGAGCAATTTCCGTACGATTTCAATGCTGATATCATCCTCCACGCTCTCTTGAAGCAGACATTCCTTCAGGTTGGGAAGAAGATCCAAGCACTGGAGCAGCGTCTTCGAAGTCAAATTCTGGATCTCGGCGTTCATCTGCTTCGTGCGCCCCAAACCCACTGAGGTGAAGTGGGAGAAGTCTAGGCGACGGACCAGCGTCCCCAGAGCGGGATATTGAGAGATGTGGTGGAGGGCCTTGGAGAAGATGATCGAGTGCGGGAACGTCAGGTGTCTGTACAACACGCTCAAGGTGGCAGCGTGCAACGTGCGAGACGTCAGGAGGCACGAAATCAGGTCCACATTCCGAGGCGTGTAGCCGTTCGGTGGCACGTCCAGTGCCAAATTCGATATGATTTGGTCTGATCCGACAAACATTAGCATCGAGGGAAAACAAAACACAAAGAGAACTAGACGGCCAGAAAAAAAAAAAAAAATGGAAAGGGAGAAGGGAGAAGGGCGACCTACCTAGAATCTCTGGTGGGAGTCTCTCGATGGGTGCATTTCCGGGAGTCTGCATCGGTTTCGTATCCTCGGAGGTTTGCTGCCCCTTCAGGATAGGAGACGGAGAGCCTGCCTCCCACGCCCAGCCCTTAGACTGCATGTTTCCGAGCAGGCGCAGATCACCGTAACTTTTGCTCAGACTCTTTCCACCCAGTCGAATCTGCTTCCACCCGAGGAAGCCTCCGCATGGGCAGCAGAAGTCCGGCGTCTGTTGCATGTCCGGGATGACAGGGTTCCGAGCGTCTTCCTGGGACGACTGTAGGCAATGAGTATCGACGAAAGACTGTGCAATGCCTATAGGTGCAAAAGAAGAAAGAATAAGGAAAGGAAAGAGGTCAGCCAGGCACTTAGGTAGCAGGCGGAGAGAGATAGCTGGCGTAAGCATCAACTGAGGTGACGGAGGGCCCAGGCCCCAGGCAGTAACGGGCCAGACAGAAGGGGTGGTCTCGATCAAATACGTACCGTCGACGTCTTCTTTGATAGAGCCGAAAGATGGGCGACGGCAACGACTACCAGATCTCGAGCGAGTGGACGACGAGGTGGAGTGAGGGGAGGACTCGCGCGAGTGTCGTTTCTTGAACGGGAGGTCGGGGGAGGGGGAAGAGATGAAACGAGCCAGGGTGGGATTATGGGGGGAAGAAGCTGAAAGAGCCATTTTGAATAGAGTTCGTGGGCAGGCAACCAGGGCTTGCTTCTTCTTATAGTAACAGTAGCGGTAGTGGTAGTGGTGTACAGATAGTACTATGGTGCTGGTGGTAACGGCCCACCGGGCCGTGGGTGAGGTTACAGGGAACGCAGGAAACTCTTTCCCCGGATTGCAGCTGTCGCAAGGATGAGCACGAGAACGAGAAGGCGGTTGCAAAGTGGCAGCACCGGGGACAGTGCGCAAGCAGGATTACAGCAGGAGGGAGGAGAAAGGAAGAAGCAAAGGAGGAGAAGTAGCAAGCTGTTAGTCACAGAATCACGGCGGATGGATCCAGCCGGCGAACGGCAAGACAGACAAACTCAACGGCTGCTTCGGGATGGAGTGATCGGGCGGGCTGATTTGTCGGGGGTTGCAATGAGGAAAGAATGCAAGATTCTGATGTCAGTCTGCCTGAGCAGAGGCGTAATTAATCCTGGTTGAGGTTGAGAGAAGCACGAAACAGAAGAAGGGGCGAGGCGGCCGTTAAAAAGTAGCTAGCCTGCAAAATTTCAATTTATCTGATGGCAAAAAAGTTGTCTGGCAAGAGGCGGGACACCCTGAATCGAGACTACCAGGCTGGTCTCCAGGAGGCAAAAAGGCAGAGGAAGGCCTTGTGGAGAGAACCGCGGACCAAGGCGTCATGATCGTGGACGTCCGCTGGAAACGGCGGAGAGTGGCCAAGGTTGTGATAGACAGTAATTAGAGGCGGCGTTGACAGGCCCATGTATACTATAGATCTGCCTGCCTATCTACGATAGTAGTATCTATCTCTCCGATTCTGTTGCTGTTTCTTCCGTCCATCAATTGAGCCCTCTTGGTCTAGAGTAGTCCTTGCACCTGTGGACCTTGGGCTTTTATTTTTATTTTTATTTTTATTTTATTTTATTTTATTTTATTTTTTGGCAGCGCCCTATGGAGCCGATTGCGTCATAGCATCATCCTCCATGTCTCAAGCTGCACCTACACGCACAGTCAACGGCAGACTCTTCCTGCAACAGTCCGCGGAGGAGCGTGAGGTGACCGAATGGCCTGTAAGGAGAATGGCAACCATCACAAGGCGAGGCTGCGATCCTCGTGTGTCTCGACTTCTTGGCAGCTTCTCTCGTTGTTTTCATGACATAATCGAAATGCGCCTCGTGACTGCGTGTGGTTCATGGCGCTTGTCGACGCAGTCCAATACTGCTGCTTGACTTAGGTAAATCGTATCCAGAGCTTGGACAGACATGGACACGCTGTACGCCCCCTTGTTCACCGCACGACGATTTACGCGATTGTCTTAGTACAGCGCTGTACTCTGTAGCGACGAGAGCAACCCGGCCAGGTCAGCCGATTCGCACTGCACAGCGGACCCGCGGTTCGGTCTCTTTTCCCTCTCCTCATTACCCCGGACCCAATCTCTGTTCCTCACAGGCGTATCCCATAGTTCGATCCCAGTAGTACTCTTAAGAGGAACCCGCCATTCAGGGGAATGCACAAACATGCCGGACCAGACCTGATCAACATCCCGTGCCTCTGCCGCGCGCCTGATTGGCGAGGGCCCATCACGTGGGGCAGGGCTGTCGGGAGATCTCTCCGAAAGTGGCAGCTCAGGCAAACCAATCAAACGCATACCAGCCCTGGAGGCAGATCTGAACGTTGAACTCACCAACTATCCGTGTCTGTTCAGTCTCTCCTCCTCAGTAGAGTGCCTGCCACAGCAATGGTACATCTGTAGGAGGCATGCCAATCTCCCATGCTAACAGATTCCAGGGTAGGTATCATATGAATTGACCCGAAGTCCAGTTTTATCATGCCCGCAGACTTATTATATTTAAACATTTTAATTCATTCCACAGAATATACACAGATCACGAAAACATGTCTTCTTTTGACTTTTTAATAACCCTTGTCCCTTTTCTTTTCTTTTCTTTTCTTCCTTCTCCCTAGAACGCGCCCCGCAATCTATCCAGAAACCCCCCAGCCCGTCTCTGCCGCTGTCCCTGCTCCGAAGAGCCCCCAATCCCAACCCCAGTGCTACTCGCCGCCGCCGCCGCCGCTTCCCCTTCCAATCGCCGGCGAAGATCATCATACCTCTCCCCGCCCTCCCCAGCACCAGCATCAGCACCATGACCCTGACCAGCCCCTGTCCTCCTTCTCCGCGACACGCCGCGTTCCTTCTCTCCAACCACCCAAGCAGGAACCCTCCACCCACTCGCCGCGGGACCCGGTAGCAACTCTGCCCGCCACGCCAGCCCGACTACCCACCCGACGGCGGCCGGAAGGAGCATGCTGGGGAACTGCGACAGGGCCAACTGTGCGCCGATCAGGTACGTGGTTGATTTATCAGAGAGGAGGAGCGTGAGTGATTTGGACGTCAGTGTAGAGCCAGAGCCAGAACCACTGCTGGAACTAGGTCCAGTGGCTGAGGCTGAGGCTGAAGCTGAACCAGAGCCAATAGTCTCGGTATCAGCAGAAGCAGACGTAGAAATGCGATACCGGAACGTATGCGGAATCAACGCGTAGTACTGCGCCAACAGCGCGAATATCGTCGCCGTCGGGCCGGAGGGTAGATAATTGATCGTGTTCAGCGATAGGGGCCGGACAAGAAGAGACAGCAAGGTAGGCGGGAGGAGAGTCGTGTACGGGAGGGTAGTGAGGAGGAATGTCTATACGATTATACCATGTTAGCCTTTGTTTTTTTTTGTTTTTTTTTTTCAAAATGAAAAAAAAAAAGACAGATCTAAGAGGTGTGTAAGCATACAACCAATTTCCTACTACCCCACGCCCTCTCAACAACCCGTAGGTGGTAAACGAGCATCGCCCCGAATAATGCCTCCGTCGAATTCGCGAACCCGGCTACCTGCCACACGAGTGCGCGCCAGTACTGTCCATACTGCCAAAGGTGTGGCGAGACCTGGATGTTGACGAGGTGTTTGATGTCGAAGATCGCGACCCAGATGGAGGATGCGATGATGTAGATGAGGAGGGTCTTCGACACGGGCGCGTTGGTGAAACCGGACGTTAGCATCTTCGGTTTTAAACCGTCAAGGAGGGAAACCGATAGAAAAAGCAAAAAGAAAGAAAAAAAAAGAAAATAAAATAAAACGAAATGAGAAGACGACAGAGGTGGTCGACGCTCAAGAGAGAGTTGCCCGTCTCGAGCCGGATATGTAATTATCTGATTAATTATTAGCTACCTGGAAGCTTTTCTTGAAGTGATCCACATCGGAAAGTCAATCCGCCCAACTACGTACAATGGGCTTTCTTCACAACAAAGACGTTTCAGTCGACAATAGAATCCAATTCAATATGTGCAGCCTGCACTGTCATATATATCTATAACATAGAAAAGAAAAACAACACAAGAATGACTCTGATGACTGTCAACGCCCAGCCTGAACCAATGCGGGAAATTCACAAAAGAACCGCCCAGAATACACCATCCCACAAAAACTAGTTTCCTTCATGCTACTCATACCTTCCCTCCTTCTCATTACTTCCCATTGCGGCTTCTTCTCATGTTCTCCTTACATTCATTACAATACCATTTAGCTGAGAGACACAATCAGTTAGTATATCCCCAAAAATCTCATGTGACTCGGAACCAAAGAAGCCGCAGAACTCACCATTCTTCCCAGGTGGCTTGGTCAATCCGACACAGGCCAGATGGAACCACTCTCTTGGACAAGCGTCATTATCGCAAGCGACCATATCTCCAAAGCTGATCCCGTTGCAATAGCAGTACCGTGGCTCGCCCTCTTCATCCTCATCGTCGCCTTCATGAAAAGACTCTTCGTCTTCAGATGGTTGTGCAATGGCCGCAGCGCTACTTCGCTTGTAGGAACGTTTAGCCGGCGCTGGATCCGTGCTTCTCGTTTGCCGTACACGCTGCGGTGCAAACGATTCCACAGCAGAGAGGACTGGTGTCGATGTCTTGGAGGTTCGTCCCTTGGATCCGGATGCGGTGGGTGTAGCAGAGGAAGTAGTGGGATTGGCAGCAGCGTTACCGGCAGCAGAGGCAGTAGGAGCTGGAGATCCGTTGCCGTCGAATGATTCGAGGAGTTTCACTTCCAGATCGTCTCGCTTTGTGCTTTGCGATGCCGACGCCCTATTGCCGGCTGCGGCAGGAGCCTTTGACGCGCTGTCACCAACTTCCCCTTGTGGCGCTCCTGAATTAGGGACAGGAGTCGCCTCTGTCCTACCTGTAGCATCCTTGGGTGCGGACTTGGATTCCATGGGTTTGTCTACGTGGAGGATCGAGTCAGAAGTGGAAGATACCGGAACAAGTCCTGGTCCAGAGAACGTACTGGTATGGTTCGCTAAGTTGGACGTCGAAGACGACGGCCGGTGGCGGGCAGAAGCAGCCTGGGTGGAATGGTTCTGGGTACGAGAAGATGGCGGTCTAGACGTGCCATTGGGTCCTGGGCTGGGGGCATTCCGCGGACTGTTCAGAGCACCCACTAAAGGAGAGGAGGCCATAACAGGAGACTCTCCAACCGAAGGAACAGCATTACTTCTATAGACCAAAGTGTCAGCCATGTCAAGCACGCTGGAGAGCACATCCACATACCTCTTTCGCGCAGGCGCAGTACCATTAGGAGCCCTACTTCTTTTCTTTCCCGTGTCGGGAGCGGATCCGTCTTTGGAACGCCCAGCGCCACTATTCGATCGGTCCATTATTGTAGCTGCAATGTCCACGGGCGGAGGCTTCTCGACTTTACGACGTTTCGCTGGTGCTGAGGATCCTGCAGCCCCAGTAGCGCTTCCTGCATGATCGGCCGCGCCAGCGCCTCGGGCTTTGGAACCCTGTCCCTTGCGGGAAGCCACCACACGATGCTCATCGAAGTCAGAGTCGGCATGATGTGCTCGACGCTGCTTGCGGGCCAGTGCGGCTTCACGCCTCGCCTCGCTACGAGAAGCAGCCTCAGTCTCATGATGAGCATGGTCATGCCGGTGAGACGCAGTCTCCCTCCGAGGACGCTCGCGTTCCGTACCAGCAGCCTTGGCAGTATTTTTATTCGAGTAGGCCCAATGGGTGAGACTACCCAAGCGTGTCTCCTCACTGATCTCACCTGCAATAAAGGGGAATACCGAATCAATACGCAGCATCTGACGATCCAACTCCTCGTTCGCGTTTGTAATAACGTGGTTCTTCTCGTCGGCGGTCATCATCAAGTCGGAAAGGGTGTGTCGCACTCGATCGAAGAGAAGCCTGCGATTCCTACTCTCGGGGGATTCGGGAACTTGCAAGTCCTAGTCGAGAAGACAAAGTTAGTAGGCGAGAGTTAAAGGCGAGGGCGGCAAATCAAAAAAAAAAAAAAAATTAAGTGGAAAAAATAGAGAATCTTTTCTGATCTCAACGTAGAGTTCCATGCTTCTCAAACAACACACCTTAGGAAGTACATCCTCACGAACAACACCAGCGATAATGGGAGCTGGATTGGGGGGACAGGGAGCAACAGGATCCGAATTCGACGCGACCTGCAGTAGCTGGTGCAAGTTATCCTCCAAAGCCCAAGCCTTAGCATCCACCTCCTTCAGCAAAGAACTATGTCGACGAAACTCGCGCGGCAGGGCAGCAATAGCGTCCGTGAAATGGGTCAGCGCCGGATAGAACCCACGAGGCTCAGAGACGGCGGGTGATGTCTCAGCAGCATTGGCAGTATGCCCGAAAGCGAACGAGGAGCGGTTCAAGGTTCTCGAAGCCCGTGATGGGTTTGTGCGTGTCTGTCGTGCCGATTGACGGATGCTTGGATTCTGGGACCCGATGGCTGATGAGGCGACTGCGGATGAAGACATGATAATAACAGCGTCTATGAACGAGAGATTTGACGGGACGGAAAAAATGAGCTTAAAGAAGGAAGGAACTGAGGGAATCCAAGGATTCTCCAGTCCTGATCGATGGCATAGGCCAAGACAAGACGGAGGACGGGTGTGGATGGTGTGCGGTAAGCTGCTGCGCACTGCGAAGAAGCACGACGAGCGAAGCTGGTTCTTGCGCTGCGGGCGGCGAGCGACGACACCACTTCCTTTTTGGGAATGCCGGGCATTACCGCGCTTGCAGCTTCGCGCCTGCCGTTTTCGGGGCTTACACTGCTGACTCACCACAGACATGTGCATGACGTCATTTATCACTCCAAATGCACGCACTGTACAAGGCTGCATGTGCAGATACATAGCAATGAGGCAAAACTACTGCCAATGTTTTCATTCAGTCCAGTCAATAGTAGTATACACTCCCTTCTTCAAGGTCAGTTAGAATGAGTCAGGCCACAGCAAATGTAGCCAGTCCCAACATAGTGGATCGGTGAAACAGGGAACTCCGAAAGCTGACCCATAGTAGTGAGGACAAGAGAAATCTAGCATTGTACACCTGATAATAGGAAAAAAATAAGAATCATAACATCCATACAAAAAAGAAAAAAAAAAGGGAGGGTAACACAAAGGGGAAGTATATGGATATTATGACGCTAGCTTCAATATAAATGGAATACTGCAACCATCTAGCAACGAGTAATTCAACTGGCCTAGCCTTCTCCTAAGAAAGCAAGTATGGAGAGAGAGAGTAAGGAGCCTTATGCTAGCGGATGGCTAGAAGTAGACTAAATCTACTCGCCCTTCAGATTGGTCTGGTTCACGCTGAATGCCTCCTCAAGGAATTCTTCCTCTTCCTTCAAGTGGACACCCTTCAATCCAGTAGCAACGGATGCACTTGGTGCACGACCCGCATAAAGAACGTGCCGGCGGTTGTGGTACTGCGTCTCGTTTAGCAGTGTCTCAATACGCGGTTGAGTGTAACTCCAGGCGCCTGCGTTCAGGGGTTCCTCCTGGGCCCAAACGATGTTCTTGGCATTTGGGTAGCTGTCCAGGTTCTCCTTGAGCTGCGCCCAAGGGAAGGGATGCAGCTGCTCAACGCGTGTGATTGCCGTGTCCCGGATGTTGTTCGCCTCACGGTGCTTCACGAGCGCCGCATAGACTTGACCAGAGCAAAGGATCACACGCTCGATCTTCTCCGGCTCCTCGATCGATCCTGAGCTATGGGCGGGGTCGGGGATGATCCAGCGGAAGTGGGAGTCACCAGTGAACTCGTCAAGAGAGGAACGTGCAATAGGGTGACGCAACAGGGATTTCGAGAAGAAAATGACGAGCGCTGAAAAACAATCAAGTTAGCCACTAACATTCCGCGAGATTGCATAGGTATGGATTATTGATATACGTACGTTTGCGGAACTGGCGGTGGATCTGACGACGCAAGATATGGAACAGGTTTGCGGGCTCGGTCATGCATGCGATCTGCATGTTGCAGTCCTGATGCTGGCGATCAAGTTTGTCTTCAGACGGGAAGACACGAGGTTCCTCGTTGCAGAGCTGCAGCCAACGTTCCATACGGCCAGAGGAGTGTTCTGGGCCCTGGCCGTCGTACCCGTGCGGTAGGTCTACAACTAATCCAGACCGCTGAAACCACTTGGATTCACCAGAAGCAATGAACTGGTCAATGATACACTGAGCGTTGTTGGCAAAGTCACCGAACTGGGCTTCCCACATCACAAGCGCGTTGGGCGAAGTCAACGAGTATCCATACTCGAATCCAAGACTGTGATAGCATATTTATTAGTGAAAGAGATAACCAAAAAAAAAACCAAAAAAAAGAGTAACCGTTCAGGAGGGCAGTGGGTACTCACGCTCCGAATTCACTCAGGGAAGAGTTAGAGATGGTGAAAGTACCCTGGTTGGGGTCAACATGCTGCAGAGGAGTGTAGATATTCTCATTCTCCTGGTCATGCAGCACGGCATGACGTTGGGAAAAGGTGCCACGCTCAACATCCTGACCGGATACACGGACGTGATATCCCTCGGAAACGAGGGAGCCAAAAGCAAGCGCTTCAGCAGTCGACCAATCAATGCCGTGACCCTCGTCGACAGTCTTCTTGCGGTTGGTCAAGATACGCTTGAGATTTCTGTGAAGCGTGAAGCCATCGGGGGGGCCGCTGATCACCTGGGCGACGTGCTTGAGCAGGTCCGGCTGGATGCCGGTAGGATGATGGGGGAGAACCTCGGTTGCCAATTCCTTGGGGGTCTTGAAGCCATTCCATGCGGAGGTGAGCCATTCCCTGCTTGTGGGCTGGTAATCTTTGCTGCGATCAAAGCTATCGTTGAGCATACCCCAGACCCACTTCTTGTGCTCGTCGATGTCCTCCTTGGTGAAAGAACCCTCTGCGATGAGCTTCTCAACGTACTTGTCCAGCTGAGACTTCTGCTCTGCGATACGCTTGTACATCAGTGGCTGCGTGAATGATGGCTGATCGGTTTCATTGTGTCCCTGCTTCCGGTAGCAGACGATGTCGATCACGACGTCATGCTTGAACTCTGCGCGCCAATCGGCAGCGATCTGGCAGACATAGTTGAGAGCCTCGACATCATCAGCGTTGACATGGAAGACAGGAGCATTGATCGACTTGGCAATATCGGAACAGTAAGGAGTAGAGCGAGCAAAGCGAGGATCAGTGGTGAAACCGATCTGATTGTTCACAACCAGGTGGATGGTTCCTCCAGTGGAGTAGGCCGGGAGGGAGTTGAAACCCATGGTTTCGTAGACTACACCCTGGGCGGAGAAGGCAGCGTCACCATGCAACAACACACCCATGGCGGTGTTGAACTCCTTCTCGTCGTTGTTATAGTGCTGGATGGAACGGGCCTTTCCAAGCACTACTGGGTCCTCGGCTTCCAGATGGGATGGGTTGGCAACCAGAGACAGTTGAACCCGCTTGCCGGAAGGAGTCGGACGTTCAAAGTTCATACCCAGGTGGTACTTGACATCACCGGAGCCTTCATCAGAAGGCTCAGTGGTACCGGAGAACTCGCTGAAGATAGACTCATTCGGCTTGCGGACGACATTGGACAGAACGTTCAGGCGGCCACGGTGAGGCATGCCGATGACGACATCCTTGATGCCATGGTCGACACTGCGATCAATCAAAGCCTTCATGCCCGGCACGAGAGTCTCACAACCTTCCAACCCGAAACGCTTGTCATTGGGGAATTTAGTGGCCAGGAAAGCCTCGAAGCTGGAACTCCAGATCAGGCGGTCGAGGATACGACGCTTCTCATCCAAGGAATAGCGATAAGGCTGGGGAATCTCGAAGCGATCGCGGATCCATTCGCACGGCTTGCGGTCCGGAATGTGAATGTATTCAACACCGTAGGATCCGCAGTAGATCTTCTCGCAAGCGGCAATGATGTCGCGCAGGGTCATCTTGGTGCGAGACTCGGTAGCAAAGCGCGGCAGGATACCGGGACCTAGTGAGAATTCTTTATCCAGGTCCGCCTCAGTAAATCCGTAATGGTCCAGCTCCAGCTCCTTGGGCCTGTGATAGCCGAAAGCCTCGACTTCACCGCGGATACCCAGAGGATCAATCTTGGCCTTGTGGTGGCCACGTGCTTGGTAGGCGCGTACGAGGAGCTGGACCTTCAGATGATCGGTTACATCGGTGCCGGAGGCGAAGGACAATCCAGCGCCAGGCATCTCAGAGGGAACACCACCAGCGGGAGTGGGGACAAGGGTGGGAGGAGGTTGGAAGGCCTGGGAGACTGGCATTTTGCCCTCTTCCATATTCTTGAAATACGTCTGCCACGAAACATGGACGCTGGACGGGTCACGCTTCCAGGCGAGATACATCTCATCGATATAGTTGGCCGTGTTTCCCTGAAGGAAGGAGTCGTTGGGATCCTTGAGAGACAGTTCCACGTCAGTCAAAACCTTCTTCTCTTGCAAAATAAAACGGGACTAATAACGCCAAAGGCGAGGCGCCAGTATCTTGTAGCTTACCACTCCCTTTTCCGCCTCCGCAGACACCGCATAGTGCCTCTTACCATTGAACACGCGCTCAGCGACGGCAAGAGGCCTGCGGCTGGTCAAGTTCAAGTTGGTGCGACTGTTGGAAGAAGCGCCGGTCGTGAAAGAGATAGACCGGATAGAGGATGAGCGGACCGGACGGCGCAGCAAGCCGCCGCCGGTGATGTTCAGGCTTGTAGTTCTTAACATTGCGAAAACAGTTCGACTCGATATTCTAAATCAACACAAGAGTGTTTCGGTAGAAGAGCGGAGAGTTTCCGGAGAGGTTTCAAAGAGTCTTGACTGCGACTCGTTGGGTCGAGACACAAAAAAAAAAGACAAGCTGCTTCTAACGGAGAACGAGTAAGCTCAACGAACAAGGCAAAACAGTGAAGAGATCGACAGAAAACCATGAACAAAGTAATGTCGCAGAGACAAGAGAGTCTCTCCGCATACAGGACAGGGGACGTACAATAACTATTCAGGCGAATAGAATACAGGTGCCGACTAGAGCTGCCGTGCCACCTGTGAAGAAACGGGACTCATCAGAGAGCTGCACCCTCTCTGCAACTCAAACGAAGTAAGGTTAAGAGAAAAGAAGGAGGCGAAGAGTGACAAGGAGACTGGATTGAGCAGAGCGGAGAGTAAAAAAGAGAGAGAAAAGAAGGAGATCAGCAAGGCAGAGCAGCAGCGAAGATAGGCCAGCGCGACGAAAGAGTTTTGGAGAATTGCCGGGCCGGACTGGCAATTCGTTCCAACTGCTACTGGCTACGTTCGACCATCTGGTCCGCTGTCTTCCGGTTTCGCAGCCAACTGACATCCGCGATTCCGCCAATTGCCTCTCTGTCCTTCATGCTACGACAGACTCGCCCCAACAACAATTCACTTACGGTGCGCGTTGCAGCGCTCCTCCCTGAATCCTGCGGCAATAGAGACCGTAAGCGCGGTCGGGTCTAGTCCGGGTAGACGGATCGATCGGGGAATTGGCCCACCCCCGTCGTTGTCCAGCCTGCCCTCACCAGCCAACCATAATGTGGAGATTGCTACACACACACATATATCCATAGGTCATTCTGGGCTGTGCCGTGTAGCGCTGTGTCACAGTAGCAGGAGACAGAAAAGTATCAAAGCCGCCATGCCATGGCAATGCCTTGCGTCATGTGTATATGTACAGTGCTAGCCGCTAAAGGGCCCCATTCAATTGAATGGCCGTTGCCCAACGGCACAAAATAAAAGTAAATGAACAAATAAATAAAGAGAAATAAAGAACACGGGACGGGAGAAAGCAAGGAGAAGAATGAGAAGAAGCGAAACGAAAGGGAATAATACCACGAACGAAATGTACCTAGGTACCAAGATTGTATACCTGTTACGGAGTATTCCTCCGAAAATCGGAGATGGGATTAAGACGGAAACCAGACCGCTATAATTATCGCTGGGAAGTGAAACGAAATAAAAGATCCAAGTGAAATCGTCCAAAAACAAAAAAAAAGAAAGGCAAAAAGGAGCATATACCCGTGAATAAAGAGAGAGACCATCGTTCCATCCATTCCATTCAATTCATATACTTTTCGTTTCTCCATCATCGTCCGCCTCCTTGTCAAAGCTGAAGCTGACAGGGGCACTACCCGGTCCAGGGCCAGCCCAACTACTTCGAAATTCACCTATCCCCGACCTGAACAAGCCTGGTCTGGGGTTGTTCACACCTTCAGGCACAGCGATAGGCACTGACATTGAATGCGGATAGGGATGAGCCGCTATAGCACTGGGAAAACTGGACCTGTTCGGCGATGGGTATGAAGACGAGCCAGGGCCAGGGCCAGGGGGAGGTGGGCTGCTAGCGCCACTGCTCAGGCTCCCGTCACTTCCACACCAGGCATCACGGCGAAGTTTCAACAGCGTACTCAGAGACAAGTCATCGTCAATATTATGGCCCATGTCGACCAGCTGTGCCAACCCAGGACCGGGACTACTCGCCGTCGGGTGGCCCAAGCCAAACGTGCTCAGGGAGGCGATCGAGTTGCGCGTACTCCATTCGCTCCGCTCCGTGATGGGTGTGAGTGACGGTTCCCGGAATTTCCCCCGTCCGCTATGATTGCGGGAGACACCTTCGATACTACGCGAACCGAAGTAGCCACCGTTGGTGAGTTCGGAATCATAGCTAGCCTGGGCTTGTGCGTAGAACCCGAACTCCTGGCCGTAAAAGCCTTCATCGTCGTTCTCGAGGGCCTCTGCATTCGCGGCGGCAATGATAGGGTCATCATAGAATGCAACATCATCTTCGATTTCGTCGTAGTCAACATTTTCAAAGATGTCATCGAAGCCCGCCGCATCTGGAGCATGACTCAGGCGACTATCGTCCGACATGAGCTCCGGATGAGAGTCGAGAGTGTAGGAATTCTCGTCGACAGTCTCCTGGCCGACGGACTGCTCGCTTCTGCTTACTGACTGGTCAAACCGGGCGTCTGTGGTGTTAGCTTCGCTGGCAGCTTTTGCTAGGGCAATATGAAACGCCTCCAGGTTCTGCTCCGAGAGCACGCCGCCAGCGGTGCCCAAATCGGCAACCCGTTCAGAAGACTGGCCGTCGTTGCCGCCGGCGGTTTTCTGGAATTCGCTGGTCATACTGACCTGCTGCTGCCGGTCCTCCTCTGGAAGTGTTTCGGCCTCGCTAGTCTGTTCGGGGGGGCCACCGGATTCCTTCAAACGTGCAGCGACTAGACGTGCAGCTGGAGTATCTCGATCGTACAGATGGCTTGTTTCGTCATCGAAGATCGACTCGTCAAACTTTTCCTCTGTGTCATCGGCCTCAAACTCGTCAAATCCTCCATCATCGAAGTAGAGATCATCATCGTTCCACTCCGACTGGCCGAATCCCGCAGCTCCACCCTCACCACTAGGTCGTGGTTCCGCTGAGATCTTCACCTCAGACGCCTCTTGAGGTCGCATTTCCACCTGCATTATTGGCTCATCACCCGAGTATATAGAAGGTGACGAGGATGGTCCTCCGGGAGGGGCCCCAGCAATTTCCGGTCCGACAGCAGCCTCGTTTTGGGGAATGCTTTGTGAAGTAGGAAGTACCGCGAGGTTCGAATCGACAGGATTAATAAAGGTACTGATATCCGGAGACAGTCCGGCAGAGTAGAAAGGTTTGCCCCAGGCATTTGCCGGGCAGGGGAAACCGGCGGCAAACCTCCCATTCTCGTCTGCATCAACATTGACGCCAGGAATCTGTTCTTCCAAATAATCTGCACCCTCCAACATGTCACTGTCAAAACCTTCGTCAAAGTCGCTGCCGCCATCGTCTTCTCCCAGTTGTGCTCTGGCCTGAAGCGCAGCTTCCTGCTTCTTTTTATGTTTCTCTTCTAAAAGTCTCTCCTCTACCGAAGACCCCAAGCCATTCATATCAAAACTGAACCGGGAAGCATCGCTCTTGAAACGCTTTGGTAGACTTGAAGAAGGCTGCAGCTGAAATTGAGACTGAGATTGTGGTGCGTTCTCAACACTGCCCTGGCCCATGTCATCTGTCTCTGAACCTCCCTCTTCGCCTCCTGGTGAGGACTCCGAAACAACAGCGGCTGCTGGTTTCCATTCCTGGTTGCTGCTCTCAAAATCCTGTATCCTTGAGGGAAGATTTCTGGCGAACACAGGAATTGACTGCTCATCCGGGTGCGGCGGATTCGTCAACAACTCTGAATTGAGATAACCCTTGTTCTCGACTTGAAGAGCGCTCTCATCATCATCGAAATTCTCTTTGAAGGCAGGCAGATGTGGCCGATTACGCTCATTACTCTGCTTTTGCCGCTCGCTGCCTTTGTTTTGACCTTCTAACAATCTGGTTCCACCCTGATTACCGTCACTAGACCGGCTGCCCTCAAATCGCCCAAGGGTAGCCGCCGATGACACATTTCGACGAGGACGAGGCGCAGAGAAGTCATGGACGATACTACCGCGAATTCTGGGATCGTAATCTTCTGGAAGAGCAGGAACAGAGCCAGGGAATCGGGCAGTCGTATTCGTTGTCCGGGGGCCTGCAACATAGGAAGACCGTCTCCTAGCCAGGAGAAACATAGGATTCAGGAGTTGCAGTACGCCCTTGCCCGACTTGTGATGTGCATTTTCGGCCAAAGAATCATGATTCTGATGAGAATTGACCGCTCCGTCCCCATCCTTATCCTTGCAGCTTAGGTCAGCGTCCGGAGACGACCTGAACCGGAAAGAGCTCGTGGCCGTAGAGGATCCATTAAGCGCGGGAGACGGCTTCACACCCTCCGAGTGCGTCTGGGCCTTCAATATCCCTTTGGGAAAGGACAACCGAAACGGAGTACTTGGCTTGGAGGAATCGAGCTCTGCAGAATCGTGATCCGCGCCCGTTGGGGAAAAGGGCTGTGACCGATTCGATCGGGGCGTCCCGGCTATGTCTTCGCTTCCTTGCCTTTCCGGGCTCGAAAGAGGTCGGTTCTGTTTATCGGAGGATAAACGCAAAGGCGCAGGACGGGCACTCCGCCAAGACGAAGGTACATGCGAACTGGACGGTCCACCCACGTAGGTGTCGTTGTCGATGTGGTTGTTGTCATTAATATTAAGATTAGAATTATGCGTAATATTATTGTTTTTCAGCTTATCTGCATCGAAGTTTGGCGAGTTCTCGCTTTCATTCTCGCTTAACACCGCAGATTGACCAACTGTAGTCTCGAGAGAAGGGGATATAGGGATCTCCGGGATTTGAGGAGGAGCAGAAAGAGAATGACGGCTATCTTCCTTGGCAGGAGAAAGCGATTGTTGTCGTTGAGGTACAGAAGGGTAAACCGGAGAAGCACTGGACCTGTGACGTTCGCGACGCAGGTAGGAGAAGACGGTCGACGTGGGCATGGCTAGAAGAAGTTCTTTTCATTTCCTTGCCTCATCCCTCTCTGTTCCTTTCCTTTTTCCTTTTCCGTTCCCTTTTCTTTAATTCCCCCTTCCAGAGCCACCCAGATCTTCCCCTCCCCGATGTTCGAGCGGGTAAGTACCAGAAGAGGCTCCGTATCAAAAGCTTCGGAAGTGTGGAAGGGGGAGATATCTCATTCTGTACCGGGTAAAAATCGTTCACGATCCCTTCGAAGATTAGCGATAAGTCAGCTGGCAAGTAAAGTAGGTAGGATTCACATAGTGGTTGATTAGGTATTGTATCAATCAGCCGTATGAGACCGTGGAGAGATGGTGGAGAAAGGGAAGGAGGGGAAGAGCTGGATCCCAACTGACAGACAAGGCGATTAAGACCTGGTACGGGCGTTGATTGCAAGTTACCTAGGCAGAGATAGGCTAGATCTAGAAACGGTTAAAGCAGGATGGGAGGCAGCGCAACGGGAGATTCTACTGTACGCCCGCTTATGTCTACCTAATAATAATGTCGCTAGAGAAAAGTAATAATAATTACGATAAGTTAGCAACTAGGAACGCGTACGTACGCCCACGCACCAGACTTATTTTTTTCCAACTTCGGTTGCGTCACAAGCGCTTAATATTATTATTATTATTTAATATTGCTTTTTATCCGAGACAAGTCTGTTCCCACCTACTGTTGTGTCAAGAGCTCTGCCGTTACAGCCACCAATGGCTTAATTCTCCGGCACAACCGACCCCGGAGCATTGTGCTACTACTAGTAGTATTTGGTCTAACTAGCCGGGTAAGAGTAAGCAGCCACTAATAAAATCGGCAGTTATTATTGAGAGAGAAGCTATGTGAACCGGTATGTGAGCCGGGTTCTAAGATCCCAACCCTTCCACCATGCCATTAGAATACATGCATCGACCAAGAAAAGAACACGAAAGCAAATAGAATAAAATCAAAATGTAAAATAAAGTTCAATATGCTATTTCACAATGCTCTGCCTCCAGCGATCTATCATCTCCCGCTGGCCCGGGTCAATCTGCGGTTGAATCTTTGCGCCGTACCCATATGGCACACCACGACCGTAAGGCCCACCACCCACGCCAACGAAGACATTTCCAGGGACAAGAGACGGGGTACTATAATGCACGCCTTGCGCATACGGATGGGCCATAGCGTACTGCGACTGTCGGTTCACGGCAGGTCCTTGGTACCCTTGGTACCCTTGGTAGCGGAAGTTGGAAGGAAATTGATACGTCGACATCAGGTTCGGTACCGATGCATGCCCGGGCCGTCGAGCATTCAACTGCGGGTAGTTCGGATGGGAAGTTTGATTAGACCCTTGCTTATGCTCTCTTCCAGCAGGATATTCTTGAAGAATGTCGGCCATGCTTCTTCGAATCTTGGGAGCCTTTTGGGCCGCCGCATCCTGCTTCATTTTTGCCTCCTTTTGTAGTCGTCTTCGACGCTCACCCAACGTCTCCTCTGCTGGTGCCGTTTCATCCTTCTTCCCATCGTCCCCGCCATTGCCAATTTTACTGTCTACCTCGGCCAGGATTTCCATGGCGAGATCACTTCCTGTAACAGTACTGGCACGATTTTCAGTCTTCAGACGCTTCAGACGTTGAGCCAAAGTCTCCCCTTCATCTTCGCTCTCGGCTTCAGGAGGAGCAACTGGCATAGTGCTCGCACGCCTCGCCGGTGGCTGTTCGCCCCGCAGCCTGGCTCGACGACTGCTCAATGGCTCGCTCTCTTCCATCTCCTTCTTTTGGAGCAGACCTAAGGGTCGATCCTCGTCGGCCTCCATGGCCTTTTCTGGGTACAGTAGGCCAAGAGGAACGTCCTCATCTCCATCCTCGTCTAGTCCCCGGGGACCTGGATCTTCCCAGGCGAGCGTCACTCGTTTATTCCGTCTTTGTTCGCTCTGCTTTTGAGCCACGGTTTCAAGCTGTAGGAGCGTAGAATGCATTCCATTAGAAACGGCGGCAGTCCGGCGGCGCTGCTGCAACTCTAACTTCCTCATTTGAAGTTCTGCAATCAGGGTGCTTGGAGGCCCTATATAGTCCTCCACCTCTTCTTCTTCTTCTCCTCCTCCTTCCTCCCGGTCCTCTTTATATTGTTCCTCCTCTTCTCCTTCCTCGTCATCTTCGCTGTCTGATGACGACGTAGAAGATGAGCTATCGTCTGAATCGTCATCAGAACGTTCGTCGTCGGAGTTCTCGTAGTCTCCGCGAGGGCCAGCAACTGAGTGGTGTAAGGAGGTAGTCTCATGTGCTTCCTCGTACTTCTGCGGGACCATGTTGCTCCTGGACAGACGACGTAGTCCAAGCGAGTTCATAGTCAGACGCTTTTTCTTTTGTCCTGTCACATTCTCCGTGCCCACATTTGCTGAAGCTGTGTTCGGCGCCGGTGCTTTGCCTTTTGAACTTTTGTACACCTCCGCACCCGCATGTCCAGCAAAAGGATGATCGGTGAAAGCTGTTACCGGAGCACGGGCAGACGCATCGAGAATGCCGTCGAGAGTTGCAACGGCAGAAGCCTGCTTGACCTCCAGCTCAGACCGCGGAGCTCGTTTATCAAAGAAGGCACTCGCACGGAGTTGTGGAGGTAATCTGCTTAGCCGCTTACTGAATCTGCCGCCTGCTGCCTCCCGATCCGGTTCCGCAGCAGGGGCCGCTGTCGATTTCCTATTTTCTGAATTTGCTGGTTCAAACAGTTGAGTGCGGCGATTTTCCGGATCCGAAATAAATTTCTCGTACGAGACGGGTTTCTGGGATAGTCGAGGAGGCAAGTTCAACATCATTGGAACGGGCGCGGGGTAATATATCATATTCTCTCCAGCCCGAGGTTCCTTGAACGGTTCAGATCTGCTTGCCAGGGGAGGTTTCGACAGGGAAACGCTTGGATGATTCTCATGGTGGATGAAATGAACTCCATCAAAGTCCCGGAACAGGACCCTTGCCTGTTGGTATGTATCGCCCGATGCTGCTGTTGGAGGTCTGTCAGCTGCCTCTCCGAGGGAGATATTGGAGAAGTTGTCATAATTGAAGGACGCGCCATCTTCTTCCACGATCGCACGGCGGACAGCAGGAAGAATAGGTGAAATGGAAGACCCGCGCCGAGGATTGTCCTCATCATCTTCGTGGTCCGGTTCAGCAACTTGTGTCAAACGAGTCGCCGAAGCTGACCGCAAACGAGTCCTAGACGATCGAATGGAACCCCGTGGAGATGAAACATGGGCCTGTGGAGAGAAGGCGCCGCTCCTGATATGGGTGGAGTTGGAGGCGGTACTGCATGAGCGTCTCTTCTGCTCCCGGTCCATCCTCCGTATCTCACTTCCGAGGTCCGCAGAGCTCAGGCTCAAGTGCTCAGCACTTTTTTCCAATCTTTCCACATTACCGATGTACGCTCCTTGTAATGACTGCAGATCCGGCGTGGGGTGACTGAGGGGAACAGGATTATCGCTGGACGGAGAACGCAGAGCCGGTTCTTCTGGAGATGGGGGGCGTGGTGACGGGTTGACTGCAGTGAGGATGCGGTGGGGGAGACGAGGGTCGCTGGGGTGACGGAGGTCGTTCGCAGAATACTGTTCCTCCTTGGGCTCCTCTCGTGGAGCGTCTTCCGCGACATCGTAGTCGTCCTCGTCAAGCATGTCGTAGCTAACGGGGGTTGCGGAATGCACCATTGAGCCCAGACGACTGATTCGAGAGCCTTGGTCCGGTCTAGCCATGTCCATGAAATTGCCTCCACCCAAGTTGGACATATCTAACGACAGAGGCTTGAAGGAGGGACTGCTCTGCCTCTCCAAAGAAGTACTCCTAGAGTAGTTTGAGCCAGATTCATTGGAGGCGACCTCATGGTCGATTTGAGAGACGGCGTTGTAAGAAGCCATTCTTTATTTTTTTTTCCCCCGCCCCAGTACCTCAGGTGCTCCTGCTGTAACTGAAAGGTATCACGAGAAAACCGGATGCGTCACAAGAGTCGAGGTTCGCAGGAAAACCCAGGTACGGGGAGACAAAGAAAACCGGTTGGCCCTCTGGGGCCCGCGCCAATGAAATGGTATCGGCGGAATTCTTGCAAGAACGGGGCACTATCGCAGGACAGCTGGACATCAGGAAGACCGGGTTAGCCAAGCAGAGCCAAGAAAGCTAGATTGTCAAGGGGCGCGACAGATAGACATACAGAATGAGGATCATAGATAAAAACCAGGCTGATAGACAGATGCACGGGGGGGATAAGAGACTGGCCAGCAAATGGAAGGGCGTTGGTTTCCCAAATCGTAAACGCCACGAATGGAAAGGCGGGAAATGGCCTGGACCTCCATAGATAGATGTACTATCTATGTATCTCCGTAGTCTTGAAAAATGTTGTTTTTGACGTCGTGGCGCAACGGATTCCGATGGGGGTTTTGTATGTTGATCCCTACGCTAGGACGCTTAGTGCAAGCTTACCAGGCTGTATCACGCCGCCAGATACGATGCGCTTTGCAATTTAACACGAGTGTTTATCGCTCTTCTACCCAGGCCCAGAGGACTCTGATTGCCCAGTTTCGTATCTTGCTATCCGAAAGATATCACTGGCACTTTCGCCGTATCTATGCGGGATGTCCTGCACCTGGGGCCAGGGATGTGCAGTCTACATTGCCCATCGGGGTCGTCCTGACAATCATATGTGCCATTGTCTACGCACGCCTTGCAGCGCGCCCACGGCACACATACCGCCGGCGATCGACCATCATAGTATTTGTGATGTGTTGTACTATCGTGGTCAGAAAGCCTTGACTCTGGAATCCATCGTACCGGCTTTAAGAGTTTTCCCAGTTGGCAGTCCCTAGTGGATGCGGTGAGGCTCCACTGGGTGGCTATTTTTATATCCGCGGTCTTGCGTTGTCTCACTGTGCTGACCGTGGCCCTTCTCAGGAGACCAGAAGAAACAGGGAGGGAATCCGGTCGTTGGAAATCCGCAGATCCTATATATAGAATTCAATTAAAGAGGTGGTTGAGCAGACACACTGTTCCGACGAAGACGGTAATTACGGCCGAGTACGCCATAGTGACCAGCGATCCCATTCTTAGATGCATAAAGATCTTCCAGGTCTGATAAGAACTTTGTACCGTAGGCTCATCCAGGAACGGCCCGTCTGAAGACGTTGAATCATGGTCTGGACTTGTAGCGCGTGGTCTCGTGCTCCCCCCCTCCAACTCGAATGACTCGAAAACAACGCGCTTTCTGCTATCGGCAAGTGCTCGAGCAAATCTAGGTTAATTTCGGCATCCGCCCCCGTTTCAGGCACGATCGATGATAAGAGTCCCTTTTGTTTCGCGTCGGCCATTATTGGTCCAGGGCAATGTCAGGACGCGGTTCAGGCAAAGATCTGGGGAAGTTTGTTTGCATAGCACGTGACGCGTAGACTTGGTGACGCGACTTTGGCCGGTCAATCTCAAATGAGTAAATGATTCCGCGTCAGTTCGGCCATGCAAGAACCCATGTCCTGGCCAATATGTCATATTATGATGTCGATTCGATCCTGACAGATGCCCAGGTAAGTGTCGCACGGACAATATCAACCATGTAGCTACGTGCACATCGCAAACTGCACGAATAGTACAGCGCTGATCCCACTCATATCAGAAACTGCCTTGTACGTTTGAACTCGAGGTGCCCGGCATGGGCATTTTAGAGGGAAATCCAGGCGAAAATGTATGGTCATGCCCAATTTTTTGGTTTCGGGCATGGCATACCTATCTCACCACGCCTAGATAAAAGCGGGAACCCGCATTGATCTCCCACTATGGCTAGGCCAAATGCTCTCCATCGGGTGAGTTCCCGAGGACTGAAACAGCAGATGGATGGAATATGTCATTTCCTAACGGTCGAAAAAAGGACGCGATTGGGGACATCTCGTCTGGTCACTATCGACTTACCCTCAGCCTTATCTGAACGCGTGATGAATGCGCTGAAAGCCGACCCGCGCACGGTGGACTTGCGGTCATTGGCACCTCACTTCTACAACTTGAGTGAAAGAATCCTCGAGCTGTTCGAGGAGGAAGATATGGTGGATGTCTTGACCGACGTGTGTTCCCAGCATTGCCTCTGGGTTGGCGATAGGCATGGACTTATGGCGCTGACTGTGTTTGCAGACGTTTAAAAAGCGTGCGGCAGAGATCGCGGACCATGCACAGAACCCACGCGGTGCTGTGGGTGAGGGTGTCGAATTCCTGCGTGGACTGGATGAGACAGAGCGACAATGTGAGTTGACCTTTGGAGGCATTTGTTCTTGTTGGTCTTATTCGAACCCAAGTCTGACTTGTGAATGGTGTAGTGTTCCGGATCACCCATGACAGTGCCAAGGAAGTACGCATCTGGTCTGGCGAGGCGAAGAAGAAATGATCTATGACAAGTGTACGTATGTGTATAAAATGATGTATGCGTTGATATGGCACTATTGGTGAAGCACGTCGAGATCGGGTTGTGTAGATTTTGCCAGACTACTTTCTTTCTTTTTTTCTGTACTTTTCTTTCCTAGTAGCTTTGATTGCTATGTGTGTGTGTATGTGTTGTGCTGTCGAATTCTGCTCTGCTGTTTGCACTGTACAGTGTGGAAATCATTGCCATTTCCACCTTTTAGGGGGCCTTATCTTATTCTCACTTCAGCGGGGGCATCAGGATTGCGTTTGCTCTTAAACGATGGAGTTCAAATCCCGCCAGGTACATGTACATAGGGGACGAGTTCCAAGGAAGCACAAGCCGGGGGTTCACTCCCACCATCAGCAGTGCCCCTCGACGAGAAACAGCCGCTGTCATGGATCGCGGGCCAGGCGGGAACAAACCAGGGACCGCGACAGGGACCGCGACACGCATGGCGTCCCAGGCGTCCCAGGCACTGCTTAGTGTTGCCCCGGATCCCTTCCCATTGGGCTGCGTTTCCCGCACGGGCGGCGTTCGATTGGCGCTGCTCGCGAACACGGTTCCCTAGTTGAGCCATGGAGTTTAATAGTCTTGAATGTTAAGCTCTCCTGTCTATCGCGACAATAATGAGGAGGCTGGCGCCCTCACTCACTCTTGGCGATTTTTCACGGACTCTCCTCTCCTGAACAGACTCGTCACCCATCGTTCTCTTTCCCTCCTCTCTTCACGTCTCTCATCTTTCGCTGCATCTCAGCTGCCGTCTCAGTCTCAGTCCCTCTTTTCTCTTGTCTTGCTACCACTTCCTGTCTTTTTCTTCCTCGGGCTGTAGATGCCTTACTCCTGTCGTTAACCCATGGGGTGAAGAAATACTCCGTACATGTCTCTATAACCTAGGTAGCTTGACTTTACAGAGATTACTCGTCTCGAGCGTCCAGTAAGTCGATGCGTCCTCATCTCCCTGGGACTCGTTTTGAACTGACTGGTCATCTGGAGATAGCTCAGATCCTTCGTTTTCTGAACTCATGCTCACTTCCCACTGCTCCTCCAGCGAAAAGCAACCCACTCTTTCATCTGTTGTCTAATTCTTACAAGCGACCGCAATGGACCGAGAAGACAGAAGACGTGTTACCGTTGCCGTACGACCTCCTTCTCCGCAGGTGAAATGGCCTTCGAGATACCGAGCCCAGAACACCCCGCTTTCCGGTCGTAGTGCGAGCGCGTCTTCGACCCCATGTCCAAACCGTACGCCAGCCGGACTGGCACATAAGTCGAATACTCAATCTCCAGTTTTCAGACAAAGTACGTGGATCGGATCATGAACTAAGGTTCTCTGACCATGGATGCTAATGGAGTTTCAAACTAAAACAGCAACCCAAGAGAGCGATTCATATCCGTCGTCGCCAGTCCAGCCAAACTCTGCCCTTCTTCAGAATCTGATCAAGGA
Source organism: Byssochlamys sp. BYSS01 (assembly GCA_002242795.1). Taxonomy (NCBI): domain Eukaryota; kingdom Fungi; phylum Ascomycota; class Eurotiomycetes; order Eurotiales; family Thermoascaceae; genus Paecilomyces; species Byssochlamys sp. BYSS01. The sequence continues at coordinate 588,841 of NIXA01000008.1, forward strand.
ACGCCGAGCACACCGAGGGTCGCGGCACTCCGCATCCAGTAGCCATGGTGACGATGCCACATCCGCGCTTGGCCATCTCCAGCCACAGGAAAAGATCAACGATCTTCCAGACGACCGACGAGCTCTTCACAGTTCGCTTTCCACCGGATCTAGGAAGCCACAGCAAATGGCGCTTAGAGAGACTGATGAGGTATGATCGACCGCGGCGCCCCTACTTCCTCACTTGAAAACTGACAATTTCCTTAGTATGTGTCTAAGATAACCAAGCTCAATTTTGACCTGAAGCTCCAAGTGTGGCACCGTGATCAGCAAGTCGAGGCTCTCACGAAGAAATTGGATCGGATGCAGGGACTTGAAGAACAGGTCAAACGAATGGGCCATATGGAGAAGGAACTGGAAAAGCTCCGCAACGCCACGGAAGAAAACCGGGAACTCAAGAAGTCCAATGGAAATCTTCGTGAAGAAATTCAAAGACGCGACCAGGCGATTACAGAGGCCGTGGACCTCATCTGCCAGCTGGAAGCCAAAGTCGAGGAGCTGGAGGGAGGACAGGCTCCACTTCCATCTACTCCTACTAATCCACATGAAAGTGATACCGCCGCCGATGCGGTAGGAACTCCTAGATCGCAAGTCAACTTTGATATTCCAGAAAGAACATCATCCAAGAAGGCAACCAAGCCTCGTCGACTGAAGAACAACTTTTATCCCTTGAAAAGGGCTCCCTCATTCTTGAGGGAAGATAGCAAGAGCACGGTTACTTTGCGCGGTCTTTACCTTGATGAACCTGGCACAGAAAGCCTGTGTTCAGAAGAGACTCGAGAACCCGCCTCACCAAAGCTAAGTGCACTGAGTGAGTGCAGTGAATTGGCTGCAGACAAGCCGACTGTTTTGAATAAGTCTGAAATTCCTGTCCGGCGGCAGTCCCTCAGCTCAGGCTCCTATGGTGCAGAGAATAATGCCCGTGTAGAGAGATGGGTGCAGTCCCGGGCAGAAGATTTCCAGGCTAGCCTTCAAAAGCAGGCCCATCAGTCCGTCCTGGAGGGTTCACAGCCAACCCAGAGTCCAGATGCTGAGCAAAACTTACGCCTCGCAACTGGCTTCAAGACTCGTCGTCAACGACCGGAATACGATGTGATCTATGGTGGTTCGCGACTTCCGCCAACCCCAGACACGATGAGCTCTGCACACCAAGCGTCTTTAAACCGATCCAACAGTGTCGCTACTGCTCGCAGCCGCCGTCCAGAGGATTCTTCTCCATTTATAGGACGGGACCGTAACCAGGCGAGGTCTGCCATGTCAGTAACGAGAGCACGACCCGCCTCTGCGGGAGCTCCTTGGGGGGAAAACACACACGTTCTTCCGGACAGAATTGGCGCGCAGGGTAGTTCTCAGAGGGTATCCGCTGCAGCTACCCATCTTTTATTGAACAAGAAAGGAAGTGTAGAGAGTCTTGCTTGCGATGTTGAAGAAAGACCACCGACTTCAACGTCTTCGACGTTCAGCACGTTTGACCACCAAGGGCCTATTAGCTCATTGCACTCTTTACAGAAAGATGATTTCGCCCCTAGAGAAGACGAGAGGCTTCAGTCACCCGACATCGACAGGAGGCCTTTTACATCGCCAGGTCCCAGCTCGGTACTTGGGGTTCCACCACCTCGTCCCCTGGAAACCGAGGACTGGCTCGAGGCAGCCAAGATGGGCCCTCTGGCGAGCAATGCCTTTGCTCCCGATGAAAGTGACCCAGCTGCCGTGCTAGGCGTGACTCCGCGATCATTCCGGACAGAACCATTGCATTTCGCAGACAGACGGACTTCCGGCCGGTTCCCTTTTTTTACCCGTCGATGCAGGCCAGGCACAGCCTCTCCGCCGAAAAGCCCTGTCATCGATCGTACTCCCGACTCTGAAACGCGGCGACGACGCTGGCTACCACCTTTTTTCCGTCGTTCACGCCAGCTTGAAGCGCCGCTGACAGACCATCCTGCTACCAACCAGGAAGTCGACGGTGCGCCTGCCCCTGTTGTCCCCAAGGCAAGGGTGGTGCGTTATTCTTATTAGCCTGCACCTTCATGTAGATTGACCGCCATTACATCACGGACGTAACGTTTATGATGTTGTTATTTGAAGAAGAAAGGGGGGAAACAAGAAGAAAATATCCATGAATGTCTACCAGAAAAGAAAAAAAAAAAAGAAGTGACGAATCATGACTTGGGAAATGGGTAACGAGCTGTCTTATGCGTAACAGCGGACAGTTCGAACTGGAGTAAGAGGAACGGCGCTCGTCCACGGGTCATATTATGGAGGCAGTCACTGGCGTCAGATTATTCAAATTTTCAATACAGCCAAGTAGAAATTCAAGCTTTTCCCTACAACTCTAATGTCTAACTAAGTAATACAATCCACGTCTGAAGCGTAAGTCCCGGAGACAAAGCGACAGTTCCATCGACTTGTCTTCAGCCATCCGATGATATATATATATGACGAAGCCATCAGGCTCCCAGTATTTGATGCATACTCACCCCACCTCTTGAAAGTCGGAAATTGAAATACTTTTATTCCTCGAAATACTGCATTCCGGACGAACATAGGGAACATGGCGGTAGACCAAAGTAGTGGTGCTCTTTCGACATGACTAGCAGCGCTGCAGACCTGCCAACGTGGATATAGCTTATCGACATGGGGATTGCTGGGATTTCTGAGAAGTTGGGTTTCTTTTCTTCTCTTCCTTGAGTTTCTTATTTAACTAGTTGGTTGGTTGTTGTTTGCCTGTAGTTACAGGGATAAGTGCGTTGTCTTAAAGCAATGAGGATAGAGTCCTCTGTTCCCTGTAGATAGATGTTTACCACCATCGTGGTGTGTGTCATAACGTAACTCGATATTTGTTTGAAGTGGAAGTAGGCAAGAAAAGAAGGACGATGAGAGACAAGTAAAGAAATCACCAAAACTAGGTATAGTTAGTACCAGTCATCGCTTTTTTCGCCAAGCTTCTTCTTCGCCGGATTCAACGAGATAATTCTCTGGCCCGGAATAGTATCGTGTGTAAACGCCGACTCGAAAATACCGGAGATCGACCTCCTGCCTAACACGGTGAACGAATCGTACCCAGCGAGATCGCCATTGCAGGACGCCCACGCCGGGTTTAAGGGCGATGTGCCATCGCCCAGATCGCTCCAGCGGGTCACAACAAGAGCCTGCCGGAAATGGATACCCTTGGGGTCAGCATGGTTCTTGTCCTCGGTCAGCTTGACCTCAACCAAGTACTCGGTTGGACAGTCGGGACAGCGACGCATGGGCCGGCACCTCCCGCAGAGGGTAGCGATGGCATTGGGATCGTAGACCCGGCCCTTCAAGAGATCCTTGACTTTATGGTTCGCGCCTTGCAAGCCCGCCGTGTCCCGTGGAAGCGGGATGTGATCCAGCGCGCACTTGCAGATGTCCATAAGCTCGCCGTCTCGCCAGTGGGCGCAGGCGGAGAAATAAGGCCAGTAGTCTTCGCGATTGTACAGCAGCATACGCTTCATGCTGGGCACCATGCCTGGTTCCGCGAATGCAGTGCTGGTGACCCGCATCAGCAGGCGATTCTTGTCGACGATGAACCGGGTAGTATGTGTCCAGCCGTCCCGCTGCCATCGCCTGCTCAAAGATTCCGCCGTGATCCCATACGCTATGTGGAATCGACTGGCGCGTACCACGAGCTGCACAAACATAAACGGTAGCGTGCGGCCGGGGGTAATACGGTGTCTTGATGGCCGAAGCAGCATATTCCGCGCATTGGGACATTCGAAGAGAGGATTCAGAACATGTGCTGGCTTCAGTCGTTCGCGGCCCACCTTCGTCCGGCGGTGGTATTTGACACAAGGGAAACAAAGAAGGTGTCCGGGCAAGAACTTGTCCATCCATACCAGGAATTGGATCTTATATTCTCTATTTTCTGGTAGGTCCAGCGACTCCCATGGATCTGTGCCGAGCCGGTCCAGCAACGTCTTGCTGGAGAAAGTCAGACTTGCCCTTTCAGCGGGATTGAGGTATTCGGCCACCTCTGCCCAAAGCTCGGGAGAAAGGCTGGCTATGTCGGACTCGCCCGGTGGTCGCTCATCGAGTTCCCCATCGTCTGCAAATTGGGAGTCGGGAATCTCATTGAGCCCTAATGCGTGAATTACGGTGGTGTAATCGAGATTTTCGCCTAGCTGAGTGTCAAGTTTGCCCCCCAATTGTCGGTACTTCTCCCGGTGGGCTTGTAAGGGTGCGAGCGCGGGCGTTGGGGGTGGTGCATCGTCCGGCTTGCCGTTCTTGCGGAGCACCTTGCGCGACTTCTTTGGTCGGAAGGCGTTGGAGAGGAAGGATCTGAATCGGCCACTTTTGCGGCTGCTTCTGCTATCTTGAGGCGTCAGGGTGAGGCCATCTGCTGCGGTGGTTGTCGTCGCAGTTGTCTGCGCTGTCACCGTCGTCCCGGTTGAATCTCGGCGCAGGCGCGTGTCGAAGGGGGACTTTCTGTCCATGTCTCTTCTCTTCTTCCGTTGTGTGGCTTTATTCACTCTCCTTTTCTTTCTCGCTCGGCCAGGCTCAGCTCATAACTTATTGCACGGCCGCTGCAGCTAACAAACGACGGGGCAGCGAGGCATGTGTAGCAGGGCTCGAACCGGTAGACTCGGGGACGAGGCCGTGGTGGATCGGCCTGGGGATGAACACGAAATGCAGCGGATCGGCGGAAAAGGCAAAAATAGGTGACCTGGGAAAGGAGCTGTGAGCAGCATTGATTATTATTCTTATTATATTATTATTGTTGCCACCAGAACAAGTCGTCGATCGTTGTCGCTTTAAGGCACGGGCGACGGTTGGAAGACAAGAAATCTTGCCTGACGGGGGGGGTACGTCAGTGTCAGTGTCAGTCCTGCAACCAGCTTTCCGGCTTCATCCACTCGCTCGTAACAACAACAGCAATAATAACAATAATAATAATAACTAGCTAGTCTCTGGCCTCGACGCTTCCGCCGCGTCCGAGCGTGCCCCGCTGAGCGAGCTTAATCAGAGACCGTACCAGTCTACATCAGGCATTACAGCTCGACTCTGGCAAGGGCGGACCGATTACACCCAAAATACCTCACTACAAAATTGGTTCTACAGCTTGGCATCCATCGGAACGGGCAAGGCTGGAATGGTGGAATTAATCGGTTGTACAGTGCTGTCCTGCACAAGCGCATGTCCTGTCCGAGCTATGTCCGGTATACACTATCACACATACTTCGTCCTCCCCGGGCTTAGGCAAACCGCTTCTCGACCGCCTTCCAGTTGATAACGTCCCAGATCGCGTTGAAGTATTCGACCTTGCGGTTCTGGTACTGGAGACTACACAGAGAAGGCTACTTAGCAATGATTCAATTTTTTTTTATAGTCCTCGGTGGCAGGAAAGGGGAAGTACTCACTAGTAGGCATGCTCCCAGGCATCGATTCCAAGAAGGGGAACGAACTGGCCCACGACAGGATCCTGGTTCTAAGGCAGCTGTTAGCACAACCAATCGAACCGAATAAATCTGTAGGGTATACAAGTGGTACTTACAGCATAGTTTCTGATGCCAATGGCACCAGTCGAGGTATCCTTGACGAGCCAAGTCCATCCGCTTCCCTGGATAGCTGCCAGGGACGCGTTCACCTTCTTCTGGAACTCGCCGAATGAGCCGTAGGTATCATCGATGGCCTTGGCCAGAGCGCCCGACGGTGGTTCGCCACCGCCAGCACTCTTGGGAGCCAAGTTCTCCCAGAAAAGGGTGTGGTTTAGATGGCCACCTCCGTTGAAGTTGATAGCCGGCTTGAGAGCAATCTGGGCCGCGATGTTGTCCTTGGCCTGGGCTTCTTGGAGCTGCTCGATAGCCGCGTTGTAGTTGTTTACATAGGTCTGGTGGTGTTTCGAGTGGTGCAGCTCCATGATCTGGCCAGAGATAGCGGGCTCCAGGGCACCGTAGTCGTCTGGTTTTGCAGTCAGCGGCCGTCCATCTTGTTGTTTAACCGAGGTGTTCGACAGAGAAGCTATCCGGGCGTCGGGGGCCGACGGGAAGGCCCATTTCAAATCGGCCGCCAGAAAAATCAAACAGGGACGAAGAACAACATACAGGACAAGTCAGGTAGAGTAGCCTTTCCACGAGTGAAAGTCGTGCCCGCGATACCGACAGCGCCAGGGCGAGTAGCCGAAGCTCCGGCACGGAGAGCTGCACGGGTAGAGGAACGGAAGAGAGTGGCCGCCATGGTGGAAGAGAGAGCTAGAAGAACTGATACAATACAACGACAGCAGAGCTACGTGGAAAGTATATAGGAGCGGAGAGAGTTCAATTGTCAGACTCCGAGACGAGGACGAAGGGAGAGGGAGAAGAGGGTTATGAGAGCTTCAGAGCTTCTATTTACCGGTAACGTCATCACCGCGGAGAATTGCATTCGCCGCTCCGCGATATCCTGCACGTGCTTTCGTTTCGTCTTCTGCCTTTCGACTTGCTTACTTCCTTGGAAAGGCGAGTTCTTTTTTTTTGGGACCCTGCATGCGGTCTACACCGTTTTGCCATTTGTTTGGCCTTTAATTTGCCCGTTCTCTTTTGGCCATGGACTCTCCGTCCACGGCCCCGTTTGCTGGCGTGAAGCGCAAGGTCGCCGACATGAGCTCCGACGAAGAAGACGCCTACCCGCCCACTGCGTTCCGCGGTTTTGCCAGGGCCTCGTCTCGATCCGAATCGCCTTCTGCGCCTGGCTTTGGAAGTGCGGGTCGCGGGACATGGGCCAATATGCAGACAGGTGCTGCGACACCGAGAGATGGAAACTCAAAGGCGGGCAAGGGAGCGTCCGGTGCGGGGGGCAACTCGTTCGCGGCACGCATGATGGCGAAGATGGGTTATGTGGAAGGCCAAGGTCTAGGCTCCAGCGGCCAGGGTATTGTCAATCCTATCGAGGCTCAAGCGCGACCACAAGGTGTAGGGTTAGGCGTCGTCAAAGAGAAAACGAAACAAGCCAAGGACGAAGAGAGGCGGGAGGCTGCCAGAAGAGGCGAAATAGTCGAGGACAGTTCCGACGAGGAACGACGTCGGCGGCAGAAGAAGAAGGAGGCTCGAAGGCGCGAAGGTCGGAGTGCGACGGGCACACCTGTTGCTCGAACGAAGCCGCAATTTCGGACTGTTACGGAGATGGAAGCTGACATGGCTGGCCTGGAGGTTCCTAACGTCCTCAAGTCGCTGGTCGATGCCACTGGGAAAGAACATAAGGTATTAACCTCCACGGCTGGCTTGATGACGCCACTGGAGTTTGTCAACCAAGGAGAAGGCGAGGCGTATAAGATCGCACAACGCGCCCGTCACGATCTTGAAGCGTTCGCCGACGAATGGAAAGGGTTGACGGAAAGGAAGAAGTTCATCGAAATGGAGGAGACTCAAATAGTGGAAGAGCTGGACACGCGCCAACTCCAGGTTGATCAACTTACGGAACTCGTATCGGCTATTGGAAACCTGGAGGTCTTCACAGATGACAGCCTCAACCAGCAACTGGATGAAGTGACCACTAAGCTGGAAACCCTCGAATCGAGATATCAAAACGTCTTGGATGAATACCGGTTACCGGAGGCCGCAGTAGCCGCTATACATCCTCTATTCCGTCAAGCAATGGAGGAGTGGGATCCTCTAAGAGAACCCACGTTCCTCGTGCCGAACCTGCTCCGTCTCAAACCTCTACTTTGGCGAAGGGACGGTGAGGAGACGCAGAGATCGCGACAATCTACGTCAGCGTACGAGACTATGATCTACACACTCTGGCTACCCAGGGTGAGGTCCGCGCTCCTGAATGACTGGGACGTGTACGACCCATCACCGGCCACTTCGCTCATCGTTGCGTGGAAAGAAGTCCTACCGCTATTCGTATACGCCAATGTCCTCGACCAACTGGTTGTCCCGAAGCTCAGCAGCGCTATAAAAGGATGGCAGCCACGAAGCAGCAGCAAGCGCCAGGGCCAGAGTTCGCGTTCTCCCTGGTGGCTCTTCACCTGGCTCCAGTATCTGGACGAACGACATACCAACCCCAAGCACGCAACCGGCCTGTTATCCGACGCGAAGCGGAAATTCCGCGTGGTGCTGGACACCTGGGATCTCCACAAGGGCCTGATCAGCGGCGTCGAACTCTGGCGCGACGCCCTCGGGTCCGAATTCGACATCTCGCTCCGAAACCATCTCCTCCCGCGTCTCGCTCGGCACCTGCGCGACGAGTTCGAAGTCAACCCGCAAGACCAGGATCTGACCGCGCTCGAAGACGTCCTGAAATGGAGATCATTCTTCAAACCCAACGTCATCGCCCTCCTCCTCGTCGCCGAGTTCTTCCCGAAATGGCACAACGTCCTCCACATCTGGCTCACAAACGACCCCAACTACGAAGAGGTGGCAGAATGGTTCTCCTGGTGGCGCACCCAGCTTCCCGAAGAGATCAATGATCGGACCATCGTCGATGACGAGTGGAAAAAGGGCCTCCAGACCATGAACCTTGCCTCTCGTCTTGGTGACCGCGCCGCTGCCGAACTTCCTCCTCCCCCGCCTCTCCCGTCCGCGGCGAAGCAGGTCCCTGCAGCCGCCGCCGCCAAGGAGAAACTCCCTCACGCAACAGCTGCGAAGCCCGTGCGTCCCAAGCCAAAACTTCCCGAGGAGGTCGGCTTCAGGGATGTCCTGGAAACATGGTGTGCTGAACAGGGTCTCATCATGTTGCCGTTGCGAGAGGCACATCCGCAAAATGGCCAGCCCTTGTTCAGGATTACGGCCAGCGCAACTGGCAAGGGTGGTGTTGTCATTTTTATCCAGGGAGATGTTGTATGGGTGCAGAACAAGAAGGCAAAGGATGTTTGGGAGCCGATGGGCCTGGAAAGTCGACTTGTTGAGCGTGCCGAGGGAAAGTAGCCTGGCATGGGTTTGCTTGCTCTCGGTTTGGGTCGATGGAGACAAGTTCCTGTACTTTTATAACGGAAAATAATGGATACTATAACCCCCTTCTTCTATTGCACTCTTGGTTCCCCCATTTCTATGTACATTACATTAATAAAAAGAGAAAAGCCCACCGGTTGTCTCTTCGTACCAGGTCCATCTGCCCCAAACGCATTCATCATTCCATATAACCATCTCACCCCATAAAAGAAGCCGAAAATATGCATACATGTACATACTAATCTGGTGGACGGTCATCATCACCTAGTCCAAGCCCAACCAACCAAGTAACAAAGATAATGAGCGCCAACCGAAATTAAACGTAGAAGTAAGAAAGTAGAAGAAGGAAGAAAGGAAGTAATCATCATGCTCTCGCGTAACCTCGTTAACACTGATATTCCCAGCTGAGACATCTGAAGCTCCTCTTAGCCGCGCGTGTTATTATGCTTCTCATTAAACGCATTCACAGCTGCGGAGAGCATCCATTGTTAGCAATGAAACCATCATTTCACAGGGCGAAAATGAGCGTCTACTCACCAATAGCAATCTGTTTATACAACCAATTTCTCGAAGCCTCATCCTGAACCGGGATGAAAGGACCATTGGCACCGCCTTTGAGTGTGATGCTCATGCCCGTTCGCTCCTTGGAAATTGTTTGGATGTCCGTCAACCGGATATCCCACTCGGTTTTCAGCTTCTGGGTTCGCACAAGCATTATGCGGCCATACGTCAACATGACCATCATGTCTTTGCCAGGTAGCTCCAGGTGCGCAATGTAGTCTTCGTTAAAGAAAGCTCCATCATCGGCAGTCTTCAGCCAGAACTGGCCCAGTGCTTCACGTTGAGAGTAAGGGCGGACAATACCCTCAAGTCCAATGAAGCGGGTAAGGCGAACTCGGTCCAAGCCCTCAGCATCGAAGACGGTGGTCGTATTTCGCACACCTTCAGCGAGATCTAAACACATGAAGGTGAGTTAGTCAGTTTTTACTTAACAGAATTGAACATGGATTATTCGCGGAGTACGCACTCGAGGCAAGATCAAACGCTCCAATGGCTGGTTTCGTAGCCAATCCCCAAACGCCAAGTCCAACGCCTTTGAAAAAGCCCGGCAAACCCTCTTTCTCCGCACCTTCAAGCGGGTGTCGTGCAAGGCCACCGATGCCGCTTGCGAGGCTCGTTGCAAAAGCGTCACCACCGGCCGTGATTCCGTACAACGCATGTTTCGGTCGGTTACGGGCTTTGGACATGCGTCTCCTGTCCTGGAATTCCTTGTCAAGAGTCGCAGCGGTAAGTCCCTTGGACATGCTTCCAGTGAACTTGGCGAGACTGTCCGAAAAGCCGAAGACGGATTTCACGACGAGGCTCCTCGCACCCCTGGCAATTCCGACACCTAGGTCTCCAGGTCGGTCCGTCATGACTAGGCCGTTGTATGGCTCATAGAACATTGCCGCGACACCGGAGCTGACAGTATTAAACAAACCTACAGGGTTTCCTAGGAAATCCGCCGACCCAAGGACAATATGGATTTGACCCACAACTTCCTGGGTGTAGTGTTTCATAATATTGCTTGCAAGGATTGGGAAGGAAACCCGTGCGTTCTCAATAACCAGGGCATTAAGCTTAATGGGTGCATCATTAACGTTGCCCATGGACATAGTCATGGCGTTCACGAAGAACATCAGAGGATCAGACGGTTGCAGCGTGTCCTCCGCATTCACGTGCTCAGTGCGCACGAAGGACACATCCACCTGCATCGGCTGCAAATGAAGGAGCTCAAAGTAAACATCCTGGCCTTCAGCTTCTTGTTGTGGTTCGGGAATGTGTAGTTCATCGTCACATAATGTTCCTTCGCGTTCTTCAGACCACGAAGCACCAGGAACCTTGAGGAAGTCGAGCATCGCAAAAATGAAATCCTCATCGACTTCCACAGTCATCTGTTGTAGGAGCAGAGTGGCATATTTGATATAAAGGACTCCATACGAATCATCTTTCACGCGTGCAACCATAGTCTGGAAGATCGGATGTGCTTCCATTTCCTTTCCAGTCTTCGGAACCACCGTCGGATATAGAATCATGGGGAAGATGCCCCCATAGAGTTGGTTATCGATTTGGATCCACTTGATTGTCATGCTCAATGTTTGATACAGCCTCGATTCTTTGAACTTGATCCCGAAATCGCGGAGTGTAAGGTAAAGCAGCTCTTTCAGGTTCTGATTGACCAATGAAACGC